>LR824561.2:2502500-3752500 GCA_902850265.1 Spodoptera littoralis | reverse complement strand
TATATAAAGCGGAAGAATTTGTTTTTTTGTTTGAACGCGCTAACCTCCGTAACTACAAGTCTGATTTGAATAATTCTTTTTGTGTTCAATAGCGCATTTATCGAGGATGGCTATAGGCTATAAAACATCACGCTACGACCAATAGGAGCAGAGCGTGTGAAACCGCGCGGAAGTAGCTAGTAGTTAATAAAGAGGTTACTTTAGTATAGTTTAAGATTAAGAGGGCGATTTTCAAGCTAGGTTTTGATTTCATTTCGATTAGGTGCTAGAAAAATATTATTGCTATGTCACTTTTAGAAATATTCACTATAATAACATAATTCAAGGGAGAGCCATGCTTCGGCACGAATGGGCCGGCTCGACCGGAGTGATACCACGTCCTCACAGAAAACGGACAAGACACAACGCTTACGCTTTGGTTCGTCGTGTGAGTGAGATTACCGGAGGCCCAATTACGTGATAACAACAAAAAGTAACGACTAAGAAATCAAACGCAAGACCTAGTGCTCCAAAATCTCGACCTGAATAATACCAGATCCGTATATAAAAATAATTTAATGATACCTAAGCACATACTTTCAGCGCTCGTTAAATATATTGCCTATAAAGTTTACATGAACAATCGGCGCTTTTCACTTTTTTTACTGTTCAATAAAACAATCATATAACGCTTTTCAGGCAACAAAGTTAGTATTTTTATATGTACTACATACTAACTGTTACACATGGTTTTGTTCGTGTGGTCATAATAATAGGTAGTCTATGTATATCTCTGTACGGACTCCTTAACTTTGACACTATATGTATACCTATTTAGATTCTAAAATAATATCATTTAAGTTTTACCATCTGAGTGAGTTTACTAGAAGACTAATTTTTCCCATCCCAATCATATCATAATCATAATTCATATCTCCTATCTTCAATCCCCAGTCCCCAAATCCCAATCCCCAATCACAATCACAATCCCCGATACCCAATCTCAATCCCGAATTCCAATCCCCAATTCTCAATCCCCAATCCCCAATCCACAATCTCCTTTCCCTCTGGGGAACCCACCCACTGGAGTCTGTCTGCCCCAGTCCCCATCCTCAAATCACTAAACCCGAAAATGCGGACAACACACTAGTAATCCCTATGGTGCTATGGATATCCATGGGCGGCGCCGATACCAAGCGGATCACCATTTACGGATCCACAATACATATACCATGAAAAACTTAGCGAAAATAATTTTCCTATAACGAATCAAAGTCAAAGTCAAAGTCAAAATCATTTATTTCAATTAGACCAGGATGGCACTTTTGAACGTCAAACAACAAAAATTTATAAGTGAAGCTAGTTGCTCATTCCAAGGCGTAGATTCCTATGGAGAAGAACGAGCAAGAAACTCCATAGGTTACTCTTTTTCAATCAGGTTTACAATACAATTCTCTAGTAACATAGTTTTATTGGTTCGATTATGTGAGAACAATGCAACACCTAAATCCAGTCAGAAAGACTGAAAAAGAAAATAACCTTGAGGATAATAAAATAAAAAGATACAGTCTGGAGCTGACCAGTTCCAATCGACGGTGCCCGTTCCGAACATTTTGCGAACTCTAGCACCGCCCAACTCAACCATTTTGTAGGGAATCGAGCGATCCACTGCACGTGCCACCGCCAACGAGATCTTTGAGTGAGCATGACAACTCCAAGCTGACATAAATGCAATCTACTAGTCTAATTTGATTGAATTAATTACAGGGCTCTCACATTTACAATAGATTGTGCAAAGTTTTAAACTATACAAATATTTAAGCAACATGATTATATTATTACACAATAGAATTCATTGAACATCACTGTGTTTCATGTATTATCCTGCGGAGCCGGACCAGCCTGCCTCCAAGCACTTTTATCCTCTATATAATCATTTAGTTTGTAGTATGCTTGTCTACATAACGTTTTTTTAATACATAGTTTAAATTTTCTTTCATTTAGATGCAGTATTTCTTGGGGGATTTTGTTATAACATTTAACACCGAATCCCATGAACGACTTATGTACTTTTGACAATCTAAAAAATGGCGGACTTAATCTATTCTTATGTCTAGTTTCATAATTGTGTCTGTCAGACACTTTACTAAATAAATGTAGGTTTTTCCTAACATACATAATATTTTCATAAATAAATTGACATGGAACGGTCATAATATTGATCTTCCTAAACCTTTCTCTGAGAGATTCGCGACGACCTAGGTTGTATATAGCTCTGACGGCGCGCTTCTGCAAGATAAAGATAGACTCAATGTCAGCAGCGTGTCCCCACAGCAGAATGCCATACGACATGATGCTATGGAAGTAACTGAAGTACACCAGTCTTGCCGTGTCTATATCGGTTAACTGACGGATTTTCCAGACAGCATAAGCTGCAGAGCTTAATCGTCCCGCTAGAGATGTAATATGAGGAATAGGTCCGATAAATTAAATAGAAAATATGGGGGTTAACTGAAAAGCTTTCCGGGAGTCTTAAAAATCAGTAGGTAATTTCGTGGATTTTAAGAACATACAAAGGTGCGAAATGGATATCGATAAGAGCACATCAAAATCAACAAAATTGCCGATTTTGATGTGGTCAAAAACGCTCGGAAAAATTTCCAGGCAGCTACCAAATTACTGAACTAAATACGATGCCTGTCTTTTTTTCTTTATGAGTTACGAACCGCTAAAAATCCTTCAAACGCCACTTCTCTCAAAATTTTAACGATAAAACTAGCAATAAATATAAATTTTAATAACTTTATTATATTCTCCATAGTACGTCTGTCTATTTGTGCGTCGATGACACACACTCAATATATGAAGCGTGATAATATTTTGTAAACGACCAAACTATTAGATTTTTCCTTGATAAAATGCCAGGGAGTGAATTTAGCATATTTATTTCAACGAACATAAATATTGTCATTAAATGTAGAGGAAAGAATATATTTTTTTATGAAACTGTAATTCGTGATATATCTTCAGACTTGTTTCCTGTAAGAGCTAGTAGGAGTATTTGACATACTCGTAGATTATCAAAAGGACGTTGACTTATGTCTAAGAGCTTCATTTTATATGAATAAGTAGATTCTGCCGGCGAATTTGTATGCGCAAACCCATTCCCGTAGGATTTTTGGTCCCTGCAAACTTTTAGCTAAATCGACAGCAGCGGTTCTAGTGTAATTTAACACGACTTTCTTTTACCTCTATATATATATATGTCGAAGCGTCAACGCATATCAATTAATTTAGATGTGGCAACTATTGTTTGAGAACGTCAAGTAATTACTTGAGGTTAGCGTGGAGTAATGGCAACACCGATGGAAATATCGATCCGGAAGTTTAATCAGACTTTGATTTCACAGCAAATGACGTTGATAGACGTCACTGAGCGCGGGAAACAGTTTTGGAAAAGATCGCGGCGGTGGCGGGAGCTAGAAGTGTTACTCCCCGCTAAACTTGCTGCGTTCTTACTATATCAGTAATTTGGTGTGATTCGACAATGTCGCGACCCACTGGTAGCGTATCTCCGACATATAGATAAACTTTTGACCATCTTATTTCAATAGATGAACACGAACTGTCTGTGTCAATTCACTGCTGCACTAGGAACCTCTTCTACATAAGAGAGTTTGTCATATTATATTACCACGTTACACAGGTGGGTTGGAGACCGCAGGCAAAAAGGTTCAGTTTTTTTTTATGATATAAGCCAATAAACGAGCAGACGGATCACCTGATGGTAAACAATCGGCGCCGCCCATAGACACCTGAAACACCAAGACGTTACAAGTGCATTACCGGCCTTTTGGGAATTGGGAATTTGAATTGGGAATTGTCGAGGATTCGGGGTTTGGGGAGACTGGTAAGGGGGGTAATAGGGCATCTGGTAACCTCAGTCCCACGACAAAACGCAACGCACGCGTTGTTTCACTTCGGTTTTCTATTAGGCCGTGGTATCACTCCGGTCGAGCCGTCCCATTCGCGCCGAAACATGGCTGTCCCACACTTATAACAGTTTATCCAGCAAACCTATTGTATGATCTCGGTCTTAATATAATAGACCTTTTGTCAACTCTTACGCCACTCGGGGGATAAGTAGGGGTGGTGCCTAAAAATATATTTTACACAATTTTCGGCTTATGCATTTAGATTGGCCTATTTGCAGAGCCCAAATGACAGAACATGTTTACATTTTCTTCCACTATTTATTATACTAAAAGTATTTATTTGTAATAATATTTTAATTACGTTTGGTTGAAATGTAAATAAACTCCGGTGTTTATCTTACGGTTTAAAATATTTGGGTCAGATGTTAATAAAATGGATGTGGTTTGGCACATACATTTGTTAAAGATTCATTTTGTTAGACTTGAAACACATAGGTAAATATTAGAAGTACACAGAAGTAACACCCACTTTTCACTATTTAAGTTATGAGTCCCATGTAATAGGGGGTGAGCCTATTGCCATATACCGGGCATATTTCCAGACTCCAAGCTACTACTGGGATTTTTTTTTAATACCAGTAATACTTTGCCCGACCCAGGAATCGAACCCGAGGCCCTGGCCCTCACTCGGCCATCGACGCAGTTTTTCTTTATATTAAACACAAACACGTTATAGTTCCAGAGATTACCGCGTTCAATCAAATAAACAAACAAACAAAATTAGATTAATACCTATTCATGTGATCTAAAACACTGCCTCCCACCTCATTGAACCAAAGGTGTAATGACGATACCCTTTGTTTTCAACCAATTTAAAGTTCAAAGTTCTTTTTTCAGTGATGAAAATTATTTCAGTGTCCATAAATCTTGCGAGTGAATTATATTACACGACTTTTATTAGCTCATGTAGTGTACCAAGCTTTTGTATGGGAATTTTAGCATGTTTTTGATGTTTACTGTAATACTTTTGTTAGCACATTCTTGAGTTGGTAGAAACTCTTCTTTTTTTATGGCACAAGCCCGTAAACGAGCAGACGGATCACCTCATGGAAAGCAATCGGCGTCGCCCATGGACACCTGGAACACTAGAGGCGTTACAAGTGCGTTACCGGCCATTTATGGATTAGGAGTGTGAGGATCGTGGGGGATTCAGGGATTGGGGAAGGGGAGGGTAATTGGGTCTCCGGTAACCTCACTCACGCGACGAAACACCACGCAAGCGTTGCTTCACGTCGGTTTTCTCTGAGGCCGTGGTATCACTCCGGTCGAGCCGGCCCATTCGCGCCGAATTATAGCTCTCCCACACTTAGACTTCTTCAAAGTCAAAGTCAAAATCGTTTACTTCAATCCGACCAGAAAGGCACATTTTGAACGTCAACAAAAAATCTCTTTCATTGTTATTCTTTTGTAACAGTGGACTAGTAAATATAGAGAGGTGCGCATGCGCGGGGTCACTGGCGTGCATCTATTCTAGGGCACTAACAAATAACTGAACTATTCAATCTGTTACTAGGTGTTAAGGAATTATGCGAATTTAGACCTTATTACTTTACCTACCCTGCTAGAAAAACGGTTTATATGTATGCTATACCATTCTCTTTCTCTTTGGGATAGACCAGCCTCTCGTATCTAACCAAATGAATATAATGAATAAGTCGCTTTATATTGTGATCGTATACAGGGCATACCCGATTCCGATCTCAAAACAAAAAGTTAATAATATAGGTAGTTTATTATCTTGAAAATCGCTTCTAGACTCAGTAATCTAAAGTCTTTAATCAATCCCTGATGCCGATACGGAGCAGCGGAGAACTTAACGGGTTATCGAGGCTCCGGCTCGAAGTGCAGGAGTAGGAACGGGGTGGTTTTTAGTCAGTAAGAGTCTGACACTCCCTCCCGCCTCACCTAGGCGGGAGATATAATTCGATGATTTTCCCCCTTAAAAAAATAAATCAATCAGTAAAATAGTCAAGTAAAGTCTAGTCGCCAGTCGGTTGAATAAGTTCAAAATTTCGAATTAAGAATTAGAAACATAAATAGTTTATTTGCAGAAATCAAACAAACAAAAAAAAAGAAAGATAGTAAAAAAACAAGAAAGATAGTAAAAAAAATACATTACGAAATGTGAATGGTCCAAAAAGGTCAGTGCTCAGCTAAAATGATTTTTAAATTAAACTCTATGCCATTCAGAATTCACTGAAACAATGAGTTAGGTAATATATTACAATTTTAGGTCATCGACGTTTGTAACACAAATGGGTTACTACGGTAATGAACGTCAACAGTCCAACAGCTGTTGTCACACGTGCCAACATGTTGTAACAGTTTCGGTAATATTCATAATTGTTACATTATGAACTAGTGACTTCTGCCAACATCTTTATTCCTCTTTTATACTCTGTGAATACCAAATGTTATGAAAATTGTTACAGTTACGTATTCGATACCTAAAAGGGAGAAAAGTGGGTGTTACATTGTAAAGAAAGAAAAATATTTATTTCACACGCTTGACATGTTCTAATTGTAGACATAACATAATATGACGCCTTTTAACCACGAAGGGGTAGGCAGAGGTGCACATTACGGCACTTAATGCCACTGTACAATGTAACACCCACTTTTCACTATTTATGTTATGAATCCCATGTATAGGGGGTGAGCCTATTGCCGTATATACCGGGGACATTGTAGACGTGTTATTTTATTAGCGATGGGTACATGTTCATGTTCCAAGTCTGCGGTTAAATGGGACCAGTTCAGCATGTACAAGACAGGGCCTTGCGCTGGTATTCTACTGGCCCCTCATATGATTTGCGGACGAACAAGTCATCAATTAGATTTGTACGTATTATTATGCACTCGGTTTACTCTTTTGCGAATTAAAAAGCGTAACATTTTGACAGTTGGATGCGAAACACGTTCTCGGTTGAAGCGTATCTATGCTACTTATGTATATAGGCTCCTAGCATCGCTTGAAACTAGTCGAGGAATCTTATCGTTATATCTACGTCGAATTTGTAAAATAACTTACTATCAACTTTTCAATGTACTGAATTTATCCGGTAATAATAATTTTAATTAGGCGTAGCTTCAGTTTCATAATCTTTTTCGTTGTATGTAATACTGTGTATGTTTTGTTTTAGTTTTATTTTTTCATCGTTTATTATTTTATAAATGTGTCCAGTTACTGTCATTAGTTTTCAACCGTTGTGACTGTAAATTTATATAAATAAACGTATGGCATCCACCATCCCGGTCACCCCCTATTACATGGGACTCATAACATAAATAGTGAAAATTGTTACATTGTACAGTGGCATTAAGTGCCGTAATGTGCACCTCTGCCTACTCCATCGGGAATAAAAGGCGTGATGTTATGTTATGTAAACGTATGGCACAATAGAAATACGAAAGCTTGACAAAAACTGATATAAAGTTTTATAGACCACTTCTATTCACCCTCACATATTACATACCTACGTCTCACGTTTGCCATAAACGGGTGCCATTTCAAAACTCCTTTGTCCACAATTCAGAAACAATACCAAGTCAACAAAACAATTACTCAGCATTCCACACTCCTTAATCCAAGACAATGGAAAAACAAACTTAAAACGTAATTATTACATTACAATTTGAAATAGCAGCCTTACATAATATCCATTACTACTCAAACAACACGTAAATTCTCATACAAAAGTAAACAAACTAAAACAAATTTTCAAAAGCGAATAACAATAACAGTTTCAAAACAAATGAAAAGCTTTACATTATTCGAAACATTTTGTTTATTCAATAATTCAGAATACACTTAAAAACAGCCCTATTCTATCTGTCATCTCGCTCGATAATGTTTTCATATCGCTTCTAGAATCCAGAATACGGCCGTGGAGTGTGACTAACGACTTTTTTACGAAAATAGAACACGTATTTTTAAATTTAAATTCGCGTTGACATAGCACTCTTTGAGTGTTTGGTTTTAGGGTTCCTTGGCTAAAGGGCTAGCAGTGGAAACTGTTTGCTATTCCTTCAAGCTTTTTCAGCTATTTAAGTGAAAAGCTTATTCTATTTTCTAATTATTTATTTCCATCTTCCTCTGCTATCTTTATAGGTACCTATGTTCTGGCGTTTTTTGACATCATATTTCTAGTATAGATATATTTCGAAGTTTTAAAATTCGCCATCTTGTCTCAAACATTCCCAAACCAACCAACCAAATTATTGTGTTCAACAAACACACACACACTCACAATTAATAAGAATACTGGGTGTCAATTAAAAAAAAGTGTGGTAGAGCCATGCTTCGGCACGAATGGGACCGCTCAACCGGAGTGATACCACGGCCTCACAGAAAACCGACGTGAGGCAATGCTTGCGTTGTGTTTCGTCGTGTGAGTGAGGTTACCGGAGGCCCAATTACCCTCGCCTTTCCCAATTCCTGAATCCCCAAATATGTAGTACGGAACCTTGGAAGAGAAACCGACTAAAACAACACCAATTTTTAAATATAAATCCCGTTGACAACACGTGTTAAAACGCTACTTTTTATTATTTGTTTTTGCGGTAAATTTTATTTGCGTTTGACGGAGAACGACACGAGACGAGAATAATACTCTTATCCACACTTTACGACAAGTTTCATACATAAAAAAAAAACATTCACAACTGTAGATATAAATTTTCTTCTCAATGCTAGCCCTTTGGAAATAACACACTGAAATAAAGTCAGCTTTAAAACGTTATTACTTTATCAACATCATAAATCATTGAAGGAATTTTCGATATGAGTCCAGCCGTTTTCGAGATTGGGCAGGACAAACAAACAATCTAAAAGCGGGTATCCAGAATGTACTGAAATGTAAACACATAAAAAAATTTGAGGTCACTAAAAGATACGAATATGTGTACACACGGCTACACATCGAGCTTTACATAACCAGTATAAACTGAACGTTAAATGTGCGGAAAGATGATGCGACGCGGCACCAGGATAAACTGGTTTTGTATAGAGTGATGTGTGGCCGTGTGTACAACGTATACAAGGATTTTCCTCCTGGTTTGGTTTTTGTAGTAAACTACAATACCCACATTATACCAACCATAATGTAATATATCGGTTATAGAGGTTGGTTAAGAATACTCCGCTTTTCTCACTGACTATCAAATCAACAGCCTATAAATGCTGAACAACGGCCTCGTCTCACACGGAGAAGGTTTGAGCATTGATCACAAATGAGAAATTTACCCAGGTCTGGTTTACCATTTGTCAGTGCATTCACATAGGTCATCATCATCAAAATTTTGATTTACTGCACGGTGGGCGCGGTGGCTGGGCTATTGGCTGCCTCGCAACGTGTCGCGGTTTCGATTCCCTTACGGAGCAGCTCTTTGTCTGATCCACAAATTGTTGTACCAGGTCTGGGCGTCGTGTGTATGTGAACTTATATGTTTGTATACGCACCCACGACACTGGAGAAAATCCTAGTGGGGGGCAACGTTTTTTTTAAATTGCATCTACACACACAACAGTCTATTACTAAACTATGGGCGTTCTCTACCAGGGATTTCCCATAATCTCCACATTTGGCAGACGAATTAAAGATCACAGTTTAAAAAAGTCCCAGTTTATCAGACTGCATCGTTGGGTCTATGGAATAGAATAATCTCGGGTTCGATTCAAAAAGTATTACTGGTTTTTTAAATATTTCCCAGTAGTAGCACGGAGTTTGGAATTCTGCCCGGTATATGGCAATAGGGTCATCCCCAGAGACTTATACTTATAACATTAATAGTGAAAACTGGGTGTTGTTGTAAGTGGTATTAAGTGCCGCAATGTATGCCTCTGCCTAGTGCCTTCCCCTTAGGGGATAAAAGTTGTAAAAAGCCATAGTTAATAATCTTGATCCAATACCTCTGTTATTTTATTGATTTCGCTGTAAGTCAGTTCTTACAACGGACTGGTGAAAATTCGTAATTCCTACGTTGAATAACAACCACGTTGTTTATACATACATCAGTAATAGTTTGCGGAACCAGATCACATGCGTACGCGCATTAATAACGATACCACACACAGACAGCGTCAGCCATTGATCCATATCGTTACGTGTTGGCTTGTTGGCTCCCGTTCAACTGCCTATAGTTTATCGTGATCGATTTCAACGAAACAAATCTAACGATAAGTGATGATTTTGAGAGGTAACTAGCTATTTTGTGATAATATTTAAACTTTTTTATGCGTAGAAAATCACCAAATGACTTAATGGAATATGTTTTAATGGAATAGGTCGGCAGACGGATCACCTGATGGTAAGCAATCGGTGCTTTCCATAAACTTCCGCAACTGCATTGCCGGTCACTCTAGTCGAGCCAGCCCATAAATGCAAAGCATGGATCCCCAGCGTTTAAAAGTCAGAGAGTGTCAGACTTACTGACTAAAAACCACCCTGTTGCAGCCTCCAGCTCCATACCGGGGTCATGGTGCCTATGGGAACCTTATGGTCTTACCAAATATCACCCTTCTGTTGGTACCCCAGATGGTCTTGCAACCAAAAATTATGTAACAAGCTTAGTTCATGGTGATGACTGCAGAATATACAGAATATATACAGTGGTGTTCGTTTGCGGATTTCCTCGTTTTTTATCCGTAGGGAGCCCCTGGATGCGGGTCGCTTCCAACCAGTCTATCTGGAAGTCATTGGGGGAGGCCTATGATCAGCAGTGGACGTCCTGTAGCTGATATGATGATACAGTCGTGGTTCAGAGAACATTAATCATTCATCCCAACCATCTTGCAGCTATCGTAAGAGCGGATTAGAGCACTATGCGATTAAAAGATACAACGCAGTTCTCATTGATGAATTTGAGCCTTTAATATTGCGATCTTCCAATTTCCCACTCAACGTCAGTAGACGTCGCGGCAGGCCCAAAAGGAGATGGCGGGACGAATTAGACATCTATGACAAGGATTGGCCGCAAAAAGCTTTACATAGAGAGGAGTGGAAGGAGGGTAGGGAGGCCTTTGCCCTGCAGTGGGACGATCATGGCTGAAAATAAAATAAATAAATGAATAATTTCCTTCTGTCTATTGACCTGCCAAGCGTAAAAATTCCATAATTTTTAAAACCCTTCTTCTGGAGAAAAGACCCACAGTCCATCAATAAATTGCCATGTGTTGTTGGTGACTAAATGTTTAAAAAGGTTTATATTTAGATCACAGTTTAATGGTTAGACTTTTAGTGAAGGAAGGTTGAAGGACCAAATGTTACTTATAACTATAAATAGTTATTAGTTATTCTGCTAAGGCAATAAGCTCACCTCCTAAAATGCCACGTAACGAAAATACTGACCTCAGAACAAAAGTTGCCAGTCTTGGCCAGCAGATTCAAGAAACAGTGGGTGTCAAAGGTGATGTTGACGTAGTAATAAATAAAATCAACTATATCGAGCAGAGCGCTCGCAACTGCAATATAGAAATTTGTAATATACCTGAGCGGCGTAACGAAAACCTGTTATCACTCATTCAGCGTTTAGGGTCTGAGATAAAGCATGACGTTCAACAGAGTGATATTATATCCATTCAACGAGTTCCTCATGCTCACCAACAGAACAATAGACCAAAAAACATTATTTTAAAATTAACCTCACGAATATTACGTGATAATATTCTTAGCGCCCACCGATTATGCAAGGGCCTTACCACCGAACGGCTAGGCATGTCAGGTGTACCAATACCAATCTACATGCATGAACATCTTACGCTAAAGAATAAACAATTATTTCGAGAAAGCCGTGACGCTGCCAAGCAATATAATTACAAGTTCGTGTGGGTCAAGAATGGAACTGTTCTTGTTCGAGAAAAGGAAGGAACGAAAGTCGTTGCTATACGTAGCCATCAGGACATCGCTAAAATTAAACCAGGTTTTGGATCTGCTATATCGTTGTCTAATGGTAACTAAAACTAAAATTAAATATTTATACGTAATTTTTATTTGCATGCATGTTATATCTCTCCTAAATTTAATAATTTATAATATTAACTATACAATTAATGAAATCTCAAATGAAAGTTACTGTTTACTTAATTATTTTTGCGAGGATAGTGTATTCTTCGCTGCATTCCGATTATCTTATACTCAATTTTGCTACTTATTAATGATCAGCTGTACATGTACCTATGAATTTTTTGTGACGTGTCTGCCGCTTATAATTGTTAGTGCCCGCATGTTTACAATATCTCGCTGCGATAAAAAACTGTGTTGTAGTTATGTTGTGACATTGTTTTATAGCGATGGTTTTGAATTATTATTGATTATGGGTCAGGTTTACCTTGCGGGTTCACGTACTAGTAAGACATCACCATGCATTGTTGTTGCTTGTTTTTTGTGTCTGCACATTCATATTTTATATTATTATTTGATGATAGTTTACTGTATGGTTGGAGATGGAGTTGTTATAGCTTATGTATCACATAAAGTTGTAATTTCCTACCTATTAATGTCGGAACAATGTACTTATCAGTCACTAAATAGAAATAAATTGTTCTTATTGATGCATTGTGTTCTAAACTGTTTGAATTTTATTGAGAAATCCAAAACACCTGCAGTGTATGATGAGCGGTTTATATTTATATTTAAGTGCAGGATTTACTAATACCATGGATAATGATAAACTAACTGTATATTACCAAAATTGCAGGGGAATTCGCACCAAATTGCACATTCTTTACATGAATATCTTGGCGAATTGCTATGATATCATAGTGTTGACTGAGACCTGGTTGACACCGGAGATATGCGATGGTGAGTTCATTGATGAACGTTACACGACATATAGATGTGATCGTGATCGTTCTGCGACTGGGAAAAAGGATGGGGGCGGTGTCCTTGTGGCTGTTTTGAGGGGGTTTCATTCGGTTCGACTTGTTTCGAAGTTATCTGCACTAAACAATATTGAGCACGTCCTCGTCCAGCTGCCTAGTCCGACTCGGGGCAAATGTCAGGTGCTTGGTGCTGTCTACATACCTCCAAATACAGCAGAATATTTCTATCTTGATTATTTCGAATCGTTGCAGCGCTGTCTTGACTGCCCTGGTATTGAACGGTTTTACTTATTGGGTGACTATAATTTGCCGGGAGTTGACTGGGTTGGTTGCAGTGATGATATATCGCCACCACTCGGCATGATATGCAGTGGAGGTTCTAGCATGTGTGGACACCTGGCTACCTTTATGTCTATACTTAATGCCTACCAGTACAATACTATAAAAAACAACAACGGAAGGCTGTTGGACTTGGTCATTAGCAATGAGGCATGTTCGATCTATTCACCCTCAGATTATTTACTAAAGTGTGATAATCATCATCCCCCTTTTTGTGTTCTGACATCTCTTCGGTTACCCCAAAACTCTAGAATACGTAAACAAATAAAAAAATACAATTACTATAAAGCTGATTATGACAATATCAACCTTAATTTAAGCAAAATCAATTGGTACGACATCTTGAGTAGTGACAAATCCGTGGATGATAATGTTAACATTTTTTATAACAACATTTTTCAATTAATTAAAGCACATACACCACTGATTAAATGCAGGTCACTGAAATTTCCAATTTGGTTCTCAAAAGCCCTGATACACATTTATAAAAATAAAACTAAAGCTTGGTGTAAATGGAAAAAATATAATAATCTTTCAGATTATGAGCAGTTTGCGTTGTATAGGTCGAGATTTCAGACTGAATGTAAGATCTGTTACACTAAATATATTAAATCTGTTGAGGATGGCATTAGGACGAACATTAAGCACTTTTGGAAATACATATCGAATCGTAAATCCACTACTAGCATACCTTCTAATATGACTTATAACGACCGGTCCTCTAGCGATCCTGAAGAGATATGCAATCTCTTTTCTAGTTTCTTTAACTCGGTTTATGAGGAGTCTACCCTGCATAACATGCATGATAATGCATATAGAGATCGCTCCGAAAGCTGTTCGTTGCTCGGTAACATTGAGTTTAATGTCAATGAAGTACTAAGGGCACTAAAATCATTAGATCTATCTAAGGGACCAGGTCCAGATAACGTCTCTGTAGTTTTTGTTAAGAATACAGCTAAGCACTTATGTATCCCCTTATATATTATATACAACCAATCCATCTCTCAAGGTGTCTTCCCTACTTTATGGAAGAGTGCAAACATAACGCCAGTTTATAAGTCAGGCTCTCAGCAGGATATCAGGAATTATCGTCCTATATCGATACTGTCTACTTTGTCAAAGGTATTTGAGCGGCTAGTCCATGATAAAGTTTATCCCTTCTTTCACAATCAAATAATACAGGAACAACACGGATTTGTAAAAAGAAGGTCCACTACAACTAATTTGGTTGATTTTGTAGATTATTTATTTAATAATATGGACTCGCGTTTACAGGTCGATTCAATATACACAGATTTTCAAAAAGCTTTTGACAAGGTTGATCACCAACTTCTCCTGGCTAAGCTCGCCTTCAATGGTGTGCACGGCGATTTGCTGAGATGGTTTGCTTCTTACGTCTCAAATCGAACCCAGAGGGTTGTTATCAATGGTTATAACTCTGTTACGATAGAGGCAACATCTGGAGTACCTCAGGGATCGATTCTTGGGCCTCTTCTTTTCATATTGTTTATTAATGACATAAACAACTGTTTTAAATATTCCAAATTACTCCTTTACGCAGATGACCTAAAAATTTTTAAAACCATAAAAACCTTTCATGATTGTCAGCTATTACAAGAAGATTTAGATAGATTTGGTCAATATTGCGATAAAAATAAACTAAAACTTAGCATTCCAAAATGCTGTTGCATAAGTTTCACAAAGAATAAAAAGATTATTAGATATCCGTATTCCCTAAATAATGCTGTTTTGTTGAGAGTGCCCATGGTCCGTGATCTCGGAGTTTTGCTGGATGATAAACTACACCTAGATGCACACATAAGTAGGATTGTCGGCAACGCCTATCGTATGTTCGGGTTTGTGATGAGATCGTCAACGGAGTTTTTACGCCCAAGTACATACTTATATCTTTATAAGTCTTTGGTCAGGTCTCAGTTGGAGTATGCGGTGCCGGTGTGGAATCCCTTTTATATTAAATATTCAAATAGTATAGAAAGAATACAAAATAAATTTTTAAAAGCTGTTCATCATCGCTGTTTTCGTGTGGCTGCAGGCTATAATGACTTGCTTAAAAGGTACAAACTTCCCGGTCTTCAGACTAGGAGATTAATTTTGGAGACTATGTTTTTGTATGATTTATGTAACAATGCATATGACTGTATGGACATTTCCAATCGAATGCGGTATGTAGTGCCCAGAACAATAGTGAGCCGTGGGGTGCGCTCGAGACCTGTATTCTTCGTTGGCTCATGTCATACTAATGCAGGCTTAAGGGCACCTTACGTCGCATCGCTGATCAGTACAATAAATATTTTAGCCACATTGATTTGTTCGCAGCGTCTAAAAATAAATTCAGAAACCTTGTCCGGGAATCTGGTAATGATTGGACTCAATAATTATTTCATAGATACATTATTTTTTTTAAGGTGTTTTTTTTTTTATATATCCATTTAAACATACAATGCATATTCATTAACTGTTGTATTTGATTAATTATGTTATCGCTTCCTTTTTACCGATGTAAAAATTTATAATTTAGACACATTGTAAACTATGGTTTATGACTGTATCAGTTTTGTTTGTGAATTTATGTATGTAGTGTGCCTACCTAAATTGTACGACTTCTTTTAACTACTTTTTTTTTGTATTCTGTGGAGAATGTCGTTGATTATACATTTATTCTATTCTTTGATATTTGTTATAATGTATTATTATAGTGTATAATTGTTAATTTTCCCAAATAAATAAAATAAAATAAATAAACTAAAAATTACTTAGGTAATGTGACGTTGCACTTAAACTAACCTCTTGTATTGTTAGGTGTTACTTATAGGTAGGCGAAAATAAACAAAAATAACGGTAAGTGTCATTTATCTTAGGGGATTCTCTAAAAGGAGACATTGATTAGATGCTTGATGATAAGATGAACTGATTTTGTGAAAATCAATATTAAAATATTGATTTTGTATTTTTCTGTGATTTTTTTATGAAAACAACGTTTAACACAAATGCCGGTTTAATTCGCTACTATTAATTTATTTATTTATTTGTTTGTTTGCATACCATAAAATTGTATGTATGTATAAAAGATATTAGGCTTAGAGCTAAAGTACAGTTATGGACCCAGGGCACAGAACTACAGATTTAACAAAACATAGTGGACTGTATAATGACAGCTGTCACTCACAGGTATCTCTATGGTCTCACAATTAAAAACTATTACCTATTAATAACTATTTGGACACTTACGTTTACAAAAGTGATAATGAATCATATTATAACTTCTTATATCTTACACTATTATATAAAGTTAAACAGTTTGTTTGTTTATTACTTCTTCACATCAAAACAGCTGAAGAGATGGAATTAAAATTTGGAACAGGAATAGATTATGGCTTAGAATGACACTTAAATTACTTTTTATCCATCGGGACCGAGGGTTATGGCATTGGCAGATAGTTTTAAATACCAGTAAGTACCACAACTTGAATGACATCGATGATTCCGAAAAATCTCTATTCTCAACATCAAAGTCGACCATTAAAAACCTAATTGGTCAAGACGTTGGCAAGATTTATGAGTTTTAAATGGGTTCATTCCTATAATAGATCTCTTTGGGGTAACAGTTTCGCGTTCGTTTTATGACTATGAGATTTATTTTATGTACCTACTAGCTTCTGCCCGCGACTTCGTACGCGCAATCCCGTCTTCTCCCGTTCCCGTAGGATTGTCATAAGAACCTTCTCCTGATAATAACAAACACAAGAAAAAAAAATCAGCCAAATCAGTCTAGCCGTTCTCAAGTTATGGCGTGACAACGGGAAACGGGTTTCTTTTTTATACTATATATATAGATTTTAATAATTTCTAAGATAAAAACATAATTAAAATAAATGTATTATCATTTTACATAATAACACAACGTTATATCTTACTTGAATTGAAATTACATGAAATATAGTCTTCAGTACAAAACAAAGTTTAACTTACACCTCGATAGATGGCGTTAGGAGTCAATTTAAAACTCGCTATGGTTTCGTTACCGCTGCAGATATACCTTCGGTGGCCATGTTTATTTCAAGTTAATATTAGTTGTCTTGCATGTGTTATTTTGCTTAAATTCTAAGTAGATATGACATAATGTAGGGTACTGTTTTCTTCAGCACTATATTTTTGGATAGTCAGTTGCATGCTTAACTGACTTTATTGTAACAAAAAAATATTAAAATTAGATCTAAATGGCCCTAGTATTGGATTAGATAATAAACTTACTTTAATTTCGTCTATAAAAAATGGTACTAGGTTCTATTACGATTTATTGATGTCATGTAATGACGACAGAATAGAGTACCTGTTTGTTGCGACCTCTATAAGGCTATAAAAATTTTCATCATTACCCAAGCATCAAACTCACGTGGCTTGTAGCCCTTGCAACAAAGGATGCTAAAGAAAAGTTTTTGTACTATTTTAAAACAAGTCTTATATACAAAATATAATTTTCTTTACGACTTATAATCTCACGGGAAGCCAACAATATTTTTGCAGAAGAAAACTTTATTCTGAACATACAATTTTAATAAGATTACTTTATCTCCGTGAAAGTACTATTGACGAAGGAATAGCTTATCTACCCAGGAGAATAAAGGACCTTTAAGTGTGGGAGAGCCATGCTTCGGCACGAATGGGCCGGCTCGACTGGAGTGATACCACGGCCTTACAGAAAACCGACGTGAAGCAACACTTGCGTTGTGTTTCGTCGTGTGTGTGAGGTTACCGGAGGCCGAATTACCTTCCCCTTCCCCAATCTCCCCAATTCCTGAATCCCCAACGATCCTCAAACTCCTAACCCCCAAAAGGCCGGTAACGCACTTGTAACGCCTCTGGTGTTCCAGGTGTCCATGGGCGACGCCGATTGCTTACCATCAGGTGATCCGTCTGCTCATTTACCGGCTTATGCCATAAAAAAAACACGGGACTGCACAGTCCCGGTTTCTCCCGTTCCCGTAGGATTTTCAGGATTTTTTCTGTCATAAGAACCTTCTCCTGACAATAATATACACAACAAAAATAAGATCAGACAAATCGGTCTAGCCGTTCTCAAGTTATGGCGTGACAACGGGAAACGGGTTTCATTTTTATATAGACCAAGTAAAATAAGACCTGAAAAATCATAACTGCATCTTTTGTAATCGTAGTAAATACCTATTAGGTGCATGTGAATGCCATCAGACCACCACAGATGGGGCCCAATAGGGCTGATGCCAATACGGTGTCGCGGAGGACTTAACGGGTTGCCGGGGCTCCGGCTGAAAGTGCAGGAGTAGGAACGGGGTGGTTTTTAGTCTGTAAGAGTCTGATACTCTCTCTCGCCTCACCCGGGCAAGAGACATTGGATGATTGTCCTATTCAAAAAAAAAAAAATTAAAAAGTGGTGCATGAGAGCGAGAAATCTAGGTTTCACACCTTAAGCCAGGCTATAACTACCAGTTTTAATGAAACCATATACAACAAAACCGTTCATAAGACAGGAATTCATGGTTTTATTTGGACTACACATAATTTAGTAAATTTAAGTTAGCATTTAAGAAAATGCTATTACATCTCCTTTCAAAGTTCCAAGTAATTGACTGCAGTTGACAAGTAGAGAATCTCATTCGGCATTAAGTCTATCCTTGTAAAGATCACATCCTTACTAATATTATAAATCGGAAAGTGAGTTTGTTTGTTTGTTTGTTCCGCTTTCACGCCGTAACTACTAAACCGATTGCTTTGAATTTTTGCAGACGTAAAGTTAGTAGTCTGGATTAAATAATAGGGTACTTTTTATCCAGAAAAAATTTGATATTCCCGAGGGAAAACAAAAGTATTGGTATAGATGGCGCTGTATGTATTGGTATATGTCACATAGGCTACTTTTATCCTTTTGTGACGCGAGCGAAGCCGCGGGTAAAAGCTAGTTGTTAATAAAAATACTCGTGGAATTACGCCAACTAAAGAAACATTTTGTCGATAGTACATCGTCAGCGCCAACGACCTACTTCGATGCATATTGCATAGAAAGTGCAGCTTATTACAAACTCTCTAGAAAATTAAATTCTCTAAAGAATGATAAGTTTGATGTTAATATTATGACTGATATTATCTCGTTGGTTTAGTGGTTGCAATTGGTAGAGAAATCGTGGCTTCGATTTCTAGATGACTATGTTTTATGTAAATGTACCTTCTTAGTGCGAGAAGAAGCCTTCGGTTAGCGGTAGCCATTTATAGGATGTAGATATGAAAATGTAAACGAAAATGAATTGTCTAAATGATAATGCCTATACATTCTTAACCACTTAACTCTGGAACAGCTGAACGGATTTTAAAGAAATCTGGTAGTGTGGGAGACCCATGCTATTTGGCATGAATGGGCTTGACCAGAGTGATACCATGGACTTACAGATATTCGGCGTGAAAGACACGAGTTTTAATGTGTTCTATTCTGCTTATCAAGCCTTTTCTTCCTATATCCTTAATGGATGTAGTTATGAAAAAAAATAGATTATAAGACTGTACGGGGAATAATATCGGTCTGTTGTTAAGAAGGGGATATAATCTAAGGGCACGGTAGTGCCCCCTCCAAGTCGAGTGCGAAGCAAACCCTTCTGTACCATCCTTTACCAGCACTGTTCGTTTTGTCGTTACATCGTTCTCACATATTTATTATACATTAGGTAAAGGATCAGATAAATGTATCAATGAGACTGTAAAAAACATACTTTTAAAAATAGTAACGATGGAGTTTCTTGTTCGTTCTTCTCCATTCGAAACTACACTTTGAAACGAGCGCCTAGCTTTATTGACGGACAGACTGACGGACAATTCAATTTTTGACATTTCAAAATGCCTAATTAAGGATTAATTGAAATAAATGCTTTGACTTTGACACAATTTTGCCGCATTTTCAGGGCCCTATTTGAGAACCTCTGGATAAGACCAGAATGCAGAAATTTTCATCATTCAGTAAGCTATAATTACATACTTAAGAACCGCTACCTATTGAAGATAGAAAATTACCACTAGGAAAAATTTGATTGAATAAACACCGGTTCTGGCGACAGATTGGTGCAATGGACTTGCACCCTTGTGTACCCTTCAACGTCCAAGTCACACCACATTAACTAGAGGTATAATAATAAAGAAATCGCAGTAAGGAACCTTAGACTTGGCACGACATTGTCTAGATTTTATTACTTTTTAGGTATGAACGAGCAACTTCATTGACACTTGGCTAGTTTTTTACAGAATGTTTCTGGTTGGATTCTAATTACTTGAACCAAACAAACAAACGGGACCAGCTAAATTAAACCATTTAAAAACTAAGTAACTAAATCATCATCAACAGCCTATAAATGCCCACTGCTGAGCAAAGCCTCTTCTCACATGGAGAAGGTTAGAGCATTAATCACCACGCTTGCTCAATGCGGGTTGGTGATTTCGAACTTATAATTAAAAATTATAAGCCCAGGTTTCCTCACGATGTTTTCCTTCACCGTAGGTCAGTGGTGTCTAAATAATCTTAGAAAGTACCTACATATAACTCGGAGAAGGTCAAATTGGTACTTGCCGTTGGTAGGTTTCGAACCTGCACCCTCAAGCATGAGAAGCAGGCGTCTTCAACCTCCGGGCCACCTCGACACTAAATCGAACTAAATCTAATCTAAAAAGTAACTAAATCGAATGACCTAAAAATGTTCCCAGAATATTCTCATCCTTTTATATCAATCCATCAACATAAGATCTGAAAGCCTGTAATATTAAGATCAAGATTCGAGTTCAACGAACCGAGTGCAAGATTTTGCATCGATTCATCGAGTGACGTATCGATGCGAATTCGGATCTCGATCAATCGATTTGTTTAATTTTATGTGCTAATAATTTTGAGTGGATGCATTAAGTTTGTTTGTGGATAATTGTATTTTGGTGAAATGTGTTCGATTTCCTTTTATTTATGAGTTAAATGGAATAATTTTACTTATGAATTCACATTTTCTTCAACTGAAGGTGTACTTACACCTTGTTTTAAGTATTTTGACATATTTATTGCTGTTGAAATATGTTTATTTGTAACATATTACAATAGAACTTATTATGATAAAAAAATAATTTAAATAATGAGAATAGAGGCCATTATAAAGACAAACATATTAACAAGGTAAGTATTATGCAAAAAAAAAATCATACAACAGAAAAATTTACGTAACATAACATCAGGCCTTGTTCTACCCGAAGGGGTAGGCAGAGGCGCACATTACGGCATTTAATGCCACTGAACAATATGACCCTCACTTTTCACTGTTTTATGTTATGAGTCCCATTACATGGGGGTGAGCCTATTGCCATATACCGGGCACATTAACAGACTCCGTGCTACTACTGAAATTTTTAAACACCCAGTAATATTTTGCTCGTCCCGGGAATCGAACCCGAGACATTACGCAGAGTCGAACTTGCGACCACTCGGCCAACGAGGCAGGCGATAAAAGGCGTGATGTTACGTTATTTCAGTACGAACAGATATCTTTATTTCCCACAGCAGATAGCGGAAACCGACTCCATTTAATTTCAGCATTTCAGCATCTCGCTGAAAGAAATCTTGATAAAGGCGAAATAATTTACTTAATTTATTTTCAACTACCCACAAAATGTGTGGGTGTCGGCAGATGTAAATAATTTCCTAGCTGTTTATATATTTCTACCAATATAGTGTAGAAATAAGTTTAATATGTACGCTTGTGTGTGAACTTTAGTAAAGAGTATTGTATATTGACGTAAGGTATGTACGTGGCTAGTTTTATATTTAACGTAACACTACGCCTTTTATCCCCCAAGGGGTACAGTACGGCACTTAATGTCACTGTACTATGTTTTATGTAACACCCACTTTTTACTATTTATGTTATGAGTCCCATGTAAGCCTAAGTCATATACCGGGCACAATTCCAGACTCCGTGCTACTACTGAGAGTTATTTAAAAAACCCAGTAATACTTTGCCCAACCCGGGAATCTATCCCGAGACCCCTTACCTGGCAGTCGTACTTGCGATCACTCGGCCAACGAGGCAGTCTTTTATTTACTATTTTTATTTTTGTTTCATAAAGCGTTAGCGTGCCTATATTAATTTCGCCCATTTCATTCAATATTCTTCGTATTTTTTTCTGAAAAATAGCTAAATAAATAGTGAAAAGTGGGTGTTACATTGCACAATGGCATTAAATGCCGTAATGTACACCACTGCCTACCGCTTCAGGGATAAAAGGCGTGATGTTATGTGATGTGTGTCGTAGTATAACTGGTCAAGTGTAAGTGTTACATTTACGTTGGCGTAATGTAATAATTAGGTCACACCGTATTACCGGATATTTTGTCATATGTGATGTACTGCATTACGCCATAAATGTACTGCATTACGTCACAAATGTAATTGTTTGTGATCGGGAGGTATGGCTTAGTAATTATGTTTACAGTTCCAGCGGATGCTCGTCATGTTTGCTGACGATGGAAATTGGAACATATTACGTGTTACTAGGGTTGTTAATACTGGTGTTCAGTTTTTATGCGGCTAACGAGGAGACGGATCGCCTGATGGTAAGCATTCGGGACGTCCATGGACACCCGCAAAAACGAAAGAGGGTTAGGTAGGGATTTGGGGATTGAAAATCGGGGAGGATTTGACCCCTAGTAAGCTTACCCACACTCTATTCTTATAGTTATTTAAAATTTTAGAAAATGTAGTATGCCTAATCGGATCTGTCTTTTTTCTTCTTCTCATCTTATATTATATTCTGATTTATTTCGTTGCACGAACTAAGAAAGTTATTCATAGGACGCGCCGGACTTAACCGGTGAAGCACCGTGCAGTGTTCCGGTGTTTTCATAGTTGTATCTACTGTAGATCCTGGCTTACAGGAGTTGCAGTGGTGTTGGGAGTTTAAGGCGCTAGGTTTAGATATTTCTTATCCAATACCATCTGTACAATACGTATGGCCGGCTGCTCTTTACTTCAGTAGAATATTTATTTAAACTTTGAAAGTCGACAACCCTGTGTAAACATTGCTTTTACGGATTAAAATTGAAACTAGTGGGGTGGTCTGGGTTTATTTATGTATGAAAATTATTAAAAACACCACAAAAGCAGTTCTAACAGCACAGAAGGCGAAGTTTTGGAGATGTGAGGTTAGGGATGAAGAGAAGATGAGCCTCCAGTAACCTCGCTCACATTCAAATTAAATAGAAGACAGTCATTCAGATATAGAGAACATAACATCACGCCTTTTATCCACAAAGAGGTAGGCAGATGTGCATATTACGGCACTTAATGCCACTATACAATGTAACACCCATTTTACACTATTTATGTTACGAGTTCCATGTAATGGGGGATAAGCCTATTACCATATACCGAGCACATTTCAAGACTCCGATTTTTTAAAACCCACTAATATTTTGCCCGACCCGGGATTCGAACCCGAGACACTTCGAAGAGTCCCACTTGCGACCACTCGGCCAACGAGGCAGGCGATAAAAGGCGTGATGTTATGTTATTTCAGCACGAACAGATATCTTTATTTCCCACAGCCTATGTAATAGGGGGTCATTCTATTGCCATATACCGGGCACAATTCTAGACTCCGTGATACTACTAAGTTTTTTCTTTAAAAACCCTGTAATACATACTTACTTTGCCGGACCCGAGACCCCTTGCACAGCAATCGCACTTGCGACCACTCGGTCGACGAAGCAGTCATTCAGATATATCCAGTTAAAATATTCCATAAACCCATAACACAGGAGATGAAAGCAAGATATTGTGCATTAAATAGCCATTACTGCATCACAAGAATATTTCAGTTACCAAAACATACAATACCCGCGAATATGTTGGCACTCACATAAAGGCCAAGATATGTAAACATGCCACGAATATTTCATATTTGTCGTATTCGTCTTAAGTAAGTATAGGCAGAGATAAAAATCTAAGTGTAGTTACCATACCTTTGTATAAAAAAAGGATACTGTATCTCCAGGGTGCTTCTTGAAACCAATCTCAATGTCAATGCAATTTCTAACCAATATGATCTCAATAATTATTCAATGTCGTCTATATAACACATACAATATATACAACCATAATCGTAGCTGTTAAAATTGCATTCAGAGTACGGAATATAAAGAAAAACTCAATACCATTTAGTTCAATTAATATGCACGCAATACGGATGCAATGGGCGCTAGTGTTGAAACTCAAAAGTACGAAAATTTACAATATCAATGTCGATCGATCGGAATTGGATTCAAGAGTAACCACCCAGGTGAGACAATCTTACCTACCATAAAATTGCGTATAAATATTTTTTAAACGTTGCCCCACATCAGGATTTTCTCCTGTGCTGTGGGTGCGTTTACAAACATACAAGTTCACATACACATCACACCCAGACCTAGAACAACAATCTGTGGATCACACAAAGTGTTGTTCCGTGCGGGAATCGAAACCGCGACACGTTGCACGGCAGCCAGTTGCCCAGTCACCGCGCCAACCGCGCAGTCAATATACATCCACAGATCAAACTGGAAACCTCCTTTTTATAATTAACCAATCCAGATATTAAACTCAGAATCCCTTGTTCAGCAGTCGTGTTTGCAACCACTCGAGTAAGGAGGAAGTTATTTGATTTAACTCGTCGAGTACCGGTTTTATAGACACAATTAAAGAACAATAGGTCGCGGTCACCGGTGACCGCTTGGTATTTGACAGTTTAAAAAATTGAAATGTTTTTAAAAACCAGGTTTTATGCAACTTATTATTTATGACCATGAAACTAAACATGTACGCGATCGGTTGAAGACCATCTGATTCATTTAGTTTCAAAATTCCACTTCACACACATACATACATTCATACATAGGGAAAATCATCGAATGACTTCTCCCGCCTGGGTGGGGCGGGAGGGAGAGTCAGTCTCTTACTGACTAAAAACCACTACGTTCGTACTCCTTCCCTTCGAGCCGGAGCCCCGGTTACCCGTCAAGTCGTCCGCGGCTCCGTATCGGCATCAGCCCTATTAGGATTACGGATCCCCATCCGTAGTTGTCTGACGGCTCTTTGAGTCGCGCGCGGAACGCGACGCGCCGTTTGCTAGAATCTGGTGCTGGTCGGGCGACGAGCCACCCATGCTCGCCGTCCCGCGATTACGGTCCATAGATACATTGCAAGTTATATCAAAGCGTGTAAAAACACCTTATAATCTCTTTACATACCCCAGAAATTGAATCCAGTTACTCATTTTCACCATTTATCCAAATAAAGAAGAGTAATAAAATGAAAAACAAAACAAGATACAACTATAATGTGTTTATTATATATCTGCACATAAATATAGCTCAGCACTTATATATGTACGTATCTTTATAACATTTAGGAATGATCAACAATAAACATTTTTAATATTTCAAGAAAATACAATTCATTAATCACCAATTGGTATCCGGCAGCATTGAGCATAGTACGACTTCGGCGCTCTGATTGGCCGACTTCAAAGAACCAACCAATCAGAGCCGTCAGAGCGCCGGACGTGGTCTCATTTCGATTTACTTTAAACGTGAAACAAACTCTACTAAGCTCTCAAGATTGGTTGTTTTATTAGAGCTGGCCAATCAGGGTGCTTACATCAATGCCATTCCAATCCAATAAAATCTCAATACTTATCCAATATCAAAACTATACAAGCCCAATCGTAGCTGTCAAAGTAGCATTTAAAATACGGAATATAAAACCAAACTCAATACCATTAAAATTTAGTTCATTCTAAATCCACGCAATACGAATGCAATGGGCGCTAGTGTTGCAACTCAAGAGTACGAAATTTCACAATACGAACGTCGATCGATCGGAATTGGATTCAAGAGTAAGCCCACAGAACACCGAATGCGGTATGTGGCTGCTGCAATGAACCAACTAGAGTCGTATTATCTCTAAGACAAACTAGACAAGTGTCTAGGGCTCCAGGGCATAGATGGGCGCTGCGAGACCCACGAAACGAAAGAAAGAGGGGCCGCGGCGCCAATAAAAAAAAATTAGGAGTGCCAATGAAGTACTTGCCTACGACACTCTCTAGGTTTTTGAATCACAGAGTTAAACACGATAAAGTATTGATCTCGTTAAACGTAAAACAGACTTGTACGAGTTTAATTTACGTTTAAAGTATTCGAAGCGAGTACACGTTCGGCAATCTGATTGGCCGGCGCTAATGAACCAACCAATCAGAGCGCCGAATGCGTACTCGTTACGATTACTTTAAACGTAAAATAAACTCGTACTAACGCCTCAAAGTGCCAAGCACGAATAACTATAGCATTCGTAACGTAAAGGTATCCAGCGCGTTCGGCGCTCTGATTGGCCGGCTCCAGTGAATCAACCAATCCAAACGCCGCACACACTCGATATTATTACGATACGAATGCGATAGTTATTCGTGCTTGGGACTCTGAATCAACCATATTTCTTCAATCGATTCTAGACTTTATTACAAAACGGTAAAGTCCTATGTGTAGACAAACCTATAGACGGGAAATCGAAAGACTGGCACTTAATACATTATCACCATATTTTTTTGAACTACAATAAGAAAGAATAGTACTAATTAAATGTGAAAAACGTTAAAAGAAATTAGGTAATAGAAAAACTATGAACTTTTAACATTAATAGAATTTATTGAAACTATGTGGTTGACATTCAGTAGGACAGTAGGTATATTTAGTTATATATTTAGTTATGTTATATTTTTTCTTAAATGGCTATAGTTAGACAATCACAAGGTCTCAATTATCGCACTGTGTCTATTCCGGACGAAAATTGGTAATTTAAAAACAACGACATTTGAAAAGAGACAATATTGTGTGATAATAATTATATGACACACCAATTTATGGAACCAAATTATTGTATTTCCAATCGACGTCAAAGGTTGTTTTGCAAACTCTTTCGATAATAAAATAAAATAATACTTTAGCCAAGTCGAGAACCCAGAGTTTCTGGCTGACAATTGCATTTGCTACTTCCAACCATTCTAGGTTTCAAATTTTCCATTTTGGACTTACACTTTAAACTCCAGAAAGCAATATTATGTTTAAAAGTAAGATTATAATACGACAATATGTACATACAACAAATGACTTATAATTAAACATTTATTACCTATATAATATAGGTATTTTCCAATACAGTTACTATCATATTTGCGGCTTACTCACGTAATTATTAGACGAGGAACTCGACTAGTTTCAAGCCATGCCAGAGGCTCATATTCATAAGCAGAATTCCGCGACAATCGCCGTGTCGCGAGTCGCGTGCTTATGAACATGAGCCTAATCGAGTTCCTAGTCAAACAGTTACGTGAGTAAGCCGAAAACATTATAATTAATTCACGAATATTTTAATACAAACAATAACTATCACACTTACTCAGAAAAATAAAAATTCAGTCTTCTATTTGTTATTATTTGATACTTTTTTCTTCTGCTGCCGTTCATAAACCTATTTTAGTTGAAGTTATTAACGTAATATTATATAAACATAATGTGAAGGCAGTACTCATGCATGAGGGTGCGAGTTCAAAATGTGACATTTTCCGAGATATATGTACTTTCTAAGATTGTTTAGACACTACTGACAAACGATGAAGGACATCATGAGGAAACCTGAGTTTACCTGAGCTTATAATTTCTAATTGTAAGTTTGAGATCGGCAACCCGCAAACCTTTTCCGTGTGAGAAGAGGCCGCCACTAAAGCCCCCTTCTGACACAGAGAAGGATTGAGCAATAATCACTACGCTTGCTCATGTGGGTTGCAGATTTTAAACTTGTAATTAGAAATTATAAAGTCTTTCACCGTTGTTCAGGTCTAGATAATTTTAGAAATTGCATTTAACTTGAAAAAAGTCACATTGGTACTTGCCGTTGGTAGGTTTCAAACCGGCACTCTCATGCATGAGAAGCAGGCGTCTTAAACCTCCGGCCGGCCGATATTAGATTATATAGCCTTGTAAAAACCCATATTATTTCGTAATAAACAAAAAACCAAACCCAAAATGGCGTTGTTTAATCAAAACACATCATTATTAATGCTTAATAATTACTACAAATTATTAATTAAGGAGTAAATAATTTTCAAATCGAACTAATAGAGATCAGTGCGTTTAAACTAACACATATTTTACCTACTAGGTACAGGTTAGTAGGTGCCATTTCTAAATGGTTTTATTTAGATTGACCAGTTTGTTTGTTTGGGTCTAGTAATTGGAATTTCTCCTCCTTCCTGACCACGTATCAATTAGATTTTTGGTACACACTCTTATTCTTTGATAACCATACACATTAAACATAAAAAAAGTATTACTTGTTCTATTTGACACAAAAACCTAACCTAAACAAATAATACTATCTGGTTGAATCACTTGTTTGGAACCTCACTTCATCAATCTGTACAGCAGTTGTAGCCAAATGCCATTTAGCGTTTGTCTACATGTAGAATAGAAAACCAAATTATATGGAGTTAACGTAAATTTTGACACTTGTCAAGGTCATCCCCATACATTTTAATTTCTACTCTCTCTGTAGACAAGCGCTAAAGTTGCGTTTGGCTAAAGGCCCAGGTGACTAATAACATAAAGTTAAAACCAGATTTTATTTTTAAAACAAAACCTTTTTTAAAAATTGCCATTACAATAACATCCCGCATCATACAAATGTGACCACGGTTTTGTCGAAATCGTGAGTAACATTTTTTTTAATCATCTGTTTCGAAAAATATTATTTTTCTGAATAAGTGTCTCCGTTCCCAAACTAAGTTTCATTGTAGACGGTATTGTAAACCATCTCTTGTATCTTCATTCTTAACATGAGTTTTTTAGCGGGTCCTAATTTCTTTACATGAGGGAGTAGGCTGTTGAAGAACCCTATGTCTTCATCCTTCGTCACCGGCTCACTTGGCTCAGTAGTAGCACTTTTTTGGGCGTCATCATCATCGTCGTAGAAGTCCGTTTCCATTATAATTGGTTTTGTATCAAATTCATCGAAATCATCTTCTTTAACACTGACATCATTAGTTGGTTCTATGTTGAAGTAGCTCGTTCCTTGGTCAGCATCATAATCTTGGGTGTACGAATCATCAGCTAATTCATTGCCTTCGTAATCATTAAACTGATTTGTGAGGAACTGAAGTTTTGGAAGGTACTCCCAGTCCGATCCTGTTTGTTTCCTTACCTCCTTCCTTGCTTGATCTCTTAGGTACTTCCATTTGAGTCTTGCTTCGTCACCTGGAATTTTTTATATGTAAAGTTAGTAGCATTCTTATTTTAATCATGATAGAATGTAGATCTGACCTATGCCTAGATTTAAAATTTGATAGATCTAAATACAATTATAGTTGTTTCTAAACTATAATAGAGTAACATAATAATAATAATACCTATTCGTCTATTATGCATGTTTGAGGTCCCGATTCATCCATTTACGTAAAATTTTCGTTAGTTTAACTGCCAGATTATTTTATAGCAAATTTGCATCATTTCATAATATTGTTTAGCAAAGTACAACCATCAATGAATTACTATTTAGTATAACGATTTAAGTTAAAGTATGAACAAACTTATCAAATAAATTAGCTAAAAGACCAGCAGCCGTTTAACCCTTTCGAATTTCAAATTGTAATGGAATTATTGTAATCATTTTACTGTACAATAAGTCCCTATTTTGAAAGAAAATTAGTTCATAACGAAGTTATTTTTCCAAATTAATCAAGTAAGTAGGAACGTAGACCTGCCTTTTGATTTGATCCATTTCTTAAAAATGAATACAGTCATGAGCAGAAGAATGATGATATGAGGAAGAACCCCTCTGTGGTTCGAAACTAGTAGAGCTTTTCTCAGTATATTCACGTGAGTAACCCGCGATTTTAGTTAATTTAGTATGTCTCACGATAGTTATTATAAAAACATGAAGACTGTCGTTAAAATGCTTAAGTACTTTTTCCATTAGATAAATTTATTTACGACTAATTTATCTTATTTGCTTCGCGCTGTTCTAAAAGCGTTTGAAGAGCGATAGGTAGAAAAAGTCCTTTATACTTAAGTCCTTACTCGGGAATCAAACAACGAGTTCTATAATCGTTTACTAAGACTACAATAAAATCTGTAATAACATAACAAAAAAAAATAGGATTCTTCAAAAATTACCTCATTTGTACTGGCAATCTTCATAACTACCAAATCAAGCACACAAAAACAATACTTACGTGTACAATCCAACTCCATCGCCACCTCCTTCCAGCTCTCATCAAGTTTGTACCAATTATGGTGTCCCTTCAGCGACCTGTTCCAAATTATCTCCCTAACTCGGACCAAATCTATCAACTTATTCATATCGACATCTATAGCTCTCCTCTTATTCATTAGGAGCTTCTTCCTCATGGTGTAGCCTAACTTCGGCCGCTTTATAGACTCGTCTAAAGAATTAAAGACCTCATCAGTCGTATCCTCGTCACCTTCCTCATCTTCAGCCACGAACTGGTGGTGAATGAATTTCAACTTCTGGAAGTGAGGCCATTCAGATTCGTTTGGATTTTTCTTCATCTCCTTGCGACATTGGTCCTTGAGATTCTTCCATTTCTTGCGACAGTTCAAACCTGGAATTTTTAAGTTGGTTTTTAAGGTTTTTTATCTAATTTAAATAATCATAGAAGAGTAAAATGGAGTACGGTTTCATGATTGCACATAGCACGTTTAGTCGACGCAGTAATATTGAATGCGCGTCACTCAATGCATATCACTACATAGTATAAAACAAAGTCGCTATCCGCCGTCTGTCTGTCCCTATGTATGCTTAGATTATTAAAACTACGCAACGAATTTTGATGCTGTTTTTCATAATAGATAGAGTGATTTTTAAGGACGGTTTATATGCATAATTTATGCATATTGCACCCGTGCCAGGCCGGGGTGGGTCGCTAGTAATAATTATAATTTTACGTATTACAGTAATCATAGTAGTAGGTAGTACTTTATTTACAGGACAACGTCAAGCAAAGTAACACGACAATTTTTTTGTAACTTTTACCAAACTTAATATATGCAACTAGAAACTACGTACATAGTATAACTTGTGATCTTTTCTGTGAGCTACGACATCTACAACTACAAAACTACAGTGTAAGGATCTAACTGGACCTTACAGCTAAAATACAAAGGGCAAAACTAAACTATATACCCTTTGAATTTATTATTTTTTAGGTGTTTTATTGTCGACAAGACATAAGTGTAAGTGTGTAATGTGTGGGAGAGCCATGCTTCGGCACGAATGGGCCGGCTCGACCGGAGTGATTCTACGGCCTCACAGAAAACCGACGTGAAGCAACGCTTGCGTTGTGTTATTCGTCGTGTGAGTGAGGTTACCGGAGGCCCAATTACCCTCCCCTTCCCCAATCTCCCCAATCCCTGAATTCCCAACGATCCTCAAACTCCTAATCCCCAAAAGGCCGGAAACGCACTTGTAACGCCTCCGGTGTTCCAGGTGTCCATGGGCGACGCAGTTTGCTTACCACGAGGTGATCCGTCTGCTCGTATACCGGCTTATGCCATAAAAAAAAGAAATATATGTGAATTCGAGACGGGTTCCTAGTACACACGGGCACATTTAACTACGCAAACCCTAAACTGATCGTTGAATATGTCGACATGAATATCAAAGAGGAACCATGACTGGTTCTGCTTAGCTTTTGATAATTCTCAAGAAATACAGTAGTTTGGAATGCTTGCTTCATTTATGTGAGTAAAATATTCAACTCTGTGTACTCCGTACTTACTCCGTCGTCGCAAAAAACAATCGTGGTGTTTTATTAATATTTGCAGAAATAAGTGTAAATAAGTATTGTATTCCCTTCTGAATAGTATTAGAATTCATCATTTATGCCAAAATTTCCATTTATGTCATTAAACATCTTAGTTAACCCATCCACGCACGACATTCAAAATTTTCTATTGTATCTCTTAGACCGGCTTCAAGCGATTGAGCAAGGTTACAGCCTCAAGTAGTTTAGCATTCCAGTCAAACTACGTTTTTAGTCGGTTTAACCCGTTGAAATTCATCCCCTAAATTTGTTCAAACAAAAGTAGTCTCTAGGCATTGGAAATAAGGTCTATAATGTAGGTAGTGGAGAGCGGTCACCGGTTACCGCTTGGGGATCTATGCTTCTACAGACTGAAGGATTATAATCCAAAAAGTTATCAATTGTCTGGTTACGTATGTTTGATCTTTTCTAATGACCTTGCTCCTCAAAATACTTTCTTTGTAGGTCACGAACTTACATAAATGTGTACTACTTTCACATAAAAGCAACAGTTGTTTATCGACATTATCCCCAGTATTACAATCTGTATTATGAATATGAACACTGGGGTATAAACTGGGGTTACTGCAGTATAAATACGGCGTCGCATCAGATGTAAGCCGGCTATCTGCAAAACGCGCGTCAAAAAACAAAAACAAACGTCCTCCTACCAATAATTCAATAACTGCGCAAACAGCGGAGCGCTCGCTCGCTCGGACGTTAACCTTCGAGTGAAACTCAAAGCGAACTCAATACTCACTCGTCGTCCCAACCTCAGCCGCCACTTCATTCCAATATCGCTCCAACTTGAAGCGATTCCTGTGTCCCCTATAGCTCTTGTCCCATAAGCATTCCCGAGCCTGGACAGCTGCGATCAGCTTGTCCATATTCTTGGTTCGCGCCCCCTTTACTTTAGACTTCATTGTGGAGCGGGCGCGCAGGCGGGAGCGTCAGCGAGGACGGGCAGTACGAGCGAGGCGCGGCGCGGAACTGACGGCCGCCCGCGCCCTTCCCGTGCACCGGTCGGCGGCGTCCGCTTCGCTCCGTCGCCCGCTCCAACATATCGCTGTCCTCTTCGCTCGACGCGTCGCTCCCCTCTCGAGGCGACACGCCTCGCCGATTTAAAACCGCTGTTTCGATCGCCATTTTATAACAGGACTATAAACTACGATATCCATTGCGTTTTGATGGCTTGATGTAGCAGCTAGTGGCTTCATTAGTGCGGTAATGTATGGTGTGTTTGTCGAGAGTATAGCGTTTGTGTAAAGGCGAGTTGATATCGTGATCGTTACCGGTTAGCAACAATGGGCATGGTAGAAGCGATTCAACGCGTTGGCGTGTGTCGTGAGCCGACAGCCGGTCGCTCAATAAACTAGCGTGGTCTACCTACCTGCAGTCTCAATTACCGTAGCCATATTATTAAGTTTTAGATCTAAATGAGGTACTAAGTATACTTACATAACTTATTCCTTGTTTTGTAACTTTATTTTGTTAAATGACTCTATACCACCTCTGCGCTAAAAGAATATTATTGAAAACAAAGTAAGACGTAAACCTACTAAAGGTTTCCTAAATAACAAAATATGTCAAGCTATAATCCGAAAATAATTAAACTTGATTATGGCTACATTTCTTAGCATCAACTTACATCTATGAATACGTAACAAGCGCCTACTGAATTATTAATATTGTATCAACATTCTGTATTTGTGAGTACTTAAATAGTATTTTTTGAGCAGGCGCTTTTAACAAAAGGTACAGAAAAACACCGAGTCTCTATTTACCGATTCACCCTTTACAGATCGTTCATTGTTAAAGTAAGAATCTACCTGAGCACGATATAATGGATTCGATCCCTTGGTCGTGCTAAAGAAGTTCGAAATTCTCAGTTTAGCGTTTAAAAAAAATCAATATGAATCAACATGCTCATTGGTAGGAACTGTTGCATCGTGAGTATTGTTGCATCTTGTTACGAATTCGATTTAAGCCAGATAAATACATCTGTTTTTACCCGACTGTAGGAAGGTTATTGTCAATTATTTTTTCCGATATTGTATTGAAATTCTCAGTTGAAAAACATAGCTGTGTGCCGTTTATGATTAATTTTACCTACATAGTTACATATGGGTTTTTTCACATTGCTGTAAATATTACATCATATTTGATCGTTATACACAAAGTATAATGGTTAAGTAGTTTGTCTATAATGAAATGAGACAAATAAAATGCATCAAATTGATTTGTCAGCACAGCGTTTGTTTTAAAACATTCTACTCGTGATTATGAATCCCCGTTTTGGCTTGAAACCATTCGGGCAACATCCTCGAATTGTGACATGAGTAAACCTTAATGTGTTTTCTTGGGGAATAATAAATTTATACCTGAACTAATGCAAAATAGGGGGAAATAAAATACATTACTTTACCAAATGTTTAATTTTATTTGTTGTATGTTCATTTTTTAATTTAATAACAAGAAAACGAAAACAATAAAAATGGAACTTCACAATTAAATAATATTCTACGTCACATCATCACGCCCGTTGTACAAAGGGCTAAGCAGAGATCTTATAATCAGGTTTAATATGTTTGAATTCCACCGTTATAAGAGGTGATTTCAAACTCCGTACCAAATTGTATCCAAGGAATTTCTATAAAGAAAATCCAAAAATAACTCCCGATTCGAAAATCGAGTTCAATGCTTTTCAGTTACGACCAATCACAGTCGCTAAAAATAAAAATAAATAAAAAATATATTTTTTAAAATTAATTTCGTATACTACGACTACGTATTATTTTATCTATTATCGATATTACTTCACGCCTAAATATCCTCATTTCAGGTTCAGTCAGAGACTCCACGTCTGGCAACATTGAGAGCAAGAACATTTTTCGGGGATTCCCCTCGATATAATTATAATTCTTGTTTCCATTGAACTTCTTCGTCTCCACAGGATTCTCTGTTCTAACTTTTGTGATGTTTGGCATTGTGTTGTCATTGAAAGATACTCTACTGATTTCTGTATTCTGTTCCTTTGGATCTTCTTCGTAGTTTGAAGTGTCACTGTCAGAAGTCTCTGGTTTTTCTGTTATTGTGTTTTCAATCTCCATTTTTTCTTCGCCTCCGTCAGGGAGGATTTCTTTAGGCGATTTGTCTGTTTTAGGCTTTATACTTAAGAATGGATACAGAAAATGTAGTTCTTCAGTTAGATAGTAAGGTCTCATTGGAGGTTTGTCGCTAGCCTGTTGCTTTAAAGACCTCATGAAAGAAATCCTTATCTTCCTCCATTTGTCGCGGCAATCTGGTACTGTAACAAGAGAAATTTGATTTTATTATTACTTGTGTTAAGGTATTAAATTGAAAACTTTTATTTCTATTTTTTATTTGTTTATCTTTATGTCACAAAGGTAAGTATTTTTATAATCTAAGCCCCACAAAACCGTTGGTTTGACTGTATGTAAGACTATGGTCACACTGTAAGCGAATGAGCTTGTATCTCTACCGCTATACCATAGTATATTCTTTATACTATGGCTATACGTTGCATTTGTAACGACAGCCTTAGCCAAAATTACTATGAATTCATAGTCATTTTAACTATAATAGTTAAACGATCCTTACTCGCTCTCTCGATCGCTAACGGTGTGATCTACGCTCAAATCTCAGCATCAAATCTCATCTACTTTATCCCATACTTTGAAAAATATTTTTCAACTGGCAATATTTTTCCGCAACACAATATTATGAATTGTTTAATATGTATTATTGGCCGTTTAGTGTTCAAATTGAAGATGTCTACAATTACTTAGAATTATTTATCTACTGCCTTGTTGGCCGAGTGGTCGTAAATGCGACTTCTGGCTAAAGGGTCTCGGGATCGATTCTCGAGTCGGGCAAAGTATTACTGGGTATTTAAAAAAAATTGTCAGTAGTAGTACGGAATCTGGAATATGGAAATTTTGGAATTTCTATTACATAAGATGACATACATATTGATAAGTGGGTGTTTCATTGTACAGTGGCATTAAGTGCCGTAATGTGCACCTCTGCCTACCCCCTCGGGGATTAAAGGCGTGATGTTATGTTTATTTATCTACCTTATCTATCAGATATATATCGCGTATTTATCGAAAAAAAATTCGAACGTGGTAAAATATTGCGCAATGTTTTTCTTGAACTGTTTAGTGTAATATTCATATTGCACAACATCTTTTTACTGTTGCTTGCTAATTTTATTATGACGGTACGGTTGCTGCGGTGGCTGGGCAACCGGCTGCCAACGTGTCGCGGGTTCGATTTCCGCACGGATCAACTCTTTGTGTGATCCACAAATTGTTGTTTCGGGTCTGGGTATCATGTGTATGTGAACTTGTATGTTTGTAAACGCACCCACAACACACGAGAAAATCCTTGTGTGGGGCAATTAAAAAAAAGTAATCAGACTCATTGATTAATCTTTTCTACTCAGTCATTTTTTTTAACGTTTAGTTAGATTCAAAACGTGATTAAACTTATTATTGCTCAATAGAAATATTGTGCAATAATAATATTTAATAGTGTTTTTGTGTCTAAGTCCAGCTTAATTATTGCAGAAAAATGTAACTCGTTTAGAAAACGTCTTTAAATGTTATTCATACCATAACATCACGCCTTTTATCCCCGAAGGGGTAGGCAGAGGTGCACATTACAGTACTTAATGCCACTGTACAATGTAAAAAAATATTTATCTTATTAAAAAGAACATCAAATTATGTAACTGTCAAATAGACCCGACACATCAGTGTCGGGTTTGATTCCCTGTATAGGCTAGTATGTCGCGGTGGCCCGGAGGTTTAAGACGCCCACTTCTCATGCATGAGGGTGCGGGTTCGAAACCTACCATCGGCAAGTACCAATGTGACTTTTTCCGAGTTATATGTACTTTCTAAGATTATTTAGACACCACTGACAAACGGTGAAGGAAAAACATCGTGAGGAAACCTGGACTTATAATTTCTAATTATAAGATTAAAATCGCCAACCCGCATTGAGCCAGCGTGGTGATTAATGCTCTAACCTTCTCCGTGTGAGAAGAAGCTTTGCTCAGCAGTGGGCATTTATAGGCTGTTGATGATGATAGGCTAGGCATACATGATTAAAGTAATTGGTATTTTCTATTTTTGTATGAATCAGAGTACAAAGTAAAAATACAATTACGAAGTTCACTATTATTCATCTACTTATACCTTTCGAAGAATTGAAGTGATTTAATGATGATGTTTAATATTGCGAAACTTTTACATGTGATGACGTTTTATGAAGTATGTCGTCACGAATGTGGATCGGAAAAGTCCTGAGTCCGATTCTTGTGTTGAGCAATCGACTTAAATAGATGGATTTCTGACTTCTAATTTTCTGAGTAATGACTTGAGAATGTACCTACATATAGTGAAAAATAATAAGATAATATGGAAGGCAATAAATTGATGCGAATATTTTGTTTACACCTACTTTATACAAATAGGCTTTATATGAAACTTTATACTACATTTATATATTAGGCTCAATGTAAAGTTTTATAACTTTTAATCAACTAGATAAAAAAAACAAATGAGTACTACCTAAATAGAGTTATTTGCTAATTTTAAAATGTAGATTGCTTTGCTATGGAATAGAAAAGAATATTTAAACACGATAATCTTTAAAAATAAAACCATTTAGGTATCTACTTGATATGCAAAATAAAAAACAAAGTACAGAGCTTGTTTTTCCAAAATGTATGCCACTTATTTATGCCAAAAACCCAATAAAATAAAACTGCACCTTATAATACCCATCTAAAGTTGCATTTCACAAAAAAAATGGGTGTTAATATGTTACCACACCCACTTTTATCCAGTTTTAACAAATTTTCTTACACTTTATAAAAACAAACGTTATAATTATTATCTTTAAATTTCAGATATCAACATAATATAGATAGTTTATTAAAAATACCACTCAGTAGATACTAAACTCAAAATATTTCATAATATTTCACCAAACATGTTAAAACTTGTATCGTCATTGTTTATTGTTAAAAAACTGAGCTATGACGTCATTAGTTATTGCAACAGAATTGTTTTAATGATGTTACTTCGAATAACTAACTCAATAATCATGGTAACTTTCTAACCCAAGATAATATTAATGTTTTTGAGAGGGAAACATCATCGAATGACCCTCTCTGGCTGAGGCGAGGAGAGATGGGAATGGGAGGAAGTATCAGACTGTTACCGCCTAAAAACCACCCCGTTCTTACTCGTGTTTCACCCTAGAGCCCCGGTAACCCTTCCATCAACAGCCTATAAATGCCCACTGCTGAGCAAAGCCTCTTCTCACACGGAGGTTTGAGCATAATCACCACGCTTGCTCAATGCGGGTTGGCGATTTCAAACTTATAATTTTAAATTAAAAGCCTAGGCTTCCTCACGATATTCTTCCTTCACCGTTTGTCAGTGGTATCTAAATAATCTGAGAAAGTACAAATAACTCGGAAAAAGTCACATTGGTACTTGCCGTTGGGTGATTTCGAACCCTCATGGATGAGAAATGGTAACCTTTGCTATCATCCAAATCTGTACTGCCGTTCTCGATTATATGCATTAAGTAACAGTAACAGCTAGTATTTTTGAATAGTTTTTCCGTTTTTGGCGCAGGTATAGGACAAAAACAAAACCTAATTAATTATTAGAAAAAACAAATGTTATTTTTAATATCTACATAGGTGCTCCCGCCTGCATAAGGCGGGAGGGAGTGTCAGACTCTTACTGACTAAAAAGCACCCCGTTCCTTCTCCTGCACGTCGAGCCCCAGCTTCTAAATCGCTGACCAATGGTTGAAGGACTTTAGCACAGATGAACATAGGTGCGTAAAATTAGTGAAGCTGCAATTACTGAATGCAGGTCGAAATCCTGTATGAAAGTCATTAAGGGAGGCCTATGTCAGCATCAGTGTCACAGTTCATGATGATGATGGTGATAATGATGATGATATGATGAAACAACGAGTAAATAATTTTAGCGACTTAATGTAATGACGCAAAACTTTAAGTATATTTATATTCTGTCTGCATTATCGAAGAAAAATAGGTGTGTTTTGTTATGCTTAAGTATTTCTCAAAGATATCTTACGTCACTATGCATACCTACTTATTTTAAGAAACTAGTTGTAAGTCTTAATCATAGGTATTTTGCATGTTGTGACGTAACTATAAATGACGTAGACGATTTGGGGGCTTGTAGTGATTAGTGATTTGGGGGCTTGTAGTGATAAGTGATTTGGGGGCTTGTAGTGATAAGTGATTTGGGGGCTTGTAGTGACTAGTGATTTGGGGGTTTTTTAACTAGTGATTAGTATTGTGATATCGATAAAGTCACTTGTAAGGCAGTTCCTACTTACTCCTCTCCTACGGATACACAGTGCAAATAATACAACACCCACTTTACCCTAGTAATGTTAGGATTCTCGAATTACGGTGGGGGGGGGGGGGTGAAATAGACAACCTTTACTTAATGGACAGACTTCATGCTTATGACTATTACTGTGGCATTTTCTAAAAACCGAAAACCTTTCAATACCAATTCGCCCGAACCGAAAATCGAACTGCTGAGCTCTATCTAAGCCCCCGTGCTTAACAGTCGTACTAGCAACCAGTCAACCATAAGATCTTTAAGATTTTTTATAAAATTTTTACATAGGTTATTAAATTACGTCCTTCATAAATGTATTATTAATTCAAAAGAAATCAGAAGGGGAAGGGTAAATGGGATTTTAAATGACATTTTATGTCACTTCCGAAAAATTAATTAGGTACCTACTGACAAATACTTAGGTATCTACTTAGTCACTTAAAATGGGAACTATTTAAAAAAAGCACTCTACTTAGGTCTTACTAGTACATGCTTAAGTCATCAAGCGCAATACAAACGAATCACTTTAGCACCAACAATTTTTTGAATAAAAAATTGCAAAGTCGTGACAAATTGACAATAACTTAAACTACGTAGAAAACTAATAAATTTCAGCGTCACCATTGTTTTTAAAGTACTCATTTCCTATTTGATTTCGTAACTACGTATGTGCAAAACATTACACAGGTAAAAATCAATATAAATTTATATTCCTAACAAATTCATTACAACTTACAGTTAATTTTCAATACTTACAATAAAGTTTACGCGCCAAAAGTGTTTATAAACACAACCGAGTGACCTATTTTCATTTAATACGGAAAGTAAACTCTATCTTATGTCAAAAAAATATAATAAAAGTGAAAGAAATTACTTGATGTATTCGCCTTCTTTGCGATGTTCGACCACGCTCGTCGATTATGCACTTTATTTGCATATTCCGGTAAAGTTTTGTTGTACAAACACGGATATTTCTCCACTTCCTTCACAAAATCCACTATGTCCCTCCTGTCACACACTTTTGTAAACATATCGTGTTTTCCTTCCATTATTATTTCAATACTGCACAATTTGTGTTATAAAATCACTATCGTATACACGGACATCCGTCACCGATGGAGCGTAGTGCGCAACTGCGAAGCAACATTCGCTCGAAACATAAAATGGCGGAATATTGCGTTGTTGCTGTCCCGCGCGGGGTTGGACCAATGAGAGGCGAGTATTCTGATACACACATAGACAAGTTTCGGTCGATGACATCGAAGTTACACAGTAATGCAGCTAAATATTGCGTCAACTTGAAACATTATTGCGTAATATTTTCCGCTTATTCTTTTTTTTAATGAAAGATTGCTTTTTAATGAAAGATTGATTGATTTTCCCCCCGACCACACGGTCGGGGGGAAAATAAGTTTACAAGTACCAAAATATATTACGATGGTGTTTATTGATGCAGGTTTACTATAGTATTGCATCATTGATAAAAAAGATTATGAGTTTAAGATTCTTACGCAATATTGTATTATTTTTAATCATTTCTGGACTAGAATTATCTCAAGTGGTGCTAATTTTAATTTCCAGTGCCTAGATAGGGTGGAAACCAATATCAGTTTATATTGTAATATTTTTTAGACCTGTCGTTATGTCACACACACACACGCTCTATCTAGAGATAAAATGAACGAATATTAAATTAATATCTACACACACAGACACTCGATAATCATGAGACGCAGGGGTGCTTTAGAATATTTATTATCAAACCTTCCAAGCCATTATAATCTGATGAAAATTCACAAATAACCACAAAAACAAGTAAACATTTTGCAACAATTATTCGTTACAACATTATTTGACACATCTTGGTCAAGTTTCGTCTCTGACTCAGATTTCGCGTGAATAGGAATACCTACGTCTTTTGTACGCGTGTTACACACAACATGACCATGTTCCTATCTTGAATTTTAAGATATTGCCTCCTGTAACTTACAGTTTCAAAAAAACCTGACGATTAATAAGAGGTTCAACTGTTTTGGAGAAAAAATAAAAATTCAAGCGCGTAATGGAGTACTTAAAGGACTTTACTATTATAATTATTTAATTTGATACATTTCCCATTCTCCATAATTCTTCGTAATTTTAAATACAAACCCTCAACTTGAACCTGATGTAACGCAATACTCACCCCCTGTTACACGGGTGAAACTTAAAACTGGTGATAATTGGAGGTAATCTATACTAATATTATAAAGCTGAAGAGTTTGTTTTTTTCTTTGTTTGAACGCGCTAATCTCCGAAACAACTGATTCGAATTGAATAATTCTTTTTGTGTTAGATAGTCCATTTATCGAGGTAGGCTACAGGCTATCAAACATCTCGCTACGACCAATAGGAGCCGAGCAGAGCGTGGGAAACCGCGCGCAAGTAGCTAGTGTTTAATAATGTGCAATTGTGCACGTCAACGTTTGTGAATCACATTTAAACATTAAGGCGTGATGTTATTCTCTTATTGTTCATACTTATTTACAAGTAGCTTCTGCCCGCGGATTCGCCCGGGTCACCGTGGGATAAAATGTCTATGAGGCCTACGTTATTCCAGACTTCAATCTACTCTTCTTTCATTCCGACCCCTACAGTTGTTTTAACGATTGAGTCAATAGCACATACACACAAACTTTCGCATTTATAACGTTAGTAAGATGTATAAAAATCATCAGCGTTTTCAGTCTACTGCTGGACAACTGGACATATGTCATCATCATAATCAACAGCCTATAAATGCCCACTGCTGAGCAAAGGCTCTTCTCACACGGAGAAGGTTCGAGCATTAATCGCCACACTTGCTCAATGCGGGTTGGCGATTACAGACTTAGGTATAATTAGAAATTATAAGCTCAGGTTTCCTCTGTTCCTCCTGTTGGTAGGTTTCGAACCCGCATCCTCATGCATGAGAAGAGGCCTTATACCTTCGGGCCACCACGACTTTTATATATAAAGTAAAGACCTGTCATTAAATAGCATGCAACTGAGCTCAATTTTCAGCTCTTTACATTCATTTAAGGCTCGTACACAAAACTGCAATGCGAAGTCGCATCGCAAGAACTTGCGAATGGATTCGCATCGCGCATCAAATTCCTATCTAATATTTTCTTTATTTCTTTTTCCTGTATCTCCTAAGCAATAACAGAAGTGAACACTTCTTTTTACGATCCATGTCACGACCTAGTTTTCAATTTAAAATATGGTTAGTACGGTTAACGGTCGTCGAAGGAATGATCAACCTGAGAGACGGACGCCTTATCGCACGAAATCGCATCGCAGCAATTCGCATCGTAATTTTTTGCGTTGCGAAATCGCATCGCATCGCAGTTTTGTGTACTAGCTCCTACCTAACCTAACCTATACCTACCTATGTATTTTGTATTTATACTGTGACGATACAGTTGTCTAAATTCCCGCAGGTAGGTACTTAATATCAAACCATGATTTTTCCTACCTATTCTTTGTAAACACATAAAATAATTAAATGCAACAAAGTAGGTACGGCAAAACAGTATTCTGAATCTCCTATACCTATTTTAACATTGGTCTATCATCATTATCATCTTCACAGATGTACCTGAAACTGATCTTCATTACGTTAGCCAAGCTTGGAGATTATATCAAACCTTCTTACGTAGAAGAGTCACATAATGCGCGTACCGACTCAGTGTGTAATGAAATAACTATGAACTGGCTCAAAAAGAAGTTTTGTTCGAGAGAATAGGGAAGATGACAGGGTATGAAAATTAAAAATCTAATTAGTCCGTCAGTTAGGTAATGAAAAAATTTTAGACAAGTATTTTTTTATTTTGTTATATAATAAAATGATACTTAGATATAACGAATCAAAGTTCTACGTATAAAATGTACATAGAAGTGACGTCACGCGACATTTCAAATCAATATATCGTGGAAAGTATTCGTTTTTGTAAAGATAAAAAATACGTGTCTAATGATTTAAAAGACCAGACGGACATTAAAATAAAAATTAGTCATTTACTCTATTACTTTAGAGCGGTTCCGCGGCCGCCGACGTGACACCTCGCAGTGACACCCATCTCTTCGTGTTGTTGTACTACTATTGTTTACATAATATACATACTTTACCTATTTCAGTCACACTTTTAACTGGTTACGAATATATTTTATATAATTATACCGAAATACTTAAAAACTAAAGCAAAAAAAATTGAATTTCTAACAAAAGGTACAGTGATCACTAAGCAAGAGTTAACAAATTCCTATTTTCCTACAAATCGTTGTATTTTTTTTTTTTTGAGGAGGAAAGTCATCAGTTTCGTCTTTACCTACTTTCTATTTCGACCGACTTCAAAAAAAAGAGGCGGTTCTCAATTCGACTGCATATTTGGAAGAACGGTCTTTTTCTTATTTTACGCGGACTTTTTCCTGTGTCATTGGTGTGTTTGCAAGTTTACAAGTATACAAGTTCACATATACATGACAGTATGAATGACACTCAGGCCCGTAATAACAATTTGTAGATCACACAAAGAGTTGCTCCGTGATTTTTTATTGGCATTGTAGAACATACTTTTTTTAAAAAGAGTAACGAATGGAGTTTCTAGCTCGTTCTTCTCCATTCGAATCTACATTTTGGAATGACCACCTAGCTTCACCTAGTTTCACTGACGGACTGACTGACAGACTATTATTTATTTTGTATTTGTTGACGTTTCAAAAGTACCAAACTATGGTTTAATTGAAATAAATGCTTTGACTTTGAATTTGAAATAGGAGGCAAACGAGCAGACAGATCACCTGATGGTAAGCGATTAGCGCCGCCCATGGACACCCGCAACACCAGAGGAGTCACAGGTGCTTTGCCGGCCTTTTAAAAAGGAGTACGCTCTTTTCTTGAAGGTTTGAAGGTCGTATCGGTTCGGAAATACCGCCGACGAATCCGTTTCGAATTTTAACTTTGTTTCCGTGCGGAAAACGATTTCTCAAAGTCGATTCCTCTCGCCCTGGGGAAGGCGAGCGGGAGTGTCAGACTCTTACTGACTAAATAATCACCTCGTCCAAACTCCTACTCTGAGCCGGAGCCTTGGAAACTTAGTACTATATCTACTAGCATGACTTCGCAGAAGGAAATAACTTCTTCTTCTTAGCTATAGTTAAAAAATCACGCACTATGCACTTTATTGATGACTTCCTGTTCTTTTTTTGTTTCGATTTCCCTATAAAAAACAGTAGCCTATGTTACTCCTTAATACATGACCTACCTGCCAATAAAAGTCTTGCAAAATCGGTCCACCCATTCCAGAAATTAGCCAGTAGGTACAAACAGAAAAGTCAAAGTCAAAGCATTTATTTCAATTAGAAAGAAAGTAAGAAAGAAAAGAAAGAAAAAACATTTATTTAGCACCAGGCACGATGCAGCATAAATAAAAAATAAAAAAAGATAATCAAGATGTGACAGTGGAAGTAATAAAAATATAAGAGTTGTAAAATTGAAACAGAAGAATTAGAAAAGAGACGCTGACAACATGCCTATGCTAAAAGGGTCACCCACTCAGTGTAAGCCAGGCATACAGGTTACCCAGCACTGATTTTCAGTGGGCACCCATGCAGTGACGCACGGATGGTAGCAACGTTGTATGGTTAATTAAACCATACCTTTTTCATAGAAACCTCAACAAATACAAAATAAATAATAGTCTGTCAGTCAGTCCGTCAGTGAAACTAGGTGAAGCTAGGTGCTCATTCCAAAATGTAGATTCGAATGGAGAAGAACGAGCAAACTCCATTCGTTACTCTTTTTAAAATAGTATGTTCTACAATGTCTTTGATACATATTCCAATACTGTACTCATATGTAAGAACAATGCAAAGACACGCTTGACGCATTATACTAATAACTTACTAAAATTAAAAATAAAAAATCTTAAAGTCTAACTGGTGCTAACATATGCATACTGACAATCCATAGAAATAGTGCTTCTATACAAGAAAAAGGAAAAGGACAGACAAACAAAAAAAAGTTTGTTATTTTCGTATTAGTGTATTCATATACATATATGCATGGAGTAAAAAGCAGATATTTAATATTACAAACAGACACTTCAATTTTATTTATCTGTATAGATTTATAGATGATGATGATGTTCGTTAATCATGAAATATCATCCCCTAAATTTTTTCATACAAAAGTAGTCTATAGACATCGGAAATAAGGTCTAAATTTAGTAAGTGGAGAGCGGTCACAGGTGACCGCTTGGGGATTTAAGGAAAAGCTTATAAAACCTCGTTCGTGATTAACACAGTAATGTCGAATTATATACTTAACCATTATCTTAATTTTTATCTTAAGTATCTACCTAGGTACTTACTTTCAACTTTTTTATTATAAGTAGTTGGGTACCTTCATATTTTTCAGTAGGTACAGTCACCATAAAAACTGTGACACCATGATTGACAGAAATTAAACAAAAAAAAAATTATAGTCGGCTGCGATTCTCAGTGTTCTTATTTTTAAGTCTTTTTTTAGGAGCGATAATTATCAAATGACTACTCCCGCCTGTGTGAGGCGGGAGGGAGTGTCAGACTCTTACTGACTAAAAACCACCCCGTTCCTTCTCCTGCACGTCGAGCCGGTGCCCCGGTTACCCGTTAGGTTCTCCGCGACTATTTTTAAGTCTATGTTGTCTTGTTGATTGGGTTTTGTGGTATAAGGTTTTTATTCAATTATTTTTTAAACAGTCACAACGGGAGAATGCCAATTACAGTAACTGACATATTTACAGCAATAAAAGAAGAAATTTTAACTAATACAAAACATAAACATTACACATAGGTATTATACTTAGTATGAACTATAGACTCATTTTAACAGTTTGAACTCAAACATAGAAAACATTTAATCTAGGATTTCATTTACCTACCACATGTTTGAAATAACATAATAGAACATCACGCCTTTTATCCCCGAAGGGGTAGGCAGAGGTGCACATTATGCCACTGTACAATGTAACACCCACTTTTCACTATTTATGTTATGACTCCCATGTAATAGGGGGTGAGCCTATTGCCATATACCGGGCATAATTCCAGACTCCGTGTTACTACTGAGATTTTTATTAAAAACCCAGTAATAGTTTGCCCGACCCGGGTATCGAACCCGAGACCCCTTGCCCGGCAGTCGCGCTTGCGACTAGTCGAATGTTTCGCATGTTTGAAATATTACTTCCAATAAACAAAAAAACCATTAAAATTTTCCGAATGACAATTTCAAATAAAAAAAAATCTTAACTTCCAACGCTGACTGTCCCTTGAAAGTCTTCGTCAGCATTTCTACTGCGCATGTGCGAAGTGAAGTGGCTGATTCTCGTCTCGAGTTCAGTACACCCACTGTCTCTTACGCGGTAGGTGACTCTAATCTTATTACTAAATGAGGTAAGGCGATTTCAGTACTTATTCCAAAGCATGTAAGTCGGATTATCCTGTGAAGTAATGCTTGGCTATAGACTAGTCTTTTTGTATTGTTTGTATTATTTTTAAAGTTAATGTTTATAGTGTGTACTCGTGTTTTTGTAGTTAATGCCAGAATACTGAAACGTTACTCAATTTTAAGTCGTGCTCAAATATCGTGCCATCTCTGTCATTTTACAAAGAATTTGTAGAGATAGAACTATACTTAAGCACGACTTAAAATTGAGTAGCGTTTCAGTATTCCGACATAAGTGTACTAAGAACGCATAATTCTTATTCAAGCATATTTTAAGTGTTAAATTCATTGGTTCGTGTCATCTATACAGATAAGTAAAATTAGAGTGTATGTTTGTTATATTAAAATAACCGCATTTTACTATATACTACTATGCATATACTCTTAACAATTTTTGTCCGTCTGTTTGTACTGGCTAATCCTTGAAATGGTTGTAAATCTCTTTTTATCACTTTTATCATTTATTCCTGTAGTCTGTAGAATTTTATTTCCTACTAGACTTAACCCATTTTCAAACATTCATTTTATTAAGCCACGCCTAAGTATTTTGCCATGTGAAAACAAAGTCCCTGCTATTTAAGCGCCTTCAAAAAATATTTTAGCAATTATCCACAAGAATAACATTCACTATAGATTTCAAAACGGTCGTGGTGGCACGGAGGTTTAAGACGTCCGCTTCTCATGCACGAGGGTACGGGTTCGAAACGGTACCAACGGCAAGTACCAATGACTCTTTTTCCGAGTTATATGTACACTTTCACACACACACATAAAGTGTACTGTACTTCATGTGTGTGTAAAAGTGTGGGAGAGCCATGCTTCGGCACGAATGGGCCGGCTCGACCGGAGTGATATCACGGCCTTGAGGATGGTTTTCTGTGAAGAAAACCGATGTGAAACAATGCGAGGTTACCGGAGGCCCAAAATATGTATACTTTTGGTTTCATTCATCCTCAATCTTCAAATATGCAATCCTGAAATCTCTGACTACCAAAGGTATCCCTCAAATAGTTTAAATTGCCGGATTGCGAACGGATTGTCGGGGCTCAATGAACAAAATTAGGAACGGAGTGGTTTTAGTCAGTAATTTGTTTATTTATTTTTCCCCCCTCTAAAAAAACCGAGATACAGCGAGAGAAGGGGAGGTGAAAATATAACAGAATATAAAAATATCATCTTTTGTTCCCGAAGGGGTTTGCAAAGGTGCACATTACGGCACTTAATACCACTGTACAATGTAACACCTACTTTTCATTATTTATGTTATGAGTCCCATGTAATAAGGGGTGAGCCTATTGCCATATACCGAGCACAATTCCAGACTCCGTGCTACTACTAAGATTTTTTTAAAACAGCAGTATAACTTTGCCCGCCTCGGGAAGCGCACCCGAGATCCCTTGCCCGGCAGTCGCACTTGCGACCACTCGGCCAACGAGGCAGTCAGGTGAAAAATGTCACCACAGGGCTAATTATTACCTCATCATCATCATCAGCCTATAAATTCCCACTGCTGAGCAAAGCCTCTTCTCACACGGAGAAGGTTTGAGCATTAATCGCCACGCTTGCTCAATGCGGGTTGGCGATTACAAACTTATAATTAGAAATTATAAGCCCAGGTTTCCTCACGATGTTTTCCTTCACCGTTTGTCAGTGGTATCTAGATAATCTCAGGAAGTACATGTAACTCGGAAAAAGTCACATTGGTACTTGCCTTTGGTAGGTTTCGAACCCGCATCCTCATACATGAGAAGAGGGCGTCTTAAACCTCCGGGCCACCACGACACACCTTATTTGGCCACCACCACACACAATTATTACCTAATCATATGAAATAGATTCAAAAAAACATTCTTGTCAAGTACATAAGTACTTAAGAATGATCAATCATTTTCCGTCATATTACAACGATACACGAATTAGTTTTTCCATTTCAAAATAATGATTGTCATTCCTAACAAAAGGTTTAAACCGTTAATTGCATTTTTTTTATCTAATAACGAATTAGTAAATAGATAGTGATATAAATGTTTAAATAGATATATTTTTTATGTAACTTCAAGTACTTATTATATGAGATTTGCGCAATAATTGTAATCATCACGCAATATGTAAAATTATTTTTTTTGGTGTTAAGAAGGTGTGACCTTGTGCCTTGTATTGTGATAAGTAGCTCTTTAGTTTTTTAGGTTCATTCTAGGTGTTTATATGCCACGTATAGGATTTTTTTTTTTTAATTTTCTCAGTAGTAGCACGGAGTCTGGAATTGTGCCCGGTATATGGCAATAGGCTCACCGCCTATTACATGGGACTCATAACATAAATAGTGTAAAGTGGGTGGTACATTGTACAGTGGTATAATGTGGACCTCTGCCTACCCCTTCGGGGATAAAAGGCGTGATGTTATGTTATGTTAACAATTAAAAAAAGAGCGAAATAAAAAAACTCATACGTGTATTAAAACTTAATTACGTGTATTAAACGCGTATTCAAAACTCATACATCTTACTAACATTATAAATGCGGATGTTTGTGTGTATGTTTGTATGTTTGTTACTCTACCACGTCAAAACGGCTAAAGGGACCGGGATGAAATTTGGAACAGCGGTAGATTATGGTTCGAAACAGGGATGTTATGGATATGAAATTTCGGATACGGATTGGATACGGATATAAATATGATTATTATACTAGATACGGTTACGGGTACGGATATGAAATTGTTTCGGATTATCCATTAGTTTCGGATAATTTCGGTTACGGATATTAATATTTTAAGGAATTTCAAAAGTAAAATACAAATAGCTAATATAATTGTTTCGTTTATACGTCACGCCGCTATCCGATAGTATCCGAAACTTTTATTTCGGATTCGGTTACGGTTACGGATATTTTTTATATCGCATATCCGATAGTTTCGGTTACGGTTACGGAGCTCCCTAACATCCCTGGTTCGAAATATCACATAATCTACTTTTTATTCTACAGGAACGCGGATAATGCCGCTGGCTGAAGATAGTATAAAATAAAGCAGATTAGCATTTCATTTTCTTTGACTGTAAAACGAGAATATTGAAAAGTACTGTTAGAAGTGCGCAACAAAAAATGTAATTAAGTGTAGAAAATAATATTATCTTTGGAGTACACAAAACCCTTTAATGCCTAAACCAATCCCATTTACGATCATAAAAAAATGAGGTTAAATAAACGGTTCTTAATATTTTTTCTCAATTGTTCCAGGTGTTAATCATCGCATGGCAGTCAAGCGGCAAGATGTCGGGCATGACGGGAGCGAGCATGCTGCGCACGCGCAGAAAAGATGTCAACGTCAAACCGAACCGAAAGTGAGTGAGATAGATACACGTCACAACACCCAACCGCTAAGGGGAAGTCATGATGGACAAACAAATGTATAATTAAATTAAATAAGATAGTTTTTTTTTTCAGTCAAGTATGTCCCTAGATGACTTTCTCGAACGCCCTCATCATCATTGACAACGCATGTCTCCATAGTAGTAGCTTCTTAACCTTCAGCCATCCATGTCATGACGTCACCCGTTTATAGTGCACATTAAGGAAACTTCTGAGAAGTTCTGATGGTCTAACCGAGTGGTCAACTCGGTCAGCTAAGGCCAAAATCAAAGCATTAAATTCAATTACACCCGAAAAATTGGAAAACTATAGCCAGTGTGTAGCTCTAAATTGGCTATCCAGGTTAGGTAGTTAAGCAGGCAGATTATAAACAATTTAACTCTATCTATTTTATATCAAATGGAAAATCGCTATGCAGTTCCTATGTCCGGAGAAAAGACAGAGATAAGTAAACTCTTAATGACAAAAAAGTCTCGTTTAAGTCCCCGGACCGCATAAATCCAGGTTCTTCAGCAACCAAGGCCAGGTTAGGTAGACCAAAGCGAAATTCCAGTGGCTAACTCTCATGGACTTAGACAGACAAAAGGTGTGTGGGGCGTATCCAGGCATGGAACTCAGAAGGGTAGCTGGTACATTGTGGCTTCAGTTGGCAGAAGACCGCGTCTTGTGGAGACTGAAGAGGTCCATGGCCAGACCCAAAGAGTTACAAGATGAGGATGATAGGTAACAAGGTGTCTATTTTATGTGCACTGTAAATGGCGTAAAGAATGTCTGTGGGCACCCTCAAAGCTGGACCGCACTCGATTTTGTTCTTCTCAATTTTATTTTTGGTCTTTTGCTGGACATGTTTATGAAATTATTCTAACTCTGACATTGATAAACCTCTGATTGTTTAGGTATATGTATAGTCTTTTGCTGTAACTCACCCTCGCTAAGGCTCTTGTCTGTTTAACTGGGTAATTTTTGCGGTGACCTTGAGATTAAAAACCTTAACTTACAACTCGTACCCGTACAGAGTGCCAAGCACGTGTCTGCTCCAGTAAATCAACCTAATTGGAGAGCTGAACGCGTCATATCTTTCTTTTTTTATTATACTTTATAGGTCGACGTTTGACCACCATCTCGCCTGGTGGTAAGCAATGATGTGGCCGATGGAGCACGCCTACCTATGAGCAACCTGTTCACTCGGGACTTGAAGACACCCAAGTCATATTTGACGGGAAACATAGCCTCTGGCAAGGAATTCCATTCCTTAGCGGTTCGCCTGAGGGAGCTTAACGCGAAAAGTTTGTGCGAATGGGTGGAATGTCCACCATATAAGGGTGGAGCCCCGCCGTTCGTCTGGTGGTACGGTGGTGAAATGGATTAGGGGGAATAAGTTTGTGCAATTCCCACGCACACTCACCGAAATGTACCTTCATCGTTGAGTTACGAATGCAATGCTTGGTATTCTGAAATACACTCAAATTAAATGATGGTATCCCTGTAGGGCTCGATTGCCTCGTCTGTACTACTTGTGGATATTGCTTGGAGTCGGTACTTCTTTTCTAACAACCAACATAGCGTAGTGTTGACCACGCGACGTCGCGCGTCGCTGCGCTGTTCATGAGTATGAGCCATACTTATTATAACTCATACTCATGTACAGAGATTGGTATGGAAAATAATAATGGTTCCGAAAAACAAATTAATCTCCAGCGACCGGTGACCGAGTGGCCGACTATAAAAATGGATCTTCGAATAACAAAACTAAACTTCCGAATAGAATATAGAACCTCCGACAAAATTACTAAGTTACCGACAACAGACGTTTTAGGTTAAGTTAGGTTAGTATTGTACCCCGCCCTGGGACCTAGAGGCGAAAGTACTCGCGTCACTATACCGATGGCGCGAGGAAGAGCGGACACGGGGCTCGAGGCCGGTGCAGCGCCAAATCGAGCGGCGCCGAGAGGGGCTCCGTCAGGTCTTGGTGGCGGAATGGCGGCAAAGGCTGCTGCGCCCCACCGCCGGCTTTACTACCGTCGAGGCGATCCGGCCAGTACTCGACGACTGGCTCGAGAGGAAGCACGGCTCCCTGTCGTTTAGGGTGACGCAGGTGCTGTCGGGGCACGGCTGCTTCGGCAAGTACCTGTGCCGCATAGAGAGGGAGCCGGACGCCCGGTGCCACCACTGCGTCCATTGCGGGGAGGACACGGCGCAACACACGCTCGCCGAGTGTGTAGCTTGGGAGGAGCAACGCCGTGTCCTCAGAAATGAAGTAGGAAGCGATCTGTCGCTGCCGGCCGTAGTGCGGAAGATGGTGGACAGCGCAGAGTCGTGGGACGCGGTGGTGTCTTTCTGCGAGAATGTGATGTCGCAGAAGGAAACTGCGGATCGGGAGAGGGAGATCTTACTGACTTCCTTTCCCAAGCGCAGAAGGCGCACCGGGCGTAGGAGAAGGGCCGACAGCGCCCTTTTCCGGCCCCCATAAATGGGTCCAGGGGCGAAGGACTTGGGGAAGTCCTCGCTCCCGATTTCAAAGACCCGAGTCGAATTTGAGGCGATGCACGTGGTCCGTGCAGGTGACGGGGCCCTGACTTACGGGCCGGCACTGTAATGCGGGGCTGCGGATGAATTTGGAGTCCCGCGGCCCCGCACGCACGTGCGAGGAGACACTGGGGTGGTTTTAGCCGGTAAGAGTCCGGCACACCCCTCCGCCTTTCCCCAGGCGGAGGCAGTCCATGAGGATTTCCCCCCATAAAAAAAGGTTAGTATTGTAGTAATTAACAGTCATGTAAAGTAGTCTGAAAGTTAGTATTTAAGGCAGTAGATTTAATATTTTCAGTAAGGACAATTCTTCTTTTCTTGTCGGAGCTTTTATTGCTACTCGATTGGTGTGAGTCTTGCTCATGACTAGAAAGTAGGTGTTTTTCTTTTTTCTTCGAATAGTTCTCGAGAATTAATTTACTATTGTCCAAGTACTCAAACGCCACTTAATTTTCATATTGCGCTTAAGTACAGTTCTGTCAAAACAATGTCTTCGTAAAATAATAGAGATGGCACGATATTTAAGTACAATTTAAAATTGAATAGCCATTCAATATTAGGGCATATGTCTCACGATAATTATCATACACTAGCTTCTGCCCGCGACTTCGTCCACGCAATACCGTTTTCTCCCGGTTCCGTAGGAGTTTCAGGACCTATTTTTGTCATAAGAACCTTCTCCTGACAATAATAAAGACAACAAAAATCTGCCAAATCGGTCTAGCCGTTCTCAAGTTATGGTGTTACAGCGGGAAACTGGTTTTATTTTTATATTATACTAGCTTTTACCCGTGGCTTTGCTCGCGTCACAAAAGGATAAAAGGTAGCCTATGTTACATATACCAATACATACAGCGCCATCTACACAAATACTTTTGTTTTCCCTCGGGATTATCAAATTTTTCCAGGATAAAAAGTACCCTATTATTTAATCCAGAGTCCAGACTTCTAACTTTACGTCTGCAAAATTTCAAAGCAATCGGTTTAGTAGTTACGGCGCGAAAGTGGAACAAACAAACAAACTCACTTTCCAATATAAGTAAGGATTTACATAGATGTCGAAAAAGTTGTCACATTTTTTTTCTATTAGAGCGATGAGCACCATATCAGTGGATGAGCATGATACAATACTTTTTAACAGTTTTATCAACCAGTGATGTTCCAAAATATCACTTAAATGCGTAATCATAGGTCACAGAAATGCTTCGTCACAACTGACAGCAACTCTAAGATCGGATTGACGTCACATAAGTCATACAGTTGCTGAAACTGTTAACCAAATAATGATTGTCGTGATAAGCAAAAATAGTCGTTTTGTATTATTACTAAGTGTGGGAGTGTAGTAAGTGTGGGAGATGCTTCGGCATCTCCGGCCGGCTCGACCGGAGTGATACCACGGCCTCACAGAAAACCGACGTGAAACAACGCTTGCATTGTGTTTCGTCGTAGGAGTGAGGTTACCGGAGGCCCAATTACCCTCCCTAGTCCCCGTCTCCCGAATCCTCGAATCCTCCACAATCCTCAAATTCCCAATTCCCAAAAGGCCACTTGTAACGCCTTGGTGTTTCGAGTGTCCATGGGCGGCGCCGATTGCTTACCATCAGGTGATCCGTCTGCTCGTTTACCGGCTTATGCTATATAAAAAAACTAGCTTTTGCCAGCAGCTACACCCGCGTCCCCGTGGGATAAATAGTACCCTATGTTATTATCCAGATCATAATCTACCCCTGTTGCAAATTTCATCCCGATTCCTTCAGCTGTTTTGCCGTGAAGAAGTTACAAACAAATCCTTACTAATATTATAAATGGGAAAGTGAGTTTGTTTGTTTGTTCCACTTTCACGCCGTAACCACTAAACCGATCGCTTTAAATTTTTGCAGACGTAAATTTTGAAGTCCGGACTTTTTAACCCAGAACAATTTGATATTCCCAAGGGAAAACAAAAATATTGGTATAGATGGCGCTGTGTGTATTGGTATATGCCACATAGGCTACTTTTTACCGACTTCAAAAAAAGGAGGAGGTACTATGTTCGGCTGATTGTTTTTTTTCTTAACTTTTTGTGACGCGAGCGAAGCCGCGGGTAAAAGCTAGTAGACGTATAAACATTCGCATTTATAGTACCTACTAGCTACTAGCGTGTGGATTCACCCGCTAGTCAGCTCCTATTGATCATCCTCTTCAACTACATAATTATGTCCTCTAACCAAATCTTGTCAATTCGTTGCTCCACATTTATTATATTGATTGGTACCTATGTTTGTTTGGGAATTGTCTTGAGAGTCCCACATTTTCCATGATAATATTATTTATAAGGTCTTCAACAATGCCAAATATATAAACCTTTACAGTTTTTGCTTCGATTAGTTGATAATCGATGACCTTTACCATACCTTCACAATAACCAACCTCGACATTATCTGATGTTCAGCAAAAGACGTTTAAGTTTCTATCGGTCTTCGTTCCAGAACTTTCATCTTGCACAAAGTACGAATTTGTACGTACGTTAACGCGATTCACACGTTTATGACGTTCAGCGCTCTGATTGGCCTGCTTCATTTAACCCACCAATCAGAGGGTGAATGAGCGGTTTCGATCGCGTTCACGTACTTGCATTATTACCTCGGCACTTTTTTTCTTATTTCACTGTCGCATATCGCATCATTCGCTTGCATTAAAACTTTTCTTTGAATTTAAAACCCTCGTTTGCCGTAATTGCATGAACATCTTAGATTATACCTTAGAGTACAGATCATGTAGTCATTTCACATCATTTCCATATAAAGCATAGCAGACAAACATGATCATATTATTATATCTTAATATTAAAATACTACATAGAACTATGACTACCTAATTCAATCGTTTCTTTTTTATTCAAATTTTTAAATATAGTTAGAGCAATTTCTAACTCTTTGACTATCTTTTTCAACCGACTTCAAAAAAAATAAAACCGACTTCAAATGCGAGAACACAAAAAAAAACTAAAAATTAAAAAATAATTCCTAATACCTATTACCTAATACTATAATTTTTCTAAACTATATCAAAGTAATTAAAGTTAAACCATCTAAATATCTTAAAATAGTTATACTTATATACCTACCTATTGTTTTTTGGAGTCGGTGCCAGTGCCAGCGTATTAAAGTTTACCCGCGAACTAGAGACGTGCGACGCGGTGGCGGGGGACGCATGGCGCGAGGCGGGGCCGCGCGGTGCGGCGGGGGACGCGGGCGCGTGCGGTCTTGCTCGAGTAAGCGACCCGAAGGCGGGCAGACGCTTGAGGGCAGACTACGTTGACGCTCGTGTCAAAAATACTGAATTTTCGGATGCGCAATATTTCAAATTATTGCTTTCTTTTTTGTTTGTTGTATTCTATTGTAGGATTTGTAGGTATTTGTTATTCTTTGTTGGTATAGGTTTAGTTGTACCAGGCTACATACAACTTATTTCTTAATATTTTTGTTTCATTGAGTACTTTTTCTTATTTCATTAGGTTTAATATTCATTTATTACTGGCACCGACTCCAAAAAACAATAGGTAGGTATATAAGTATAACTATTTTAAGATATTTAGATGGTTTAACTTTAATTACTTTGATATAGTTTAGAAAAATTATAGTATTAGGTAATAGGTATTAGGAATTATTTTTTAATTTTTAGTTTTTTTTGTGTTCTCGCATTTGAAGTCGGTTTTAATTTTTTTAAAAAGTTAATTATTTTATTTTAAAATTTTTAGTGTTACTTTTTTGTAGATACCCTTAGTGCATTTAATATGGGTAGGCCTACTAAACGCGCAGCCTTAATGAGACAGCGCCGTTTGGAGGAAACAAAAGAAGAAAGGGAAGTGCGTTTAAAAGAAAGTAGAGAAAGAAATGCTAAAAATATATTAAAGGAGAGTGATGTGCAGCGGACTTCTAGACTTTCGAAAATGAGAGCATACGAAAAGTTAACCAGAATCAATGAAAGCCCCGATTTCTTCAAATTCGCATGAAACCACCCTTTTGATAATACCTATTCAACAAAAAAATAATAGTTCAAATTGGTTCATAATCGGCGGAGATATTGCGTATAAAAAAATCATCCCCCAATTTTCCACCCTTGGGGGTGAAATATTTTCTTCAAATTCGCATGAAACCACCCTTTTGATAATACCTATTCAATAGGTAAAAAAAAACATACGGGTCGAATTAAGAACCTCCTCCTTTTCAACCGACTTCAAAAAAAGGAGGAGGTTCTCAATTCGACCCGTATGTTTTTTTTTTTTTTTTTTTCTATATTTGTTACGCGATTACTCCGCCAAATATGAACCGATTTGAAAAATTCTTTTTTCGGCGTATAGGTAATACCTCAAGGTTGGTCCCATTTAAATTTACTAATAAAAATAACAACCCCCAAGGGTGGAAAATAGGGGATGAATTTATTTATACGCAATAACTCCGCCGATTTTAAACCAATTTGAACGATTATTTTTTTATTGAATAGGTATTATCAAAAGGGTGGTTTCATGCGAATTTGAAGAAATCGGGGCTTTCATTGATTCTGGTTAACTTTTCGTATGCTCTCATTTTCGAAAGTCTAGAAGTCCGCTGCACATCACTCTCCTTTAATATATTTTTAGCATTTCTTTCTCTACTTTCTTTTAAACGCACTTCCCTTTCTTCTTTTGTTTCCTCCAAACGGCGCTGTCTCATTAAGGCTGCGCGTTTAGTAGGCCTACCCATATTAAATGCACTAAGGGTATCTACAAAAAAGTAACACTAAAAATTTTAAAATAAAATAATTAACTTTTTAAAAAAATTAAAACCGACTTCAAATGCGAGAACACAAAAAAAACTAAAAATTAAAAAATAATTCCTAATACCTATTACCTAATACTATAATTTTTCTAAACTATATCAAAGTAATTAAAGTTAAACCATCTAAATATCTTAAAATAGTTATACTTATATACCTACCTATTGTTTTTTGGAGTCGGTGCCAGTAATAAATGAATATTAAACCTAATGAAATAAGAAAAAGTACTCAATGAAACAAAAATATTAAGAAATAAGTTGTATGTAGCCTGGTACAACTAAACCTATACCAACAAAGAATAACAAATACCTACAAATCCTACAATAGAATACAACAAACAAAAAAGAAAGCAATAATTTGAAATATTGCGCATCCGAAAATTCAGTATTTTTGACACGAGCGTCAACGTAGTCTGCCCTCAAGCGTCTGCCCGCCTTCGGGTCGCTTACTCGAGCAAGACCGCACGCGCCCGCGTCCCCCGCCGCACCGCGCGGCCCCGCCTCGCGCCATGCGTCCCCCGCCACCGCGTCGCACGTCTCTAGTTCGCGGGTAAACTTTAATACGCTGGCACTGGCACCGACTCCAAAAAACAATAGGTAGGTATATAGGTATAACTATTTTAAGATATTTAGATGGTTTAACTTTAATTATTTTGATATAGTTTAGAAAAATTATAGTATTAGGTAATAGGTATTAGGAATTATTTTTTAATTTTTAGTTTTTTTTTGTGTTCTCGCATTTGAAGTCGGTTTTATTTTTTTTAAAAAGTTAATTATTTTTTCACTTACTAGGTGGCGCCTCTGTTGATCGTAAGGTCTCGTTAATCACTGTAAATTACTAATTTGCTGATATTTAACTAGTATCTTAGGTTATGATCAAAAAACTAAATTAACATTTGCCCTTAGGTTGGATCGCAAATCCTCGCGGGGCATGCTGTACGAAAACGAAGAGCTGCGCTTACGTACTATAAATATCAATGCCGAAGTTGAAAGAGGTAATATCTGTTGTATATCTATGTCTAGAGATTATTGGAAGGGTTGGGTTAGAGCTGTGTTCCGAAAAGAAATCGAATCACCATTATAAATAAATGGTTATCAAGAATATAGTCTTATACTAGTTCTTAAAGAGGTTATGCAGTAAATTGATTACCTGATTTAGCTGGTTGATTCTCTTTCTATCTATATCAGCGGGGTTATTATGACGTCATAAAGTCAAAATGGTTCCATTGAGGAAAAGAACCAGAAGTATACAAGTCCTTTTTTTTAAATAAACGTAGCCCCACATTAGGATTTTCTCCTGTGTCGAGGGTGCATTTACAAACATACAAGTTCACATACACAATAACATCCAGACCCGAAACAACAATTTGTGGATCACACAAAGTGTTGTTCCGTGCGGGAATCGAACCCGCGACACGTTGCCGGTTGCCCAACCACCGCACCAACCGTGCAGTCAAAGCGTTTAGCGAGATCTCGTCACCTCAACGGAACCACTCCGGCTTTATGACGTAATAATACGCTACCGGTTATCGAAATACCCATTCTTGTATGCATATGACTTTATACTTTCACAACCACACAACAGAGTCCTATTTAACTTTTTTAAATGTAAGCTTCCACTTGTCATTACGTGGCTGCCATTCTAAAACTAGGGTCAAAACCCTATCGACTGGAGTTCTTCGCAGGTTGCTTCGGACCGGCTGATCTGAATCTCACTGCAAGGCTGTTTGGTCCCAGTAAATTATAATACATTTTTCATAGCCTTTTTCTTGAGAAGGAAAATCATCCAATGACTTTTCCCACCACATATGAGTGAGGTGACAGGGGAGAAGGAGTATCAGACTCGTACTGACTAAAAACCACCCTGTTCTTACTCCTGCTCGGCAAAAACGTAAAGTGTTCCGCGGTTCTAGATGGAGTCGATTAATGCTCGAATAAAAAATACCAATTTTAGAGACGGGGCAGTAGCAATCTCTTATAAACCTGTTACTTTTAAAATTTATTGTCATTTCCACCTGGTTAATAAGCGTAGAGCAAACATCAACCATTTTCTTATACAAAACTAGCGGACCCAACAGATGTTGTCCTGCATATCCACTTGAATGTATAAACAAAAATTCATTCAAATTAGTTCAGCTGTTTAGGATAAATAACCAAAACATCGACTGCAGCGCCATCTGCCGGGCTGATTTGTGAATCTAAAACATTCCCAGATCCCCAGACACAAAAAAAAGTTTCATCAAAATCGCTCCAGTCGTTTGAGTGAAGTTCAGTGACATACACACTCACAGAAGAATTATATATATAAAGATTCGCAGTAGACTTCCACAGGGCTGTTGATGATGATGATCATGATGATGACATGTTACCTACAGGTCAGTCGGACATCAAGAAGCTAAAACGTGAGAACGAACAGCTGAAACGGGAAATATCAGCTCTTCGCTATGAGTACGATCGTCTGGACAGCATGCTGCGAGACCGAAGGTCTTCACCGGAGCACTCGGACGTACGTAAACACCTTTATTGTCTAATGTCTATATCTATATCTATTATATAAAAATAAGTCGAGTTTTCCTTCCTGACGCTATAACTCCAGAACGCACGAACCGATATCCACGGTTTTGCATTCGTTGGAAAGATCTCGGGCTCCGTGAGGTTTATAGCAAAGAAAATTCACTAATCACCAAACGAAATGTTACATAAAACGAAGCCATCTGGTGGCGAAACGGAGTTCGCCGTGGTTTGCCAGTTATCTTATATTTCTTTATCTTATTTTTCCAAATTCCTTTTTATTCTGACTGCACGGTTGGCGCGGCGGCTGGGAAACCGGATCCCGCGCAACGTGTCGCGGGTTCGATTCCCGCGCGGAACAACTTTTTGAGTGATTGTTATTCCGGGTCTAGGTGTGATATGTTTGTGAAATTGTATGTTGGTAAACGCACTTACGATACAGGAGGAAAATCCTAGTGTGGGGCAACGTTTATAAAAAAGAATAAAGTTATTCTACTGTAGCACACACATTATTCATAAGTGGAGAAAAATGGGTTATATTTTTAATGCTATTATGTACTTTCCGTTACAAAAATACATAAACTATAATATTTGCAAAATTCTTAGACTTAGGCTTAACTTACCTACTTTGAAAAACTGCCTCGTTGGCCGAATAGTCGCAAATCCGACTGCCGGGCAAGGGGTCTCGGGTTCGATTCCCGGGTCGGGCTTTTTAGTCGGCCTTACTAGGTTTTTAAAAAAATCTCAGTACTAGCACGGAGTCTGAAATCGTGCCCGGTATATGGCAATAGGCTCACCCCCAAATACATGGGACTCATAACATAATTAGTGAAAAGTGGGTGTAACTTCTGTGTGCACCTCTGTCTACCCCTTGTTATGTTATGTTATGAAATATTGGTAAATAAGATCAACAATCATAAAAGAGAATTATAATGATTGTTCATTCTACCCTGTCTAGAGATCCCCACTGCAGTAACATATTCGGATTTTTTGTAATAATAAGATAGAATGATTCATTAAACAAGATAACTTAGCTATAAATCTCTAGTAAAAGGAACTCGTGTAACATGATATCAGTACCTATATTTATTTACTTCAATAAAAGCATACAAAACAACATCAGTTTGTAATCTGTAAAGGACTTGGGTTGAATACGTCTTCAAATGGATTCCATCCACTATATGATGCACACACTTCTATATACAGATAATCTCTACCCAACGTTTGGGCTTCCACTCTTAAAGGAGCCATTAACATCGTCAAACCTTCTCCAGTCATCTCAGCCTCAATGAACAAACTGTATAAATTAACGCATCTTTGTATAAAAACTACTATGTTGTCTGTCAAAACATCTTCATTATCAGCCACTCTCTCGCGCTCCCTAATATGAACATTTTCCAAACTGGTACAATTGCATAGAATCTCAAAAACTGTGTTGTACTCTATATCATCCGATATTAACATGAAATTCTTTAGCTTCGCCAAATGAATCGCTCTCGACAGAAACTTTGTATATTCACGTATCATCTCATTCTCGATATACACGTCTAATGTAACCAATTTGGGACAAGCAGTAAATAGATTAACGAAGAAATCTCTGCTGAGTAATATATTGTTTATACTCAAAAATGTCAAGTGCTGCGTTGTCTCAGACTTCCATGGTAAGCTAATTGGCAGTCGACAACTTATCGGCAGACCGTCACGACGGCAGAAATCCGTTAACGTAACTTTCACAAATCCGTTAACGTAAATTTCTTCTGACAAATCCTTGATCTCTTTCCCAAAATTCACGCAATTGTCAATACAATACCAAGCGCTGGGTGCGTTTGTGATCTGCATTCTTGTCTGGTAATGCATGCAAACGTATGTGGGGAAGTAATCTTTTAATTCCAAAAGCACATCATCAAAGAATTTCCCATCAAAAGTCGTCGTTGCTTTGTTCCAAGCTTTAAAGACCATATAACCGCTCATCATGAAATTAGGCGGCAAATCAGGACTAACTGTCAATTCAATGCCGGTACAGCAAATCGTAAATAAGTTTGCTAAGACAGGTGATACGTAAATATCTATTTTCATTAAATGCCTTATGCAAATATATTCAAGTTGACTAAATATTAATCTTGACACACCTTCTAGTTGCTTCGACAAGTTGTGTGGAGACGCCAAGACATTGAGCTGGTAAGTCAGTTGATTGAAGTTAGGCTCAATTTTATAAGAAGGATCATTGATACTGGACAGCAAGTATCCTTCGTCTACGTAGAATTCACTCAAATTGCCAGATCCTGATATTGTAACTTTCAATTTTTTTACCATGGGTAGTCCTTTTAGGAAAAGAAGAGGGCATGCTGTAACAATGTATTCGAAGACCACTAGATGAACAGCCTCAAATTGCCTCTCTTTGAACGTGTTTCGACATTTTATGCTGATGCTGTCATTCATATAGCTGCTTGGACATTTGAAGAAGTTGATGCCAATATTTTTAACTTTCGTTGGGCATACCTCATCTATGTCTGATAAGTAGATGTTCGTGAAAGATATATCCAGGGACTTAAGGTTAACGAATCTGTGTATGTGAGGCTTTAAGTTCTGCACTGTTAGGTCTTGTACTCCGCTTAAATTTAGGTTCCTCATGTACTCTGCGAAGTCTAGGAAGAGTTTCTCATTCAGTGTCTTTACAGTTGCTAGCGTGCTTCGAGAAAGAACTATATTAGTCAAGAAACAACATCCCAATGCAAAGTATTCTTTAATTTGATCCGAACAGTTGTACACATTGATTTTAGTCTTAGTGTCTAAATAGTTGAATATTGTTACACCGACCTCAACAGGGAAATCTAAAAAGTTCATTGTAAAGTTTCTGTTGTAATTTAATGAATTAGGATTGAGAATATAACTTTATAAAAATTTCCGTATAAAAATACTTTGGCCTAAATATTGATTAATGACATTGACGTTTTTAACGCCATGGATACAATTAAACTATTGGCTCAAACTATCCAAATAGTTCTCATTACGAAAAGTTATTTCTTCTAATCCAAGTTCTGTAGGTACTACTAGGTAGGACTGTATTATCATAACATCACGTTTCTTAACGGGTTAGGCAGAGGCTAAGCAAAAACTCTCTGGCTCTCGCTTTTCACTTCGGAGCAATCTTTTAAACAATCGAATAACTAATATCAACTTGTATTATTTACACAACCCTCAGAAGGTGAACGGAGGCCTAAATCTGTACGGTTGTGTGCACCACAATGTATCACCCACTTTTCTTCCCCGTTATGGTATGAGTAGTTATCGTATGTTAGTGACTACCGTTTTTTTTGTCCAAACGATGCAGCTGTTAAATATTGAACGTCTAATGCTATGACAATAGCTAATTGGGTACTTGCCAACTAGTAAAATTAATCCTTTTTTCGAACTGTCAAAAACGACAGTTTTCTATGAATTTGGTACGAGATTGTGTATTGTGACTGACGTCACGTTTTTTAGCGTCAAATAACATACTTGTTTTTTATAAAAATGCTGGTACAATACCAAAATGAAGTTGGTGTTAAAATCAATTAAACTGTCAAACACCAAGCGGTCACCGGTGACCGCAACCTATTGTTCTTTAATTGTGTCTATAAATACGGTACTCGACGAGTTAATGTAAATCTAGTATTGAAGAGTCGAATTCATTTATTTTTGATTAAGGAAAGTATCCAATTCCCTATTGGACGAAGAACGAGAGGGTCACACTAGCACCACCTAGTAAGCATAAATGCGGTTAATAGGCCTCATTAAGAGTGAGCCTATTATCAGACACCCAACGATATTCTAGCCTCATACTTTGACCGACCATAACAGAACCCCTTGTCCGGCATTCAGATAGATTTTTAATATATAACATCACGCATTTTATCCTCATAGGGGTAGAGGTGCACATTGCGGCATTTAATGCCACTATACAATTAAACACCCACTTTTCACTATTTACATTATGAGTCCCATGTAAAAGGGGGTGAGAATATTGCCATATACCGGGCACATTTCCAGACTCCGTGCTACTGAGATTTTTTTTAAAAAACCAGAACTACTTCATCAGTGAAATCAGTGACTTTTAATGTGGAGTAAATAAAACACATTATCGGTTGGCAGGACAGCGTGTCAGTTTGCAGCGTGTGTCCAGACTGTGTTAGTGTGGACGGGTCTGGAAGAGCAGTCGCCTTCCACGACCTGAGCGTGGTGCCTGAAGAAGTGGAGCAAGATAAGGTATGTTGAACTAAAAATAAATAACGATATTTTTTATTTAATCATATTTAATAAATCTTTTTTGTGTAATTACTATACCCTATTATTATATGTATGTATGTATTATGGTATAACTATATAAATTACTTAATAATTTTATAATACACTTCACACGCTACTCTGCATTTACTGCTTTACGTCCGTTGCGTCACTGCCACAGGTTCAGTTGAAAACCAGCGTCAGGCACTAGATGTCTGGCATGTATGCTGAACTGGACCTTTTTTGGTGCAGCCGTCGGGCACATGATTATTATTGTTGGTATATTTGACTTTTAAATTTTTGTATATAACTACATCTATTTTTGTTTTTCTTTTTTTTAATTTTTTTTTATTTCACTCCTAATTTTTTGTTTGCATTGTATTTATTGTATTGTGTTTGTGCCTGGTGTTGTACCAAATAAATTATTTTTCTTTCTTTCTTTCTTTCATTTATTTAATAATTTATGTACACACAAACAGCACAGAGGATAATATATACAAGGTGTAGTTTTAAAACCGTGTCATTTCTCGGGGGCATGTCACAGAAGTCATAAAGGTTCAAAGTAAGACAAAGTTTCGGGCCAATAGTTATAAATCGTTTAAGTTCGACAGTATTTCAGAATAAGCGACAGCAATGTTTCTTATTGGAGTTTTATGGAATTAGGAATAATATCAATTGCGTGTTTGAGTTTGTGTGTATTAAGCCGCGTTATAAAACTAGTTACAAAACGGTGGCGTGTAGATCGCACTTACGGATTTCCGTAAATTACAGAAAAATGAAAAATATTTACCTAAAATTTTTTTTATTGGTTCGAACTCAGAATCGAGTGCCGAGTTACCTCCTAGAAAATGACGCGGCTTTAAAACAACACGTTGTATATAAAATAATTTAGGAATTTCTTCCAGTAGACCTGAGACAGAAAAGATAATTTAAACATGAGACACAGTGTGTAACAGAAGCGAAAAAAAATGCGATAAGAAATATGTATAAAAAAACTAAAACAAAATAGTAACTATATTATAAATGAATATAATATAAACACTTAATACATAATACTAACAATAAATAAAATACACGTATATAAAAACGTATCTGTACCTACTCATGAATAAAGGTAATAGTCCTTAATTAGTTTTTGTTTTGTTTGTAGTTTTGTTCGATTTGGCGACAAACAGGTAGAAAAATTATCTGAGGGCGGAGTAGGAATTTGTTTTACGTACGACATCGAAAAGAGACCGCGTTTGACGTTATGATTGGTTGGTTCCAACGAGACGCCCAATCAGAGAACTGAACGCGGCCTCGTTTCGATCTCGTTAAACGTAAAACAAACTCGTACAAGGCCCTCAGATAAGGCAAATCATTTATATAGACTAAAATAAAAAGAGAAAGGGACCCAATATTGAACCTAGGGGAACGCCCATATTCATCCCAGAGCCATGTGAGTTAATACCGTTAACAAGAACCTTTGATTACCTTTCTTCTAAATAAGAATTTATTAGACAGAGTGCGGTATTTCCGGTATCGCACCTGTGAATCTGTAACGAGATCGCGTTCAGTTCTCTGATTGGCCATCTCGTTTAAACCAACCAATCATAGCGCCGAACGCGGTGTCTTTTCGATTTCGTACGTATAACAAACTCGTATAAAGTCCTAGGATAGGAGGCCATCGGCGCCGCCCATGGACACACTGACTGGCGGGTAATTAAACTTCCGATAACCTCACTCAAATGACGAAACACGACGCACGTCAGTTTTCTATGAGCCCGTGGTATCACTCCGGTCGAGCCGGCTCATTCGTGCCGCAGCTCCCACACTTGAATTACGCCTCCTGGCACCATCACTCACGGTCCGGTCTTACTTCTTAATCCTAAGTCGGCAATTACAACAAACACAAGAAGAGTACACCTATCAATATTATAACCCATTAAAAAACATTGTACCATATTTCACTAAACGTCACAATTTTGCAAGGAAACCATCAAATAGTTTGACGCGTTCGTAGACTATTAGGCTAGGCTATTGATCAGTTTCCGTGAGCCGTTATAGCTTGACGGCTATAAGATGGGACTAAAATAGACGTCTGACAAATCGTTCCCTGAAACCATATGCATATGCATTCTTAGGCTAATTAGTCATGATTTTAGCCATATGGATATTTGTAATTTTGTACCAGGAAGAGAATATTAATAAATCTATAGGTATCCTTACTAAACACATGTTATAATAAGTAAAACATACATACGTTGCAACAGGCCTGACGGATATTAAAGTGTGATTTTTTTATAGAATAGGAGGCAAACGAGCAGACGGGTCACCTGATGGTAAGCGATCAGCGCTGCGATAAGGGCTGAACACTCGCAACACCACAGGAGCACATGTACGTTGCTAGCCTTTTAACTCGTCGAGTACCGGTTTTATAGACACAATTAAAGAACAATAGGTTGCGGTCACCGGTGACCGCTTGGTGTTTGACAGTTTAAAAAGGAATACGCTCTTTTCTTGAAGGTTTGAAGGTCGTATCCGTTCGCAAATACAGCCGACGACATACCATATTTGTGTCTGGAGAGCTATATAGGCCGCTTTTCCAATTGCTGTTTATTTTCTTTCCGTTTTCTTTCATTCTATATTTCTTTCTACACACGTCACATGTCTGACAATGCTGGAAAATCATCCAATGACTTCTCCCGCCTTAGTTGAGGCGAGAGAGTGTCAGACTCTTACTGACTAAAAACCACCTCATTCGTACTTCTGCTTAGAACAGGAACTAAGGTAACCTACATCATCGATTACCACCACGCAAAATGGTGGCAAAATGTCAACCTATTAAGTATATAAAAACCCTTAGGTTGTCCGCACTCCCGGCCTGTGTTATAGGTGCATTTACAAACACCACACTCAGATCCGAAACAACCATTTGAGGATCACACAAAGAGTTGTTCTGTGTAGGAATCGATCGAACCCAGCCTGTTGCCTAGCTGCGCCAACCATGTTTTCAAACGGAGCCGCGGAAGACTTAACGGGTTGCCGGGGCTCCGGCTCGAAGTACAGGAGTAGGAACGGGGTGGTTTTTAGTCAGTAAGAGTCTGACACTCCCTTTCGCCCATTGGAGAAGTTAATGGATGATTTTTCCCCCTCAAAAAAAAACCATGTTCTCAAAGCGATAAAACTTGAATTGTACCCCTTATCTAATGCTCAACAGCCAGCTTATAGTGGACTGGACCACTATGGTGGTACGGAACAAATATTTTTACTTTATAGATAGGAAATGAGTCAAGGCCGGCCAAGAATTTCATGTGTAAGAAAATTTTCTACGTTATGTTGTTTTATAAATAAACCCAGTAGCGTGTGGACCGGCGCGTGCGCCGCTTGGCGTCCCGTGATTTTTGCGAGTGACAGTTTGTGTGATGAAGGTACATATTACCTATTACTTTTTTAATTATTATTGCAATAATATTGGGTGATAGTAATTTAAGTAGATATTTTTGTCGGTTTTTTTGTTGAATATGTTTAGTTAGGCCCAAATGATTTATGGTTTGAACTTGAACGGACTTTGGTCATTAGTGTTGTGTTTATTTTTAATACTGGGTACATTGTGTTTCTCTGATAAGTCTCCGAAAGCATTTGTTGTTTCTCTTTCCTTGGTACTTAGCTTTACAAGTATTTGTTTAAAGAACCTACGTATGTACTTTGAATTAGATTTCAATTTCAAAATTGCCAATCTATTTCTTTAAGAAAGACAAGTTGTAATTTAAAACCAAAAAAAAACTTGGTATCTGTTTCATTTTTTTTTAATTCGTTTATAAAGGACTCTTGTTTAGGATTAGTGTTTAATGTTTAACATCTAAAATCATTATAATCATGTCCAAATAATAAGATAATGATTATCGATAGAAAGAGTTGAATGTCAGTCGTCAGTCTTCAGTCTTCACTATCACAAACACTATCTATTCAAAAAACTCCATCAAAATCCGTTTCATGGTTTTAAAGATTAAGCATATCTACATAGGGCCAGACAGTAGGAAGAACTTTGTTTTATACTATATAAGCAGTGATATAATATTGTAAACGATACGCTACCAAAAACGCAGATTTTTTTCTGTTTTTACAATTTCAATCGTTATTGTTTTCGGATTATTCCTCCAACATCAGCCTAGCTTTGAACTGTTGATTACAATAATTATTACATAAAAGACACATTTAATTCCTTCCTTTTCTGAAATTAAAATAAAATTCGGTTTTAACAACCGAAATGTTAAAAGAGTTCTACTTTATTATATCCATGGTTTTAACCATCACCCATCCATAGATACATTTCTGCGCCACCACCTAACTTTGTTTTTTGGAAGGGTTCTGCTGTACCATGTTTTTGTTTGGCATAAGCCGTAAACGAGCATACAGATCACCTGATGGTAAGCAATCGGCGTCACCCATGGACACCCGGAACACCAGAGGCGTTACAAGTGCGTTACCGGCCTTTTGGGGATTAGGAGTTTGAGGATCGTTGGGGGTTCAGGGATTGGGGAGATTGGAGAAGGAGAGGGTAATTGGGCCTCCAGTAACCTCACTCACACGACGAAATACAACGCAAGCGTTGCTTCACGTCGATCTTCTATGAGGCCGTGGTATCACTGCGGTCGAGCCGGCCCATTCGTGCCGAAGCATGGCTCTCCCACACTTAAAATATGTGTATACTTGGTATACATATGGATTTATTCCATTCGTAAAAAACAAATTCCCCCAATCACTCTGATTACATTAGTCAAAGAGTCTGGCGTATGTATTACAGCAATAGTCATCAATTTTAAAGCATGTTCAAACAAGAATAGCCCTCTTGAATCGATGTCTGGCCATCCAGACTCCATAGGTACTATCTCAGTAATGGCATATCAGTCGAATAACGTTACATCTACCTATATCTGCTAATCTTTACTAATATTATAAATTGGAAAGTGACTTTGTTTGTTTGTTCCGCTTTCACGCCGTAACTACTAAACCGATTGTTTTGAATTTTTGCAGACGTAAAGTTAGAAGTTTGGATTAAATAATCGGGTACTTTTTATCCCGGAAAAAATGATATTACCGAGGGAAAACAAAAGTATTGGTATAGATGGCGCTGTGTGTATTAATTAGTATTACATACAGAAGAGATACATTTTGTTAGTTTGGTTAGTTGTTTACGAGATAAGCCGGAAAACGAGCTGACGGATCACTTGATGGTAAGCAATCGACGCCGCCCATCGACACTCGAAACATTAAAGACGTTACAAGTGCTTTGGCGGCCTTTTGGGATTCGGAGATTAGGGAGGGGCCCAACGGCCTCCGGTAATCTCACTCACACGGCGAAACATGACGCAAGCGTTGTTTCACGTTGGTTTTCTGTGAGGCCGTTGTATCACTCCGGCAGAGCCGGCCCATCCGTGCCGAAGCATGGCTCAGCCACAATTTATTTGTCATGTTTTGTTTGTTTATTTGTTTGGTGTCCATGTTTTGAATAAGCTCCGTAATGGTTTTAGGAAATTCTTTCAGCAGTTTACTTTTTTTTAAGTTACATTACTTCTTAGGAAATAACACAGAAATGTAGTTCGTTTTGAAGGTATTTTTAGATTTGTGGGAGAGCCATGCTTCGGCACGAATGGGCCGGCTCGACCGGAGTGGTACCACGGCCTCACAGAAAACCGACGTGAAGCAACGCTTGCGTTGTGTTTCATCGTGTGAGTGAGGTTACCGGAGGCCCAATTACCCTCCCCTTCCCCAATCTCCCCAATCCCTGAATTCCCAACGATCCTCAAACTCCTAATCCCCAAAAAGCCGGTAACGCACTTGTAACGCCTCTGGTGTTCCAGGTGTCCATGGGCGACGCCGATTGCTTACCATCAGGTGATCCGTCTGCTCGTTTACCGGCTTATGCCATAAAAAAAACCAGTTTTTGGAATATCTTGTCTTGTATAATAAGGACTATAGTTACTTCCACGCTGTTACACTGGTGAATACATATACTTAATTATATTCAGAACTCGTGTTAAAATATTATTATTCATATTATAATTTGTTCGGGAATCATTTGCATTGATTTTTAAATGCAAATCGTGTGTGGTCTGTTTGTTTAGTCGTCTTGATTTTTTGTTTTTGATTTCCGGATCGAATGTAAGTACTTGGCATTGTTATCTTTATAATGTTACCAGCTTTTGCCCGCTGGCAAAGGTAGGCTGCGCCTGTGTAGCAGGGATAAAAATTACCATTATTATTAATTTATCCCTGTACCAAATTTTATTATTAATATACAGTTATAACCTGGGTGTCTTCAAGACCCGAGTGAATAGGTTGCTTATGGGACCAAGTGCTCCATCGTAGACCGCATCACCAACAGCTGTAGCCAAATGCTATTTAGCGCTTGTCTACATGTACCTCTAGAATAGAAAACCAAATTATATGGAATTGACGTAAATTTTGACACTTGTCAGTGTCATCCTCATACATTCAGTTTTCTTCTCTCTCTCCGTAGACAAGCGCTAAAGTGGCATTTGGCTCAAGGTACAGGCGAGATAGTGGTCAAAAGTCGGCCCATCAAATATAAAAAAAATTGCCAACTTCAGATGAACGGACAATTCAATTTTGACGTTTCAAAAGTACTTTATTACGGATTAATTGGAATAAATGCTCTAACTTTGACTTTCGTGAAAGAATATTAAACTTACATCAATCAAAATGATAATTTATTTTTGTGTTGGATACCTAAACCCATTTACCGAAGAAGGCTATTAGAACACCACGTTGCTACCAATAGGACCTAAGCAGCATGCGACACTAGCAACTAATCAAACCAAATCACTTTTATTTGATAACATAGGTGCATACAGATATATGTAGGTGTCGCGGAGAACCTAACGGGTTACCGGGGCTCCGGCTCGACGTGCAGTAGAAGGAACGGGGTGGTTTTTAGTCAGTAAGAGTCTGACACTCCCTCACGCCTCACCCAGGCGAGAGCAGTCATTCGATGATTTTACCCCCTTAAAAAAATACAGATATAGGTGTTATAAATGGTAATAAAATAGTATGTTATACCCGGAGGCGTACAAATTGTGGTGGTAGTAATCACCTTATAACCACCAGATCTATGAGATAGATAATAAAATAAATATACTAGAATACATATCTAATTGGCGTCTGATATCTAAAAATCAAATTACTTTTAAATGAATAGCGTTCATAAACAAAGTTTACGAGTCCGCGACAGATTGGGTGGGTGACGGGAATCGGGTCATGAATGAGTATTTCTGAACAGATGCGACCACAAACCTTGATGACCAGTCTCAGGGTTGATTTATAAATATAACCAACTGTTTTTTATAGTTTACTGTACCTAATTTACTGTATTTTAATCCATTTTTAGTGGGATTTTTTTTTAAGGGGGGAAAATCATCGAATGACTGCTCCCGCCTGGGTGAGGCGGAAGGGAGTGTCAGACTCTTACTGACTAAAAACCACCCCGTTCCTTCTCCTGCACGTCGAGCCGGAGCCCCGGTTACCCGTTAGGTTCTCCGCGACTCCGAATCGGCATCGGCCCTATTGGGCCCCATCTGTGGTGGTCTGATGGCTCTTTGAGGCTATTTTTAGTGGGATAATGACTTAACATATAACTTGTTCAACATACGAGACGTGCTGCACGTGAAACAACGCTTGCGTTATGTTGTGCTGTGTGAATGAGGTTACCGGATGCTCAATCTACCCCCCATCCCCAATCTTTGATCTTTAATCCCCAATATCTAAAAGGAAGGCAACTCTCTTGTCGGTCCTTTTGTATTGCAGGTATCCTTAAGCGACACCGATTGCTTAGCATCAGGTGATCCGTCTGATCTTTTGCAGGCTTATTCCTCAACCTTTTTGAACATAACATAACATCACGCCTTTTTATCCCCGAAGGGGTAGGCAGAGGTGCACATTTCGGCACTTAATGCCACTGTACAATGTAACACCCACTTTTCACTATTTATGTTATAATAGGGTCCCATATAATAGGGGGTGAGCCTATTGCCATATACCGGGCTCATTTCCAGACTCCGTGCTACTACTGAGATTTAAAAAAATCCAGTAATACTTTGCCCAACCCGGGCCACCGACCACTCGGCCAACGAGGCAGTCAGACCTTTTTGAACGCCAGAGCAAAAATATATGAACCTGCCCTCAACGCCAAGCTACAAATTCCGCGCAAATTTCTATGAAAGAAATAGGGATTCCAACAGGGAATCAAATTGTAGATTTCGTGTTTTCGATTCCGCTTTTTCTGTCATGTGTTTGCGTGGTTAGCGTCCAGGGACAGTTTTCACTTATCACGTAGGTATATGCGACATTGGCGCTAAAAAGGTTAAATAAACTAAACGCACTAACAAAATATGTAGGAAGGGCCTTTGGCCAAACACCACTTTAGCGCTTGTCTACAGAGAGAGTAGAAATCAAAATGTATGGAGATGACACTGACAAGTGTCAAAACTTACGTCAATTCCATATAATTTGGTTTTCTATTCTAAAAGTAGACAAGCGCTAAATGGCATTTGGCTACAGCTGCTGATAACGTTATTCGAACGATATGCCATAACTGCGATAATAGGTAGGTACCTATGGAGTGGTCAGAAGTGGATTCGAGAGGGCTTAAATGATACTTTAAAATGGATGACTAACTATACCTATTACACACACCCGACTCTTGACTTTTTATCTGAGGACTAGCTACTTCCAGGCGGTTTCACTCGCTCTGCTCAGCACCTATTGGTCGTAGCATGATGTTTTATAGCCTATAGCCATCCTCGATAAATGCGCTATCCAACACAAAAAGAATTATTCAAATCAGACATGTATTTACGGGGATTAGCGCGTTTAAACAAACTAGCAAAAAAACAAAGTCTTCCGCTTTATATAATAGAATACCTAAGAGTATAAGATTAGTAAAAGATATAAGATTAAGGATCGAGGATTGAGGATGAGGGGGTGGGATTGGGCCTCCTCCTTGGGTGATCTGATTGCTCATTTTCGTCTACTTCATAAAGAAGGCATGCTAATATTTTTAAAAATAAATATTAACTCATATTTAAACAACATATTCTAGAGGAACTTCTGTCAAAGAAATATTGTGTAAAATAGATAATTCATAGTTTTCTTTGTACAACACAGCTCAGCTCACAACTAGCTAATGGACCATGGTAATTGGATCGACTAAAGCTTAAACCCCATTAGTTTAAAACTGATAGTGATATGTTATCTGCCTTAGCTTAGACATAAGTAATCCTTATGACACTGATGGAACACCCTAGTCCAGTAGTCCCTAGGGGTGTCTATTGTGGCCATCAATACAACAACACACACAAACACAGAATATCTCTTTGAATTGCTTAAATAAAACCTTAATTTATGAACTTGGTACTCCTAGACTAGTCATAAAGTCGCGGAGAACCTAACGGGTAACCGGGGCTCCGGCTCGACGTGCAGGAGAAGGAACGGGGTGGTTTTTAGTCAGTAAGAGTCTGACACTCCCTTCCGCCTCACCCAGGCGGGAGCAGTCATTCGATGATTTTCCCCCCTTAAAAAAAAAGACTAGTCATAAAGCAGAAATAAAATTGTGGTCTGGAGAGAATTATAAAAGTAGGTTTCCTAAAAATATTTTCTATCTAAGAGATATCTCTTTTATAGGTTGTAGCACATTTTGACGGCAATAAAACTTTAAAAGAAATGTCTGCAGTTTGAGTGTTTAGGAAACTAGGTCTCGAACGAACCCGTCTCTCTAGAGAGTCAGTGTTTGTTTTGGCGCAAATCCGTAACAGTTTTAAACAGTTTTTCTCAACGTGTCGAGCTAAAATTTCATTGTTTTCATACAACATGTTAATGTTTTTACAGAAAATATAAACTACTATTTAAAACTAGAAATATTCTTATATGATTTATCTGTAACCTTCCAGAGCGGCGCTGAATCACCATGCACATGCGATGAATGCCAACAAGAAGCGCCACGCAAGATTACGAACACAATGAAATCGGCACAAATGACGCAAAATACGAACAAAACGCAGCCAAATATAGCGGACAATGGTCACGAGCGAGTGGTCGACGTCCTGGTGCACGACGCGCCGCCCGAGGTACCCAGGTTCTTCCAATCCGTTACCTCTCCCCCCTACCACGTCGCAGGCCCCCCGCCACCAGGTTTCGTCGTTGCCCCCTATCAACCTCCCCGATTCCATACCGGAGGGAACGTCGAAGACCTCCTAGGAGAAGTCCAGGCCTCGCCCACTATACAGACCACGTACATCCAGCAGAACTCGGTGTTCATGTGCAACACGAGACGGATAACGCAGAAATGTTGTTGCCAGAAAAAGGAACCGGTAGGGTTACCGATCACAAGCGTGCAGATCTCAGGAGTTCCAGTTGTCGATGAACAGGAGCCGCCAAAGAAATATGTTACTGAAAAATATAGAACTTACTTACGACTATCCTAGAGCAACACCTATTCCAAGCAGTCCCAGTCCTAAATCTGGTGACGAAGTACAAACTACGACTACAGAAGTAGCAAGTACGGTAGTTTTCGTTGAAAGGAGAATACCGGTCAAGCCAAAGAAATTCGACTTTTTCTCTCGATCTCGATCTGCTCCCGTTGGAGAAAACGAGGAGCCAATATACGCAACAGTGAACAAACTACCAAAGAGACTTCGGAGAATGGAGCTCGCTAATCTTGAGAAAGAAGTAGCGTACAAAACTGGTGAGCCTGACTCTTCTACTCGCACAGAACTCACGCTGAAAACCGATTCAGAATCTCAAGTCCCACCACCAGATGACGACACAAGTAGATCTGACAGAGAAAAATCAACAGCTCCCCAAAGACCTGACTCACCAAAAATGAAAAAACGTAAAAGGTTCTCTTTGACTTTCAAAAAGAGGGAAAGAAAAAGGAGGGACAAGAAGAAAGATCTGAAGAATGGAGCTACGAAGAACGGAGGGACTGTAGAGAGTGACAATGAGAGGCTAATTGAAGGAGAGGTCCAGGATATGGGGAAGCATAAACATTGCGTCAGACATAGAACGAGGAATACCTTGTCGTCTTCAAGTTCAGGCCCGCGATACAAGCGGGATAGTTATCAGGTAAAACGTATTTTAAGAACGACATTTTTGATTTCATTAGTAGCCGCATCTATTTAATTCGTATTTAAAAAGTCTTTAAGACAAACCTGGTGGTTTCTATAAAGGTTCATTATGACCATTATATCTTCTTTTGACAGACAACTTTGATTCAGTCAAATTTTACGCATTTTAGTTCACATCTATTCTATGAAATTATGAGATCTGTTTATGAACTGGCTGGTGCAATTAAAATTAGCAGACATGTTCTATTCTCTTCTAGAACCTCATCAGGTTATAGTAAACAGGTCTACATTGAGATACATTTTTAGTAACTCTTTTTTTGTCCTCAGGAGATGACGACATCGCATTCGGAGCACGAGAGAACTAACAGCATGTGTTCCTCGGTTAACTCCCTGACATCTGCGTGTACGCACAAATCTAGGAAGCTGTCAGCCCCTGTGAATGATGGGTCTATACCTTGGTGCGGATGCTGGGGAGCCGGTTGCGTATAGGGATAACTCTAAAGGGTTAAAGATCGGAATTTATTTCTTACTTTCCAAATTGATGATTTATTATGATTCATGTCCTTCGTTTTGCTAACCCTTGTTAATAGTCGTACACCGTTACTTATATCGTTTTACAAACAGATGAATAGGCAGAGGTCCTCTTTTAGCCCAGTTCTGTGGATAGCCACACAAAAATATAATCAAGAACAAAATGGTAAACATCCAACACTGTCACAGATATTTGTGGCAGAATTTAACGTCAATCGACACAATTAAATGTTACTTAATATAATTATAAAATGTATTTATTAGAAACCCCATAATGATAGCATAAATTAGTGCCTATAAGCCGTCCCGGTATTAGGCGCTCGCGATATTAGGCGTTCACACTCGCCGCAGGGCAACAAAACGCAACAAACACGCAGTGCACGCTACTCACAAGCCCAAAGACGCGCAAGCCTAATGTAGGGTCAGCCTAATTATAATTAAGTAGTACCTATATTGTTAATGAACTCCACATGTATGTACATAATGTAAAACTGTGATTCATCTTAGTGCTATGACGTAAGCATGTACGTATGTTGAATGGTAATACAAATTTTATATGAAACTATGAATGGTTATTTATATTTTTATTCATCCGGCAGGATATCGTTTTTTCTTTGCGAGTCCTTTTAGAGAATAGCTTGGGTGGTCTGGTCAACGTGTGAGGTTTTCTAAACCGGTAAATGTAAAATATGTATCTTAAATAGCTACTTGCCTGCCTCGTTGGCCGAGTGGTCGCAAGTGCGACTGCCGGGCTAGGGGTCTCGGGTTCGATTCCCGGGTCGGGCAAAGTATTACTGGGTTTTTAAATATTCTCAGTAGTAGCACGGAGTCTGGAGTTGTGCCCGGTATATGGCAATAGGCACACTCCCTATTAGGTACATGGGACTCAAAACATAAATAGTGAAAAGTGGGTGTTACATTGTACAGTGGTAAAATGTGCACCTCTGCCTACCCCTTCGGGGATAAAAGGCGTGTTGTTATGTTATGTAAATAGCTACTATAATATTATAAATGCGAAAGTTTGTGTGTAAGTTATCAAAATCAAGTCAAAATGACCGTACGGATCGGGATGAATTTGGAACACGGGTAATTATTTCTGGAGTAACATATAGATCTTTATTCCATGATAATGCGGACGATGCAGCTTTCAGTATGTAGGTATATATCATTACGTTCAGACAATATATTCCCGAAAGGATAGGCAGAGGTAGTCCAGCTCTTATTGTGCAAATACTTATTGCACTTTGTTCTGTGGTTTGCGTATATGTTCCATTCGTTGAGATTTAAATCGTAATTTTCCATTAGAAATTTTCAATTACTTATATTTTTGTAAACCGAAATGCCATTAGATACAAAAATATTGACTCATTGTCTTATCAGAACCATTGTGACGATGTCATACATATTTATTGCCAGGTATCGTACAGTACAGCCAAGTTTACGGTAGTACAGTTTCGAAACAAGATCCTGTGACAAACTCGCTATCCTTATTATCGCAGATTCACCTCAGGATCCCTAAGATCTGTTAGACGCGCGATGTTTTTCTCATTGCTAATGTGCAACAACAATGTATCGTCTCACAATCCTGTGATAAGGATGTATCGCAAGTACAACGAGCTACTCTCGAGTGACATTGGCGTGCCTGATATCCACAATACCTCGCTTCACAAATTTAAAAATATTATTAAGAAATTGTTATTTGGTCGGTCCGATGATGAGGACAATATTGAATAATATATCTATTGTTTAATTGCATTCTTAATTCTCTTTATTATTACAATTTATCTCTAATTTCATTCTGGGTTATAATTCATTATAAATCATTGTTAATAAATAAATACTAGTCGTTGCTTGTCATGTTGAGTGCACATACTTGTGGAAGCATGGGCTGCCATTTACAGTTTTATATTATTACTCTGTTGTGTATTTTTTTTTAGTTTTTTTAAAACTTTGATTCACTAGGATTTTCTCCTGTATCGTGGGTGCGTTTACAAACATACAATATCACATATACATGACACCCAGACTCGGAACAACAATCTGTGGATTACACAAAGAGTTGTTCCGTGCGGGAATCGAACCCGCGACACGTTGCGCGGCAGCCAGTTGCTCAGCCACCGCGCCAACCGTGCAGTCGATTTATTATTGCGACTAGTATTGCGCTGTGTTGTACCGGGTGTTTTCCCTGCGGCCGCTCGCGCCGAGTGCAAGCGAATATCGCCTAATCATGATCGACTAACCGGAAACAAGGACTACCATCTGGTACATAAAGGTAAAAGCAGAGTAGGTAAATAAAACACATAACTTCATTACATAGATAATTATTTATTATAAAATATGACACATTCCTTTTGAGTCGTTTTACAGTAATTGAGACGCATAGCAAAACGGACGCCGTGCGGCCCGTGGGCGCCTGGTCAGCATCATGCCATCATCACTGATATATCACAACATTGATCACTCTACTATCATTATTGTAAGGTGCGTCTGTATTGCAAGCACTTGCATTCATAAAGAATATTCTAAAATACCAAAAAATACATTTTTAGAAATAAAATAATGTATATGGGACTGGGAAAATTCTCAATTTGAGTCATATAGGACTCCTTTTGTTAATTTAAAACTTCTTGTTTTGTATTATGTTTAGTAAGGAAACACCAATAAAAATGTACAACTGTCTAGAAACGTGTAAAGAGCTACACTTGGATTTTTAGGCAAGCAATTGGTATTTTCATTAAAGTCCCAACTAGCTTATTGAGGTACTAGGCTCAGAAAGAGTCTGTTATACATTTTTCAGGTCGAAACAAGACCGAATTCGACGCTCAGATAGGTTCGTTCATTACAGCTGGCCAATCAGGGTGCGTACTCTTGAAACCAATCTCAATGTCAATGCAATTGCAATCCAATGAAAACTCAATAATTATTTCAATGTCAAAAAGAGTACGGAATATAAAACCAAACTCAATACCATTTAGTTCATTCATTACTCGTGCAATACGGATGCAATGGGCGCTAGTGTTGAAATTCAAGAGTACATAATTTCACAATATCAATGTCGATCGAAATTGGATTCAAGAGTAAGCCCACAGAGCGCCGAACGCTGTACCGTTTCGATCTCTTTGAACGTAGAACAAAATCATACTAAGCCCTCAGCATACGATACGAAATTAAGCGCGAATATTTATCGCTGCATATGTCTTCATAAATGAGAATAAATACGTTATTATAAAAATACTTTTGACCAGGAAATAATATTAGCATACCTAGGTCCTCACAGAATAGCTTTAAAAGTCTAATAGTAGCAAGATATCAAAATACTTGGACATATTCAAAATATAAAGGCCTAGTACGAATTTGCTTTATGTCACCGTGCTTAGCCCTGATTGGTACATAATATAATTATTTGTATGGCTATTACGGCAAAACATAGTGGACCTTTATATGTAAGACCTTATTATGTAAACTATAGGTAGTTTAACAAATAAATGATTTGATTCCGGTTGGTTCATTCGAGCAGGTCAATCAGAGTGTCAAATGTTATAACACGTGTCAATCATGTTAAAACAAATTGCATTGTTCTTACATCGAACCAACAAAGCCATGTACCTAAAGTCTAGGTGCTAGACTATTGTATTTTGAATCTAATTGAAAAAGAGTAAACTATGGAGTTTCCTGCTCGGTCTTCTCCATAGGAATCTACACCTTGGAATGTCGCGGAGAACCTAACGGGTAACCGGGGCTCCGGCTCGACGTGCAGGAGAAGGAACGGGGTGGTTTTTAGTCAGTAAGAGTCTGACACTCCCCTCCGCCTCACCCAGGCGGGAGCAGTCATTCGATGATTTTCCCCCCTTAAAAAACACCTTGGAATGAGCAAATAGCTTCACTTCCGTGTCCAATTGAAATACATGATTTTGATTTTAACTTTGACTTTTAAATTCGTACTAAGCCCTCTGACGACCTAGTTCAGTGACGTACTAATGGAGAATCTTACATCCAGTCCAGATAGATGATGATAGTCAAATGTCTAACTTAACAAAAACGCAGTCACCGATAATTCAATTTTAAATGCACCATAATACTGTTTAATAATAATAACAATGACAGAACGCACCTCACTGTATCCCTACTCAAATTGTGAGTAAAGATATTCGATACAATCTTAAATCATTTAACCTATACAAGCATTCTTCACGCAGTATCCGACCGAGGGCCGGACAGGCGACGACGGGCCACATAGCCAAGCGTACATTGAATTTCTACTGTAGAACATTCAAGAACCTACAGGAAATAAACAAAAAGTATTTTCTACCAAAACAAGTTTTAGGAATCTCCGAAATCACCGCACTTTCAACATAAAATGGCACGTTCAAGAAAATTTCTTTAAAAAAAAAAAACAAATTGTGCACAAAATCAAAGGATAAAATTAAAAAAAAGAAATGTTACAACTTAAAGAAAAACACTCGTAATATTGCATGGAGTAACAAATATATGGCTATAAAACTCTTTGATAAAAAAAAATATCTCAATAAATAAATTAAGCAAAAAATAATAATAATAAAATGAACGAATGTACAATATTTACATCGAATATTTATATAGAAATTGCATTTTTTTCGAAATAACATTAGGGGACATTTTACATTAAATAATAACTTTTTAAAATATATAGGGTGTAACACCGCCAGTGAGATCTACAGGGGAAGCGAAAAATTGTAGAAAAATAATATTTAAACACAGGTAGGCTCTATGTCTTTTTCGATTCATAGTAAAATATAAAAAATTCCCTCACATCATTCCCCTAATGGACATGATTCCTGTCTCCCTCGCACGGTCGCGGCCTCGCAACCCTCGCGTACGTGCGAGTGAGACAGTCATATAATGACATTATATCGTTAAAAACTTACGTACATTCTTAACTATGCTTAACGAAGACACCTAATATATTAAATATACTTATTAAATAGTTACATCGTTATATTTTACTCGCAATGCTTAATACAAATCCGAAATTGCTCTTGCAAATCAACGTAATGGAATCGAGTAATATCTACCTTAAGACATACGTAACAGAGTTCATAATAGTCGAAGACTTAGATGCGAAATAAGGTAGAAGACTCATTTTGACAGCTGATTGGCATTCAAATTTTATAGAAACACGCCATCTTTTATCAATTCGTGGCATTACCACAAAAATACACTACTGGAAAGATTTGGCTTTACATTTTATAGTTCGTGTTCAAATGCCAATTATCTAGACAAAAAGTATTACATTCACTCTATTCATTAAAAAAATACATTACTAATACAACAATGTACTTGAAACACTGAAAAATACTTAAGCGATTCACGTTACAATAGCAATATATGAGTTACATACAAAATAAGTTTTGTGAATAAACAAATTGAAAACATTTAAAGTGCACATACATCCTTACTGACTAATGGCATAAGAACATTATAAAAACTAACCGTCGTATTAATAAGAACGAAACTGATAAATATACATTCGAAAGTACCGAGTTTCACTCGTAAAGATTCCGTATCCTTTCAAAACAGGGTATTTTCAAGACCTCTTCAACAATTTAGCATCCAAAATCGCGTCAACAGTCGAACCTTTAAAAAATACCCCTAGAATCGATACGTTGAATAAAACCTCCTACTACGCAACTCGAAAATGTCGACTTTCGTCTTTAAACTACTGACTCATACATTCATTACGACACAAATGAAATTATAATTAATTTCATAAGATTAGTTTGGAAATATGGAAGATATAAAAGTCCGTACTGAATGGGAGTTACTGATTTCTTGGTCACTAGATGTCGCTAGTCTGCCCTTGTCGTCTTATCGTCCAATAAGGAATCAGCTAGTGTCACAACATTGGTCGTTCCATTTTTGACAGCTACAGTGATTGGAAAGCTGTGTATTTTAGTTTAGCGCCATCTAGTGAGTAAAAAGCGGTAGCTTCCATTGTTGGCTAATATATGGAATAAGCCAAGGATTATACGGACTACATAGATATTTTAAGAGTGTTAAAATAATGAGATACATGTTTACACTACGTCAGTCTAACACTTAACATATAAAATAGGCCATCAGCTATACGTTTTTCTTTTTTAATTGAATTTAATACCAATGTTTATAATGATAGAGTAGTTTAGGAGCAGATGTATCGATTTGATGGAGGCTAAAGAAGTTAAGGATCTTAGTAGGTGGTGATTATTCTCTGTTTACTTATATCTAAGGGACCAGTGTATGTTACTCAAGTGGTGGATTTAGGCAGCAGCTTTTATTCAGCAGAGAATGTACTTACGTTTTGTTTAGCAGAAATAATGGGTATAAAACCTCTGTTAATATGCCTTCATAATAGTCAATGTTCACTTTAATCAAACAATTATCTTCATAAATAAAACCATATTTCCGTTCGTTAGTCTCTCTAAAACTCGAGAATTGCTGAACCAATTTGGCTAATACGGTAGTTGACAGGTAGTCAAATTCAATACCTTTATTGAAATGTCAAAAACGATACATTTCTATGAATTCTGTATTGGATCGCAACTTATGACGTCATCATATTTCTGCGTCAAATAGCATACTTATTTCCTTAAAATTAGCGAGAAAAAATCCAAAAGTAGATAATTTTGAAATCAATGGATGAGAGTATGATTATTTTTTAATTATTTATTGCATTAAAAAGTTGAAACAATATACTCTATACCTAGGAAACTAACTCGGTCTTAAAATATTCGTCGAAGTCCAGGCAAGATTTATAAGGTGAGAACATTTTTATTAGGCGATACGAAGTTCGGCCATGTCAGCTAGTAATATATAAACATCGGAATCGTATCGACGCGGACTTGATAAAACGACCCATTATAAACATTGGTATTTAAAGCAATCATTTAAAAAACGACACGCTAACAAACATTTTAATTTTAATTAATATTTTAAAAATTAAGTGCTCATTTTGGATTCTGTGTCAAGGAACTAACTGATATCAGTCTCGAAAATTAAGAAAGAAGCTGCCTTTTAGGTTCAAAATCGCTTAAATAGTTGATACAAATTACGTTGAACAATCCAAATTAACAAATAAACTCGATTATTATATTTATGTTGCAATAGTTTTGAAATAAAATGTGACATTCAAATTTGAACCGTATGATTCACATGATAAGACATATTATTACAACAACTCATCATCGATAATTGTACCAACTTTATAGTTTTGTGATTACATTATTTTCCATACTGTTAAAAATTTTAGCGTATAATTATGGCAAGATCATAATACAATTATCATGGAAAAGAAATAGTATTAATAAAACAAATTAGGTAAGCGTTTTCTTTTTTATAAATAAAAAGTACATAATTTGGTTGTTATTATTATTAAAACTATAAGTGCCTCTTGGATTTTTTCTTCAGCTGCAGTAATTTAAAGAAAACAATTGCCTAATCGGGGATTGGGAATATTTAAATACAATACCTCCTACTTTTTAAGTCGGCTAAAACCAGCCAATACACAAGAGACACGTGACGTCACCACAAAAATGTTGCCATATAAAAATATTTAAAAAAACAAGCGCCCGCAAGCATTTCTTTATACGACTTATCCAAACCAGGTTAGAATAACTATCATTATCAATTATTCCAATAATTTATTAACACTTATTATTTTTGAACGGAATGTGCTTAATATATGGTGTTGCCATTAATAGATTACAAATATAAATTGTTTAAATACCATACCAGTGTTATCTTATATTAAAAAACATTTTCGTTTAAATACTTTTTTGTGCATTTCATCTTAGAACTATAAAAATGCGTTTATACTTGGATAACTTCTATACTTATTTGTGTTTTACGTAAAATAATGGGTGGAAATTATATTTATATAATGCAAGCAACGTCGATACGCGATCACTAAGCGTCACTGATATGAGAATTCGCATGGAAAAATAAACATTATCCGTCTAATTATACTGAATACCGATCGACAGACATAATTATTTATATATAGTAAAAACCTACTTTTAGAACAACAATAGCTTGCCAATAAAGAGACGTCATTGCGATTACTTAAGGTTGAATTTTAATAATCGCAATATCGTATGTATAGGGTGTGTGTGAATTGTGACGTCATTTGTTTGATGTTAAAATGACGTCACATTTCACGACCACGTCGCAAAGTACACATAGTAGCCATAACTTACGCGCTATATATCGTATGGTAAGCGGGGGCCCATCGTTGGGCAATATGGCGCCGGTCACGAAACCAAAGCGCGACGACGTCAAACGTCGTCCATCACGAATGCAACCTGCATTGTGGGTTCCTGAAAAAGTAAGTTAATTCATCTTACTAACAAGTAACATTACAAATGTGAATGTTTGTGTGTATGTCTGTATGTCTGTAACTCAATCACGCGCGAACGACAGAGATTGGGATGAAATTCGGAACAGTAGGCTTACTCTTGAATCCAATTCCGATCGATCAACATTGGTATTGTGAAATTTCGTACTCTTGAGTTACAACACTAGCGCCCATTGCATCCGTATTGCGTGGATATTTAATGAACTATATGGTATTGAATTCGACTTTATATTCCGTACTCTAAATGCTATTTTAATAGCTACGATAGGGGTTGTATCGTTTTGACATTGAATACTTATTGAGATTTTATTGGATTGAAATTGCATTGACATTGAGATTGGTTTCAAGAGTAAGCACACACGAATCTACCACTTGTGTACAGTGTGGAATAACACGTAGGCTACTTTAATGCTACGGGTACGCGGCCAAAGCAGCAGAAGCTAGTTCAAAATATCGGTTTACTGAAGACATTACTCATGTGAATATACTGAGAAAAGCTCTAGTAGTTACGAGTTACAGAGGGACTCCCTCATGATTTTTTTTAAGGAGGGAAAATCATCGAATGTCTCCTCCCGCCTAGGTGAGGCGGGAGGGAGTGTCAGGCTCTTACTGACTAAAAACCACCCCGTTCCTACTCCTACACTTCGAGCCGGAGCCCCGGTAACCCGTTAGGTTCTCCGCGACTCCGCATCGGTATCAGCTCTATTGGGCCGGGATCCGTGGAATTGAAATGATTTAACTTTGTAAAATACTTACACACTGTCCTCACACCATAACAAAAGCTTCTTGCCCCCGGAACAGAAAGGGGTGTTGGTCGATCATGGTCTGCACTATATCCTCAAGGTACGGCCTGGTCATCTCGAATCGACCCATGTCTGAGAACTGCACTGGAAGAAGGGTGGGCCACCAGCAGATCGCCAAGTTCTTACTATCCATTGAATTTAGCTTGGAGTTATCTGCCACCCTGTGAAAGATGGGAGTCTTAGTATATTTCAGAAAAATTTTAACCGACCTCAAAAAAGGAGGTGGATTTTGATTACAGGTAAATAGGCAATAAGATAAAGTTGTAATTTAGTTTATTTAATGTGTTCATGTTTTTAACAATAAATCTTTGATTACAGAGCAACGCAAGTTTATTTTCTTTATAAAATCATACTGAAAGAGTCTTATATAAATTTAATTATAAGAGCGTAATATAAATTAAAAAAACTGAGGGTTATTAAACATATTTGGCTGTCAGCCAGGTAGTTATTAATTTAGTGACAGCTGTGCTGCGCTCAAACAGAACAAAGAAACAGATGTCTTCCACTGGCCATAGGACACAATTACCAACGGCAGCATAGTCAACGAGTGGCAGCATAGTCAATTATATAAAACCAAATATTAAAATAATAGGCAAAGTACAACACGCCGAGCACCCACACAAAGCGTCCAGACTTGCAAATTGGCATATAAATATTAACTAGTAAGTATTAATTGGTTGTATATATGTCGTTAAATTTATTTTGGGATGTCAAAATAAAAGTTTTTAATTTTAATCTTAACGTATTTTTGGTTTTCACTTTTCAGATATCTAATTGCTGGTGGAATATTATTCCAACATTTGGAGGCCGCATAGCGGAAGCTGCCGCGAAAAGCTGCAGTTGTATGGTGAGGAATGGCGACCTGCTGAGCACACCGCCTACCCTCACGCTCCCGGCGACTGCGAACCCATGCAAGCCTAGAGTACACGTATGGAGGACACTTGTGCTTTAACAAGTCGAACATAAGACAGGCTAAGTGGAGTTTACGTTTTTTATTATGTTTGTTTAAGAAAGGCGTAATGTGACTCCTTTGTGGAACATTGTAGCAAGATCGTGCACAGGCATTCTGTACTCTCTGTACTCCCGGAGCGTGCCAAGATCCTGGGGCCCATAACAGTATCTGCGTAGTTTAATTTCGATAACACCAAACTCTTCAGCGCCAGCAGCCGCCACGACGGTCCTTAGTTAGCTGAGAGTCCCCCAACAACACAAGTGGTACCTGGCGAAGTGGTGCAGCAGGTAGTCGAGCGTGGCGCGCGCGAGCGGCGTGAGCGCGGCCTGCAGCAGCGAGCGCAGCGCCAGCAGCCGCCACGACCGGTCCTTCAGCTCCACGCCGCCCGCGAAGCAGCCGCGCATCGCTGCAAGCATTCCACTATCAGCTCTAGTCACTAACACTATTACTGCTATTATAGGATTAGAAACTGTTGTGCAACCTTAACGCGTTGGTTGCGCAAAGTAAGCGCATTAGTTGCGCAAAGTTAGCGCATTAGTTGTGCAAAGTTAGCGCATTAGTTGCGCAAAGTTAGCGCATCAGTTGCGCAAAGTTAGCGCAAAGCTATCCAAAAATGGCAAAATGTATAAAATTAGCTCATTGTTGACTGACTACGCAAAATATCCAAGTTACTTGATAATAATCTAGACTAGTATGAGTGTATACAAATATTATCAAAGTAATTATGTATTTTTTTAAAAAACGGTTCATAATCCAATTGTTCGAGTTGGTCATCGAACACCGTATTCAGCAATATCGGCGTAACTCGCCGTTCTAAGTGAATATGTATTAATATATATTCAGTGCACTTTCGGCTACCGCGACAACCGGGTGCATTCAAACATTTTAAACATTTCATCCTAGATTAGTTAACATTAAGAACATTTGTGGGAAATAATAATAAACAGTGTGATTCACATAAACATTAATTTCTCTCCCTAAACAACAAACACCGACAGCTAACTACGTAATCCTACATATTTTTTGGTCCTTCGAGCCGGATCGGACCACGCGTCGCGTAATTTCGAATATTCTGTGTGCGCGGTCTGAACTATCCGAACAATCTTAAAGTGGGTGCGTAGTGGAACTATCGGAGCCAACAGAAAAGCAGAACAGCGGAGCAGCAGAAAGGGCTGAGTACCTACCAACAGCGGAGAAAACAAGTAATAAATTTCCTTATTTTTAGTCAGTAAGGATTTCCCGTTACACTCCAAACATGTCGGATTTAATTGACACCCAAGCAATTCTCTACGATAGCATTGTAAAACTTGGCATTAACATAAAAAAGGATAGTGCCGATAGGAAAACAGTGGATTATTTTAAGCGTAAGCTGAGTACGTTGGAGAAATATTGGGCAGAATACAAGCTCAATCATGAGCGCATTGAGCTACAAGTAAGTAAATCTGATCCTTATTTTACTGATCGAGAATACGAAAAAACAGGCACTGTGTATGAGTCCACCAAGGGACTGATCAACCAACAATACCAGCTACGGGCCATGAAACCCGGAAACCTTACAACAGGTGAGCAAACAACAGCTCGGGATAGGTCGCCGTCAACCACCCGTATGCGACAGGAAGAAGATGCAAGTAAGGAGATGGAACCTAGCATCGCCAGACAACTGCGTGATCGACCAGCACAAGGTTCGGATACAGAACCTAACAGTAAGTTAGACGAGTTGTTGAAAAAACAATATGCAAATTTCAAAGCTTTTGTGCGGACAACCGCAAACATAGATGTGGAATCGATAGTCGATAAGTGGGAATTTGAAGACGTACTGAAATTGCTTCAGGCGAGGTGGTCAGCCATCGACAAGCTCCATTGGGAAATCGAGATTGAGCATGATGGAGAAAATGACCAATACAACAACATGTACGATAAGTATGAAACCAAATTCAATAACTTGAAGCGGGCTATAAACACAAAAATGTGGTCAGTCGCACACAGAGAAAAATCTACACCTCAATTAGATATACCCAACTTCAACGGGAATTACAACCAATGGGTATCATTCAGAGACCTCTTTACGGAAGTAATCCATAACAATCCCTCGTTGTCGAATGGCCAAAAGATGCAATATTTAAAAGGTAAAGTTCGTGGAGAAGCAGAGAAACTAATACAACATCTGTCAATCAGTACCGACAACTACTTGGTAAGCTGGAATATTCTTACTCATAGGTACAATAACAAGAAATTAATATTTTCTTCTCATATGAACGTTTTACTAGGCCTACCAAACATACAGCAACAATCGCTGCAACAAATCAAGCGTATGCATGATACCACTGTGGAATGTCTCAATGCCATCAAAAACTTAGGAGTAGACACTACGTCGTGGGATCCTATGATCGTTCACATTTTGGGACAAAAACTCGACACCGAAACATATACCGACTACATAGAATCGCTGAAAAATTCGAAAGAACTACCAGTCCTTGGAGAGTTCTTAGAATTTTTGGAAACAAAATTTACATCCTTGGAAACGGTTCGTCGAAAAGATAATGTTCCTCTGAAAACGTTATCTCAAAATAACGGTCAAACATCGTATAATTATAATAAAAACAACAACTCGAACAACTTACGAAAAAACATTACAAACTACGGGAACAGGCATATTGCGAAATCATTACACATGTCCAATATAAAATGTCCTCTTTGCAATAATCAACACGGCATTTATAATTGCAAAACATATTTAAAATTGAGTGATGAACAAAAATTAAAAACGGCAAACAAATTAAAACTTTGCACAAATTGTTTATTTAGCCACTTCGGAAATGCGTGCACATCCAGCTTAACATGTCGAAAATGCCAAGATCAGCATAATACTTTGTTACATGACGCATTCAGTAAATTAGCGAATGCATCAGCTCCGTCGTCAAGCGGGGACAATGGGGTCAACACAAAACGCAGCGAAAAGCGCAATGAACCCGTGTCAGGAAACGTGAATGCTTCTCAAAATGAAACCGCCGAAATATTATTAGCCACGGCGCTAGTAAAGGTCAAAGGCGTGGATGGAACATATCAAACTATGCGAGCCTTGATAGATCAAGGCTCACAAATTTCCTTAATAACAGAGGAAGCCGCCCAGTTATTAGGTATCCAGAGACGACGATGCAAGGGCGTCATCTTTGGAGTAGGTCAAAAGGCAAACAACTGTAAAGGGAAAATAAGCATAGAGTGTGCCTCTATGTATAATAACTTCGAATTTGACGCGGACGTTCTCATCATGAATGAACTTATTAATCACTTACCAAATCGAACATTCGACAAACCAACTTGGAATTATATCAATAATATTAATTTAGCGGACCCGGAATTTAACAAAAGTCGACGAATTGACTTACTCTTCGGCGCGGATATTTACGCTAACATTATGCTGGGCGGAATTTTGAAAGGAGAACATGTCCAACAACCGATTGCTCAGCAAACCCAACTAGGTTGGATATTATGTGGTAATGTGAAAACCTACCAATGTAACGTGATATTAAACAACCTAGACGAGATACGAACATTTTGGGAAGTCGAAGAAATTTCAGAACCATCCAACCTGTCGATGGAAGATCAGGAATGTATGGATTACTATATAAAAACAACACGTAGAAATAGTCAAGGTCGATATGAAGTGAGAATACCTCTAAGAGAACATTTAAAACAAGAACTAGGAAGTTCCAAAAATATCGCTATTGCTCAATTGAAGAATTTGGAACGCCGATTAGAAAAACAACCAACAGTAGCAGAAAATTATAAAGAGTTTATGAAAGAGTATGCTGTGTTAAACCACATGCAGCCGGAGCAAGAAAATATTAACGTAACACTTGAATGTTTCTTGCCCCATCATGCCGTGATAAAAGAAGACTCGTCTACGACTAAACTTCGAGTAGTTTTCAACGCATCTGCCAAAACAACGACCAAATTCAGTCTAAATGACATTATGTTGAAAGGACCCAATCTACAAAAGGACTTGCAGACGTTACTGCTACAATGGAGACAATACCCCTTTGCCTTCACAGCGGACATCGAGAAAATGTATCGTCAAATCTCAGTTAACCCAGTTGACCAACATCTACAGAAGATCGTGTGGCGTGAATCTTCAAAACAACCTATACAAGTGTATCAGTTAAATACAGTAACATATGGGACAAAGGCTGCTCCATTTTTGGCAATTATGACTCTAAAACAGTTAGCGGAGGATGAACGAAGCAAGTTTCCGAAAGAAGTCGCTATCCTTGAAAACAGTTTCTACATGGACGACCTATTACATGGATGCTATAACATTGAACAGGGGAAACAATGCATTAACAATCTAATGCAACTTTTAAAATCAGGAGGCTTCAATCTTCGAAAGTGGTCATCCAACAGTGAGGATTTACTGGAGAACTTATCTACGGAACAAGAAAATGTTGTGTACAGTTTTAAAAATGATGACATGTTGAAAACATTAGGGCTGTGCTGGAACCCAAAAGGAGATCAATTTACATTCCGTTGCAATTTTAGTCAATCAACTACAAGACCAACCAAAAGGAACTTACTGTCCGAAATATCCAAACTGTACGACCCTCTTGGCTGGTTAACACCTTTGTCCACAAAACTAAAATTATTATTTCAAAAGTTATGGAAACATGATCTACATTGGGATGATAAGGTGTCCGATGACGTGTATAGCGAATGGATCAAACTTACATCGGAAATTGAGCAAATAAAACATTGCAAGATACCTCGATGGATACTATGCAACGAGAATGACGTCATTGAATTACATGGCTATTGTGACGCATCCATCGAAGCTTATGCATGTGTTGTATATGCGCGAATAAAATATCGACATGACACAACCATTGTCGCAGCAAAATCAAAACTAATTCCAAGTAAGAAGAGTGTAACATTGCCTCGAATGGAACTCTGTGGTGCGTACCTACTATCGAAGCTCGTTGGCAAAATAAAACAAAACATGAATTGTCCAGTAGAAATACATGGATGGTGCGACTCCATGGTGGTTATAGGTTGGCTACAAGGAGATTCAGCCCGTTGGAAACCCTTCGTCGCAAATAGAGTCACCGCCATAAAACAAATGATGCCGGCAAACTGCTGGCGATATGTAAAATCAGAAGACAACCCAGCAGATTGCGCCAGCCGAGGTTTAACTGCGCCTCAACTACTAAAACATCCGTTATGGTGGAAAGGACCATCATGGTTAGCATCCTTTGACGTGATCAAAGAAGAAAAACAATCAAGTTATCATACAGACGAAGAAAGTAAAAGGATAAAATTTGTAAACATCATTCAAAACATGAGTGACAATAACATTATTAATAACTTATTATTGCAACATAATTGTTTGCAAAAAATAACACGAGTCTTGGCATGGGTACGGAGGGCTTTGACACCAAAAACGCAACGTCAACATTTACCAAGCTACTTAACATTAGTGGAACTGCGTCAAGCTAAATCAGCTATTGTAAAACAAGTGCAAACGACAGAATTTGCGTCAGACATTGCACATATAAAGAAACATGGTAACGTCGCAACAACCAGCAAGATCATATCGCTAAAACCTTTTATCGACGACAGTGGCTTTCTCCGAGTAGGAGGACGCTTACGGAACTCAACTATGAGCGAGGAAATGAAACATCCCAAGATTATCTCCAACAAAGGTCGGTTAGCTGAATTAGTCATTGAAGAGGCTCATCTATTGACATTTCATGGGGGCCCGAGGCTGACGTTATCAACTTTACGGCAACAATACTGGATAACAAGTGGTTACAATACTGTCAAGAAACAATTAAGAAATTGCGTAACGTGTCGAAAGTATGAAGCAAGGAAGCAATATCAATTGATGGGTGACCTTCCGGCAGCTAGAACAAACCCCGCTCCACCATTCTACCACACAGGAGTGGACTACACGGGATTTGTAAATATAAAGGCAAACAAGGGAAGAAGCGCCAGAACATTGAAAGGTTACGTCGCCCTATTTATATGTATGGTGACGAAAGCCGTTCATTTGGAACTAGTGTCTGACCTCACCAGCTCCGCATTTTTAGCCGCTCTCAAGAGGATGGCAGCCCGAAGGGGAACACCGCATAACTTGTACAGTGACCAAGGAACCAACTTTATTGGAGCCAATAGGCTGCTGCAAGAGGAGTACAACCAAATACAGCAAGTTTTCCATGATAACTGCTTGGTGGAAATCGCGGAAATGAATATACAATGGCATTTCAACGCTCCGTCGTGGCCAAACGCGGGAGGACTATGGGAAAGAGCTGTCCGTAGTCTAAAGTTCCATTTAAAAAGAGTAGTCGGAGAACAAAAATTGACATTCGAAGAATTCACCACGGTACTAACTCAGCTGGAAGCGTGCCTGAACTCGAGACCATTGTGTTCACTGACAGAAAACATAGAGGACCTTGATTACCTGTCACCATCACATTTTTTAACAGGAAGAGCTGATTTAACAGTTATTGAAACGAAGGAGGATGCTAGAACAAGATGGCATTTAACAAATAACATTTTCAAACAGATCTGGCACAAATGGAAGCTGGAGTATCTTAGCCAATTGACAGCAAGAGAGAAGTGGACTAAACCTCAAGAAAACTTAAATATAGGCAACATGGTGGTCGTGCATGAAGATAACATTCCAGCTGGAAAGTGGATTATGGGCAGGGTAATAGACTTGCACCCCGGAAAAGACGGTTATGTTAGAGTGGTGTCATTGAAAACAAAAAATGGCATCATAAAGAGACCTGTAGTTAAACTTTCGTTATTACCGGTCGAAAGCGTATCACATTGCAAACAAGTGACTAATACTGACGAGTCAGCGGAACACAAATCAGCTGGAACTCAGAATAAAAATAAACAACGAAAGGCGACGATCGGCACGATATCGTATATCGCCTTGGCATTGACCTATTTTATGTCACTATGCAGTGTTGTAAACTGCAGATACAACATTACGGCTTTAAATGACAATCAATCCTTTTACTTCGACCCAATTTCAAAAATAAATCTGGTGAAAGATACTTGGACCCTAGTCGTATTCTACAACATGTCTCCATATTGGGAAGGTATGAAAGCTTTCGAGAAAGTAACAACATACTTAGAAAAAACATGCAAATCAACAGGCAGCGAACAGTGTAACATGATACTCCCTCAGCTGATTCATGAGTGTAATGAACTAAAACACTACAATGGACTTTTGATGACACAACACGACACTGAACACTCCAGACAGCGTCGGGGACTAATCAATGCAGTCGGCAATATTGCGAACTCCTTATTCGGCGTACTAGACCAGCAATTCGCGGAAAAGTATACCCGAGATATCAACTTGATACAACAAAATGAGAGACACTTAAACGAACTTTGGAAAAATCAGACATCAATTGTCGAATCGGAGTACAATTTACTGAAAAGAACCGAAGAAATTATGTCTAAACAACATAAAATAATCAACAAACATCTGATTACTCTGGAAAACGTCTCCAACAAGCTGCAAATGGAGATAAATAACATATCATTATTACAGGAATTTACCATGACAGCCCTAACAGCCAGTAATCTATTGCATAATTTGAGAAGAAATCAAGACACCCTTCTTGATATGCTTACCAATGTTCATAATGGACAGATTAACATTCACCTGCTGTCTCCTGAACAGCTCCAAAGAGAACTCAACATAATATCGCGACATTTATCCGACGACCTAACTTTACCTATTGAAGCGCGCGAAATTCGAAAGCTTTATGCACTGATTCACATAAAAGCAAGAATAACTGAGGAATATTTCCTCTTTCAAATAACATTCCCACTTATCAGTCGAGACCGCTATAAGTTGTACAAAGTGCAATCTATACCACATCAAATTAACAATAGCATGATAGAACTCATTCCGTCTTCCGAATATATCGCTACGGATTTGAAAGGAGACGCATATCTAACAATGACGTCAGCAGAGTTAGCACAATGTAAAGAACAGATGATATGTTCTTATGCAATTGGAAAAAGCCAATTTATCATCTTAGCAACGAAAACAACTTTTGTGACCGCGATCGTGTCACAAAGGTGCAAGTTACGAAGATCAACATGTGAAAATAGATGGACTTCACTGGCAAACCCATCACTTTTTATGTACCATTGTTGCAACAATTACGACGTAAAGATAATCTGCGAGGAACAAATAAACAAAATAACCCTGACTAATTCTGGGGTATTTTATTTAGAACCAGGATGTCTACTTAAAGGCCAGGATTTTACTCTAAACGTCCAGAGACCCAAGAAAAACATGATCGATATGAGTCCTGACATTGTGATACCAGCGATGGATCAGTTAAACTTCATAGTCAACAACTCCATGCCTTTCAAATATTACGAAGATGTCACTGACTCAGGCGAAATTAAGGACACTTTAAGGACTCTACATAATCGTATCGCCGACCTGAAAAACAGTAGAGTGGAGTTGAACGACACCATATCCACTCACGACATACACCAGTATGCCGTAACCTACTTGGTGGTGATCGCATTGGCGCTGGCGGCGGGAACGCTGCTGTACAGGCAGCTGCGGCGCCGAGCGCGCCGTGCGAACATTACGTCCGGTATGCAGCTTCAGCCCAGCACTAGTGTTAGTGATGTGAATCATGTGAATGTCAATAGTGTTAGTGCAAACAACCCAGTTGAACGTCAACCTAGGGTAACGCGATCAATAGTGAATAGAGAGTGTCCACCATCACCCGTTTAAGAACAATAAGTGATTAATTATATTATAACATAAATCTCAGGTTATCAAACTAACACTTTAATTTTAAGTTACAATGACTTCACCTTGTAAACATACCACTTTACATCATAATCGATCCATCAACCTTCTAACACCTTATTGTATGACTTCACTACCCCTAGTTGTCGCGCCCCGGAATATGTTCGAGTTGGTCATCGAACACCGTATTCAGCAATATCGGCGTAACTCGCCGTTCTAAGTGAATATGTATTAATATATATTCAGTGCACTTTCGGCTACCGCGACAACCGGGTGCATTCAAACATTTTAAACATTTCATCCTAGATTAGTTAACATTAAGAACATTTGTGGGAAATAATAATAAACAGTGTGATTCACATAAACATTAATTTCTCTCCCTAAACAACAAACACCGACAGCTAACTACGTAATCCTACACCAATAAACACATAAACAAAACACAACCTTATAACGAAAGCATTAGATCTTAAATCCAACTTACTGGCGATATCTTCAAGCTGAGCCATGCTAGGCTCGTCGAGTAGCGGCGGCAATCTCTTCGAGAAGAAATCTTTCAGTGCAGTCGCCACCGCGTTCACAGGTATGTCCAGTGAGTCTAAATCTATTTTAGGATCTGAAGAAAATAAAAACAATTAAGTAAACATTAACACCTAAAATCCTTCATCACATATATTTAAATCGATATTATAATATCAACCCACTTTCATTCAAAAAATCCCCAAGGCTGGAAGGTATATGTAATGTACGTGTGTATGTCATTGAATTTCTCCTAAACGGCTAGACGGATTTAAATTATTTTTTCTGTATGCGTTTGAGTGGCGCCCTGGATGGTTTAGATTCACAAATCAGCCCGGCAGATGGCGCTGCAGTCGTGTCTAGGTTATTTAAACCTTAATATCTTGAAATATAGTAATAATATGCAGGACAACGTCTGTCGGGTCCGCTAGTATTCATATAAATTCTTAACAATAACAAAACACATGCAAACAGCTGAACTATTCATTTCCATGACATATAAAGACGTCTATAGACATCCGAATTTTGGTATATTTAATGTAAAAAAAACTCAAAAGGACCAAATGGCAATGCTGTATTCCGACATTTCAACCTGCACTGAGCAAGCGTGGTGATTAATGCTCAAATTTTCTCCGTGTGACAAGCCTTTGGTCACTTATAGGCTGTTGATATGTTTCCGGCATTTTTCACTATAAAATAATTTCCCGTAGGTCTTTAGTAATCGTTGTCAGTAATGTGGAATAAATTAAATGTTGGAGCTGATGCTCTTGTCTTGATAACTGATAAACTTGACAAATAAAACTTGTTGAATTGTAGAAATTTATGAAAACAATACTTGATATTAAAATGACTTGTGTGCACACTTGTACGGTCAATCGCGAACTGAACTAATAAGGAACGAACGAATAAGGAACGTTTTGTACATTAAAAGATGTAGTAATCGTTGTCAGTAATGTGGAATAAATTAAAAGATCTAGTAATCGTTGTCAGTAATGTGAAATAAATTAAAAGATCTAGTAATCGTTGTCAGTAATGTGGAATAAATTAAAAGATCTAGTAATCGTTGTCAGTAATGTGAAATAAATTAAAAGATCTAGTAATCGTTGTCAGTAATGTGGAATAAATTAAAAGATCTAGTAATTGTCAGTAATGTGGAATAAATTAAAAGATCTCTTTGCAGCATTGAGCAACGTCGGTATGATGATAATAGTCCAGAAACGTGTACAAACCTTCATAAAACTTGGTGAAGAGCATGTCAACGTGGGCCCGGTTGCCGGGCACCCTGTAGAGCCCTCGGAGCCGAGCCCCTCGCGCTCGATGAACTCCACGCACTTCTCCACGAACAGGGGGATGCCGTGCGCGCCCTGCCACCAACGCATCGACATTCATTACATCACGCCTTTTGTCCCCGAAGGGGTAGGCAGAGGTGCACATTACAGTACTTAATGCCACTATACAATGTAACACCCACTTTTACTAATTATGTTATGAGTCCCATGTAATAGGGGGTAAGCCTATTGCTATATGCCATGACTCCGGGCTACTACTACAAATAAGCTATTTATATTTGACTGCACGGTTGGTGCGGTGGCTGGGCAACCGGCTGCCATACAACGTGTCGCGGGTTCGATTCCCGCACGGAGCAACACTTTGTGTGATCCACAAATTGTCTGGGTGTCATTGTGTATGTGAATTTGTATGTTTGTAAACTCACCCACGACACAGGATAAAATCTTACTGTGGGGCAACGTTTCTTTAAAACAAAAAAGAACAAAAATATGTCTCACCTGTGGACCCCAGTTCTGTGGATTCTGTGTGTTGTTCATCTGAGCCGCATTCTTCTTTGAGTCTTTGCTCTTTGAGAATTCCTACAAACATACAACATAATAACAGTTATAATCCAACTATTTTTGAAAGAAGAAAGAAAAGAGTGAGAGAATGATAAGATGCGTATATGATGGGCGACGGCGACGTGTCACGTCCGGCTTTGTTTTAGACCATGGTACGGAGCGAGGAGGACTGAGATGCCGTCTGCTCCTTCTGCGAAGCAGTCATGCTTGCCAAGGAGCAGACGGAGCGCGTGAGGGCACAAACCTCATCACGCCCCAGTCGTCGCGAGACACTCTGGGCGTCGGGGATCGCGAGACGATTTCCGGCCACCGTAAGCACGGGCCTGCGGACGGTTAGCATAGGTAGCTCGCCGCGCGAACAGAACCAGACGACAGAGCGAAAAACAGACGGATCACCCGATGTTAAGCAATCGGCGCTGCCCTTGGACACCCGCAAAACCGAGAACTTACAAGTGCGTTATCGGCCTTCTGAATTGTTTAAGGATGAGTGGGATTGGGGATTTGTCATTATCAAAAGCCGAGGAACGTTTACTGCTGGGCAAAGGCCTCCCCTTTATTAGGGATGGTAAATTTTGCATACAAATTCGGTTGTTTTTTTTTTATTTTTTTGTAGGAATTACATGAAATCCTTTCTTACTACTTCTCTACTATAAGAAACATGGTAAAAGTAATAGTTACCTTATGTCTACGATCATGCTTGCTGAAGGGATGACGTCGCCGCGTGTCTGCCGCGCTTGATGACGAGTTGTCCTGAGCTGATGATGGATATTCCCCTGACAGTATCTGTTCAAAAAGAGATATGACAAAAAATCCTTTAGTTTATAGCTTATTTAGTGTAAGTTTTAACCTTTTCTGTAATAGAAAGTTTTATTTAAAACATAGACCTCTATGTTTTAAACACTATACAGTGAAGTCTATGACAAAAGTAATGTGTAAATCTACGATTAATAATAATAATACATTACTGAAACTTATTACCTACACCACCGAAAATGTTATAAAAAATGTTTAAAATTTTGGTTATTTTTTTTAAAGTAAGGTAATGTTTTTTTTTGTTTCTGAATGTCTATTATTGTTTCTGAAGATAGCATATTATAAAAAATGTTGAATTTACCTTATGAGTTGGTTCGTGGTGAGGCGGCGGTGGCAAAGGCCTGGGCCTCCGGGACTCTCCATCCGAACTGCCTTCACTGGACTCGCTCGCAGCTATAGGATTAAAATTCGTGCACAGAGTTTTACATAAAATCTAACACCAACCATTTGTCAGCAATGTAAATCAAATACGCAATTGAAATTAGTGTACTAACGTCCAGTTTCTTTAACCTATCTATCTGTAGATTTGCTTACTAGAAATAGAATTTTGACACATTTTGTATGGAGCTCATGTCAAAATTCTATCTCTAGTAAGCAAATCTACAGATAGATAGATTATAGAAAGTGGACGTAAGTGAATTGAAATAAGTGTGAATTATTATTAGTGTACAGTGGACAGTAAAAGTTGATTACCTTTATCCTCTTGCGTCCTGGCTCTGTACCCAGTGGGCAGTTCGGGCGGTCCCACGAACATTCCCAGCTTGGGCACGCGTGGGCTCTGGACCGCTACCAAATTGCCTAACGATCTGTATCACAGAATAATTATATGTAAAAATGCAGAATATAATTTTAAAATATTACATAACATCACACCTTTTATCCCCGAAGGGGTAGCCAGACAGAGGTGCACATTAAGGCACTTAATGCCACTATACAATGTAACACCCACTTTTCGCTATTTACAAGTTCCATGTAATAGGGGGTGAGCTTATTACCATATACCGGGCACATTTCCAGACTCCGTGCTACTACTGAGATTTTTTTTAAAACCCAGTAATACTTTGCCCGAGCCGGGAAGCGAACCCGAGACCCCTTGCCCGGCGACCACTCGGCGAATGAGGCGGTCAAATAATTTTAGTAATTTTGGAATAATATAATGCTTTTCTAGAAAAAGTGTTTTACTAGAAAAGCATTATATAAGCATTAGATGACAGTGTTACTACAAATATTATGAATGCGAAAGTTGGTGAATTTGTGTGTATGTGATTGAGTTACAATACTCAATCATGTTGGGTTGGGTTGGAACAACACATAGGCTATGTTTTACTTGACAGAAACTAGTTACAAAAATAAATAAAGTCATTTAAGATTTTCGATAGGTTTACTTAGACGACAATATGTCGACAAGAACTATAAAAATAAATAATGGCCAAAGTCGTACCGTTTCTTATAGTGTCTGGGCGCATGGTGCGCGTTATGTCGGCGTCGCACGTGCGCACGACTGGCGCCCGCACTGCCGCCGCCCGACCCGGAGCTCGAACCTGAACTGTCCGTCTCGGAAAATGCTGTGGAAACACACAATAAATGATAAAAATATCTGCACAAAAGAGTAATATAAAATTCAAGTAAATGCCATAAGGCATATCATGAAACCGTATCAGATACTTTCTTATTTTTCAAAATAAAAGATTCAGATACAGCCAAAGTTTTATGGTGGAGGCTAGATAACGCCACTTGTGCATAGTTCTTAAAAATGGCGAATATTTTATAATGATTACCGAATCATGATCACTCATTAAAAGTCAAGTCTAAACTTGTAAATAAGTTTATTAAAATATGTTAAAAATTGTATTATCCCTGAATTCTCAACAATCCTCAAATTCGTAATCCCCAAAAGGCCGGTAAAGCACTTGTAACGCCTCTAGTGTTCCAGGTGTCCATGGGCGACGCCGATTGCTTACCACCAGGTGATCCGTCTGCTCGTTTATCATTATAAAAAACATTTTATTGTAACTTACATGGCTGGTGTAACGGCGTCTTATCGTGTCTCCGATGTCTCCGTAACCGCATCATAGATGGCGCCTCCATGTACTCATTCGTTTCTTTTATCTATAATAATATTATAAGAATTAATTTATTGTAAAAACTAAGCAATGACAGCAACACTATACAAGTAATGTCAAAAATCGATCTTAATCCACTTTTATAGTAAACAACTCATATGTCCAAATACTCAAACAACACTATAGTTCTGTTACTATAGTATAGTTTTGCCACTACGAACAGGGTAGATGCTTAATTTTTATTTTAATGTCCGTCTGGTAGATTATTTTAAATCATTAGACACGTATTTTTTATTTTCTTACAGAAACGAATACTTTCGACGATATATTGATTTGAAATGTCGCGACTCGCGTGACGTCACTTCTATGTATGTACATATTATACGTAGAAATGACGTTTTAGCCCCCACTTCTAAACTTTGATTCGTTTTATCTAAGTTATATTATACGACAAAATAAAAAATACGTGTCTAATATCTTTTAATTACCTAACTAACGGACTAATTAGATTTTTAATTTTCATACCCTGTCATCATCCCAATTCATTGTAAAATGACAGAGATGGCACGATATTTAAATTATTTATAAATATATAAATTGAGTAAAACGATATATAAATTGAGTAGTCTTTCAATATTCGGGCGTTAGATTTTCTCTGAATCTCGCTTGGTGGTAAGCGATGATGCGGCTTACGACCGACCACGTCTGCCCATAAGCAACCTATTCACTCGGGCCTTGAAGACACCCACGTTATACCCTTCAAAACAATCATACTCTGGCATAGAATTTCACTCCTTAGCTGTTCAACGAAGTATCTTAAACACAAACCTGTGCATACTGCGCATCAAGTTCAGTCTCGGAGCTGACTCCGGACGGATGATGATGGTGCCCGCCTTGCTGACCACTGGAGTGAGTCCAACCAGTGCGCTGCGTCTAACAACAAACATAACGGTCAGTTCACGAAATATTAAGTCATCGAAGGGCCTCAGTGACGCTCGAAACTAGTCGAGAATGCTAGTAATAAAGTTTGTGTGTGCCTTGTGGAAATATTATTCAATTCATCTGTTGAATTTGAAATAAATAATATTTGCACTAAGTTATAATTATATTTTATGCTAATAACTAAAAATTTATTAAAAATCTTGGAAACACATTATTTGAACCTAAATTAACACTTTCAGAATATTAAAAAGTTACTGAATAATAATTAATAAGTCAATACCTTTCTATCGGATCTGGAGTGAGCAGGAGGTCCGATTGTGATGTGTTGTAGTGCATCGCTGACCATCGTGTAGTTATTCATATCCAGTTTACCAGGTTGCTAGGAATAAAAAATAGTAAATAAAATACACGACATTTTTTAAATGAATATGTTGTTTTAATGTACACACTTTTGACATACTTCTTGAGAAATGCTATAAACTTTAAAAAGTAAAAAGTTACAAAAGTAAAGTTTTCTTTTCCTATACATGTGTCTTCTATTTATATCTTCTATTAAAATGTGTGACTGAAGGGACTGAAGACATATGATGTAAGATTCGACTTTTCCTTCAACATTTTTGGCTTCAAACCTGACTTTTGAAAAGTCGTAGAACAAAGGTTGTTTTTTATGTTAGTGCGGTACTGCAGGGTGATTTAGGTGGCTGATGTATCTAAATCGGACCTGTGTGTAATTTGATCTAGTATGTCTGTAAACGCACCCACAACACAGGAGAAAATTCTAGTGTGGGGCAAAGTATTCTTAAGATAAAAAGAAATAAATAGACCTGTAATAATCTTATACTATTATACAAAGCGGAAGAGTTTGTTTGTTTCTCCGAAACTACGGGTCCGATTTGAAAAATTCTTTCTGTGTTGGATAGACCATTTATCGAGGAAGGCTATAGGCTATAAAACATCACGCTACGATTAATAGACGCCGAGCAGAGCGAGTGAAACCGCACGGAAGTAGCTAGTCAATTATATTTACCTTCAACGTCTGCGAATGTCGTACTCTAGGCGGTGGCTGATGAGGTCGAGTGCGTCCCGTCGTAAATGCTCTATGTCCATAGCTAGCTGGTTGCCATAGACCACCACCATCTGGAGAATAACTTGTATATTACACCTTATTACGTGATATTTACGGTTCGTTTCAGATTATTATCCATCACCAATACAGGTATACGATCGTAATAATTACAATTATTAATATTAACATAACTAGACACTTATCATTTTACGTTTAAGGTATTAATAATAAAGATAATTTGTAATTATCATTACTAAAAGCCTCGACCAACATCTGAGTAGGCTAGCGTTAGATGGTTAGGTCAAGGGCCTGATGCAGAAAGCAGTACTTCTGGATACGGTGCGTATTGTCCGGAAATTCCTTTCTCTGGAGCCCTGACCACCGGTAGCTTGGATTTCTCCCGTTACTGTGGGCTACTGCTTTTTATATTTTTAAATGTTTTTTTTTATATAATCAAATATTTAAAAATGTATAAATCAAGTATAGAGATAAATAAAGGAAATTAAGATAATTTAAATTTCAAACTGAACAATGATTGTGTGAAAAAATTACATTCTATCAGACCCAAGTTTTCTATTTACTTATCAAAGAAATATTGAGGTTTCCTAAATTTTATTTTAATGTCCATCTAGTAGATTAATTTAAAACTTTAGACATGTATTTTTTCTTTTCTGACAAAATTAAATACTTTTGACGATATAGAAGTTCAAACATCGTGTGACGTCAAAACGCGCTATATTTTGTAACACGTTGTGACGTAACGACCTCCTACTGCAATTTAACGCCATTTTATCTAAGTATTGTAACTTTATACGAGAAAATAAAAAAATACGTGTCTAATATTTTTTTCATTATCTAACTGACGGACTAAATATATTTTTAATTTTCATACACTGGAAACTGCCCTATTAAAAGTCGTCATGATACGCTACAATCTACTACGTAGAATGTCCTGCATTTTGTTAAAATACATATTTCGTTCGAAAAATTGGTTCTCAAACTTCAAAACATTATTGTTTTACAATATTTTAAACAACTTATAACAAAATATATTGCAATCAAAATAAATATCCACATGCATCATTTTAAATCTACCAATAAAATTATTAAAAAATGCACAGCCAGCCACGTTATTCAGTATGTAGGTAAAAAATTTACATTCAGTACTGACATAGTATAGCTATAGTTAAACTAAATTGTATAATTGCGTTGTCACGAAGTCATATCTTTATATAAAAACTTTCGTGAGACACAACTAGTCGAGTTTCTCGTCGAACACTTACGTGCGTAAACCGAAAACATAATCATCAACAGCCTATAAATGCCCACTGCTGAGCAAAGCCTCTTCTCACACGGAGAAGGTTAGAGCATTAATCACCACGCTTGCTCAATGCGGGTTGGCTCTTTCAAACTTATAATTAGAAATTATAAGTCCAGGTTTCCTCACGATGTTTTTCCTTCACCGTTTGTCAGTGGTGTCTAAATAATCTTAGAAAGTACATATAACTCGGAAAAAGTCACATTGGTACTTGCCGTTGGTAGGTTTCGAACCCGCACCCTCATGCATGAGAAGTGGGCATCTTAAACCTCCGGGCCACCACGACATTTTAATAATCTAACATAACATCACGCCTTTTATCCCCGAAGGGATAGGCAGAGGTGCACATTATACCACTGTACAATGTAACACCAGATTTGCATTATTTATGTTATGAGTCCCATGTAATAGGGGGTGAGCCTATTGCCATATACCAGGCACAGTTCCCGCCTCCGTGGTACTACTGAGAATTTTATTTAAACCCAGTAATACTTTGCACGACCCGGGAGTCGAAACCAAGACCCCTTGCCTGGCAGTCGCACTTGCGACCACTCGGCCAACTAGGCAGTCAAATTTAACTATACTTTTTTAAGCTTGGTCGGCTCTAGACACTCAATAGTTATGGTCTCTGTACTGAATCATTCTTCATTTTACCTGCATAGCAAATAACTTGACTGAAAGTAGTTACAACTATGAATTAATAATTCTAATCTATTTACAATGAATAAAAATAAACGTCACAAAATAAGATAAAACTATTATAAAGTGTGTTTATTACAGAATAGTAAAAAAAAACTATCTACAAAATAAATTAATACAAAATTGTATGAAAGAATAACATGCAAAATAAATATTGACGCATTCCTTTAAGTAACAATAAATGTGTGGTTAATTTTAATACAATCCTTACTTACATTATAAATCGGAAAGTGAGTTTGTTTGTTCCACTTTACCGCCGTAACTACTAAACCGATTGCTTTGAATTTTTGCAGATGTATAGTTAGAAGACCGGAATAAATAATAGGGTACTTTTTATCCCGGAAAAATTTGATATTCCCGAGGGAAAACAAAAGTATTGGTATAGATGGCGCTGTGTGTATTGGTATATGTCACATTGGCTTTTTATCCTTTTGTGACGCGAGCGAAGCCGCGGGTAAAATCTAATTTATTGTATATGCTTTGTTATGTGAAGTGATAAGCAGATATGCACATATTTTATACTAGCTTTTGCTAGCGGCTCTGGCCGCGTTCCCGGATAAAAACTAGCCTTTGGATATTTCTAAGTCTGACCTCTTCAGCCATTTCTCTCATGATTGCGTAACAAATATACGCACTTTTGACCACTCGACTAACAAGTTAGTCAATGTTATACATATATATTAAAATCAACCACAAAAACAACAAAAAAATCCCTATAAAACAAAACAATATAATAAAAAACTACATCTACACACAAAATAATACCGTCCGCAGTATCGAATAAGGTCTATAATCGTGTGTCATGCAATCACCTGACTCATGGGTGCTGAGGGAATCCTCCGAACAGTTGAGGTCCGCTGCATTATAATATTATATTTTATTTTATATTCTTACAAAATTTAATTTGTATGTTGGCAACACTTACGCTGAGATGATAGGGCAACACTTTTATTTAGACACCACCGACAAACGGTGAAGGAAAACATCGTGAGGAAACCTGGGGTTATAAATTCTAATTATAAATTTGAAATCGCCAACCCGCAATGAGCAAGCGTGGCGACTAATGTTCAAACATTCTCCATCTGTCGTCAGCAGTGGCCACTTATAGCCATAGATGTTAATGTTACAATATCGTTTTTGATTTAGAGAATTGAACAACGGACCAATTTATGACCGCACCAGTGTTATTACTAAACTAATTTGAACTTTATAAACAGTGACATAGATCACAAATTCTCAAGTGTTGCCCTACCAACATAATATTATAAGTACTATAGTAAATATATAAGAAGTATTGAAATAATATTAGATAGGACTTACGTGATAAATCTGCGTGCATCCTGTGGTCTGGTGGGGCTGGTTCTGGGGGCGTGCTAGGTGGAGGGTATACGCTAAAACCTAGAAAAATTAATATACTTTACTTGAAACTGATCTCATGATTTGTAAAAAATGTATTGCATAATCTTAAGGCCGATTTTTCCAACGCTAAATACATTTTATTGGAGGAATAACTTTGAATATTTGAAACTACGCAACGGATTTTGATGCGGTATTTTTTAATAGATAGAATGATTCTTAAGGAAGCTTTATATGTGCGGGTGCAATATGCAATACATGCATATTGCACGCCTAAGGGAATACATTATACATGCATATTCCACCCGTGCGAAGCCGGGGCAGGTCGCTAGTACAAGATAAATAATAGTCTGTCAGTCTGTCCGTCAGTGAAGCTAAGTGATTATTCTAAAATGTAGATTCGAATGAAGTAGGACGAGCAAGAAACTCCATTCGTTACTGTTTTAAATAGTCTGTCAGTCTGTCTGTCAGTGAAGATAGGTGCTCATTCTAAAATGTAGATGCGAATGAAGAAAAACAAGAAACTCCATTCGTTACTGTTTTAATAAAAGTCTGTTTTAAAGTCCAAATACTCGAAAGCTATTAAATTTTTTAGTCACGCTTAATATCTGTATGTTTGTGTAATGACAGAGATGGCACGATATTTAAGTACAACTTAAAATTGAGTAGTCTTTCAGTATTACAGTACAGTAACATAAGTTTATTTTATTTAAGAATCCAAGTAAAGTCAAATCCGAAATACGTAATGTATCTTGAACTGTCAATTTAAAGAGTGCATCTTTATTTACCTTTCAGAAATCCCCTATTCTTGGAGTTGTTGAGTGTGTCGCTGTATTCCGAGTCGATGTCTGCGCGGGAGTCGGGCCCGATGAGGAGGTCCAACGAGTTGGTCAGCTTGTGCTCACGCCTAAGGGAATACATAATAAGTATATATATTTTTTTGTTTAAAATTAATATTTGTTGTTGTTGGTGGTGTTGTAATAAGGTAAATATTATAATCTTAAGTTAAATAATATAAGTAGCGCCATCTAGTGTTAAGTTGGCAAGTTTCTCATAGACGTCGATATATTATCTGTGTTCTTCCCTTTTGTCGTCTGCATGGCGCCCATCATGTGCTTTCTGTGAAATTTTTAATAAAACTACGAAATATAACAAGCTATTATCTATTATTCAACCACATCCACCACTTCAACATGGTAGCAGAGCGTAGTTAAGTGGTTTCACGAAAAAGTCAATAAATATGAAGTGCAATTATGAAATCAAATTACGATTGAGGTTATCCGGTCACAACGGAAAAGTTAGTTTTGAAAACGTCTGAATCTACAAGAATATACGTAAATATGGCACAACAAGCTAAAATAGAAGACATCATGATACCTATTTTTGATGGGGCAAACTATTCGAGTTGGAAATTAAGGTTGGTTACTTTGTTGGAATACAAAGAATGCAACGAGGCCGCCATAGGCATAATGCCGGTGAAATATAAAAATACAGAAGCGGAATGGAAGAAGATGGATTTAAAGGCAAGGACTATTATTATGAGTACTATTTCGGACAAACAATTAGAATATATCACTGAGTGCAAGACAGCTTTTGACATGTTACAAAAGTTCGACAAAATGTATCTTACTCAATCAACATCTCTTCAAATTATATGTCGAGGAAAAGTGGAAGCGATCAAATTAAATAATTACGACACAGTAGAGGATTTCTTCGTTGATTTTGAAAAATCCATAAACGAATTCAAAACAGCCGGAGGTAAAATTGATGAACCTGAAAAGTTAAGATACCTGCTCAGAGCCCTACCACCAAGTTATAGTTATATAGGAGATTTTCTGGACGTGATTCCTGAAGAACAAAGGACTGTGGACTATGTACATTCAAAAATAAAGGAGAAAAATATGACTATGTGCGATGACAAGAAAAATAATGTGAGTACATATACAACCAGCACCACAAGAGCTCAATGTTTTGTCTGTGGTAAGACTGGTCATCTCAAGAAGGATTGTTGGCACGCTCAGAGAAATAATCAAGGACAAAAAAGTTCTCAAGGAAGTTTCCAGTCGTCTAGTCGGGGTCAGCGAGGACATCAGAGAGGATCCTACAGAGGTCGCAGCCGAGGCAGAGGTCAAGGCCACTCATCTAGCAATCATCCTAAAGGTGAATCTTCGAGCAACGGTCCCTCCCAGTCATGGACAGCTGAAGTATGTAAACCAGAAGTAAACCAGGTATCCGGATGTAATGAAAAGGTAACATTTAATAATAATAGTAATGTAGTTAATTGGCTTTTAGATAGTGGGTGCACTGACCATCTTATAAATGATTATTCATATTTTTATGACAGTGTAGATTTGAAAGATTTTGTTGATGTAAAATTACCAGATGGAAAAACCTTGAAAGCAACCAAAGTAGGTACTGTAAAAATGTATTTCAAAAACTATTATAGTGTGAAGTATGTAGATTTAGAAAATGTCTATTATGTCGAAGGAATAAAACAAAATTTATTAAGTTTTTCAAAGGTAACTAATAGTTGTACAATAGTAGCTAAAAATGAAAGTGCTAAAATATATAATGAGTCTAGAGAGTTGATAGTTGTTGCTGATAAAATTAATAATTTGTATTGCTTAAAAGGTTATGTCTTAAAAAATGAAGTATGCACAAATTCTGTAAAGTTAACGCAGAAAGAAAAATGGCATAGGGCACTTGGTCATGTGAATTTTCAATACTTAAATAAGATAATAAATAATAAATTAGTTGATGGTTTGCCAGATAAAATTGAAAGCACAGAAATGAAATGTTCAAATTGTATTCAGAGTAAAATGACTAATGTACCTTTTGAAAATAATAGAACAAAAACTACTGAGATTTTAGAACTTATTCATACTGATTTGAATGGGCCACATAACACAACTGGTTATGGTGGAGAAAAATATTTTTTAACCTTTATTGATGATTATAGTAAGTGTACCAGGATATTTTGTATTAAAAGTAAAGCTGAAACTGCAAAGTGTTTTATAGAGTTTATAAATTTAGTAGAAAATAAATTTAATAAAAGAGTCAAGAAGATTCAGTGTGACAATGGTAGAGAGTATTTAAATAAGGATATTTATAATTTTATAAGGTATAAGGGCATAGAGTTGTTACCATGTCCACCTTATGTTCATGAGTTAAACGGAGTAGCGGAGAGGTATAATAGGTCTGCTATGGATATAGGTAGATGTTTAATGAGAGAAGCTAAAATACATAGGAGGTACTGGCCTGAAGTAATAAAAACAGCAGCTTATTTAAAGAATCGTACTATTGCAAATACAGTTGAAAATAAAACTCCTTATGAGATATTTTTTGGGGTCAAACCAAATGTAGAGCATTTAAAAATTTATGGAAGTAGAGTCTATGTTAGAGTTCCTGAAGTGTTAAGAAAAAGTAAATGGGATGATAAAGCTCAACTAGGAATTTTAGTGGGTTATAATGAAAATAGTTACAGAGTTTTGTTAAATAACAGAATAATTAATGCAAGGCATGTACAGGTAATTGAAGAAAATACTCAGTTAATTTGTTTGGAAAAAGTAGACAATCAAAATAATAAAGATTTGGAAAGTGATAATACTTTAGATGTTTCAAATGAAGAGGTTAAAAATGAATATGAAACCGATGAAAACTTTGTAGATGCAGATGAGACTTATTCTAGTAGTAACGTAAATAATAATAGAGAAAATGACGTTTTAGTAGAATCACAGAAAAGAAAGAGAATCCCAGTTTCTAGATATGGTAATCCAGTTACACACTTTATTTATGTTAACCATATTGATGCAAATGTACCAAATTCATTCGAGGAGGCGATGAACTCCAATGATAGTAAGCAATGGCAAATAGCCATGGATTCTGAAATAAATAGTTTAAATAAAAATAATACTTGGCAAATTGTAGAAAAACCAAAAGATAAAAAGGTAATTGATGTTAAATGGGTTTTTAAAAAGAAAAGTAATAATGAATATAAAGCTAGATTGGTTGTGAGAGGGTTTCAGCAAAAAGATTTTAATGAAAATGCTTACTCACCTGTTGGAAAAATGCAAACTTTGAAAATTTTATTGTCATACAGTTGTAAAAATAAATTATTTGTAGAGCAAATGGATGTTGAAACAGCCTTTTTAAATGGTTATGTAAAGTCAGAAGTTTATGTAAATCAACCAGAAGGTTATAAAACAGGAGATAATAAAGTTTACAAATTGCAAAAAGCTCTCTATGGTCTCAAAGAAAGTCCTAGAGTGTGGTATGATTGTTTTGATATATTTATAAAAACTTTGAATTTTGTTAGAAGTAGTTATGATTACTGTTTGTATGTTAAAAAAGCAAGCAAAGATCCAATATACATATTAATATTTGTTGATGATCTTTTAATATGTTGTAAAGATAAAAATAAAATAAAAGAGGTGAAAACAAGTTTAATGAAACGATTTGCAATGAAAGACTTGGGGAAAATTAAAAGCTATATTGGCATAGATATTGAGTATAATGATGATAAAAATGTGATGACATTAAGTCAAACAAAGTATATTGAATCTTTGGCTGCAAAGTATAATTTGGTAAATACTAAGTTATATGATACTCCTATGGAAACAAATTTAAAATTAGAGCAAGCTAGTGAGGTCGATGAAAGTATTAAGTACAGAAATATAATAGGTGAATTATTGTATATTAGTACAGGCACAAGACCAGATGTAGCGTACAGCGTTAATTATTTGAGTAGATATCAAAGTTGTTATAACCGAACACATTACAAATATGCAATGAGGGTGTTAAAATATTTGTATAAAACTAAGAATCTAAAGTTAACATATTATGATAATGCAGATGCTGATATTTTAGACTGTATGGTTGATTCAGACTATGCAGGGGATAATGTGGATAGGAAGTCTACAACAGGTTTTATTATAAGATTTTTTGGAAATTTAATATTTTGGAAAACACGACGTAAACAACTAAATGTTCAACTTTTGCAGAGTATATTGCATTGTCAGAGGCAGTAACTGAAGTACTTTTTATAAGAAATTTGTTAAGTGAGTCATTTGATATAAACTTTTGTTATCCAATAAAATTGTATGAAGATAACTCAGGTGCAATTGCAATAGCTAAGTATGGTAACTTTACTAAAAATTCAAAGCACATTGAAGTGCAATATCATTATATAAACGAGAATTATGAAAACAAACTTATTGATATAATTAAAATTGATACAAAATGTAACTTAGCAGATATGTTGACTAAGAGTCTAGATAAATCAAAATTTTTGAAAAACAGGTTTGAATTAAGATTAATTTAGTTAAGAGTTCAGATTATTACTTTAAAGTACTGTTTAAGTAAAATATTAAAACTGTAATAACTTTAAAATACTGTTCATGTAAGATAAAATGTTAAGATTATAAATTTAAGGAGGTGTGTTGTAATAAGGTAAATATTATAATCTTAAGTTAAATAATATAAGTAGCGCCATCTAGTGTTAAGTTGGCAAGTTTCTCATAGACGTCGATATATTATCTGTGTTCTTCCCTTTTGTCGTCTGCATGGCGCCCATCATGTGCTTTCTGTGAGATTTTTAATAAAACTACGAAATATAACAAGCTATTATCTATTATTCAACCACATCCACCACTTCAACAGGTGGAAATAGAATTCAGGTAATACTTTAATCCATAATACTATGGGTTCTTCTATTAAAGCATGGTCATAAAACAAGGGGTTCATATAAGTAACTGGTTTTTTTTACTGGTGAAAAATAGATAAAGAACTTTACGAAAGACAATGATGATGATAGTAGTTATATGTTTATATTATCTGTGACAAGCTGGCCACTTTCAAGAGTTGAGACCTATTTATGTTCTTCTTTTGTTTATGAAATATTGGCAGTGTGCTTCTGACTAGAGTGTTTACTTCACGCTTTAAATTATTTCTACACAATATATTAAAAATATAACAGTAAGCAATCAGCGTCACTACTGCTACCCGCGACATGAAAAGAGGTAAAAGTGCATAACCAGCCTTCTTGGGATTGGTGATTTACAAAGCTGCGGACAATCTAAGAGTTACGATGACTTCGGCTCAAAGTCAGAGTAGAAAAGAGGTGGTTTATAGTCAGTAAGAGTCTGACACTCACTCTTGCCTTACCCAACGCGGGAGAAGTCATTGGATGATATGACAACCGCACAAAAAAAATAAGGGTTTTTAATGCAGGTTGATTTGGCGATGATGTGGGGGAGCGATTAAACCTCTGGTAACCATACTCTCACGGTTGCACACAATGCAAGCGTTGTTTCACGTCAGTTTTTTGTGAGGCCGTGGCGTCACACCGGTCGAGCCCGCCCATTCATGTGATAGACATTTATAATAGTACTAAGACATTCTGTAAATGATACGTACATATGGTTAAGATGATAGGAATGGTTCCTGGGCGGCGGCGCAGGTCTAGCGGCGGCGACGTCGGGCAGGTTGTGTGGTTGTTCCATGCGGAAAGCGCGCTCTATCTCGCCCTTACGTTCCCATACCTCTTTGAAGAATGGCGTGTAGAACGCCGCTGTATTAACAAAAATACACATTTTATTATTGAATACACACAACTTTTTTACGAGTTGTAGCCACGAAAACAGAACAACTTTAGTTTCAGCACTTTTGGCAAATGTAAAAAGGCAAAATTTTCTGTTTTAAGTAATTTTATCTTGAATCGCACATGAAACTTGGTTAACACGAAACAGAACTTATATCGATTCTATTAAAATCTTTAATAGAAAATACGCTGTGACGAGGGCTAACTTCTCAAAGGTAACTTTACAAACTTGCACTGTAATCGGACAAAGTCGTGTAGCCAACCTTGGAAAGTAATAACCGACCTCAATCCGAGAATTTTAGATTTTTGACATTGTTTCTGTAGCATTTCTTTTAAAAACTAAATCTTAATTCAAAATTTCTGGAACGAATATTATTTATTTATATTACTCAGGCAGGTAGTTAAAACAACTGATATATTATTACTATTATTACAAATTTACACTCCATAGATGGCGCTACAATCGAAAAAAATCCACTTAGATCTACAAGAATATTACTCACATTTATTTTCAGCGCTAGAGGTATAAGTAGTGAAGTGAGCAGCGAGTCTGTCTGCGGTGGCATTTCCTTCAGTGATGAGTGCATGTCCCAAGTCCGTGCCGAAGAAAGTACTGGCAGAACCACCTCCGTCCGTAACAGCCACCATTTGGATAGGCAGGTTCGGGATGTTCATTGAGAAAGCGCTGTAAGAGAAATTCTTGGATTAAACTTGTATCTCTACATATGTTAAAACCTCTTTAGAATGTATACTTCTAACTGTTAATTTTAATGACCTGGCTTAATTCCAAATCTGTAGATATTGGCATTAGTTGTATGAAGTTGCTACCAAAAAAAGCGCAGTAAATGACTAAAAATCTTTAACAGAATACATTATAGTACAAGTAATCAAGACGTGTTTAGCTTCGTATTGTTCGTTTAGATTTACTTCTGATAGATAATAATATTGAAAACAATTAAACATTTCCTTTCAACCGCTCCCCATTGTACGTAATTTGTAAATATTAATTGTTTGATTCAAATTCAAAGCACACAAAAAGGCATTATTTTAGACAACAAATACAAATAGAAATATCTTCTATTCTTTAGTGAAATTACTCCTTCTAAAGTGAAGATTCCTATAACTAGTTCGGTAATCTTATACTATTATATAAAGCGGAAGAGTTTGTTTTTTGTTTGTTTGTTCGAACGCGCTAATCTCCGTAACCACAAGTCTGATTTGAATAATTCTTTTTGTGTTGGATAGCGTATTTATCGAGGATGGCTATAGGCTATAAAACATCACGCTACGACCAAAAGGAGCTGAGCAGGGTGTGTGAAACCGCGCGGAAGTAGCTAGTATTATTAAATTGAACTTACTTCAATGTGGCCAAGCTAGCCTTCCTCTTAGCCGAGTAGATGAGAATGAATCCGTGGATCAATTCCTCCCTGAACTGACTTGCACCATGGAAACTTGATATGATGACCTGCAAAATAATATAACACGATAGAAATAGATAATATATTTAGGCATAGTACAGAAGATGGTATAATTTTAAACCACAATAGCGCCATTTGAGTGAAGTGAGACTTGACAGGCAATATTTCGTCGTATCCAATGTTATTTATTATTTAGGCCTGGTGACTACTGTTAGTGGGCATTGAAGCAGTGCGGTATAGCTTAGGCGCCTTGTAAATCATCCAATGACTTGTCTCGGCCTGGATAAGGCGAGAGGGAGTGTCAGACTTTTACTGATTTAACCCGTTCTTACTCCTTAGCCGGAGTCAAGGTAACTCACTAGGTCGATCGAAGGCACGATCTCTGGCCACCGTAAGCACGGACCTGCGGACAGCGAGCTGGAGTAGCCCACCACTCATAAGAACTAGGCCGAGCGTACGATGCCGATACGGAACCGCGGAGAACTTAACGGGTTGCCGGGGCTCCGGCTCGAAGGGCAGGAGTAGGAACGGGGTGGTTTTCAGTCAGTAAGAAGAGTCTGAGAGTCTGACACTCCCTCCCGTGTCACCCAGGCGGGAGAAGTCATTCGATGATTTAAAAAAAGGTCGTTCGAAGGCCCGGTCTGGCGCCATGACTTAAAACGCCTGGAGGCTGCTTCAGGCGGCTTCATAAACACATATATAATCAGTTCTGCTGGCAGACACGTCGCAAAATATTTTTCGGCGTCTCTCGCAATAAATCTTGTCTGCACCAGACTCAAATATATTTTAAATATTTTTCTTTGTAAAACAATACAGACCTCGACTTTCCGTTTGGAATCCCCTAGGAACGTCTCGATGACGATGGACCGGTCCCCGGTAAGGAAGCAAGCGCGGTGCAGTAGTAACGGACTCAGCACGCGTTCCGGGGAATACGGGTCGTCGCAGAACATGCAAACCATTATCCTGCGGAAAATATATCGTTATGATTCAGATAACTTCATGACCTCAAAACTCAATTTTGTTACCAAAGTCCTAAAGCCGGCTCCGGCCTTGCATTGATTTAATGCATGGCCGGTTTACATATTAAACAATTATCACACCTTCATTGATCATATAGATCAACTTAATTTTAAAAATTTTCCACCAAACTTTTAAAAAATAAGTATGCCGTTTGACTCTAATAAAACGTGACGTGACAATACACAATTTCTTACAAAATTCATAGAAAACTGTCGTTTTTGACAGTTCGAAAAGAGTATTGAATTTGACTAGTTGGCATACTTGCCAGTACCCAATAGTAAATGTCCCTGTTTACACATGGTCCAAAGTGCTGGTTCAATATGTAGAGCCGCCTTATGAAATACGTAGTCCTTTAGATCACAAGGACGGCGGTGAATAATTATTTCTACTCTACACTCACCTGATATCAGAATCGAAGCACACGATAACATCTCTGTACAGATGCGCGTAGCTCGCCTTCTCCCTGTTGGCTCTAACTAACTCTTGCACGGCGTCTGAAGTAAGCGCTTCAGTTCCCAGTTCGTTCACTGATGCTTCCATGTAGGAACAGTGAAGACTGGAAAGGAATTGGTCTATTAGCATACTATGTAAATAAAACATGGAGTAATTAAGTTCTTTCGACTGCCTCGATGGCCGAGTGGTCGCAAGTGCGACTACCGGGCAAAGGGTCTCGGTTTCGATTCCCGAGTCGGGCAAAGTATTACTGGGTTTTTTTTTTAAATCTCAGTGGTAGCACGGAGTCTGGAAATGTGACCGGTATATGGCAATAGGCTCAATGTAACCTATTACATGGGACTCATAACATAAATAGTGAAAAGTGGGTGTTACTTCTGTGTGCACCTCTGCCTACCCTTTCGGGGATAAAAGGCGTGATGTTATGTTATGTAATTAAGTTTTTTCAATTATACACTGGCCTCTGTGAGCGGCCTATGGAATAAAAAGTAGCCAATGTGTAATTCCAGACCATTTTTTTTTATGTTTAATGACCCGACGTATGTATGACCACTATCTCGCCAGGTGGTAAGCGATAATGCGGCCTACAATGGGTCACGTCGTGCCATAAGCAACCTATTCACTCGGGCCTTGAAGACACCCAGGTTCAGGAAATATCTGGCCTTGTTCCAAATTTCATCCCGATCCTTATCCTGCAGCCCTTTGATGTGATTGATAAACAGACAAACACACAAACTGTCGCATTTATAATATTAGTAAGAATTAAGATTAGTCCTACTGCCTATGTTTTGTTTTTCCTCCCATTATCTCTCTATCTCGTTATCCTCTTTACCAAATATCACAGTATTATCCAAAATAAAATAGAATATAATATAGGTGAGATCAAGAATAATTAACAAATCCCTATTATACTAACTTGTCAGCCAGATTCTGCCCTTCTTCCTGCAACCTGGTCAGCTCCTTCTTGTCCAGACCCTCGTCTTGAACGAACATCACCACCAATGGTAAACCCTGGAACCAAAAGACATTTTGTAAAAACTGTTCCTTGTGATTAACTAAAAAGCGCGGTTTACTAGTTTTAAACTACAGAGAGGTTCCTTATGAGCGGCGTGCGTGCATGCGACCGCATTTCACGCGAGTAACGAGCTGTTACCGCAGACGTTACCAGCTCCGATGCACACACGGTTCACCAAGAGGGGAGCGGCGGCTTGGTAACGCGACGGGTCAGCGACGAGCCGCGCGCTCTCGACACTCCTTACAACAACGCGACCACGATCGCATGATTTTATTATAACTTTGCACCATTGTACAACACCTAATATATACCTTTGAAATACTTTTATTTCCATCTGGGCCTATCTACCCGCGATTTTAAGTTAATATTCTATGTCTTCCTTGTAATGTTCAAACTTATAATAACATCGCATTGTAGACTCATACATATTTCTTTTCTTTTTGTAATGTAAAAACGTTGCCCATCACTAGTATTTTCTCCTGTGTGGTGGATACGTTTACAAACATAAAAGTTCACACACACAGTACACCCAGACCCGGAACAACAATCTGTGGATCACACAAAGAGTTGCTCCGTGCGGGAATCTAAACCACGACAAGCTGCGCGGCGGCTTGCCCAGCCACCGCACCAACCGTGTAATCGACTATTATTTAAATAACTTACTATAAAATACAAGAGTTACTTGAGTAATTCGTAATTTTACTATCATTCTTAAAGGCAAGACGCATGTAATGCCCCAAGTGTTGCAAGCGTAGATAGGCCACGGTAACCGCTTACCATCAGGTGGGCCATGTGCTTTTTTGCAACCGTCGTGGTATAAAAAAATAAAATCAATTATTTGAGTATCATTTTGAATGAGATAGACTGCACGGTTGGTGCGGTGGCTGGGTAACCGGCTGCCGCCCGTGTAACGTGTCGCTGGTTCGGTTCCCGCACGGAACAACACTTTGTTTGATCCACAAATTGTTGTTCCGGGTCTGGGCGTCATGTGTATGTGAATTTGTATGTTTGTAAACGCACCCAGGACACAGGAGATAATTTTAGTGTGGAGCAATGTTTTTAAAAAAAAATGTACACCGGAGATTCTTACTAAATTGTAACTCTAAATATTTTACCTGAAACGGTAACTTGTCCTCTTGTTCTAAGCTCGACAGCAGCGTCTTCTCGGCACATCCTCTAATGTACTCAAACGATTCTTGATCTTGGTAAACGCAGAAATATCCTGTGAAAACAAATAAATCAGTTTATTTCTTATCGCTTACATTCATTTTATTTCGTTGGCACACACTTCTTTTAAGGGGGGAAAATCATCAAATGACTTCTCCCGCCCAGGTGAGGCGAGAGTGAGTGTCAGACTCTTACTGACTAAAAACTACCCCGTTCCTACTCCTGCACTTCGAGCCGGAGCCCCGGTAACCCGTTAAGTCCTCCGCAGCTCCTTATCGGCATCAGCCCTATTGAGCCCCATCCGTGGTGGTCTGATGGCTCTTTGAGGCGCGCGCGGATCGCTCGGCCCCGACCGTCGTCACACACTACGATTCTCGCTTCAGTCATAGGTGCTTCACAAACACATAAATTATGACACAGTCACAGGTCACAGTCGCATTGAATAAGATGATGTATGAATTTGCTTAAGATGATGAATTAAAAGCATTCATTTCTAGATTTCTTGATATTTTGCTTCCAACTTCCCTTCAAAGTGACTGGAAGAGGCCTATCATTATACATATCATTTTATATACTATAGCATTGGCCATCTTATGACTGATATTATGATGACGATAATGATGAAACACACCCACTGGTAGGAGGAAATCCAAGTGCGGAGTAACGTTGTAAATAATAGAGCAAGTAGTTTACCATTAGGAGCGAAGTCATCAATGCAAGTAGTGTCCGCGCTGAAGTCGTCGGTCCGCACGCGTTGCTCGACGCGCCAGGCGTGGCCGCCCACGGTGACGCGGCGCTCCGCGTCGCAGCCCGCCAGTAGTCGCTTGCTGAACTCACCCGCTATGCCTTCCACCTGGTATAAAATAGTTAATATTAGGAAAAATATAAATAAAACTGTAGATAATTAATCAAGCAAAAATATACAAAAATTCAACGATAATTTTAATGAATTTTCAAAGAGAGGTAGACTATATTTTGGTGGGAGTGTGAAACTGTGAAGACAATTTAGATATGTGAAGTCAGGAGAAAAGGACAAGTATTTCATCGACTTCGACGAGATGTTTGTGTTTAAGTACTATTTTGCCTGTCTTAACCCATTTATCCCCAAGCAGCCATCGGCGACCACTCTCCACTAACATTAGAGACCTTATTTCCGATATTTAGAGACTACTTTTGTATGAACAAATTTGGGGGATGATATTTCAACAGGTTAAGCCATGATTCTCTATAAAATGCCTTCGTGATTCTCAACGTCAATTTCAGAGAGAAATACCTAAATATTGTATGATACTGAATTCTATTTCGGATGCCTAATTTATACCCTTCACTAAATATTTTAATGAAACATAATATCAGGAATATAAATAAAAGACTTACGCCAAGTATAATGACGTTGATCTGGTTGGAGTCAGTGGTGAGCGCCCAGGGCGCGGCCGGCGGGCCCGCGTGGCACTGAGACTCTCCCGTCGATGTCAGAGACCTACAGATAGGAAAAGTAACTTATTTTAAACCACTCTTATCTTGTCATAAAGTCATTACAAATAATTAAAATAAAAAGTAAGTAGTATGGTAGCTCCCCCGAAAAGTGGTATATGTCGCAGCAGTGACAATCTTCTGGATGATTTTAACGAATTGCATATTCTTTCTTTCTTGTTAAGCTACATGTAGTGCTCGGTTGACACAAATAGCTGAGCGACAATGAACAAAAATATTCTTTGATTGATTCACAATATAGTTAACATGTTTATTCCTGGGACAGAAACGTCAATGCATTTGTAACTCCTCTGGTGTTGGTATGGGTGGCGCAGATTGCTTACCACCACTTAGGGAACTAAGTACAAATCTAGCAACTTTAGGTGCATAGGTTGGGTGGCCACTGTTAACCAAAGGCCTCTTCTCACACGGAATAGGTTTGAGCATTAATCACCACGCTTGCTCAGTGCGGGTTGGCGTTTTCAAACGTATAATTAGAAATTACGGTTTCCTCACGATGTTTTCCTCACCGTTCGTCGGTGGTATTTTAAATAAGCTTAGAAAGTACATAATTCGAAAAAGTCACATTGGTGCTTGTCTTCGGTAGGTTTCCAGCCCTCATGCATGAGAAGCGGGCGTCTTAAGCCTCCGGGCCACCACGATATTATTGTGTGAGTGGACGATCACGTTCATTGTAGTACTCCCTCCCTGGGCAGTGCTGGATCATGTTCATTGTACAGTCAGTAGTACTCACCCCACCCTGGTGTTGAGTATGACGGGCAGCGTGGCGTCGAGACAGTTGGCGGCGGCAGGGCAGTGCTCCCTCATGGGGCAGTGCACGAACCCGAGGTGCTGGAACAACATCAGCTTGCGGTCCTGCTCCATGCGGTCCAACATCTTGTATCTGTACGATAGGTATGGTGTCAATATTTAGTAATCTTACGATTTCTCTTACGAAGAAGAAGCCTACTGAGCTAAACTTTTGTATACATCTTTATTATGGAATTCATTGTAGTGAATATGAAAAATGGACATTGGAATCGTACCATCTTATAGTGTTATGAAATAATATCAAAATATTTTTTTTTTATCAGGTCAATAAAATTTATTCTAAAACAGTTATTTACAAATACGTCCTGTGCAATTTTATGTAAAATTAACCGTCGTAGTAACTATATATATATATATATTTTAAGGGAGGACAATCATCGAATGACTGCTCCCGCCTGGGTGAGGCGGGAGGGTGTTAGACTCTTACTGACTAAAAACCACCCCGTTCCTTCTCCTGCACGTCGAGCCGGAGCCATGGTTACCCGTTAGGTTCTCCGCGACTCCGAATCGGCATCGGCCCTGTTGGGCCCCATCTGTGGTGGTCTGATGGCTCTTTGAGGCGAAACGCTCGGAGCCGTACGCGCGGGTCTGTTTCTGGTCGGACGGGGAGCCACCCATGCTCGCCGTCCGCAGGCCCGCGCTTACGGTGGCCGGAGATCGTCCCGCGATCCCGACGCTCGATGTGTCCTTCGCGATGACTGGGTTGCGAGGAGGCAGTGCTTCGCTGCCTCACGCGTCCCGCCTCCTCCTTAGCCAGCATAACTACTTCGCAAAAGGAGGAGACGGCATCCCAGTCCCCCTCGCTCCGCATCATGACCTGCACTAGGACCGGACGGGAGAGGTCGCCATCGCCTATCACTTCCCTGAGCACCAGCGTGTCGTCGGCGTAGCATATGATGCTAACGCCATTCGGGAGGTCGGTGCGCAGCACCCAGTCATAAACGATGTTCCACAGGAGCGGCCCCAGAACCGATCCCTGTGGAACACCGCGTGACATCTCTCAACGGTTCCACTCGCCCCGGTGACCGAGGTAACTGGTGAAACTGTCCGTCAGGTAGGCTTCGATTACTCGACGGAGGTAGGTAGGCACCCGATGATATCGGAGTGCCTCCAAAATACAGTTCCAGGGCAGGGAGTTGAAGGCGTTGGCGATGTCCAAAGACACCGCCACAACGACTTTACCCCTGGACACTGCAGTCCCGTCGTCCAGTTCCTAACGCGCATGATGGCGTCTACCGTGGAGCGCCTTCTGCGGAAGCCGAACTGGCCGTCCGACAAGTCCGGCCCAACCTCCGACAGGTGCCCGACGAAGCGGTTTGAAACGATTCTTTCGAAGACTTTCCCCACCTCGTTGAGCAGCACTATGGGCCGGTACGCGGACGGAGAGTCCGCATGGCACCCCGTAGTAACTATAGCACGACGGTTAATTAAAATTAATTTTATATAAATTAAATTATTAGTATTTAACCTCTCGCGCGCCTCTCGTACACACGGGTAAATATTTTAATAGAAAAGCGAATTAACTATTCTGTTCAATCAAATAAAGAACGGGTTGCAAACTTGAAAATGTACGTCACAGAAAAAATATCCAATCGGAGCGCGTATATCGTGCACCGTGTGTACGAGAAACACGCGAGAGGATAAATTGACTAGAATGCGCTTACAGATGATTTTATACAGCAAACGCCAAGGTGTATTATGTTTTTTTATCATCTGTCAAAACGGAGATGTAACCAAAGACCTCGAATAGTAGTAGTTTTAAAGCCACTTACCTGAAATCGTCTTGTAGCACATCAGTGATCTCCTTGATGTCCTCCTGAGTGATCGTTCCGGTCGGAGATATGCTCTTGAAGTGATAGAACAGGTCTGCGTGCTCCAGTAGCAGTTCCTATAACAAATTTAATTATATCACGTACTCTATTCGATCATCACATTTTTCATTTATCATCAGCATCCAGAACAGGTCCACTGCTGAACAAAGGCCGAAGGTAGTTTTTATATTCAAAATTTTCATTAGTTAAGTTAAAATTTGCAACTAAGCTCTGGTAACAAAAGCTATTCATTGTACCATTTTTCGTCTTAGATAAGGTTTGCTGTGATCCATGAAACTTTTAATAAGACTGCTATTTACTTAAACTTGAGAAAATATCCCTGACTACGTTACTCCTTAGGTCATAAGTTCATAACTAAGTAAAAATCTCCTCCTCTCATCGCTAAATCCCCAAATCCTTAAACTCCTAACCCCAAAAGGCCAGCAACACACTTCTAACTTCACTCCTCTGATGTTTCCAGTGTCCATAAGCGGCAACGATTGCTTACCATCAGGTGATCTGTCTACTTATTATGTTTCGGCTTACTCACGTAATTATTTGACGTAGAAGTGTACTTCTACGTCTTTTTTTTTTTTTTTTTTTAAGGGGGGAAAATCATCGAATGACTGCTCCCGCCCGGGTGAGGCGGAAGGGAGTGTCAGACTCTTACTGACTAAAAACCACCCCGTTCCTTCTCCTGCACGTCGAGCCGGAGCCCCGGTTACCCGTTAGGTTCTCCGCGACTCCGAATCGGCATCGGCCCTATTGGGCCCCATCTGTGGTGGTCTGATGGCTCTTTGAGGCGCGCGCGGAACGCGACGCGCCGTACGCTACTTCTACGTCTAGAACTATTACGTCTAGTTTCAAGCTCGACTAGTTTTGTATTTGTTGACGTTTCAAAAGTACAAAATAATGGTTTAATTGGAATAAATGCTTTGACTTTGCCATGCTAGAAGCTCATATTCATGAGACAGACGCAACGTCGCGGGTCGCGGAATGCTGCTCATGAATATGAGCTTCTAGCGTGGCTTTAAACTAGTCGAGTTCTACGTCAAATAAGTAAGCCGAAACATAATACCTAATTAATTTAGTATGTCTCACGAAATTTATAAATTTAAATCTGTCTACTTCTTTACGTTAAAAAAATGTCAAATACCTGGAAGTTATCCTTAGCCCGGCGTTGTATCTGCCGCTGGTGCTGGTCGTAGACCCTCTGCTGCTGGTCCTCGGCGAGCGCCTCGTAGCACTCGCGGCCCATCAGTAGCACGCGCACTTCCGACAACTGCTTGCCGGGAGTCACGTAGCCGGTCTCTTCTAGGAGACGCTTGAATTGTTGGCACCATCTGCGAGTCGAAGGTGGTATTAAATCAAACTCTATACTATCTTATACCTATACATATAATAAAATCGTAGGAAGGTCAAAACTATACATTGAATACTTAAGGCGTAATCTACAATCGATACCGAAACCAAAAATATAGGTTTTAGAATTTTTGTCTGTTTGTCTGTATGTATGTCCGGGCTAAACTCAAAAAGTACACTGCATAGATTTACTTCAAATTTTGCACGAATATTACAAACAGGCCAGGTCAACATATAGGCTACATATCATCACGCTATGACCTACGGGAGAGGAGCTGTGAAGAACTATCCAAAGTCCTATTCCACGCAGACGAAGTCGCGGGCATCTACTTAATATATAAAGCTTGGTTCTTTGTTTGTTTGAACGCGCTAATCTCTGGAACGACTGGTCAGATTTGAATGGTCAGTGGACACTTTTTGTGTTGGATAGTGCATTTATCGAGACAGCCCGACAGTTGGAACCGAGTATGAGTAGCTATAGTGTATGTTTATATCGAAGAAGTTAATATAACTATTCATATACTGACGCCCGAATACTGAAAGGCTACTCAATTTGTTGTACTTAAGTATCGTGCCATCTCTGTCATTATACAAAGAATTTTTAGTGACAGAAATAGGCGCTTAAGTATATATAGCCTTAAGCGCGACTTAAAATAAAATGGCGTATGAGTATTTGGAGATAAGAGCCTGTTTCACCATTCCTATTTAGGTATCCAATTAAGTATCCAGTGATATAAGCATACCACAATAATATGGTAGTGTCGACTGTCGACATTATTTTGTATAAAATAAATTTCAAAATTGTTAAATTATACGTAGATATAGCTTTGGTGATGACAGAGTAACATTTCATCAAAGAAAAAAAAATCTTAAGAATGCAAACTGTTTTCACCCCAAAAGTTAACCAAATTCCAGTATAATAAGAGTCAGTGTTTATTGCAACTAAGTATACAGATGATGGTCATGGAATAGAAAGAGAAGAAAATCAAGAATGGAGGAGGAACCAAGAAGTCTAAAATCTTGACTAAAAACTCACTCATAGTTCCGATGTTCCTCCTGCGCTTCATGCAGGAATGTCTTGAAGACAGCTGCTGCTTCATTCGATTCCAGGATCTCGTAAGGAATCTTCTGCGACTGTCCCAGTGTCTGTAAACAAGATAAAGTAATAAAAAATCCGTAATTATGTCCAACATGTACATTTCTATAAGAAATGCTTACTTTCATCGATTAAAATTCTTATGTAAAAAGCGCGTCCATCCCAAAGTTAGAGGTTTGTCGAGGCCCAATTTTTCCCACCACTTGCCACATGGCGTCATCATCCCTAAAATTAATCTCTAAAAGGCTGGCAGTTCACTATTAACGCCACTCTCTGCGAGGTTCCAAAGACGGCGCGGCGCCTCATCGATTGCTTACCATCAGGTAATCCGTTTGCTCGTTAGCCACTCTATGCCATAAAAAAAATATATTAAGGCCTCACCTGGTATCTAGCCCGTTCTCCGACCCGTAGCGTGGTATCAATAGCGAGTGGACTGTCCAGGTCAGATCCTGACTCGGAGCCGGAGTCCTGGTGTCGACCCTCGCTGAAGTACACGGAGAAGTCGCGGTGAGTGCGTAACTGACGGACTACCATCGGCCAGTCGCTAGTCGAAAGAGATAATAAAAGTTAAATAATATCGTATCGTATCGGGGTGATCGTATTGTCAAATACCGGGCACAATTCTAGACTCCGTGCTACTACTAAAAAAAACAAGTAATACTTTGCCCGACCCGGGATTCGAACCCGAATCCCTTTGCCCGGCAATCGCACTTACAACCACTCGGCCGATGCAGTCATAATATAATACAACTGTATCAACAGCCATAATATTATGATCGAGAAGTATGTGTGTGCAAATACAGATTATACAAGTTATTTCTTTGTTCCTTTACTCTCAAGAAGCAATATACCTATTCAACCGTGAGATCAATGGCTTCGTGTATTCTGATGTGAACTACATACAATTTTAAAACAATTTTTATATAAGATGTAAACATATCACTTGCAAATGTCGAAGACAGGTGATGGTAAACAACCAGTTTTATTTTCAATAAGAAAACAATTAAATGTTTATCTCACGTAATAATAGTTGTATTTCATTAATTAATTCAAGTGCTCGAAGATGACAACACCAAAAAATAACGATTAAAATTGTAAAAAACTAAATCTTTAGTCTGCATTTTCGAAAGCAGTCCTTTTACACCTTGTTTGTATTCGACAATCTCCACATGACCAGTAACATATTCCAATCATTAATAGAATAGAATGGAATAGAATAGAATAGACTAGAATATAATGGAATAGAATAGAATGGAATAGAATAGAATGGAATAGAATAGAATGGAGTAGAATAGAATGGAATAGAATATAATGGAATAGAATATAATGGAATAGAATAGAATGGAATAGAATAGAATGGAATAGAATAGAATGGAGTAGAATAGATTGGAATAGAATACAATGGAATGGAATAGAATAGAATGGAATAGAATAATCTCTATTGTACACCATCATTAATCTACTTACTTCTCCTGCAAGTCCTCGGTGGGTAGTTGCATTCTAGACAGTACTTGTGGCAGCTTGGCTAACTGCTTGCGGAGTTTCTTAGCTGAACGTTCCTCCTTCAGTCTTCGAATGTGACGACGGTACACGACCTTAGAAAAATAAGCAATTAGAAATAGTTTTAGTTCTCATGGACTTAGGTATAGGTAGCTTTTGGATACTAAGATGGGGTGTAGAAAAGCTTGCTCATCATTTAACTTTTAAAGAAATGTTGAGAAGTTAAAGGCTGGGCAACTGGATGCCGTGCAACGTATTCGGATCAGCTCTTTGTGATCCACAAATTGTTCTGGTCTGGGGGTGGTCACATACATGGTATGTGATATAGAAAAAAAACCTAGTGTAAATAGTAGGACAACATTAATAAATGTGCGGAAGAATTGCACAACTTGATTCCCCTAGTTCTTTCCATCATCGTACCACAAGATAATCGGCGAAGCGTCACGGATTCATGGTAGATGTCCCACCCACACGCTCGAAGCGCTTCGCATCAAGCTGCCTTGTGCATACCGTTAAGAAGTGGAATTCTTTGCCAGAGCCTGTAATTCCTGAAGGGTGTCGTCAAGGCCCGTGTGAATAGGTTGCTTATGGGACGACGTGACCCATCATCGTAGACCGCATCATCGCTTACCACCAGCCGAGATAGTGGTTGAACGTCGTCCCATCAAATATAAAAAATAAAATAAAGCATGATGGATATAGACAACCATATTTTCAATTTACAACACATGTTTTGTTGTTTATTGACAAGCAATAAAAATAAGGAATTCAGTTTAACAGCACTTACTTGTGTCCCGTCGTTTCCAAACTGCTGAACAAACTTGACCCACTCAGGGTAGTGACACAATCTCTTGCTGGCTGCCGACCACATCTCTCTGTGAACAATTTTATAATTTACTACAAATCCAATCTATACTCATATTATAAAGCTGAAGAGTTTGCTTTTTTGTTTGTTTGTTTGTTTGAACGCGCTAATTTCCGAAACTACTGGTCCGACTTGAAAAAATATTTCTCTGTTGGACAGCCCATTTATCGAGGAAGACTATAGGCTAGACTATATATAAAATATCACGCTACGATTAATAGTCGCCGAGCAGAGCGAGAAAACGCGCGGAAGTAGCTAGTCTGAAATAACGATTATCTCGTCAGTTTATTGGTCAAAAGCACCACTGAAACCCGGCTCAAAGCAACTTTTACGTTGTGTGTCACCGTATGAGTGAGGTTACTGGAAAAACTTTCTTTCTTAACTTTCCGCCCTTATTCAATGGAACGACTTGTCCCTGGATTGAATCCTGATGGAAGATTCGGACTCCAAGTGACGACTTTCCGCCCTTAAAAAAACCTCCTCCCGAAACCTCCACAATCTCCAATACCTAAAAGGCCGGTCACGCACTTTTTAACTCCTTTGGTGTTCCAAGTGTCCAGGACGGTGTTGATTGCTTACCATTAGGTGATCCGTCTGCTCGTTTGCCACATAAAAAGGAGAAGCAACCTTAAAACAAAGACAGTAAAGTTTCATATAACATTGGCAAACACTTACTTATGATCTTGCACATGCATCCTGATGAGCTGGGTGAAAGCTTCGGTGACAAAGTCTAGCGTTTCTCTTCTTATTCGTAAAGCCTCTGCATAGTTCGCCACCTGTGGATATACAATAGCATATTAACCTTTTGACCGCCGCCGCGGCTACAGCCAAACAAACTAAATGTAGGTACTTAAAACTTTGACTGCCAATAAAAAACTGTTGAAGGTAAATCCTCCGCTAACGCCGGTCACCGGTGACCCCCATGGCGTTTAACGTGTTAAAAATCATGTTTTCTTGTTTGTGGCCAACTGTGACGGATCACGTCATAATTCGTTTGTCGGCCATAGCCGACTGTGGCGTTCAAAACGTTAATATTATCATCAACAGCTCTTGATTTCAGAGCTCGATCTTGGCCTCCTCTACAATCAGGAGGTTTCCAGAATCTCCACACTTAGCACGTAGGTTGGAGATCGGAGTATAAAAACATCAGGCCAACTGCGGCCTGGTTTCTCTTAAAGATGTAGTCAGTGATTGCCTCGTTGGCCGAGTGGTCGCAAGTGCGACTGCCGGGCAAGGGTAGTTAAAAAATTCTCAGTAACAGCACGGAGTCTGGAATTGTGCCCGGTATAAGGCAATAGGCACCCCCATTACATGGGACTCATAACGTAAAAAGTGAAAAGTGGGTGTTAAATTGTACAGTGGCATTAACTCGTTGAGTACCGTCATTATAGACACAATTAAAGAACAATAGGTTGCGGTCACCGGTGACCGCTCGGTGTTTGACAGTTTAAGTGCCGTAATGTGCACCTCTGCTTACCCCTTCGGGGATAAAAGGCGTGATGTTATGTAATCCCGTAGATGCTACACTCATGACGACACCCGTGGGAAGAGTATGGTGGTAACCAAATGTACTCTACCTTGCCTCCTATTCCATAAAAAAAAATATTTTAATATTAAACTTACCTTAATCCTAGCCTTCGATTTGTCTATCATCTGAGCAAGCAAGAAGAATGCATGGTCTACATTCACATTATCATGACTGGATGTCTCCACGATGGGGATGCTGCCTTTGAACTCCTTACGCTGCACCAGCCTCTCAGCCTCCCTGATTCCTTGGTCACAAGCCTCATCATTCTTCGACGTCACCAGCACCACTGGCTTCTTGAGCTTTAGAATGTTCTGGAGAATTGCTGCCAGGACTTCGTTCTGAAAGTATTATTGTGTTCAGTATTAAAATCCTAGAGGTTATTTTGGAACGCGAATGCGTAATACGCAATCAACGTGTAAAAAACGATCAAGTAGGTACTTCCCGTCAAACCTATATTTAGACAAAGTTGCCTACCTTACTTTCCTAATGGCACATCATCAACTTAAAACATCATTTAACAGCTCTATCTACCCTTTCGGTGAATAAAACCCGTGATGATACGACACGTTCTTATACTTCCATTAGGATCAACGATAACGCAAAATTAGCAGCAATGTAACAAATATAATTTTTATAGCATAAGCCGGTAAACTAGCAGACGGATCACCTGATGGTAAGCAATCGGCGCCGCCCATGGACACCCGAAACATCAAGGCGTTACAAGTGCGTTACCCGCCTTTTGGGAATTGGGAATTTGAGGATTGTGGAGGATTCGGGAGACTAGGGAGGGGAGGTAATTGGGCCTCCGGTACCTCACTCACACGACGAAACACAACGCAAGCGTTGTTTCACGTCAGTTTTCTGTGAGGCCGTGGTATTACTCCGGTCGAGCCGGCCCATTCGTGCCGAAGCACGGCTCTCCCACACTTATTTATCATATTATTTTTCACTAGTCACAATTCTTACCTGCTTCTCCCAAGTCCGTCCAGGCACGAGACTAACATCATAGACACACAGGAAACCGTCCACAGACAGCTTCCCATCCGGCATCAGTCTCTGGTCATACTCCTTCTCTATTCCCAGCTGGTTTTTACAAACGTACATCAGTTTTTCAGCAGACTGAAGCTTTGTGGCGACGCATCTCTTCACGTAAGTTTCAGTTTTGCCGACTGAAAGAAAATGTGTTGTTTTGTATTTTAAATTGAGCGCTTGATGGTTGAATGAACTTAAGTGGTTGTAAACGCGACAACTGAATTAATGATCCCAGTTTTATTTCTTAAATTGGATCAAGTATTGCAATGTAAGATATTCTTAGCGATAATATGGGGTTCAAACAAACCTGGCGATACATAAGAATATGTGAAACGTTGCCCTAAATTAGTTATTTCCTCATCACATCAACAGCCTATGTGGTAACTGCTGACCGAAGGCCTCTTCTCACACGGAGAAGGTTTGAGCATGAATCACCACGCTTGCTCAATGCGGTTGGCGATTTTAAACGTATAATTAGAAACGGGTTCCTTACAATGTTTTCCTTTGCCGTTTATCAGTGATGTCTTAGAAAGTACATATAACTCGGAAAAAGTCACATTGATACTTGCTATTGGTAGGTTTCGAACCAGCCTCATGCATGAGAAACGGGTATCTTAAACCTCCGAGCCACTACGACATTCGTTTAATTTGAAATAGTTATTTAATATGTCGGTTTTTATGTTAAAGCTTACCTTTAAACGGCTGAAAACAGGCATCATCCACAAACTCGGTCTGCTCCACGATCTCGAACCTGTATTCCTGGTCATCATTCTCCTTGGAGACGCTGCCCCAGTACAGAAAGTGGTCGTTGTTTACCACGCGCCCGCTGAAGTCCGACTGCAAGAGAGAAGACAAATAAAGGATTATTTAGAGTACAAACTGCGCAGTATACAATTTTATACAATTATTTGTAAGATACAGCAGCCACAAGTGTTAAGTGATACATCCTGCAAGAAAGACTTTAAATGCACGTCTATAACAAATTGGAAAACAGGGCTATCGTACAAAAATAATCAAAACCAAAATGTCTGGCTGCTTGAGGTTTTTTTTAGAAATAGGAGGCAATCGAGCAGACGGATCATCATCAACAGCCTATAAATGCCCACTGCTGAGCAAAGCCTCTTCTCACACGGAGAAGGTTAGAGCACTAATCACCACGCTTGCTCAATGCGGGTTGGCGATTTCAAACTTATAATTAGAAATTATAAGTCCAGGTTTCCTCACGATGTTTTTCCTTCACCGTTTGTCAGTGGTGTCTAAATAATCTTAGAAAGTACATATAACTCGGAAAAAGTCACATTGGTACTTGCCGTTGGTAGGTTTCGAACCCGCACCCTCATGCATGAAAAGTGGGCGTCTTAAACCTCCGGGCCACCACGACATTAGCATGGTAGCATCGTGATTTTGTTGACTTTTAACGGTATCGTTTATAAACATAACATTTTTTTATGGCTAAGCCGGTAAACGAGCTAAAGGATCACCTGATGGTAAGTGATCAGCGCCGCACATGGACACTCGCAACACCAGAGGAAGGAGCCACAGGTGCGTTGCCGGTCTTTTAAAAAATAATACTCTCTTTTCTTGAAGGTTGGCTAATTAAAATGTGTATAAGGAAAAGCGACCAATAAATAAACAATTCTATAGATCCGTTAAGGACAACTAATTACATTAAGCCAAATACAAATAACATAACCGAGATAGTTTCTATAGACACACATGAGACTCAAATATTATCATGACTTCTAAAAGCAGTACATCAAAGTCAGAGGTCCCTTATAAATAAAACAAGTGCAAACAACTTAAAAAAAAAACGAAACAACGACACTACCATACTCCTTGGCCGTAGACGTATATTTATAGAGCATGTTTTTTTTTTAAATTATCCAATTGACTGGCCACGTGTCATCGTGCATTGAAGTGTCAAATTTCTACCCTTGGGGGTCGAAGTACCCCGTAATGACGTAGAAGTCAATATTTGTGGAAGAAACTGATATGTGTTTGGTGTTAGAATTATATTATATTTTTATGTATGTTGGGGACACTGATAATGTTCCGTATTATCTTATTGATAAATATAAACATGTTTTAAGCATGATATGACTTGAAAAATGTTCATAAAGGCTTAATAATTACCTACTACAAGACTATCTTCAGGACTCATCATAACAAATCTGGTGAAAAGTGGGTAACTATTTGCTGTATCGTCGGATCTATCCAGATATCTGATTACATTACGCCTTTTATCCCCCAAGGCGTAGGCAGAGGTGCACACACATTATGCCACTGTACAATGTAACACCCACTTTTCACTATTTATGTAATGAGTCCCATGCAATAGGGGGTGAGCCTATAGGCTCACCCCGGTATATGGCAATGTATTGCCATATACCGGGCACAATTCCAGACTCCGTGCTACTACTGAGACTTTTTTTTAAACCCTATAATACTTTGCCCGACCCTGGAATCGAACCCCTAGACCCCTTGCCCGGCAGTCGCACTTGCGACCACTCGGTCAATGAGGCAGTCTATCCAGATATATTGTATGTCGTATCCATCCAGACACATTTATTCCATACAAAGCTATAGTGTGATCCTTACAAACTTTTTGACAACAAATACACACAACAATCATCTTCAACGATTCACTTACCTATTAAAATATATTTACTTCTAAGGCTTTTAACGATGACGTAATGAGGTAATGACTAGTTATTTACCTGACTCAACACGCAGATGTGATCAACATTGTAATCATCGGCGTGTGTGCGAACGAATCTGTTGCAGAGACAAGACTTGCCGACACCGAGCTGCCCTTTCTCCTTCTCAGTACCTGGGGAAGATGAGAAAATAAATAAGTAAGTAAGTTATTATACGACATTAACTGGCTCTGGAAGTCTCCTGCTGGACTATTTTTTTAACGGGGAAAATATTCGCATGATTTCTAGGGAGTGTCAGACTTTTACTGACTAAAAATCACCCCGTTCCTACTCCTATCCTTCGAGCCGGAGCCCCGGCAACCCGTTAAGTCCTCCGCGGCTCCGTATCGGCATCAGCCCTATTGGGCTCCATTTGTGGTGGTCTGATAAGTCTTTGAGTACCCTCGGGGCTGGTTCTGGTCGAGCGGCGAGCCACCCATGCTCTACGTCTGCTGGACTATGGGCCATCTTTTAAGAGACTCTCGTCTCTCTTTTAAGAAACTCCATACAAATAACATACTTAACTAATGTCGAAATCCAATGTTACAATACACAGTGTTATACACAGATTCTGGATTGACATCAGTTAATTTTGGCCGTAATTGAGTACTTTCCTTAATCAAATATAAATTATTTCGACTGTTCAATACAATAAAATATTAAACTTTCATTAATTGATTTTAAAACCAACTTAATTTTAGTACTTTTCCAGCAAATTAAAAAAAAAACATACAATTTTTGACATAGTTCGAAAAAAATATTGAATTTGATTAGTTGGGAAGTACCCAATCATAGACGGTTTGTTATTGTCTCCGTTGGGTAAGCGGGTTGGAGATAGCAGTATAAAAGCTTCAGGTTCTTTAGAGAACGTTGTTGTTCAGTCTCTAACAACGTATTTATTAACCACAAAGCCCGCGAGAAGAGTAAGGGACGTGTCACGTGACCAATGTTTTCTACTCTGCCGTCATGACACAATGGCGGCGATAAATAAATAAAAATGAATTTCCGTTCGCCAGTCTCGCTAAAACTCGAGAACGGCTGAGCCGATTTGGCTAATTTTGGTCTTGAAATGTTCGGCAAGTCCGGGGAAAGTTTAAAAGGTGAGAAAAACAGTTTTTAGGCGGTAAGAAGTTTGCCGGGTCAGCTCGTATTAAATAAACACATAGGAATATTAGGCAAATTAATAGCATAAAGCGCCCTCTACAGTTACTAAAGTGACAATATTAGTAAAGTAAGCTCAGAGGCATGTTATTAGAGAGCCCTATAAATGATGTCAAGTAGATAGTGGGCGGATAATGTTGACAATTCAAAATTTCTTTGCGAAAGTCGCGCATGCAAGCACTCGCCTTACCGATGTAAACATAGTTAACCAACTTTTTTGTCCCACATAATGACTGACCCTAGAATGTCAAGACCTTACGTAAGTAATGACATTTTACTTATTTACCATGTAACAGTATTTAATGCTAATAAACATTACAAAGAATCAATTGACCTACAAAAACATAAACGTCATCCTGTACCTACCCTTATTCGATGTCTAGTTAGTGTCATTTCTTGAGATAATACAATTTAATTTATAAATTAAATTAAATTATAAATTTTAATTATTTTTCCATCATATTACATATTGAGGATTACAAATACAATACAATTGAGGATAAATTAACTAACTAATATTCAGTAGTATTGTATTATTTTCTTTTCAATGCCTTTTTTCAACTAGTTATGTAGAATTCTACGTCAATAGTTAATTCGCAGAATGATAGTGAGTTCTAGATAAAGGGATTCAAAATGGTCGCGGTAGTTCAGCCACCTAAACCAGGAATTGCGATCTAGTTAATTAACATGATCGGTAACATATGTGAAACAATGCTTGCGTTGTGGTACGTCGTGTGGGTGAGGTTACCGGAGGCCCAAATACCCCGCCTCCCTTCCCCAATCCCTGAATCCGTAACAATCCTCAAATTCCTAATCCCAAAGGCCGGTAACGCACTTGCAACGTCTCTGGTGTTCCAAGTGTCCGTGGGCGACGCCGATTGCTTACCATCAGGTGATCCGTCTCCGCTCGTTTACCGGCTTATCCCATAAAAAAGCCCATGTTTATAAACGATACCCTTAAAAGTCAACAAAATCACGATGCAACCATCATCCGTATGACAAAATGTTATCAACTTTCTCCCTACGAAACAAACAATTTAACACCTACGCTTGATAACAGGAAGTATTGTAGATAACAACACAACAATAGAGCAACTAGTGACTAGCGACTACTGACTATTGACAATCACTTACGCTAATACTATCAATGGTAACTTTTAAGAGTTGTAATACTGTATAGAACGGACGACTCTTGACGCTAAAGTACGTAATGTAACATCCCGCTTATAACATAAAAGATATATAGTGTTTACTTTACCAATATGGGACTTTTTCGCTAGTTATTTTTCTACAAGATCCATTGTCATAAGATTTCTTTCGCTGCTACGTTTGTCGTCGCTTCATCCACAATCACGACATTTGGCGATTCATTGCCTGCCTCAATGGTAAGCTTTACTTCATGTATAATTGTGATAGATCCGGTTTCGGCCTCCATGTCATTTTTGAGAAATTGAAACATCGAAAATCTCTACATTTACGTTCTGACGACGGAGAGAAAGACCTCGACGTTTATGGCAATAGTCAAGCCTTTCTAGATTGCCTTAATATGGTCTAAATGTTCATCAACTGAACCGCAAAGTTTGGAAATAAGCTCCCAATAACTATGAAACTAATACTACAAGGAACGATAGGTTTTAAGGGCAGTCCTACTCCTCTGCCTACCCTTTCATAACAGAATCTCCTAACCGTAACAAAAGTTAGCCTATTTACAAAATAAAATATTGTTTCATTGTTACAGAACTGTAAACAAAATGATGACGTCATACGTATTGCACACAGCTAAAACTGGATTTTAAATTGCTCTTTCATTTGACAAGTGCATTACATAAATAAAATGCACAGCAATCGTTTCATTATTACGCCTGGGCCGAGGACAATTGTGAGAACAAGTTCAGGCCCAATTAAAAACAATATGGCGGCATTTTGCAATATCCTGTTATTATGGTCATAGAAATCAATGTCACTTTTATTATCCGGCTTGAAAAAGAAGGATTTAGTTGTCATAATAGTTTTAAAATGAGTGTCTCGTTGGCCGAGTGGTCGCAAGTGCGATACTGAAGGTGAAGAGTGGTTGACAATTTAGTTCTCGTATACCTAATACAATAACTCGGCAACCGGCTGCCGCGCAATGTGTAGCGGGTTCAATTCCCGCACGGAGCAACTTTGTGATATCCACAAATTGTTGGTTTAGGTCTGGGTGTAATATGTATGTGAACGTGTATGTTTGTTAACGCACCCACGACACAGGAGACAATTCTAGTGTGAGGCAACAGTTTAAAAAAAAGAACAACACAACACATAACATCACGCCTTTTATCCCCGAAGGGGTAGGCAGAGGTGCACATTATGGCACTTAATGCCACTGTACAATGTAACACCCACTTTTTCACTATTTATGTTATAATATAAATATAATAAAAAATAGTATATAAATATAATAAAAAATAGTATATAAATATAATAAAAAATAGTATAAAAAAAGAACAACCAAACTCCTTAATCAAAATAGAGATGAAAAGTTAAGAGAAAAACCAGTTGTATTATTGTCCCATTATGTTCATTAATTTGAACATATTCATTCATAACTCCAAACTTTATCTGTTTGAGTATCTGCAATGTAAATACATAACATAACAGACAAAAGATAAGATAGACCACCTGTCATAATAACATACAAAGTGATAATATAATGTTTATATGTAAATTACTACCTACTTACTATACATAGAAGTACTTATATTTATCTTGCTCTCCCACTTGTCTAGATAAAGTTAATAATAAACTTTAGAACATATGTATGTACATAATATTGTTGAAATTATGTCTAGTTAGTGGAAGACGGGTTCAACAAATACTTTCCGAACATCAGAAATTTTCACAATGAACATGTACTTAAATTAAGAATTAAATGCTTAGATAGTTGATTATAATGAGATTCTTTATAAGGTTTAGTAATTATAAAGAAAAGAAATTTATAAATCAACTGTGAGTGGCTATGTTGATCCTCTAGAAAATGTAATAGATCTAAAATCAATTTTAAGACAATGTCGTAGATTACTGGAAAATAACTCCAGTTCTCATACTTAACATTAAAGGAATTTATTAAAACTGCCTCATTGGCAGAGTGATCGCAATTGCGACTGCCGGGCAAGGGGTCTCGGGTTCGATTCCCGGGTCGGGCAAAGTATTACTGTTTTTTTTAATATCTCAGTAGTAGCATGTTGTCTGGAAATGTGCCCAGTATATAGCAATAGGCTTACCCCCTATTACTTGGGACCCATAACATAAAAATAGTGAAAAGTGGGTGTTACATTGTACAATGGCATTAAGTGCCGTAATGTGCACCTTTGCCTACCCCTTCGAGATTAAAAGGCGTAAAATTATATTATGTTTAAAAACATTACTCAGTATTTCACCTTCCTCAATATAGCACCTATTTCACACAAGACATTTTAAAAAATATGACTCGTTCATTATAGAGATTAGTGCGTGTAAACAAACAACAACTCCAGCAAATACCTAGATAAGATAATAATGATCTTCTTCAAGGTTAATTTTGATGCAAGTTGTGTGGAATTCCAAAAATGTGAAGCATATTAGCATAGTAAAGGTTGTAAAATTTCTAGCTATGTCATGGTATTCTAAAACTATGTAATACCAAAGCGAAAGTTATTAACAAATTATTTAAAACTAGCTTTCACCTGCGACTTCGCTCGCGTCACAAAAGGATAAAAAGTAGCCTATGTGACATATACCAATACACACAGTGCCATCTATACCAATAATTTTGTTTTCCCTTGAGAATTTAATTTTTCCGGGATAAAAAGTACCCTATTATTTAATCCAGACTTCTAACTTCACGTCTGCAAAAATTCAAAGCAATCGGTTTAGTAGTTACGGCGTCAAAGCGGAAAAAACAAACAAACCCACTTTCCGATTTATAATATTAGTAAGGATAACATTCTTGTATAAATATGTATAATTATTTGATGATTTTACACATCATTATTTATGTAAGAATTTTCATTATGAAATCTTTTAATGAAAGTCTTGTCTTAATTTATTCAACTCTTTATATTACACTATTAAGTACTAAGTAAGACTAATTTTATAGAAACTACGGGTCACTAAAGATAATATTTTTCCTAACTGCATTATCTCCTATTATTTATTAGTATCCAAGTTATATTTTTCATGTGTTCCGTGCTGCCTATGCCTGGGATGGCTAATCATTGGTATTGAATTAATAAAATATAACACTGGCTGCTTTACAGTGTTTAGTTTTTGAATAGTTCTGCCAGGTGGCACTTTATGTTTTTGTTTCGTTCTGTTGTTGTTCTTACCTTTCATAGAAGTATGTGCAAGTAAATAAAAGTAAATAATTATTTACAAGAATACAATCTTTTATTAGAATTCCTAGCCCCTAACTCAATAGGTTATGGGCCCAGGATACTCTGCTAGTGAACATAAGGTAAAGAAAACGTGAATAAGAAAAAATTCATTGTCGAGATTTGTAACGTCAAACAAAATGGATCCGACACGAATGAATTTAGAAAAATTTGATGGAAATAACTTTAGACAGTGGAAATTCCAAATGAAATGTGCTCTGAAGGCAAAAGGAATAGATATTTATAAGCCAAAACCAGAAGCAAAGGCAGAAGAGTGGTTGAAAAATGATGGTATGGCGATGTACATATTAACATCTTCTATGGATTTCAAGCAAATCACATTAGTAGAAAACTGTGAAACTGCTAAAGAAATAATGACAAAACTTGAGTCTATATATGAGCAAAAGAGTGAATTATGTAAAATGCTAATTCATGAGAAGTTTTATCAATATAAAATGTCGGAAAGTGACAGTGTGGCTCAACATATTTCTAAAGTTGAAACCTTAGCAAAGCAGTTGAAAGAAAGTGGCGAGAATGTTAGTGAGATGGCTATCATTACAAAAATACTTGGAACATTGCCCTTAAAGTATAGATATCTGCGCCAAGCATGGATGTCATTGGATCCCACACAACAAACTCTCAACAATTTGACGGCTCGTTTATTAGATGAAGAAGCTAGTTTAGTGTCTGTGGAAGAGCAAGAGACAGCTCTCCTTGTTGCCAACAAAGGTTGGAAGAAACAAACGAAGCAAATTGAATCTGGACATAGTGGGAGTAGTGTGAATCAAAACAAAACCACTAAACACAGATTTGAGTGTTATAACTGTGGAAAAAGAGGGCATTTTGCAAAGGAATGTCGTTTTCCGAATAAAAATAAGTACAGAAAGTCTACACAACCATCTGACAACTTGGCATTTAATGTGGAAGTCGATTGCAACAAAACAGAAGACAATTCGTGGATATTAGACAGTGGCGCCTCTGCACACATGACCTACAGAAAAGACTTCTTTGTGGAGCTGTTTGAATGTGATCAGAAATCGTTAACATTAGGAAATCAACAAGCTATAGAAGTATCCGGCATTGGTAAAGTGTTGATAAAGAGATATGTTAATGGACAGTGGATAAACAGTGAACTGCATAGTGTATTATATGTTCCTAGTCTACGGAGGAATTTATTTTCAGAAGGAGTTATTATACGACAAAATTACTCTATTATAAAGAAGGATTTAAGCGCTTTGATATATAAAGAAAATGACATAGTGATGAGTGCAAAAATAAGAGAAAATAATCTGTATGAGTTGAATATAAAAACAATAGTTTCAAATACTTGTAACTTAGTTCAAAATAATAAAAGTGATATAAAAATATGGCATGAACGTTTAGGACATATTAATACAAAACAAATTAAAAATATGTTTGTTAATAATACAGTAGAAGGTCTAAAAATTAATGAAAATGATGAACTAAGTTTTGTTTGTGAGGCATGTGCATATGGAAAGCAGTGTAGGTTTCCATTTCATAAATCTACACGAGGAGAACTACAGCCTGGGGACTTGGTGTATAGTGATGTCTGTGGACCGATGAGTCAAGCTTCAGTTCAAGGCATGAGATATTTCTTGTTGTTCAAGGATGCAGCTACAAGTTTCAGGTATGTATATTTTATTCAAAATAAGAATGATGTTATGGAAGTATTCAAGAAATATAACAATATTGTTAAGAATAAATATATGCATGGTGTTAGAACATTGCATACTGATAATGGAAAAGAATATGTGAACAATGTTTTTAAAGATTATTTGGAGAAAGAAGGAATAGTTCATGAGCTTACTGCTCCGTACACACCAGAGCAAAATGGGCGTGTTGAAAGAGAGAATAGAACAATAGTGGAGAGTGCTCGTTCAATGTTGTATGCGAGAGATGTTCCACTATATCTATGGGCCGAAGCAGTACAATGTGCTGTTTATATATTGAACAGAACATCTTCCAGTCAGACTCCAGGCAAAACCCCATATGAATTATGGTATGGTACTAAACCGCAAATAGGTCATTTGAAGGTGTTTGGCAGTGTTGGATATGTTCATGTACCAGATCAGTTGAGGACAAAGTTTGAAAAGAAGAGTAAAAAAATGATATTAGTTGGTTATGACAACAACAATTACAGAATGTATGATACAGATAGAAAAACCATAAAAATATCTAGGAATGTAATTTTTGATGAACATTTGGTTACAGAAATAAGGAAGAATATTGCACAGATTAGTATTATGGATGATGAAGATAATGCTGTGCAAAATAATAAAACAGAATCAGTGAATGCAGTTAATGAATTAAATGAAACAAATCAAAATGAGTCTGATGAAAGCTTGATGAGCTGTAACAGTGAAGACCCAGCATATGAGCCGTCTCAAGAAATAGAAAATATATCACACTCAAACATAACATTGAGACCAAGAAATAATCGACGGTTTGAAGCGAACCTGGTTGAGTTGTCATTGCCTCAAACATATAATGATGCATTACAAAGCCCACAGAAAAAGGAATGGTGTCAAGCTATCAAGGAGGAATTGGCTGCACATAAAGAAAACAATACATGGAGTGTAATAGAAAGATCTGATCAGAGAACGCTTACTACAAAGTGGGTCTTTACAATTAAGAAGAATGAGAAAAATGAAAAACGTTATAAAGCTCGCTTATGCGCACGAGGGTTCAAACAGATCAAAGATGTTGACTATCAAGAAATATTCTCTCCTACAACTAGATATGATTCTATTAGAATTGTTCTCTCTATTGCAGCTAAGTATAAGTTAGCAATTCAACAATTTGATGTAAAAACAGCTTTTCTTAATGGTTATTTAGAAGAAGATATTTTTATAGAAGTACCTGAGGGAGTTAAGTTAAATAAAAATTGTGTATTAAAGCTTAATAAATCCCTGTATGGCTTGAAGCAGGCTCCTCGTTGTTGGAACAAAAGATTTAGTAATTTTCTGTTAAAATATGGCTTTGTACAATCTCAAGCTGATAACTGTATTTTTGTTGGGAAGTTTAATAATATTAAGATATTTTTAATAATATATGTTGATGATGCTCTTGTAATATCTGCTAGTAAATTGCTTATTCAAGAGATAATAGAATATTTAAAGCAGGCTTTTAAAATAAAATTATTAAATTTAAAATATTATGTGGGCATGGAAATTCAAAGAATAAATGATTATATTTATATTCACCAGAGGGATTACATAGAACAAATTATTGAAAAATTTTGTATGTCAAATGCTTATCCAGTAAGTACTCCAGCAGATCCAAATGTAATTGTAACTAAAAATGTTGATGAAGGTATCATAGATTTTCCTTATAGAGAAGCTATAGGATCATTATTATTTTTGTGTTCTGTTTCAAGACCTGATCTTTCTTATGCTGTGAGTCTATTAAGTAGATATGTAAACAACCCTGGTCAAGTACATGTAAATGCTGTGAAGCGTGTCATAAGATACCTAATTAATACTAAAGATTTATGTATAAAGTATGGAGAGGGTGGTGATTTAGTTGGTTATTCAGATTCAGATTTTGCTAGTGATATTGATACTCGTAAGTCTACAACGGGTTATATTTTTATAATGAATGGTGGTCCAATTACCTGGTCCAGTCAAAAACAAAAGACCATTGCTCTCTCTACTACGGAAGCAGAGTTCGTTGCTGCCTGTGAAGCTGCCAAAGAGGTATTGTGGTTGCAACAACTTCTGGTAGATTTAGGTGAGGATTATAAATGTGTAACTTTACTAGTTGATAACCAAAGTGCAATCAAACTAATAAATAACCCGGTCTTTCATAAAAGAACTAAACATATTGATATTAAGTATCATTTTATAAGAGAGAAGGCTGAGTTGGGCTTGATTAAAATTAAGTATGTTCCTAGTAAAAGTCAGTTGGCAGATATTTTCACTAAGACTTTACCAACTCAGGTTTTTATTACTTTAAGAGATAATATTTTGTTTTGTATTGAATAGTTTCTTTTAAATATGTTTATTGTTTGAAGAGTGTTATATTTTAGTGGGAGTATTGAATTAATAAAATATAACACTGGCTGCTTTACAGTGTTTAGTTTTTGAATAGTTCTGCCAGGTGGCACTTTATGTTTTTGTTTCGTTCTGTTGTTGTTCTTACCTTTCATAGAATGTGCAAGTAAATAAAAGTAAATAATTATTTACAAGAATACAATCTTTTATTAGAATTCCTAGCCCCTAACTCAATAATTGGCATGCATGTCAAATGTCAATGATAGCACCCAACACAATATTTTGAGCATGTCATTGATCACAAAATCTGTCCTATGTCATTTATTTTTCAGATATGAATACCTACCATTGATGATTCAGTAATTAATGACCATTTTTCCTATAAGCATAAATTCTAGCATAAATAAATCCTAGCATAAATTCCAGTTAAGGAAAAATGGTTACTTAATTTTAATTTTGATGGCACATGTAGGACCTTAAAAACCATTTCTTTGAAAAATGGCATGTCGATAAGTAAAGCCATATCTGGCTTGTGCATACAAAGGTTGTCTGTCTGTAAGAGATTGTGTTTGAGTGCTAAGACCTCCTCTATTGTTGAATTTAATGAGGTGTAGTTTATACTTTTGTAATGTATTCGACATATTTCTATTCAATATCTAACTAAAGAGAGGCATTATTAACACAAATGTTAACAGCAGCTGTTAGTTATCAGAGAGCAGATGTCTAGCAATAAAGATAAATAAACAACCAATGATGATGTAATAATAGCTAAACCATAGACACTAACTATTGAGGGTCAGTTCCAGGTTGCCTTTAGTCTAAGGGTCTGTTTCACAACCCTCCTATAAGTCCCTGATATAAATTTATATGGCAGATAGTTAATCTAAATATTCCAAATTATGTTCTTGATGTTGGTATTCAAATTCATCTGGTACATAGTAGCTGGCTTTTCAGACTTCGTGAAACATTCCCTTACTCAACTAAAAGATGTATGCCAGCATCATGTATTTGGTATTCCATTGTCTCTGCCTATACCAATGGGAGACAAGCCTGTTGGTATGTAGGTATACTGTATGGTGCATCTATATGATAGATCATTTGACATATTTTCCATTTAAAATGCATCAAAATATGTGTCATCTAACCTAACAATAACTTAACAGACAATATGACCATAGAAACATTATTCATTTATTAAATTAACTTAAATCTAATTGGATTATTGGAAACATACCAGACACTCTTGGGTGGGCTTTGGACCAAGACCAGGCTTTAGGCATTTAGATAAAGTTTTATTTTTTTAATATATTTTATGGGTGGTTTGGTTACTATGTCACCTGGTGGTGAGGAAAAGGTAACATTCAGAGAAAAGGCCTGTAGATGGAATATTACCTATGTGATTCCACATGTCCTGGTACTAGTAATTCTAGCAGATTTATGTTTTGGAGTACAAAAGAGTAATTGATTAATGTTTACTCACTGATTTAAACTAGTTATTGTGTTACTGGATTACCACAAGTTGGGGCTTAGGATTTGTAGATAGAATTTACTTTGTGTTTGGATACTTTACTACTGAGTTTGTGAAGAGAAGTCACATTATAACTACAGAGATACTGCTTTTATTAGATAAATATTAACTAGGTATATGGTAAATAACTGATGAATGTATAAAACAAGGATAGGAATACCTGATTATAATGTATTTTTTTTATAAATAATAAAAATATGATTCTTACCAGAAAGTCCGACGACAGAAACTGTGACCAGCTTACCGCCGGTATTATCCGATTTCTTAGCCATTTTATTAATTTTATCACTCAATAGGTTCACAATATGTTAAAATATTATAATCACTTGATACACACATCACAACACTAAGCAGACTGTTCGCTTATAAACACACAACTAATTAATATGTACATCTAATGTTTAAAAATCACTGAAAATTAATACACTATGTAACATTAGCATTTTTTGGATAAGCAATAATAAAAAGATACGTGGTACGCAAAATAATCTCAAAGCATGAAGTATTCGTTTCAAAATCAAGCATGTGCAGGTCTAGAATATTGGGTCAACAATAAATAATCCGCCAATTAATGAGAAGGAAGAGAAATTGTAATAAAGGGTCGCCACTTCGCCAGATGTGCCGAGTCGGATCACACGCCCTATTCCACCCTTGTCTCCAAAATCCTTCAATTACACTTTATTGCACCTTATTATCGCAAAATAACGCTGGTAAAGTACAATACACTGTCTAATTAAGCTTAAAAAGTGATAATTTATCGTCCCTTCTATTCCCGTGCACTTTGACACATCAATTTTTATTAGCGAAGACGTTTATGATAACGATGATAATTGGAAATATGATCAATTAATTTATTTCATACGTAATGAACTTTACGTGAATAATGAATTCTACATTTTCCTACTGTAATTTGAGATTATTTTTCGTAAAAAACTCAGTAATTCTTGACACAACTCGCTTTGCTTTGTACTACAAAACTGCCAACCTCAAAAAATATTTTATTGCCATAGAGTATCGCAACCCTTTTCATAGACACTTTCAAACATTATTCACACAAAGTCACATAAAATCAAATCATATTAATAGTGTTTTATAATTTATTTATTTTATTTCAAACCAACTCAATATAGCATAGCGTTAATTTTATCCACTCATCATAGCAGTCTAAAATTCAAGAGTATGAACACAAGAAAGCGGATTCGAGTGTAGGAAAGCAATGCTTTGGCACGAACACGAATGGGCCTATCCTATTCAACCAAAGTGAACCACAGCCTTATAGAAATTCAAGTGTGGGAGAGGCATGCTTTGGCACGAATAGACCGGCTTGACCGGAGTGATTTCACAGCCTCACACAAAACTGACGTGAAACAATTATTTATTTATTTAATTATTTTCAGCCATGATCGTTCCACTGCAGGACATAGGCCTCCCAACCCTCCTTCCACTTCTCTCTATGTAAAGCTTTTTGATACAATACTTACGTTGTATTTCGTTGTGTAGATGAGATTACCGGAGGCCCGTGTTGCCTATACTTATTATACTCTTTGCGTGTTGCTTTCCGTCAGGTGATCTGTCTGATTGCTTGTCATCAAGTAATATTTAGTCTGGTCTGCTTGTTGGCCGGCTTATCTCATAAAAAGGGTAACAAGTGGCAATTAGATTAGAAAAAAGTACTTGAAAGGAGTATTAGTAAATAGTTAGTACCAAAGATTGGTACCGTATTTTTGGTCATTAGATGGCGATGGTCTGTACCTGTCTTCGAACAATTCAGAATTAAGTAGTAATAGTAGTTATTCCATTTAACTTTGAATATTTGACAGCTGCAGTGATTTTTAAAACCAATTTTATTAACAACATTACAATAATTTAACATGTAAATAGTTGTTTTTAGTTTTATTTTAAGTAATTTTATCTTGAAGTTGTATATAATCGCAAAGTAGTATTATGTTAATTATAAATCTGTATAATTATATGTATATAATTAATTTAGTAATAATTATTTTTAGTAATATTTATAATTTTATTTAAGTATTTATTTACGACATCTAGTACCTAAAAATACGGGTAACCTTTTTAATAAGAAAATCTTACTTACTTAGACTTTAGAGTAAGTACTTTAGAGTAACTTTATAGTAAGTACGTCTGGTCACGTTAGCCGTGGGAGGTCAACAGACGCAAACAGATTCCCTACACTTATTGTACTCTTCGATACAGGGCTTTACGTACTTTCCAAGGAAATAAGTGAGAAACACTGCCTCCTGACATGACTCAATAGATGTGACGTCACGAATTGGTCAAGAAAAATCAATTACCAAAAAATTTAACGTTAAATATCATTAGTGAAGAGAAGACGCTTTGATAGTGGATGGTAGGCTTTACTTGTGAAAGCACGTGGCAGCCAAGGAAAACAAACTTTTTGAAACATACTTCCAGTGTTGCTATTATATTTGTTACATTTTATGTAGTTACCTTATTTTTCTATAGTAACACTGACTTTGACAGTACAATTACGAAAACACAAGCGCATAAATGTCTCCCCGCGATATTTTCGTAAGAAATGACTTCTACAAATGATGGGAAAGACGTGAAAAGTAATCAAACAAGTGGCCCAAAAGGCAAAACATATTACATTGAACTTTACAAGGTGAGTTTTATTCTTATAATCATCAAGATTACCGTATAGACTCAGACGCCGTTGTGCTAGTGAAGTTCACAGTGGCCGCCATATTTGTCTTCTGTTAACTCTTGTTTTCGTATATTTCGGTGTTCTGTTCCTTATTTCTGATGAAATATACAATGTAGTGCGAGAAGAATATATTCGTTACAATATTCGAGCGGCACCAAGGCTATGAAATGGTTGGTTTCTATAGATGTTTCAAGTGTATGTATTGTGAAAATGGTAGTTGATTTTGATGGTTTATGATTTATCTCGTAAAATAAGTGATAATAATGTTTATTTATTTACAAAAATCATGTTTTCCCTCTTAGACATAAGTTTTGTCTTGATACTATAAGATGTCATTAATTAAGTATGTACTTTGTAGTCATCACTAGGTACTTCGATGACGGACAGCCATATCATAACACATAGGAGTCACGTAGCTCCCCAGCAATATTTATTTTAGTAAATAAATATGGCAGATCTATTTCCGTGTGCATTCCTTTGCTTATGTGAGCTTGACCCATCAGCTGTTTAGAAGACTAGTTTGTCATTTATTCCACTCGCCTTCATCATAAGATCACATAAAATCTAACAAAATAAGAATTCAGTACAAAAATAACTATTTACTTATAGTGCACATGTTAGTCCATACAAATAAAATTTTATTTGTGTGAAGTCGTCAATAAGAGATCGTTAAGAATTGCAAACATATTTAAATCATTGAAATTTACATAGCAACAATAGTTTTAGCAGTTAAAGAAAATTTAAATAGTATTTAGCATACTATACATTTCTATTAACTTAAATATTAGTCCGAGTTAATATCCCTCGGAAATAGGTTAAACTCATGTAAGAAATAAGACAATGTATCGGTTTAGCTGTGCCCGACCTATGCATTAATAAATAAAATTGAAGTATTTGTAATATTGAAATAACTGCTTTTTACTACATACATATGAATATACATATGAAACATAGCAAAATAATACATTTTTCCAATTTTCGTCTATTTGTACTGGCTAATCTCTGGAATGGTTGAACCGATTTTGACGGGATTTTAATTAGCAGGTAGCTGATGTACTATGAAGTAGCACAGGCTACTTTTATTTTAGAAAAAATGATGTTGCTGACCGCTAGTATAATATAAAAAAATGTCACTGCTGACCTTCTTATATTCCGATACATCATTGTCCCAAACCATAATCTTTGGTAAGAATCCCGACAATCACAAAATTACACTAATTCATACTGCTCCGGTGTTATACCAAAAACAACCATAATAACAGTAAGATACAGTCTGAAGTTTATTTTCTATAAATTGGCAAAACAAATATCAATGGATGTAAGCCAAATTCCTTATCAGTTGGGTGATAATGATAGCAGTGTTACTTAATGTTTTTGTAAGCAGATTCTTGTGAGTCATAGCTAAGTTATGATAATAATAAATAGCGTTAGCACTCAATAAAAGTTGTCGAGTTACTGTGGTTTGTTTTTCTTCATTTATGAAAAACTAAAGTGTTTAAAGAATTTGAATTTTACTGTACAACAATTCTGATTTGATCATAAACTTTAATTACACATTAAAGTTTATAGTTCAAATAAGTTTGTCATTAAATATCACATTTATATTTAATTGTGAATGTTTCTGTGTTTGGATCTTTGTCCGTCAATTATGCTGAAACTACTGAATCAATTTTGATGAAATATTGTATACAGGCAGGGTTTGAGCTGACTTAGATGATAGGATACTTTTTATCCTGATTAAATGGTGGGATAAAACAGGAACCATATTCTATGCAGATGAAGTCACAGGCAACAGCTAGTTAGTTAATTATTGATATCTGACATAGTTTACACATGTGTGGAAATTAAACAGACATCACATTAATATGTGATATTAACATTTCTTACAATCAATCTTATAATTTTAGCCTATTTTTAGTATTACACACTAGCGACCCGCCCCTGCTTCGTACGAGTGCGATATGCATGCTTATACATATAAACCTTCCTTAAAAAACACTATCTACTAAAAAAAAACGTATCAAAATCTGTTGCGTATTTTTAAAGATCTAAGCATACATAGGGATAGACAGACGGCGGATAGCTACTTTGTTTTATACTATGTAGTGATTTTTAGCTAGTTTAGAGTACTGAGTACACATAAGTGACTATACTGAATCAATAACAATTTTTGACCCTTAAAATCATACAAGACATAAATATTTAAGTTTATAATCACTGCCTCATAAATTATAACTATCGTAAGTAACATAGATTAGTGTCACATATTACGAAACACATACACAAACGTACGACAAAAGTGGCGCAAAATTTGCAAAAAAATACACAGTCCATATACAAAAAAGAATATATATATCTAATAAAACATTTCATACATAAAACAAGTTCCATTAGTGTTACGATTTCTTTACAGAATTTCACAGTCCGATGGATTTTCTCCAAACACTATTTTGTTGTATGAAAGGGAAAGGACAGGTCATTGAACTTGGGTTGAACTATCTGAACTTTGATACTGAAGCTTAGGTTACTGTTGAGATCTTGTGTTTATATTCTCAATGTAATAGTTCAGTTCCTAATGGAGTTTATGTATGCTTTTAGTTAAATAAGATAAGATTATATTAATTAGTTAAGTATAAATAATTATAAAAGTGTTTTGAAGAATGACTACCTCATTGGCCAAGTGGTCGCAAGTGCGACTGCCGGGCAAGGGGTCTCGTGTTCGATTCCCGGGTTGGGCAAACTATTACTGGTATTTTTTTATTCTGTCTGGAATTGTGCCCTCTATTACATAGGACTCATGACATACATACATACATAACTTCACGCCTGTCTCCCATGGGGGTAGGCAGAGACTAAGGAACGCCAATTACTACGATTCTTACACACCTCTTTCGCTTCATTAACAGTCATCAATCTTTTCATGCATGCTCGTCGGTTAAGGGTACTTTTAATTTGGCCCTTCTTTAATATATCGCCAATCTGGTCACTATATGTCCGTCTAGGGCGCCCTCTACCGACGGCTCCATTCATATCCGCTCTGTATACTTCTTTCGTTACTCTACTTTCATCCATCCTTTCTACATGTCCAAACCAGCGTAACATTCCCTTTTCAATCCTTGTCACTACATCGTCTTTCAATCCACACCTCTCTCTAATAACACTATTTTTCACTCGATCACTCAATTTTAGTCCACACATACTTCTCAGGGCTCTCATTTCCACCGCATTAATCCTGCTTTCATGCTTCTTCTGCCACACCCATGATTCACTACCATACATAAGCGTTGGTGTCAATACACACTGCATTACAGCAAGTCGAGCTTTGCTGGATATTATTTTACTCGACATTACAGAGTGTAAAGCACCATTAACACTATTTCCCGCTTTCACTCTCCTTTCAATATCCCCGTCACACTTTCCATCTCTCGTAAATAGTGATCCCAGATACACAAATTCATTCACTTGTTCCAATTTTTCATCACCTATCATTACCTGACATTCTGTTATCACCTCATTTCTTTCTATCACCAACACTTTCGTCTTGTTCACATTTATTTTCATACCTTTCCTTTCAAATGCATCACTCATAGCAGTGACCATTTGTTGTAATTCTTGGGCCGACGAGGCAACAAGCACCTGGTCGTCGGCATACAACAATGTTTTAATCACTGTGTCATTCATCCTTAATCCAGGCTCTCCTACTTTCAGGTCGTTCAAACAACTGTCCATAAATAGGTTGAACAGCCAAGGAGATGCTACACAGCCTTGCCTAACACCGCGATTAATGTCAAACCACTCCGTGTAGTCCCCATTTATTCTGACACAGGCACTCGAGTCCTTATATAAGGATCTAAGTGCCCGAATCAGGTGGCTATCCACCCCATACATGGACAGAGTTGACCACAATTCATCCCTCACCACTCTGTCATAAGCCTTTTCTAGGTCTATAAAGGCACAAAATACCTTTTGGTGCTTTGATAACACTTTCTCTGAAATAGGACTCATGACTCAACATAAATAGTGACAAGTAGGTGTTACATTGTACAGTGGCATTAAGTACCGTAATGTGCGCATTACGGTACTTATTAGAGGTGCATCTCTGCCTATCCCTTCAGGGATAAAAGGCGTGATGTAATGTGGAAGTGTTTTGAGCAATTTATTACTGTTTCTTGATGTAAAAGAGTAGCGTGTTTAGTATAGTGTTTCTGTTTATATTTACACATATTTAATGACTTGTGAAATTCAGTGGAAACTATAGAATACTATTGTTTGTTTTATTGTCAACAGCATGTATATTATGAATTATCTACTGGTGTTCTTACACAATCATTGTACTCGTATTTATTTGGTTTTTCAAAACAAAAATAGAACGCTATGTTTACATATTTTACACATATGGTATGCAATATCACATGACCTATTTTTGTGGTTAAAAAAATATGTCGTCCTGACTGTAATACAGTAGGTATTTAAAACTGAATATACTAGTTTATTGTTTCATATTATTGTGATTTTAATACAATACATAACCTCTGGCCTGTCTCCCATGGGGGTAGGCAGAGATTATGGAACACCTCTTTAGCTTCATCAACAGTCATCAGTCTTTTAATGTGATTTTAGTGTGTAGGTACATAAAAGTTAACTTAATTGTGTTTAGTGTTTAACAATGAGTAAAATGATTTTTTTTTTCGTATCACAACAAAACAAAACTAAGTGATTTGTGACAAGATTTCCGTTTGCTGCGTAGCCCGCGTTTTATAAGGATTTATCTTGAGTATGCTTTTTGTTGGGACTTCTTAAAATGTGAACTTCATTAGTTACAGGTTTTTTCTAATTTCTACTAGTTTTAGTTTAGTTTTTACTTTTCAGTGCATATAAATAATCAATTCCTTTACCCTTTATAATCATATCACACATCAACAGCCTATAAGTGGCCACTGCTGAATAAATGTCTTTTCGAAGACAGAGAAGGTTGAAGCATTAATTGCCACGCTTTCTCAATGCCGATTGCCGCTCTAAAACTTATAATTACAAATTATAAGCCCAAGATTTCTGACATTTTTTTAGTCTTTCATAATTATAGTCAGAATATGTTGACAGCTGAATATACACTTCCCCTAATCTGTAGCTTGGTAGAGCTTCTTCTTTAGCTGTTTAGAACCAACCTGCGTCCAGTAACTCTTTAAAACATTATTGACACTATAAAAATAAACAATTGAAAGTAACATGAACTATAGGATCAAGTTGGAAGCCATACACATTCTTATAACTTATACGAATAGATGACTCATTCAGATTCCATACACTTAGGATCTTACTTATCTGTGCCTTTATTGTTTTATCTGTAACTGTTTTATAATAATAAATAAAATATAGTAGCAAATAGGTATGTAATAAGAATTTAAATGATGTAATTTGTTAAGAAAAGAATTAGTCGACGTTTAAGTAATTTAAAATATTGGTAGCAATATTCAATCGAAACTCAGTACTAAGAATTTGAAAGTAGAACCAATATGTTCATGTAATTAATGAATTACCTAAGTAACTGAGTTTTGCTGTTGCGTTGTTGCACTCGCTGCTCGTCTGCTATAATCTTTCTCGATAAATTGACAAGTACTCAAAAGTTCGTAGTTCCAGAAATTAGTACATTTAAACCAAACATATCTTTAGCTTCAGCTTTATATTTAGGTAACATTAACCTACTACACCTGCACGAAGTTTCCTTCGAGTACGTCTCGATTCTGTTGGCATATCGGATGGAAAAGTAGCCTATTTCACTCCTTAACCCGTTGAATATTGTAAATTTGTTTCTACAAACGTAGTCTTTAAACATTGGAAATGTCGCGGAGAACCTAACGGGTAACCGGGGCTCCGGCTCGACGTGCAGGAGAAGGAACGGGGTGGTTTTTAGTCAGTAAGAGTCTGACACTCCCTTCCGCCTCACCCAGGCGGGAGCAGTCATTCGATGATTTTCCCCCTTAAAAAAAAAACATTGGAAATAATGTCTATAATGTAGTTAGTGGAAAGCGGTCACACGCGGACATTTTTTTAAGGGAGGAAAATCATCGAATCACTGCTCCCGCCTGGGTGAGGCGGGAGGGAGTGTTAGACTCTTATTGACTAAAAACCACCACGTTCCTTCTTCTGCACGTCGAGCCGGAGCCCCGGTAACCCGTTAGGTTCTTCGCGACTCCGAATACCGCTTGGGGATATACGGGTGTAATTAAACTACTCGATTCAAAAGCACATCATATTCGAAAACAAAATAAAATTAATAGAAAGGTGTTGTTTTATTGAACTGGAGATTGACAATACAATGCTAAATTAAAATTATGCTAATTGTCATTTGGTTTTGGTTGCATTGTTTGTGGTATCCATTTAAATATTTGATTTGTTTCGATTGTTGCAGACAGTCGTTAATTTATTTGTCCATTAGTCGATTAGCACTATTTAGTTAGGTAGTTTCAATGCAACTTTGCAAAATTCAACTGTTATACGAATTTTGCTTTCCAGGGTGCTTACTCTTGAAATCAATCTCAATGTCAATGCAATTTCAATCCAATAAAATCTCAATAATTATTCAATGTCAAAACTATACAACCCCTGTCGTAGCTCTTAAAGTAGCATTCAGAGTACGGAATATAAAGCCAAACTCAATACTAATTAGTTCATTAAATATCCACGCAATACGGATGCAATGGGCGCTAGTGTTGCAACTCAAGAGTACGAAATATCACAATGTCAATGTCGATCGATCGGAATTGGATTCAAGAGTAAGCCCACAGGTCGGGCATAGCATTATTGCGGTTATCCTATTTATATAATCTTTACTTCGTTTTATGATGTGTGGCAACGGTAAAGTAGATTATATTTGTCACAAACTCTTCTCTTTCTGTAGGTGTCGCCACTTCGTCAGATCCGACACAAGGAACGATATACCGATCTCCAACACGTCTGTGAAGCGTGGTGCATATGCAAACCATGTGTGGTCATGTAAAGGACTCATACTCTACTAGTAGACTGTCATGCGCTCTTAGTGATGTTGAATGTTCAGTTTGCTATTCGCGATTAAAGTGGTTTTCGAGTCGGACATTCGTCGCTGCTTAGTTTTTTAGATATACCAATAAAAAATTCAATGAATGTTTTCCTATTTATCACGACATAATAATATTATGAAACTAGCTTTTACTCGCGATTTTGTATTCTTCTTTTATCCCATGGGAAGATTTAATCGGAATTAAACCCAATTTTTATCAAAATCCGTTCAGTAGTTTCAGCGTGGTTGACGGACAAACATCCATACAAAGAAACTTTTTGAGACAAACAAAGACTGCCTCGTTGGCAGAGTGGTCGCAAGTGCGGCTACTGGGCAAGGGGGTTTCGGGCTCGATTCAAGGGTCGGGCAAAGTATTACTTGGTTTTTTTTTGAATTCTCAGTAGTAGCACGGAATCTAGTGAAAAGTGGGTGTTACATTGTACTGTGGCCTTATTGCCGTAATGTGCACCTCTGCCTACCCGTTCGGGGATAAAATGCGTGATGTTATATTATGTTAAAGAAACTTTCACATATGTGTGTAGTATAAAGTGTAATGGCTGCAGTGATTGATGACTGATCACTTTGATCTATGAAAAATTTGAAAACACATAAAAACTTCATTGTTTGGGCGAAAGATTAGTTTCCATCAATAAAATCTAATCTAATATTATTATTTATCAAAATACAATCAGTAAAAATGCTTGAGATTAAAAGTTATTTGTTGAATTTGATTGTCAATTTGATGCGAATTACAAATTGAGTTTATTCCATTAGTTAAGCGGCGCGGGTCTCGGAACTTAACTTGTGATATCCTTTTGGCTTCGTCGTAATCGGGTAAAAATTATGTGTTATTATTATTATTACAGCATACTCTTATGTGCAAAAAGTACAGGCAGCGGCCTGACTCTTTCAGGATTAAAGACATGACGCTATGCTATGCTTCATGATGTTATGGTATGAATATTACCATGATCATGTCACAATATCTGACTGTTAACTTAGTTATGGTCTGGTCTTTACCGATATTTACTGACTAAAACACATTACTTGAGATTGAAATTACAAATCTCATTTGGTGATAAAACACCGAAAATGCGATAGCAGTCAATGAATCACCAACAAACCCTCAATTATTATAAATAAAAGCTCGTCTTTTGTATTGATTTATTACAGGCACTGATTGCTGAAACATAACATCACGCCTTTTATCCCCGAAGGGGTAGGCAGAGGTGCACATTACGGCACTTAATGCCGCTATACAATGTAACACCCACTTTTCACTATTTATGTTATGAGTCCCATGTAATAGGGGGTGAGCCTATTGCCATATACCGGGAACATTTCTAGACTCCGTGCTACTACTGAGGTTTTTACAAACCCAGTAATACTTTGCCCGACCCGGGAATTGAACCCGAGACCCCCACGCACTTGCGACCACTCGGCCAATGAGACAGTGATTGCTGAAATACAGGTCATATACCTGAACTAGTTCAGCAACAGAAGCTACAGCAAGGACACAATAACTGTATACATATATGAAATCTGTTACTGGCTCAGATGTTTTAAAATTTACACAGCTTCTTTTATTTGGTGAATAAAGTTATTAGTATTGATATTATATTTTTTCTTCAATGAACCGATTTATTGTCTAAATATGATTGTACTGTGTTATCAAATGACTTCCCTGACACGTTGAAATGTTATCTTAAGAGCTTGTTAACAACTTACAAAGCAATTATACTGATATCTAAGTTTAAGTAACACTTCTTGGTCCTTTGAAGTTAATTATAAATTCGTGATAATGTGATGAAGTAATTATGCTTATGTAATGTAGAAAGATAAGAGAATATCTTTGACAAACTGTTTACTATTATTGTTGGTATGTTGGGTGAATTGTATGAATACACAAGCAAAGCAAGCTTTATTCTACACAAAACATAACATCACGCCTTTTATCCCCGAAGGGGTAGGCAGAGGTGCACATTATGCCACTGTACAATGTAACACCCACTTTTCACTATGTTATGAGTCCCATGTAATAGGGGGTGAGGCTATTGCCATATATCGGGCACAGATTCCGTGCTACTACTGTCAATTTTTTAAAAACCCAGTAATTTTTGCCCGACCCGGGAATCGAACCCGAGACCCCTTGCCCGGCAGTCACACTTGCAACCACGCAGCCAGAGGCAGTCAGCTTTATTTTACTTGATGTTTTACAGAAATTATAACTTTAATAAGATATTAAGGTGTTTTGTGGTGATGTTGTAATAGGTCAAACATCATTGATAGTAAAATGTTTAAACAACCTTTACATAGAGTTATTGTATAACAGTCTAAAAAATGAACTTAATTAATATTCCTTAGTTTCTAAACCAATTTTTTTGTCTATCAGGCGCTCGAAGCCGGTCTGAACAGCGACTGTGCGCTTCGCGAACGTACGCAACACTTGTGCGAAGCGTGGCGACGCATTCACAGTCTCTGTCAGCACTCGGCTTCCACCACACACCCACACTTGCTGACCTGGCTGCAGAGGCACACTGCTAAGACTGTGCTGCAGGTAAATTACTGTCAAAAATGTGATTTATTTTGTTTGTAACAAAGTTTAAGACTAATAACCTATGTATCTCATGCTTGTTACGTCCTTTATAATATTGTCTGATGCATGGTGTATATGAAATGATAAATAAATATCGACCTCATCGTTCGCTTGATAAAATTGACGTGTAAAAGTCCTGCCTTGTAGCCTATTTGCAGAAATAAATTCACTTGTTTCACAATAAATGTTTTCAACAGATGTGATGAATAACTATAACGATCATTACTGAAATGTTGGAAACTGAGGAAATACACAAATTGATGAATGTGGAAGAAATAACATTAGTATTGAGGTTTTAGTATTTACATTTAGACAGTTTAGGAGTTGAAATACAGATGTCATTGTAACATAATTATGTTCTGCCTTATAAAAAGTTATAGGGAATTAATAACATAAATATGCATTTAAATCTTTGAGTATCAGTGATTCATTTCAAAGTCTTAATTTGTAATTATAGTATAGTTTTTTAATTAAGTAGAAAACCTATCATTCATAAAATATTTCTACCAACAGACAGAATGGCAGTCCCCAAAAATCAAGGATCAACATAAAAGGCTTGAGGATGCCATCAACGCGTTTATCCAGGAGTGTGGGGGTCGAACGAGCAAGGATGCAGTTCTACCAGCCTGGGAAGTACAGCTGTTGGCGAGAGCGGAGTTTTTTAAACAGATCCTCAGCAACCCCTGGGGGCACCCTGTCCTTAGGGTGCTCCTGGATCCCAGGGGAGAACCACCATCGAATGAGGAAGGTAAGATTGTAGTAGAAGAGATATACCTAACCTAAGTAGATTGACTATAATTTGTCCATAAGTTTTTGCTTCAGTAGGAATCATGTGGGATTTTTTGTATTCGTCGAAATTTGTAACAGCGTTACAAATTTGAGAACTAAAATTCTCTTAATGCTATTTTTTATTGGGCATCGGTTTCAGGTTTTGACATGAGACAGTCAGCCATGTAATCCATATGCAACCCAGCTCCCACATTCCTGAAACTGACCATATCATAACATTATACGTATTGTTCCAGTACTAGCATGGCTGAAGGAGGAGCGCGGCGTGATGTTCGTGACGCGGTTGCGTCAGCTGGCGGCGTCCAAGTGCGACGACTTGGCGCTGGCGCTGTGCTCCGCCGTCCTCGACCGGGTCCGCGCCTGCGCTCCACCCACCTCCGACACTGAAGCTGATGGCATCGCCGATCTTAAGGGTGAGTGCAAAAATGAAACATCAACATCAGCAGTTTGTGTTACTGTTGGAATTAGGCCACTTGAATAATACACCACTGTGAGAGGAAATAAAGGAAAGGAGCATTTGAGAACAAAAATAATATTTATAAACTTCCCAATGGCCTAATTTGACGGAAAATACTGACTTCCTACCGACTAATCGTTTTATTCTTTTAATTTTTTAAACTTTGTATTTTTTTTTATCCATCAGATAAGTCGGACTCAAAGAAGACGTTCGAGGATATCCTGAAGGCGGAGGCGGGGTTCACAGTGGATGTGTTGGAACTGCTTGTTGATATGGAGTTTGTACTCCTCTATAAAGGAGACAAACGATCGCATTGTATCGAACTGGTGAGTACAGAATACTTAGTTTATGAAAAACTTAGTAAGAAATGGATCAAAAGAAGTTTAAGAATATAGGATCGGTACCTAAAGCTGGAGTGACACTTGTAGTGTTGGAGACATGTTTTTTTTGGGATAAACCGGTAAACTAGCAGACGGTTCACCTGATAGTAAGCAATCGGCGTCGCTCATGGACATTTGGAACACCAGAAGCGTTGACAAGTGCGTTACAAGCCTTTTGGAGATTAGGATAGTTGGGCATTCAGAGATTGGGGTGGTTTAATTGGGCCTCCAGTAACCTCACTCACACGACAAAACATAACGTAAGCGTTGTTTCACATCGGTGTTCTGTGAGGCCATGGTATTAGGTACTAATTGGCTACGGTAACTGCTTTCTATGGATTAGACAAGACCTTCATTTAATACCTTATCTTGTCATTTATTTATTTTTTGTAAATTGATACCAACTTTTCATGATTTCATGCAAATTGTTATCTATTACTACCTGAATGATCAGCCAATCAGTTCTACTAGTAGAAATTAAAAAAAAATCTTTCACACCAATTCTACCTTTTCTATGACCAAGAAATAAATAGTTACAATGAAAGTCAGTTATTAATGTAACTTAATTGTTATAGGCCAAACAAACGCCTCTCCGCAATGGCTACCAGCTGGTGGAGAGGCTGCAAAGTCGGCTCGAGACATCGCCCCGAGAGAAGAAATTATGGAAGAACGCCAAAGATGTTGCGACATTGATTGCACAGGTATTTATTGAGTTTCCACTGACTTTTATACGTTTTTATCACTGTATTTACACAATAAATTCTATTAAACCTAAAGGGTGTTTTTCCATAGATTGCGAATTGGAACGTCAAAAACGATACTGTTCTATGAATTTAGTACGAAATACCATCTTATGACGTCATCATATTTTCGCGTCAAATAGCACACTTGTATCTAAAAAAATGCTAGAATAAATCGAAAATTAAGTATATCGGCAAATCAATGAATAAAAGTGTAACTATTTTTCAATATTTAATTGGACTGAAAAATCGAAATAATTTATTTTTGACCCAGGAAACCACCCAATTCTGAGACCCTACTCAATCTTAAGTCGCGCATAAGTATAGTTCTGTCATTACAAATTCTTTGTATAATGACAGAGATGGCACGATATTTAAGTACAATTTAAAATTGAGTACCTAGCCAGTTAATTTTGGTGGCCATATTATGTCGTGATGGCTCATAGGATTCAGACGCCCGCTTCTCATGCAGGTTCGAGACCTACCAACAAGTCCCAATGTGACTTTTTCCGAGTTGTATGTACTTTCTAAGATTATTTAGACACCACTGACAACGGTGAAGGAAAACATCGTGAGAAAACCCAAGCTTATAATTTTCTAATTATAAGTTTATAATTGCCAACCCGCATTGTGCAAGCATGGCGGTTAATGCTCAAGCCTTCTCCGTGTGAGAAGAAGCGTTTGGTCAGCAGTGGCCACTTATAGACTGTTGATCTTGTTTAAAGGCTTTGTTTATTAAAACTTCCATTACAGTTTGGGTAAAGTTGTTATTCCCAAATATGACTTATGCAATCTCATATCCCTACAGTAGCTTAATATGACAAAGTGTGAAGTTATAGATTACCTACCAAAGCTAGTCTAATGGCTGAATTAAGTTTTAATGACAATCGTCCTATTCTCGTTTCAAAGGCTATCGGGCCTCGTAATTAATTCAGCAGTGCATGTTCGATGCCCGCGTGGTCAATGCGATCGATAACTTCACTTTAAAATTCTATTTCAGACCGATGCAACAGATTGTTTGATTCAATGCATTCTTGTATTGGTTCGGGAAAAATGAGTGTTTAGGGCAAATGTTATAAGTAGTAAATATTACAAAACTGTATGAATGAAAATATATTTGTGTCTGCAAATCTGGATCTAGTTTAATAACGATTTTAATCGGTTGATTAAAAAAAAACTTTTAATGTTTGTGTGTTCACCATGATTGTGGTGAACGGGGTGGTTATAATCGGTGCTACAGTGAAATGTTTTACAGTGGGCCCACTCCACACATATTCCAGATGACATTAAAAAATCATTTACATTGCTTAAAGGTCTCTGTTAGGAAGTGTACTTTGTAAGGAGTGGATATTAACTTAGTATTTGATTTCCAGGTGATAATAACCCGTTGCATGGTGGTGTCAGTATGCGGCGGCGTGGCGCGCACCGCGCTGTACTGCTGCGCGCGGTCCCTGGTGCGCGCGCTGGGCCGCGGGCTGCCGGCCGCCGCGCGCGCGCTGGCCGCGCCCGCCGCCACCGCCCGCCATCTGCATACACTCGCCGCCGCCGTGGACGCACAGGTACACTATACGACATCTAGTCAACAAAATATAGCCCCCGTTAAGTGCGAAAAGGAGCCAATAGCCTTTTTTACGGCATAAGACAGCCAATAATGACACTCGTAACACCAGAAGAAAACAAATGCGTTGCGGGCCTTTTACAGTTTGGAGATTTCGGGATCGGGAACAAAGAGACAGATTCGCCTTGTCTTATACACAAAAATATCGATGAGTCAGATTAATACTTTTTTTCGTTTTGGCCCTATAATACATGTCATTGTAGCTTGTTTATCGAGTTTACAAGATCCTCAGCATGTCTAATAGTAAATTCTCAATTTACAGAGCACCCCGGACATGAAGCCATTTGTGTGTGAATTGTACGTGCGAGCAATCACTGCTGGCATGAACGAGCTTGAGAGGCTCAAACTTAAGACTGAAAAGGTATGTTTAATTTATAATTATACTTTGATACTGACTTTGTTGTAATTTACTTTAAAAACTGTAACTGAGCCTCGTTGGCCGAGTGGTCGCAAGTGCGACAGTCGGGCAAAGGGTCTCGGGTTCGATTCCTGGGTCGGGCAAAGTATTACAGGGTTTTTAAATAATCTCAGTAGTAGCACGGAGTCTGAAATTGTGCCCGATATATGGCAATAGGCTCACCCCCTATTACATGGGACTCGTAACCTAAATAGTGAAAAGTGGGTGTTACATTGTACAGTGGCATAATGTGCACCTCTCCCTACCTCTTCGGGGATAAAAGGCGTGATGTTATGTTATGTTACTTTACAAAGTGCTGTATATGCTGTAAAATGAGTCCTGTGTGCTAGTTTGGGCTTGTAATTTTTAAATAGTTTTTGTTGATACCTAATTACAGGCTTATAAAGCTTATTTTATTAAATATTTATGATTATAACATTAACCTTTTATGTTAAACATGTTCGTTGCTGCAGGAGGCTGAAGCCCGCGGTGCGGAGCAGACACTGGCGGGTTGGTTCACCCAGCTGGGCGCGCTGCTGGCTCCCAGCGCGCGCCTGCGGGCCGAGTGCGCGCTCACTGCCTTCTCCGTGCATCCCTCGCCGCATCTGTACGAACGCGTCAGCAAGGCCACGCCGCCGCCGCCGCCGGCCAGGGTACGTCCATCTTTTTGTTATGGTATATTCGGCAATCGGCACCGCCATGGACACCCGCAACACTAGAGCGATCTGCAAGTATGATACCGGCCTTTTGGGGATTAATGTTTGAGTATTGGGGAACTAGGAAAGGTTTGGGTTTCTGATAACATTACTCACACTAAAACATATTACAAGTATTTTGCACACCAGTTTTCTGTGAGGTTTTTATTACAAATGCCCCTATTACCCTATAAAAAGCCACTTCTAGAAGTCCATTATAAACCAAATACTACAATGCTATCAAAACAATATCTATATTACTAATACTTAATATTAAAACATATATCCCTAATTCCAGGATGTTCACGAAACGAAAGAGGAACCAACTTCTGAATTCGGTAGTTGGGCGAGCGATTCCCGTTCGCAGACAAATTTTGTGAAGACATCAGAGACTTTGAATCTTAAACATACGAAGAATCAGGCCAATGTGTTGTCTACTGCGATATTCAGTGAGGCCGAAGCCCTAGGGATCAGCCCGGAGCTCTGCACTGATATTGCAGTATTGTTGTCTGGACCTAGACTGAAGACCCTTTCATGGGATATGGACAGGTATGTGTTGGTGTAATAAAGCTCATGATTGTTAATAATATTTTATTATCAGCGCGCATCATCACTTTCTGATAAGTCTGAATCCTTTCTACTGCAATTTCTAACTTGCTTGTCATGTCAGTAAGCAAATCTTAGGCTTACAGTCCATCACTGGACTCTATCGGAATATTGATTACTATTTATTTTCTGTCAGTGGTTCCACTTGTGTGATTTGTGTTATTCTAGCTAGACCTTAATTTACAGAGTTTGTTTCGGCATTTCTTCTCAGAGTAGTCAGTTAGGAAATGTCGACCTCATCGTTCGCTTGATAAAATTGACGTGTAAAAGTGCTGCCTTGTAGCCTATTTACAGAAATAAATTCACTTGTTTCACTTTACACCTGTTCCAAATTTCATTCCAATCCCGTCAGCCGTATTGACTTGAAAGAGTAACAGACAATCAAACATGAAAAAAACATTTATAATATTAGTAGGATTAGTAGGATAATTAGTGCCATAATTCCTAATTGCCTCTTTATTCATTTTTTCTCTTTCAAGCGTGTTCTTCATAGATAACTAAATGCGAAAACATGTAATTGGTTATTAGTTGCGTAAATTGTGTTTTTGTTAGCTGTTAATACTGTATGTTTTCCGATGTCAATAAAATAAAATAAAAATAAAATAACTTTCTATATCCAATATTGTAATGTTCAGGGATAAATTATTAGATAACTGTCGAGCGTACATGGAGCGTACGAAGTTCGGTACCTGTGCGCTGACCACGGAGTTGAAGTATTTGAACCTGGACCCGAGCCAGTTCCAACATCTACCCGAGGAGGAGGATGACGACACTGACATGTACTACGGGATTGAGAAAGGTAAGGACAATATAATTTATTGTTAAAATTCTATTTTCTAGAATGTCCTAGTAATTGTGGACGCTTACCGTCAAGTGAGATAGCGTCCAAAGATACTGAGCCCCTAGGAATAATACAATTTGTTACACTAAAGTTGAATTCTTAATATTTTTTAATTAGACTGATTAGCATTGCGGTTATTGTCTCAATCTGTCTTAATTTTAAAATGCATATTAGTTTTTAATCAACTTTTAACTTCAATAACAAAATCTATAAATAAAACATATTAAAATTTTGTCAAAAGGCTACGAGCATCTCGTAGAACAATACCAGGATCCTGAAGAAATATGGCAAGATGCTGAGGACTCAGAAAGAACACAGAGTGCAGTGTCTACTGACATTGAGGATAGCCCCGTGCGAACCAAGAAAATACCGAGAAAGACCAAGAAACCCCTCTCCTCAGAGGACGATTCAGACCCTCTAAGTCTCGTCGCAGAAGCCAAAAGAATAGAAAAGAAGAAAGAACGACCCCACAGCAAAGAAAGAAGTAAAGAGCGTAAACGAACAAAACCTAAAGCGAAACCCAAAGATCCTTTAGAGGTAACTGAACCAGAAGTAAACCAAAGTACAGAGGTAAAGAAAGAACCTAAAAAGAAAGAAAAGCGGGAGAGAAAGAAGAAAGAAAAGGCGGCTAAGGCTCCGGCGCCTCAAGCGAAACCCTCTTCTTTGTCAAATTTGATTGGAATGAAAGTTTCTAAGATTACAAACCAGAGACCAGAGATTGTGAGGCCTGCTAAAATACCCTCAGTCAGCGACAGTGACTATGACAGCCAAGCTAAACTCTCACTCAACTCTGGTATCTCAGAAACCAATGAACCTGATGTCCTATTTGATGGCCTATTTTCTATGGACGAATTAAAATCACCAGAAAAGAGTCCAGATAAGAATCAAGTCAAGAAAACTGAACCACAAATTGCAAATGTAACAAATCCACCACCAGTTGGAATCAATCAGAATGTACCAACAAATGAGATTGCAATGCCCAAAGTACAGGAAAAACCGAGGTCTAGGACAAGTTCTCCAAGCAATTTGACCTCTACTTTCAGCCCAAGCAACATGTCTGTGAAGGAAAGTTTAAGTAAACTGCTACACTATAGGCGACAGAAGTCTTTTCCTGACATGGAACCAAAAATTAACTTGCAACCTAATGTAGTTCATACTTACACTTATAAGAAAGGAACTGATACGCCAGTGATAACTCCTCAACCTCCAAAGCCGGTGCCACTATCACCCACACCTGCTCGTGTCTCTCCGAAGCTAGTCCAAATGTCATCAACCCCAGCTCATGTCTCTCCAAAACCTCAAATCCAAGATACTTCAAAAATCTTCATTAATCAGACCCAGTCGGCACAACTAACAGATTTAAAGAACGAAGTTAACAACTTACTGAGTTCTAAAACTTTTGGAATAGCAAGACCTGTCGTGCCTTGCACCCCCAAGACTGTAAAATTGAACAATTCTCTGCCAAGTGGAAGCCGTTTCCCGAGTCCAAGTGTACAGAAATTACCACCAGATTTGTACAGACCCACGGCAGATACAAAGGCGTTACGTCCAAATATTTTAAATAAGCAACAACCAGAAAAATGTAATACTCAAAAATTTCACGCATTCCTTAAAGAACTTCAGGAGTCTATTAACGCAGGAGCGGGCGAACACATTAGTAAATCTACTTCTAGCAGAAAAGAAATTAAACCACTAAGCAGGGTCACTCCAGTACTGCCCGCAGCGAAAGCTGAACAGAAATCGTCTCCCCAAAGTGCCAAACAAACTCAAAAGAAATCTGATAACCTTTTAAACACGTTTTCGCGCCTCAGTTATATACACAAAAATAAAATAGACTCAAAAATTAACGGAGTGAATCCCGTCGTCGAAGCCCTGATAGAATATCAGAGTAAAACGCTTCAAAATCCCCCGAATGAAGCTGAAATAGACCGGATTGTAATTGAACAGAAAAAAGCAAAAGAGAAATATTTGTCAATAAAAAATGAGCGATACGATAGACAATCATATCAGCAACATGACAACAGTCTGAGTGTACAAAGGAAGATTGATAAACCAAAACAAAGTATTTCGAAACAAAATCCCGTAATGGCGAACATGCTGTCAAGTACGAAGCCATTGAAACCTGAGATTCATAACAAAAATAATAAATTGGAATCTCCACAGGATAAACCAACACTAAATGCATTGACAGAAAAAGATCAAGAGGAATTAGTTCTTCTTTTGCGTCAGCAATCCAAACTTAATCAACAAAGACCATGTGTTAAGGAGAGAGTTCCTCCCCCACAGACGATTACATGTCCCACACCTTCAAGCTTTCCTAATCCCAGTTCTAGTCAGTCGCTCATAAAGAACAAGATTTTAGAAACTCCTAATATCAATATAAGCAATGTCAGCATTAAACAAGTTACTAAACCTAGTCCGAGTATAAAGCCATCGAACCTCAATAATTGTGATCCTAAACCACAAACAAAACCTATAAATATGGTGAAGACTGAATATAACTTTCCTAAAACAGTAGACCCGAAGGTGCATAAGATTGAACTCTTTAGTAACAATGAGGTCAAGAGCAAACACAAACCTGATACAGCTAAACCTGGTGATAGTAAAGAAACTGATTGGGAGAAGGTGATGGACGCCATTTTATCTCATAAGACCCCAAGCAGAGGGCCAAACGCTCTCGACATGGCATTGAATAAAGACAGTTATAAAAAGACAATTTCAGAAAGCCTGCGCAATCAAAGGATAGTCAAGACAAACTCTACTGGAGATAATAAAATTAAAATGATAAATGTGATAACCAAAGCTCCGACGAATTCGGTAATGAATGTTGACCCGAAAACGAGCCCTCCCCCGCCCGCATTGAGTCGGTCAAACTCTGAAACTGTAATCAAAACCAGTAAAAGTAAAAAGGCCCCGGTTAAGAGTCTTCTGAAACCGGTAAACACCACTACTACAGAATTCACTTCGAACATAAAGCCGACACAACCCGAAATGTCGAAACGTCAAACTCAATCTGAAAAAAGATCAATGCATTCCTCAAAAGACCAGACAGAGGTGTATAAGAAAATACCGTTAAAAAATAATGAGAAACCATTTACTACTACATATTTCAAACATGACGACCCTTTCATCTCGGGTATACCTAACTCGGATTATGATCTCCTTGAGGAATTGATGGACGATGATTTACGACAAGAAATCGGAGAATTATCATCAGACGAAGAGAGTTATTCAACTCCCATGCACGGCCTAAAAGAAAAGTCTTTCAATATGAGTAATGTTTCCATTCCTGTAGTGCGAGAAGAAAGACGCTCAAATTCAACAGCGATTAATAATGTCGCAGTGCATAAGAAAACCGATCCAAAAGTGGTAGTATGCGAAATCCCAAAGACTGTCTTTGATCCTTCCAAGCAACTGCATACTCCAGGATTTATCGACCCAAAATGTGTCACTAAAAATGTTGATGTTACAAATCCACCAGTAACTGTTCAACAGCTACCTAAAAGTGTTAATACTTCTTCGAAGAAGACAAATAAACCAAGCCTTAATGTTAAAATTGATCAGTTACGAGCAAAGAGTCAGACTAATACATCTACAGCTGGAGTACCGCGGCAACCTACCTTAAAAAACATGGTTCTTATCGGTTCAGACGTTGTGTATCAACCTTGCACTATTCAAAATCCTATTCGCACAGCTGCTCCAACACAAAACACATATGTTGCATTTAATAACCAGTCAAATATGGCTATCTATCAGACCACACAATTCGCTTCAACAGTAAATCCTGTTATCATAGGAAATGCTACAGCAAAATTAACTGAAAGTAACCAAACGACCACTGAAAGCGAAGAAGTAATAAATAATGTTCCAAACAAGACTGCACACGATGCTAAAAACGATAAGTCAGAACCTAAACCTAATTCAGGTGATAACGTGAATGGTGACATTATTTCGAAAAACGATAAAGAAAAAGTTGATGTTAATTCTAATAAGAATATTTCTGAAAGGAAGGTCCTATCTGAGGTGCAGGAAAAACAGAAGGTTGCCGAGAAAACAGAACAGAAGACAAGAAGCCAATCAAAGGCGAATTGCGACATGGTCAATGAGGTATTAAAAGACCAAGAAAGACTGCAAAAGAAACGCATGTCTATACTAAATCGGAATATTATTCACCGAAGCGATAAGCAAGCAATTCCGTTAACGTATGCTCCAATTATCGCTATCAAAATAGTACCAGCTGTACCTCAAGAAATTAATAACGAAAAGAATATTTCTGCTTGCACTAAAATTGACAATACAATTCAAACTATAAAACTAGGAACACTGGTGAACCTTAAAGTGTTGAATGTAGAGAAACCTGTTAAGCACGACGCTAACAAAAAATGTAAAGAAAACAAAGATAAGACACCACGTCGTATCGTATTGCGATCTTCTAGTAACAAGGAAATCAGCTTAGATGCAATTACAGTCAAGAAGGTGGCTGCACCTAAGAAATCTAAAGCTAGAATAAAACCTGTGGTTACCGTCAATAAAATTATTGAGGCCACTAAGCCTAAAACATCGAAGAAGCCAGCACCTAAAAAGACACTTAATAAAACTATAAAGAAAGTGGAAGTAAAGAAGAAAGCAACTAAAGCCCAACCTAAAAGAAATACGAAGCTAAAACTTAATATTGACAATAAACCCGATTTGATTCAGGAGGCAGAAATACCAAACAAACAAACAGTGATGATGGATCTTGAGGATCAAATAGTAACATCTAAAATCCTTAAAGTAATATCCCCAGACCAGCCTGTACCATCCTTAGTTGAAATTCCTAATGTGGATGAGATTTTGGAAAGCGTTGAAAGCGACACTGTCGTTAATAATTGTACGAGCCCAAGCATTCTAGACAATGAGGACTCACTTAGCCTCCTGTTACGACCTCAGGCTGATGGCACGGAAAAGGATATTACAGTTACTCCTGAAAAAAATGTTGATGAAATTTCATTAGCCAAAGAGGTCGCCGACACTTTAGTAACTGACACTACGAAAGCTGATGCAAACATTAAACAATTAGTAACAGATCCTGACGTTGTTGACGAAATTGAAAGTTACGTGAAAAAATTAGAAGATAGCATAAAAGATACAACTGACAAACAACACATAAGTTTAGCTTGTAAAGAAATAATGTATAATACAGATGAATCTTGCACAAGTTCACTTTCTGAACTTCCAATCGAAATTCAAACTGAAACTCGAAAAGTTGAAGCAGAAGTCAATAACAAAATATCTGTTGACAATAATGTAGTTGATGCTCAAAAAGTATTTGACGACAATGTTGATGAAGTAATATGTATTGACGAAGATGATGATGACGAACCTGTCGAAAACAACGGTTTAATTAACAGTGACGGTGGACGAATCGATGACATACCACTATCTTATTTGAATTCTATTATAGTCGAAGATATATCTCATATAAATACAGGCGATCCGTTAAAAAAAATTGTGCGGATTAAGCTACCGTGTGGTAAAGTATTTAAGGCGACCGTCCACGGTCAAACGAATCTAAACATCAAAACATTATTTACGGTCCATGCACTAAAAAAGATTTTATTGACCAACATATTATCTCAAAGAAAGCGGTATACTTTAAACATAAAACAACTAGGGAGGTCTTACGTAATCCAATCTGAAAGAGTACCAAATAATGAAAATAGCTTAGCATCTGGATTGCCAGCTGGCGAGGTGGAAACAATCGATTTACTTAGTGACTCCGACGAAGAAACCCAGTGTATTCAAACACAATATGGCAAATACAACATAAAAAATATAGATAAAGACTTATTGGAAAAACATCAAAAAGTGTTAGATAAAGTGTGTTATGTAAAATTAACAAAATGTGATTTATCTAGTCGTTCAAGCAGCCAGAATGATTTGACGAAAGATAACGTACAAACGGATACGTCTACAGCACCTATTCTAGATGGATCTGTTTATGAAGATATTATTTTTTCACCTATGTCTCAATCTACACTGGATATCATTCCACCTGCATTTGAAGCTGATACCTCACTTGCTGCTATTGATGTGCAACCGATGAGCGTGCCCGAAGTACAATCAATTGTTCAAACTGAAGCAGAACCCGTAACGATACCTGATGTGGAAGTGGTACCTGAACCTGATTTGCCACCAGTTACGAAACCAAAAAGTCGACCAATAATTCTCTCTAATGTGTTAATATGTCCACCTGGTAAGCATTCTCTAGAAAAGCACACTGCGTCTAAATCAGTACCTAAGACAGATAAACAGTTGGTACTCAACCCTGTCCCTGTACTAATATCCGAACCTGAAATGCAATCAGTTTCTGTGGTCCGTGATGTGCAACTAGGATCCGGGTTCGAATTACGGTTAGGGTCGAAGTCTGTAGAGCTACCAGTTCCTAAGGCCGATGACCTTGTATCGAAGCCCGAAGAGCAGACAGCGGCAATGCCTGAACTACCTCAAATGGCTACATGTGATGGACACAGTTTCAAGCCCGGACTGCAATCTGGGTCAAATCTTGAGGAGCAGCTAGTTTCTCAGTCTAAAGTGCCAACAGATCCTAAACTTCATGATCAACTGATATCCAATCCCAAAGAGCCAAGAATTTCTATACCAGAGAAGCAATCAGGCTCTAAATTAGAAATACTGCCAGTTACTAACATGCAGTCTGTGCTCAGATTTGAAGATCAACTCAAAGTTCCACCGGTTTCTAAGCTTGATCTGCAACAAACTTCAAATTCTGAAATGCCATCAGTTGCCACGGCAGATGAGTCTAAAACACAAACGCCGCTGGCTTCTAGACCTGAAATGCTACCTATATTAACACTTAACGAACGTTCAACTTTGACGGCCGAACCTCAATCTGTTTCTATACCAAAACTACTAGTGTCAAATGCTGAAGATAGACAGGGTCGTACACCGGACTTGCAAACTACACTAGCTCCTGATATGAGACCGGTTTCCAAGATTGACCTGCGGCGCGCATCTACCTCTGATTTCAGGTCACGACGTGATCTGCACCGTAGTTTGCGGCCTAGTGTGATTATACGCAATCAAAATATTAAATCAAGAAATCAAATAAATATTGCATCTAAATCTGTGTTGAAAGAACCTATTGAGGTAATAGAGATCGATGATTCATCCAGTGACGAACATGAAACTATCACAGGTCTGATGCCGTCTATAGAACGAAGAGAACCAATAAGCATTACCCGTGAGAACGATACATCAACTGAAATGAATGATAACGCAAAACCAGTCGAAGAAAAGATAAATGAGTTTAGAAATCTATTATTTAAAGAACTTGGTATAGATTTGGCTGACACTTCTATGCCACCAAACGAACCTAATCTAGAAGAACCTTCTGAAAGTTCTGCACATACAAACGACATATTCTTTTCTTTGTTTGATTCGCCTCAAGTTTTTGAAGGCGGGCTTTCAGATAGCAACAAATCTTCGCCCAGTCATCTCCCGAAAACGCGAGAATGTTTTGTAAAGGTACCAAAATGTGACGATCTAGTAAGAAAATATGAAAATCTGAAATTACTAAAAGAATGTTTTGTTAAATTAGTCCGATGTGATGAAATAAAATCATCCAATGAATTAAAAGCTGACGACATTATTGTCGATGATGGGACACCTGAAGAGACGATAGTAGGCTCAACCAATCTGATGCGTTGTGAATCTTTGTCTATTCTCACCGATTATGAATTACTTGATGCTCAACAAACCGCTAACCAAATTAGTTCACCAGTGATGGAAGCATATGAAACCATTGCTGCTGTATATGATCATCATACTCAAAAAGCTGAAAAAATTGAGAAGTATATGAGGTCGACATGTGACGCTGAGTGGTTTTTAACTAAACCAAAGAGCCATTTACATAAGATCCAAAATATAAGTCAACTGAGTGAAAAATCTAAAGTAGATAGTCACGATGTTCGAGTTGGTTCTTATAATACTACAGCGAATGGAGATAATGTTATGCCCCTCAAGACCTTGGTATTAAAACTCTTCCAAAATGACTTAACTCTAAATCGAATAACTTCTGCCAATCAGGAAACTAAATCACATTATAAAAGTTCGACATCAAACCTAAAAAGAAAGTCTCAGAAATTATAACGACAAATAATAAAATGTCTAAATATAGTGACACTTCAAGCCCGTTAGTAAATTCTAAGAACCAAATGCTAGATGAAGAGGTCAATGTCAAGGATACTGAACCTGTTTCTAATGTGAATATTGATTGCGAAACTGAAAAGCCAGATAATTACAGTCTTCTGGCAATGGAAACATCAGAAAATAAATTGGATATACGGGAAACAGTTGATGAAAACTCCAGATGCAGGACGAATCACAAGAACAAATTATAGAACTGGGTTCTACAACTACCTACGCGGAAAGTCTTAGTGAAGATGCTGCCAGTTCTTCTATATTGCATGATGAACTACAGACTGAATTTTATATAGATAATCATAAGGAACAATTTCAATTAAACGATAGTTATTCAAATCTGAAAGAGACTAATACTATTACTGAAACTAAAGATATTTATGAAGATGTTGAAGATTATAAAAAGACGAATGAAGATACGCACGATTTGTTTTCTGAATCTAACACAACGCAAGTTATTTCTCAAAGCAATGAAGAAGTCTGTAAAGACACTGAGATCACTGATGTCTTTAAAACATGTGACATCATGTTTAGTAAAATAATTTCTACATGTGACCACAATATTAAATCACATAGCGAAACTCATTTGGATGCCGAAAAACATACCGGAACAGACGAAGAAAAGGACGGGGAAGATATTAAATCAGGTAAATATTTACTGGAAAATAACTCTAAAACTCAGCTAGAAGCGACGGGAAATAATGGATCAATATTAACATCTGAAGAGGCTGAAATTAAATCGGCATCGGTACAACCAGATGCAATCATGAATGAAACAGATTTGTTAGCTGAAAATACAAACAATGCTATCGATAATTTCGCAGAAGCGGATATGAAAAACGAACGTCATATGAGTTTAGTAAATCATGTTATAGGTACTCAAGATCTTTGCAAACAATCGGATACAGAATTGGTGCAACACGAAGTACCAACAGAAAGTGTCATACAATTGCAAGGGATACAAGTTGAAAACGCTGCTCCAGAGGAAAGAGGTGCAGAATACTCTGAAACTGCTGATCTAAAATCACAAGACATTCAAGCTTCTGAGTTATACGAAATTGAAACCATTACTAAAAGAGTCGAGACTGAAAACGAATTCAAAACTTCGGAGAAAGTGACAATAGAGAATAATGAGATAAGTGCTTTACACACACACATGATACTCGAGCAACTTCAATCGCCATCAGGGGATGTCTGTGAAGAAAAAGACTCCGAAAAAGAAGAAACGAATGATTCACCAACACAAGAATCAAAGATTTTGGTGAGTAATCGTACAGATTTCATAGTGCAAAGTGAAGACACAGTTAACACAACACAAAGTACAGAATCGAATGTGGAAAATATTGCAGACAGTATCGATGCAAAATTAAAAGAAGTTGAAAGAAACCTGCGAAACATTTTTGAGTATACCGAAGACGAAATTGAAGAGAAAGTTAGTAGGCCGACCCATGCAACGGAATCAATTGATTTGGAAGATGAAGATTTCACGTATATGCAAATAGAATCCAAACTGCAGAGTATTTGTGGAGGTATGGTCACAAAAGATGTCAACACAAAAATTGAAGAAAGAAGGGACACCTTAGCTATTGAAGAATCTCAAGAAGCCAGGGAAGACAATTTAATAAAGATTCGTTCGTATCTACGAAATATTTTCGAAGGTACTGATGAGCAGAGACCGAGAACGCCAGTTATGGATCATTCTTATGGTTCTCCATGCCCTCCTAATGTAACACCAGAAAAAACGGACACTACAGGTGTTCGCGAGAAAAACAATCACCGAATTTTGAATATTGACACAGAAGCTAATGAAATAACAACTGAAGAAAAAATAATCGATGAGTCGCCCTCTGTTGGTGACGATGATGAAATCGTCACAGTACTTAAAGTAATAGATTCTGATTCAAGAGAAAATTCTCTTGCACCCGAAACTGACGCAGCCCCAAAAGAAAATGAAGTACTTAATGCAATAAAAGTAAACAATGAACGTAACCTAAATGAAGACTCAAAAGAAGATGCTTTTAATCAGAACCAAGTTTGTCAATTTGTTTTGGTTGATGACAACAATTACTTTATAGAAGAAATCGTTGATATGCATAGCGACGAAATTCTTGATGACGATATGGCGGAAACAGTTATCGCTAATGCATCAGGTCGAATGAATATATGTTCAAATCGAGACCAGATTCCGAGCTCATTATCGAAGCCTATTCCAAGCCTAATGATGAATTATGGGGATGGTAATAAAAATCCTAATGTACTGATAACCCAACAAATTGGTGCACAAGGTCAGATTGAAGAAATAGACATTAAGCTCAATGTTCCTATGGTATCGTATTCCAAGAAATATCCGAATGGCCTGCATTTTGATTATGTTTTTAGAGGTAATAAAACAAAGAGCTTGAAGCGGAAGGCCGAGATGACTGATGTGAAATTGTATGAGAAGAAATATAGGAAAGGAAAGAATATTGACTATCCGAAAATTACTATCACAACTATGGGTGACTCTGCGTACAGCAAGGAGTTCAAGCGACTTCTGGATTACTGCAGCTCCGTAAAATTTTCTTATTCACGACCTTTTCATAAAGAGCACATAGATGTGCATGAGCTATTAAAATCATGGCCTATAAGAGGTATTTGTAAAATAGACCAACCTGAGACTGAACCGGACGAGACGTTATTTTCTGACATGGATCAGATGGGTGATAAATCGCCCGATCCAAGGACGCTGACATTAGCTGAAGAAATTAGCACTGAATATGACAAAACAGACTACAAAACTTGCGACACAAATGAAACTAATTTCCATATGGGTTTTGGTGAGGGGTCCGGCAGAGTCATACAAAATTTGGAAGACGGATGTGGTACAAAATTTTCGGCTGCGACTCTGTCGGACGTAAAACACACTCAGCCGCTTTTACTGTCCGAAGGTTATGTTAACTATAAACTTGTGCGTAAATCTGTTAATTCTGCTAAATATATTGATAGAGACAAGATGAAAAACAACATTAGATGCATTGTACTAAAGAATAAAGTCCGATCTTTCTTTGAGCAGACGATGGCAGAATTAAGTTATGATTGGATGAAAAGGCAAGATAAAAAAGATTTGCTCGACTATTCCAAATTCCCATACGGACTTACAGATCCAGATTTTATAGATCCTGTGCCATTCGAAGCCGTTGTTCAGGTTGTGCAAGTTGGACAATTACCTGTCAGCGCGTCCGCTCAGAATCCTGTCACATGTGATCCTCGAGTCACGCAAGTGTCGAACGTTAGTCCATCGCAATGTTCCGCTGAAAACAGTCCCGGCGATGACCAATCTGTGATAAAAACAGAGTACACAGAACTCACAACCGCTGATTTGAGCATGCCTTTGGCTCAAGAATACGTTCAACATATCCAGTCAATGCCAGTACCATCACATGATGAGATGAATTATCCGATGGCTAGTAATTTCACCGTCGATGTAGACATAAAACCAGAAATTAAAATAGAAATGGAAGAAACACCTGAAATTAAAGAAGAGGTAAATGATAATTTTGAGAACAATGAATATCCACAGATGTTTGAAAAAAATATGATGAATAACGTTGATTACTCATATGAAACTAACCATACGCATTTACCACCTTTAGAACCCAATCCTAATATGAGTATGATGTATAATTATACTGATAAGCAGACGCCTGTGCCTGTGTCTGTGCCTGTGCATGAAGAATATCCTCATCTCAAGCAGCACGAACACATGCATATGCATCAACCAGAACACGAGCAACAATACCAGCAACTCCAGCCAGAACTCGAGCAATATCATCAGATGCAGCAAGAGCATGAGCAATATCAACATCAGGACCAATACCAACACCAGCAGAAACTTATACACGAGCAGTATGAACAAGAACAGCAACATCTTCAACAACAACAACACGAATATGAGCAACGACAGTTAGAACTGCGCCAGTTACAATTTGAACAAGAGCAACAAAAACTACAGCAGATGCAGGAACATCAGCTTAAACAACAACAAGAGGAGGAACAGAGGCAACAACAACAACGTTTACTTGAGTTAAAGGAACAAGAGGAATTGAAACAACAACAACATTTACAAGAGCTGAAACTGCAACAAGAAGAACTGCAACACCAACAACATTTACAAGAGCTAAAACTGGCACAAGAAAAACAACAACAGCAGCAGCAATTGCAAGAACTAAAACAACAACAGCAATTACAAAAACAACAAGAACTAAAGCTGCAAAAGGAGAAACAAAAAGAACTCAAACAACAGCTGCAAAAACAAGAGCAAAAACAAAAGCAACAAAAACAACAAGAGCTCAAACTACAGCAGCAACAACAAAAAGAATTAAAACAGCAACAATTAAAGCTACAAAAACAACAACAACAGGAATGAAACAACAACAATTAAAACAACAGAAACAAGAGTTACAGCAAAAGCAACAAATGCAACAGCATGAGTTGCAGCAGAAACATCAGTTGCAGCAACAGCAACAACAGCTAGAGCAGCAGCAGTTACAACAACAACAGCAGCAATTACAACTACAACAACAGCAACTGCAGCAGCAACAACATCAGCAGCTGCAGCAAAACGGTCCACAAGAAAAAACTGACCAAATTGCCATGCGATGAATGCAGCGGGAATTACGGCAACCTCAGAACCCGTCTCGAATAACAGAACACAAGCTATTGTAAACATGTTCTCCCATAAAATAAGGCAAGGCAACGTCACCACAAATCAAACGACAAATAATTTTCAAAAAACTACATCTATTAATGCTATGGCGTTACAACAAGCTTTAGCCCAAATACTCCCGCCGCCATTGAATCAAACAAATAGCACGGAAAACAGTCAGCAACCTCGACACCCCAAGTTTTACATATAGTACAAGGAAAGAGTGCTTCAGGGAACCATCAACAAATCACTTTAGTTGATAATAGCCAGCAGTCTGTTATAAACAACCCGAATAATACTCCAGTTTTGCACATCGTGCAGAACAAAACTGTGCCTACTGGCCCTACGTCGAATGGAACACCGGCTTCACAAACAAATTCTTTCAGTGGGCTCTCCTTAGTAGATGCAGGTCTGCAACAAGGCAATCAACTTCTCCACATTGTGAACGCTGGAAACCAAAAGAATGCAAATACTGGTCAGCTACTGAAGAGAGTAAATCTTCTAACCAACCTAACAAACGTTCAAGGAGGAAATGAACAGAAAATGGTACAATTTGTTTGTAAATCCGCTGACGGAAAACCTATACAGTTAAATGGGCCTCACCAACGGAGCATGGTTCTCAGATTACAACCGGTCGAGGCACCCAATCTACAACAAGCTCAGCCTAAACAAATAGAGACACAAGACCTCAGTCCAACCCAAAGCGCTGCTAAAGACGCAGAAATAAAATCTCGTTCAATTTACGAAGAAAATTATGCGAAATTCATACAAAGCTCATCACCTAAAACCAATTCTCCCGAAAAGGGAACGAGTTTACCTAAATTCAACCAAGCCTTTGGGAAGCAAGTTTATCAAGATGGTGGACAGAAAAACGACATGAGTAATGGAAATGAAATGTCACCCGAAGAAAACCCTGATTGCCAAGCAAATGATAATGCTATAAATTTAGATCATATAAGCCAAATTGGAAGTCCACCGCTATTATTGAGGAAGCCTTCTACATCGCAAGCTCAGCCGAATTTAGTTCAACAAATAAAACAAACTATATCGCCAATGAACATCCACGGCGGTGTGATATACACTCGACAAATACCTGTAAACCTCTCTGGAGGTCAAACTATTAACCTGATCACTGTACCTAGCTCAGACCTAATAGATGAGTCAAATCAAAAACAACAGAATGAGATAGAGCCGTCGATAATAAAGATTGTTCCTCAAACACCAACTCACGCCAATACAGAAAGTAATGACGAAACAAATCAACTCCTTGGGGCGACAAATGAAAACTCACACGCTACCCAACAACAACCAGTATTGACGCAAATGCGAATAAAATTGCCAATGTTAAGCAAAGCACCCCAGTGGTGTCTGGAGGGAGAGTTGTGCGGCCATCATTCTTCCAAATACAAAGAAATGTCATCTCTGGGACCAACCAGCCTGTGTATCAACAGTTGGTGCTTACAGCAGCTCCGCAGCTGGGGCAACAAACTGTAAGAGTACCACAAACTTCGCAACCAACTGCACAACAAACTACTCAACAAGCCAGCCATCAAACTAGCCAGCAAACCAGCCATCAAGCCAACCACCAAACTAGCCATCAAACTAACCTCCAAACCAGTCATCAAACGAGCCACCAAGCCAACCACCAATCCAGCCACCAATCGAGCCACCAATCGAGCCACCAATCGAGCCACCAATCGAGCCACCAAACGAGCCACCAAACTAGCCACCAAACGAGCCACCAAACGAGCCACCAAACCAGCCATCAAACTAGCCACCAAACGAGCCACCAAAACAGCCATCAAACTTGTCACCAAACTACCCTTCAAACTCCCCAACAATCTACCCAACAGGCAACCCAGCAGGCCACCCCACAGGCTAGCCAACAAACTACCCAACAGACCACCCAACAATCTACCCAGCAAACTAGCAAACCCGCTAAAACTGCAACTGCACCAAGTGCCAGTGAAAGTCAATCATCAACTGAGTCCATGAGCTCATCGACATTGGAGCAGCTTAGAGAGTTTGATTTAGTACTGGAACAAGTCAAAGAAAGGAGCACGGTACAACCGAAGTCGAAAAAGGGTTCGAAAAAGTCAAAAGACAAGACTGAGTCAACGGCGTCTACCAGCTCAGCTTCTGGAGAGACGTCTCGTGCCCAACCACATAAGCAGCACCAAGTTCTCTACTCCATCGGGAACACACAACCTTTGAACGTTTCTTACGTGAACAAAAAGTCAGCAACACCAGGTCCGTCATCAACGTCAACACCTTCAACTTCGTCTTTCGCACGGTCACCTGATTCTTCGGGTATCGTTGACTCGTCACCCTCTTCATCGTCGCATAGTCAGATCCCCCACACGGTTACCAGCGAACCATCAACATCTGACGCTCCAGCGCCATCTAAATCTAAATCCAGTTCAAAGTCTAAATCAAGACCAAAAGCGTCTTCGAATCCTCCGAATACACTAAAACTTAACACTACTCCTCCAAAGCCATCCACACAAAAACCGGCTGAAGATGAGCAGACTACTCAACGAATTCTTTACATCTTAGCTGAATATAAAGAACAGGTGGAAAATTCTCCTGACAAAGATAAACCTGCACCTCGACGAAGAAACAATCCACCTTCAAATCCAGGGTCATCGAAACGCAAGAAGAGCTCTAGTTATCGTCGCCGAGATTTGAGTCCTGCGGATGACTCCTGTAGGACAATGGGGTCTGAGGACAGTAGCTGTGGTACATCCCAGGGAGATTGCAACGATAGCTGCATTGACAGCCATTCCCCACAAGACAGTCCACGCAAAGTAGTGCGCAAACTTACTTTTGAACAGGAAACACCAACCACACCTCAACCTAGACCACAGCCACAACGTAACGTCATCGTGGCTGATGGTCAAACAATCACCGTTGCTCGAGGCACGGCTGGCAAACCTTCCACAGCCGCCGTACTCATGCCAGCTAATTACATTCTACCTGTTTCTATGATCAAAGGTGGCCAACAAATTGCTATAGTGACAAACAGAGGCCCGAAGCTACTTACAGTGGGCGGTGGAGAAGGTGGAGGAAATGCACTCCTACTGCAGCGTCTTATCGGTCCTGCTGGACTGAAGCCAGTGTTAGCACGGCCAGGGGTGCGACATGTCCGCTTACCAACTGCGGCACTTCACAATCTTCAAGCGTTCAACTTGGCGACTGCAACCACTGTACAGCCGCCAGATAGTACCGCTTCTCCGGCCCCTGCACCAGCCCCGCCTGAGTTAATTGAGACGAGAGCCAACAGTTCCCCATGGAGAGATCGTGATGCGCAGGATATGAAGCCTGACCGAGGATCCAGCCCTGACGGAGGAGAGCCTTGGCATCTCCCGGCCACAGCCAATCCTCACGACTACAGCTACGAGGAGGTGGTCGGACAGACAACATGGAGCGCACTGTGCTTGTAAGTACACTTTCGTTACTTATATTGGAACTATTATCTCTAAATATATGTATTACATTTCGTTGATAGTTCCAAATTGTATTAAAGCCGTTCGTATCGTGTATGACACACATTTTGCAACTTCAGGACCCGATCCCAGATAGATACAGTCCCGATATGGAGGCGCAAAGGATTTTTGATAAGATGTTCGACGTCGATTCAAAAAGGTCGTACATGGTCGGTTCACACGACGATTCGCCGCGATGCGGCTACGATATAGACGCGTCAGATTGCGACGATAAGGGCTACCATCAGGTACACCGTATCGTAGAACCGACGCTGATAACCTAAACGATTTAGTCGCCTGTTTAGTAGAATGCACGCATCGATTTATTTTTGTCAGCTGTTCTTCGTTCGTTGGTGTGCCGTTTTGATTATACATCATGTAAATGCGACATTTCGAATATTGGAATTTAAATAAAATTAATCTAAGTCAAATATATGCAGCACTACGCATGCTTGGTGTTGTTTCGCATTAGCTTCTATAGTGTTGTTCCTAGTAGCGTTTCGAACGCAACGTCTACTAGAACGACACTGATTCGCAAATGTCACTTCTAAATGATGTACTGGCATCGCCGCTGATCGGACACGGACAAACATTAGGTGTTTATTAATTCTGCCTCCCCTCTTCATTAACTAGTCTTTGTCTTTTATTTTGTCAAGCTCCTGACCTCGGAGTAAGCTTCATTTCTACAACATTCTCTAGCGACTAGATTATAATTTTTGCATGATTGACAACGTCTATCCAACTATGTAATTTCATTGTCAAGTCTATTCCCGCATTACAGCATGACCCCCTTCACTCGGATCATTGTAATTGGAGTTCCTTCATTAGTTGTTGTGAAGTTTAAATCTTAATGTGATAGTTATAAGGTATATTGTTGTTCTTACAAAAGTGTTTTTTAAAATGGAAAAGCTTTGCTTTGCCGTCATTGGACTCATTATTATTTGGGCAGGTAATTCATGTTTGTAGGCTTTGAAAACTGTTCATCACTGTAGCTTTAAGCTTAAAATCTAATTGTCTGTATCCAAATTAATTTTAAAGTAAATCAATGAAATTAAAAAATAAAAAAAATTCATACCTATCACTTCTAAAACGAACAAGCCATAAATAAAAAAAAATCAACTAAATTCTTAAAATTCTTCATTCAAAATTAACCATAGACAATTGTGACGTATATTTTTCTGGTGTAGGTTGTACAGAAGAAGGATGGATCACAGCAAAGGCAGCACCGTTTGAGTCACGTGTCTGCTGCGGCTTTGCGACACAAATATGCTGTTCTGGAACATGAACTGAGATTACAGGTAATAAATTGCTTTCGGTTTTTTACAAATCTCACTAATAGCATGGAGTCTTGATTTGATTTGGCCGGTTTATGGCAAACTTTGTCTTTATACCTTTAAATAATAAGATGTGTAAGGATTTTATGTTATTATTTTTAACATTTCATAAATAGTTTATAATGTCCACTTGGATGTATTAATTTTAGTTGTGTTGTTTATTTTAATTTCTACGTGTTTTGAATGCTATCTTATATTTCTTATACTATTATATAGGTATATGGTTTTTATAAAGACCTATGCATAGGCGTAGTCTGTAAAATTATCAAAAAAACTGTATTTTTATCACCTCTAAGGTTTTGGGTAATTAGTTGACAAAGTTGTATTATATTGAATTTAGAAATGGTCTGCAGATTACATAAAATCTAATGTCATGGATATTAACTAAAATCGCGGGTTACTCGCGTGAATATACTGAGAAAAGCTCTACTAGTTTCGAACCACAGAGGGGTTCTTCCTCATGAGCAGCGTGCGCGGTCGCGGCGACGTCGCGCAGCTCACTGTGAAACTAGTAGAGCTTTTCTCAGTATATTCACGCGAGTAACCCGCGATTTTAGTTAATTTAGTGTGTCTCACGATAGGTATTCATGGATATTCTTTAAGGATTAGGCTCTTTGCATTCTTCTTTTCAAAATAATAATTATTGTTTCAGTTGTGAAAAATCTATCCTATGTTATGTTAATTTTAATTTTATTTCCAACGTGTTTTAATTTCTGTTTTATTAATTAATATACGCATGTATCGAATAGGATTTTCTTTCTCAGAAATCGTTGTCGGAGGAGTGTGAGGACTTAGGCGTGGACTCTCCATCTGCGTCGGAGTTATTCCCTGAAGCTGAGCTGTTATTCGCCGCCTCACCTGCGCATGATCACACCCAGGATCATGGTCACCATTCGCATACTCGTAAGTGTTATATTCAATGATAGTTATTGTTACCTGAAAGTAAATTAGTTATACCTACTAATTCTAAGTTGTTAGCTAATTAATAGTTAGTTGTTGCCTTTTCTTTGGCTCTGTCAATGCGTGAAGAAAGTCTGGACGTTTCCACTATTATCTCTATTTGATAAAAATTTAAATCTTTATTAGCCTTATGTTTAGTAATTCAAATTTTGACTGGATTATTTTTAACTACATGTAACTGTCATGTACAGTACAGTACAGTACAGTTATATGCAACCTGAGTACAGTACAGTACAGTTATATGCAACCTGACGTGAGTACAGTACAGTACATTTATATGCAAACTGAGTACAGTACAGTACAGTTATATGCAAACTGAGTATAGTACAGTTATATGCAACCTGTGTACAGTACAGTACAGTTATATGCAAACTGAGTACAGTACAGTACAGTTCTGTGCAAACTGAGTACAGTCAACACAGAGTCAGATTACATATATATGTAGTCAGTTTGCATAATGTAAAACGAATTCCCAATAATTTAGAGTACAATGCTCCAAATATACATGATACTATATTACTACTAAGGTTTTACAAAATTAAATTCAATCAAACTTACCAGATTTTTTATACCTCCTTTCCCTTTTATTACATTTCTTACACTAGTCCTATAACCGCTAAATTATAAACTACCAAAACCTTCAATAACATACTTTACTAGGTATTATCAGTAGATTATACCTCAATATGAACCTGTGGTGTGTGAACGCAGATGCGAGACACAATGTGTTTTCTATTGTGTCTCATATACTGGCATACAAGAAGTTTAATCCCTTCAACATTTATTCCAGCACAACCAATGATGCATCATACCATATCCCAACCGGATTTAGATGACCAGATTGCTACCGACCAGTTATTACCTAGGACGAACATGCATGACGATCAGAATGACCTAGGTCTAGGTCTAGAAGACGTGGGCATTGTCACTGTGAGTGAGGATGGGATGCAGGCCACTATAGCGCTGGACCAGGAGGAGTTTGCCCGGTCTCATCCTAATACCACCTTCCATAGTGAACCCACTGATGAGGGAGAGGTATGTAAATATTGCTATACTAGAACAAGAGTATAAAATGTTTCATGATTTAATGTAATCGAAAATGTGTCGTGTTTACCGATTCCTAAGTTGAAAATAATTTGCAATTAAACATGTCTCGCCAAGTCTTGTATCTTACTTATACTTTCATAAATTTTTGTTCGATATTTTGTAGTGTAGCATTGGAGTTATTTACCAACTTTACAATAAACTGTGTTGATTAAGTATTTGTGTAATTGTTTCCAGGTGCAGCCATTCACAATAAGCGGTCTGAAAGGTCGTCACATAACATCGACGATATTCCACGCTAACCGCGCCCCCGGCACCGTCCTGATGACGGCGCCGCAGACCACCGTCATCTCACAGGCCACCGCCGAGAGTGGCGGACCACACAACACTGTCAAGTACTCCGACATAGACAACATGATCAACTCCTTACCCGGACCACACACACAGAACAGCATCAACTTATCCTCAGTACTCGTCAAGGACGACGGACTCACAAGATTCGACAGCATTCTTAATGACAATAGAGAACTGCACCTCTCTAACACAGCGTCCGCCATCGTCCACGCCACAGGTAACAACACCACACAGGTCATCAGGCGAGTCTGCTACGGCAACAAGAGGGAACAAACTTCAAGGTTCCTTATTGACGAACACGAAGGTCTCATGCACAATCACCACACCAAAATGATGGCCGACGACTCGAGAGATTTTGGAGACGTTGAAGATGAAGAGTCTTCTCCGGAGCGAACTGAACTATTCTGGGAGTCGAACTCCGCTTCAGAACGTGAGACAAGACGCGCACTTGATTTTAGTAGCGACAGCGACAAATGTTGCAAGAGCCCATCCTTCGAAGAGAATAATTCTACGGATTCCAGCGGGATTGGTGCTCATATGAGATTAGACTCTGTTATAAAAGAGGCGCGGGGCATTGAGAGGCGTTGTAGTGCAGATGGGTCGTCTGCGGACGACACTCACGCCCCACCGCTTCGTACGTATCCTCCGAAGCGCATGTACCATCACGCGCTAGACGCTGGCGCAGCGCGGAGCCTGTCCGGGAAGACTCGGGCGGGCGAGCGCTCGCCTGATATGCACGCGGAGCGACACGACCGACACGAGAGACATGACAGGCATGAAAGACATGATAGACACGACAGGCACGACAGCGCGGAGGGCAGGCGGCGCGCGTCCGGCCGCGGCGTCGTGAAGCGCGGCTGCCACTGCTGCAACGGCGAGCCGGCCCCGCCTCGTCCCAAGAAACCCCGCCAGAGGAAACCCAACATTGACTTTACAACAACCAACTGACATACGACACATTGTGATTACCGATTTCTACATTAAGGCTGTGGCATTATTATTATATACTCCGTCTGCCACGCCAGACTGAAACGCGATCTCTTTACTGACGAGGTTTCACTTTTTTAGGTGTATTATAAAAAAAAGTTGTTGAAATTGTTTTGTATATAATTTTATAAGTAAAAAAATAACCGGTAGCTAAGTTCACAGCAGTTTGGATACGCGCGATTATATTTTTTTTTGTTAAAGTTGATCGAATAATTTTTCGTAAGTTCCTTTACGTGTTATTATTTTCTAAGTATGTCACCGATAAGTTCAAATTCGTTTTTATTTGTAGTTCGAACGTGGACTTCTTGTAGCGTTGTTTTTTATTTCTTGTAACATATTATCCATAAACATATTTTGTATCGATATATGTAATTGTATAAAAATGTATTTCTAGGTTACCTCTAATAGACGTAAGTGTTTCCGTTAGTGATTACAGGCCATACTCAAATATGAATTTAATCGTCTTTTAGCGGTGTAGTTGTATTAATTTATAACATTTATAATAGCCCTTCATAACGATGCTAGACTGATGTTGAGGTAATGATTCGTTTCATTAGCGCGTTGTCACGTTTGATTCGAGCCAATATGTATGTATATTTATTTATATAGTGTAGTATATTTGCGCATAGTTTTAGTTGTAAGCTACTTCCATGTGACACAGCACAAAGTGAACTATTCATAAACACGATGGGAGCTTTAACTTGGTGATTTGAATTATTTTTGAGATTTTGTTTATCATAATATTTCGGTGCCAATAGTTTATGTGGCGCCCTCTACTCACCTGCGCTTTACATTATGTTTCCAAAGGGCGTTAATATCGCTGTATTTAATGAATAAATATATAAACATTTAATAGTAGCAATGTGTTAAGCTAGTGTGAATTTGATATCCATAGTGTAAAAGATGTAAATAAATTTTTGATCCCCAATTTTTGTTTAGGGGACAATCTAGTCACTATAGTACCGATATATAATGTAGCGTTATACGTCTTACTCAGTCCAGTCGAGCACAGAGCCTGCTCGCTGGCGTACCGGGCCGGCTCTAAGCCGATGATTCATTTTCCGTACAGTATTCTACCGCTTGTGTATATAAAGCCGTAATAGTAAACGAAGAAAATAATGGTTCATTTGTTACTAATTACAATTACAAGAATAAAGTGTGAAAAAGTAAAAAAAAAGAAATAAACACTAAATTCTCGACGTTTAGAATCAAAATTCATTCCGAATTTGTAAATAGTGGAATGGGGGGGTTTTAAATTTTAGTGAATTTAGTGAGTTTCGACCTATTTTGGGTCGTATAGTGAAAATTGTAATGGGGTAATTATGTGCACTCGATGGGTGGTTTTATGGAGCCCATAGTTCAACTTAAATTAGTCGTAAGCTCGTGTTTAGTGTGTGACGGCTAATAGTGTATCGAGACGCGTCCGTTGCGTGGCGCAGTCGGCTCACGTAACCGCCACCTCCGCTAAAGACACTAAAATTATCACATCCAATATTACGACTAACTTATAATAATTATTCTGAGAGTTTTTGAAACCTACGTATTATTTCGTTTTGGAAGAAAAAAAATCTGCCATTTCTTAAAAGTAAGGTTCGAATTTTTTATATATTCCAGCATGTTGTTATTGTTCTTGTGACTCATAATATTGTGGGTAGCGTCGTACCTCCGATATTATAGTTTGAACGAAAAAATACAGTATTGCAGATGCGTTTTTGTTATATTTTTCACTTAGAAATTTAAATTTATTAGCTGTAAAAGGAAACTATTAATTAACGTTTAGGAGTTTCATTATTTTTTAATTAAAAACATTTGTGTTTTTGTGATTACATACTGTAAACATTATTTTTAAAAATGCTACAGAAAAAATGATCATTAAAACTTATCTATTAAAATTAAGGCGATTTTATTTATGTTCTTGGTCCATTTTACTTAATTTACCCCCAAGAATTAAACCTTTATTTCCCTTAAACCAATAGGGTACTTTCCTAAATTTTATTTTAATGTCCGTCTAGTACATTAATTTAAAACTTTAGACACGTATTTTTTCTTTTCTCACAAAATGAAATACTTTCGACTATATAATTAATTTGAAATATCGTGTGACGTCAGTCACGGCAGCGTGTCATATTTTGTAGCACGCTATGACGTAACTACCTCCCACTCCTAAACTTAGCGCCATTTTATTTAAGTTTTGCAACGAAAATAAAAAAAATACGTGTCTTATATTTTTCCATTATCTAACTGACTGGCTAATTAGATTTTAATTTTCATATCCTGGAAACTACCCAATTAATGCACTTTTGGAACTCATAAAAATAATACTAATATGTATCAAAGAAAACAAATTAATCTGGTTTAATAAAACACATTTCTAATTATGACTATAAAATAATATATTACTAAGTATATGTATTACATTTATTCAGTCTTCGCATGCAAAAATACAAAATCAGCTTGTTTTAGCGTGATTGTATAAAAATCATACAAATTGTATTAAAAATTAAAAACCTATGCACAACTGGAAATAGGCACAGACAATTTTCATTAAATAGGTACTGATTTTCAAAAATAACATCGTAAGTATCGCGTGTACCTTTTATAAGCTCTGTGATTAAATAATTGGTGTTATAAAAAAACTATTGACGACTCTTAGACTGCCATTTTAAAACTGGCAACTCAAGTTCATGTTACAAAGGTCTTGCCTGTTCTGCCTTTACTAATTCTTCAATTCAAATATAAATACTAATCCGCAGTCCAATTCCTTTTATCCTTCAACTTCTTCATGACTCCAAGCACTTCAAGCCTGAACTCCAGTCTCTCATTTTCATTATACTTCACAACAGTAGGTAATAAAGACGCAAAAAATGCCTCATCTTCGTTCATTATCCGGGGGTCATTCGCAAAACTTGTATCAACTTCAACAAAATTAATATCGTTTATAGAATCCATGATTGAAGAATCATCGTTTGTATCTTTGATGCTACTTTTTCTTGTTTTCTTTCGACTAGTCACAGATTCTTCATCATCAAAAACGAATTTGCTGGATTTCTTTTTACTTTTACCCTTACGGTAACTGTAATCACTAACATCTGTTGATTTTGAGTCGAAATCCCGTTTTGAACGTTTCGTACTACTATAGCTAACTTCGCTGACTGAATCAACTTTAGCGGCATCAAAATCATTTTTCTTACTGCCAAAACTAGTGACATTACTGATGGTGAAATCACTGGAAGTTTCAGGCACTGTTTCAGTAGTTATTGTATAACTAGTTTCAGGTTCTTGTTTCATAAAAGTAGGGTCTAAATTCATTTCTCTATGGCTTTCATTCGCAGCGTCAGGTATGATTTTCATTAGGAATTCTAAGTGTTCGTGTAGTACGTATTTCTTCTTTGGCTTACCCATTCTAGTTTTTAATGTTTTGTTAAATGTATCCCTGATGTTTGTCCATTTGTTTAGGATTAGTTCTCCTGTAACAAAAGATGAATAAGTTATTTATTTTCTAAGTTAGTTTTAAGCATTCATCATCGCCCATGGACACCTGCAGACAGGGCCGTCTTACACTACACTTGGGACTTAGGGCACACAACAAATTAGGGCTCTTTTGGAATATGTACCTTTTTTAACGTTGCCCTACACTAGGATTTTCTCCTGTATCGTGAGTGCATTTACATACATGCAAGTTCACATACACATTACACCAAGACTCAAAACAACAATTAGTCGATTACTCAAAGATTTGCTTAGTACGGGAATCGAACCCGCTACATGTTGCGGGGCATACGGTTGCCGCGCAAGGTATACCGGGTGTGTGTCCGTCGTAGAAATTGTAGGTCCTTTAGAGTCCACTGCGGATGGGGGCCCTGGGCACAGGCTCCGAGAGCCCTTATGGTAAATACCATACTGGCTGCAAAGCAGAGGAGTTGCAAGTGCGTTATCGGCCATTAAAAAAAGGAAGGGACGAGGAACCCAGCGTCCCTTCCACGGGTTTGCCACAGAACAAAAATTTGTGTTCCACGAGGCCTCATTCACACAGCTTAACATAACAGAGGCGTTGTTACACGCCGGTTTTCATTGAGGCCGTTGTATCACTCCGATTGAGCCCGGTTGATCAGACAGTTTTTTTTTAGTAAGTATATCTACGTCATCGTCATCATAATATTATAGAGAAGAGAAACCAGAGTTTTTTTTTTCTATTTGGCAAACGAAACCAGAGTTTCCGAGTTCGATTCAGTAACTTGTCAACTGACAATTAATGTTTACATTCAATTACAATAATAATAATTGTTTTGTCCTTTCAGCTACTAACAACTAAAAACTACCGCAAAGTTATGTTCGACGGTCCAATAATTTTGCCGTCACCACTCGACACTGGCAGTATAGTCGACAACACCATTTTGGAGACTCGGTTGCCAAAGAAGAAAAAAAACATCAAAATTAATTCTTATCCTTGATGATAAGAGTTAAGTTCTCATGTACTTGTGTACTACGTATCATGCACGTTATCAATGATTACAATACCTATCAATCTCGGTTGGAATATTATATTAGTAAATATTTTTATAAACTTTACGCAAATATTACAGACAATAGAAGTTGACAATCCAATACAATAACTTCAGAACAACATGTTTGTTTCCATTACATACCCGTGATTCTCTTTTCTTCAGGCGTCATATCTTCATAACTGTCATCCAATAAGTTGAAAATTTCTTCCCAAGCGCTCCTCCGTTCCGTTCGATCTTTATAATTTTCCAACGTTTTATCCCATAAACACGGCCGCTCCTTAACATATCTTATTAAACTTATCACATCGTACTTAAAATCACGTACAGATCGCATTTTACTACGAAAATAACTAAATTAAACAACAAAATTAAGTTTATTTCGTTGTTTAGTCGAAGCTGTTTACACACCCCAGTCTGACACGTCACTACGACGTGCTACGGATAACCATTTCTCGAATCGGATCGTGTTATTGCTGTCTCACTCTTTATGTACAAGAATGAGGGAGAAAGAATCACGATTCGAGGTCACCGACATGGCGGCGCGTCCGTGTGCCAGCACCGAGTGTTTCATAGTCCAGTATAAGTTGAACCTGCTCCACATATGAAATGTGATCTCTTGTAGGTCCAGACGAATAGCTGTTGGTATGCGTGTTCATTGTTCCAGTCAAAATGTCGAATCGTGGGTGAGATTGTAAACTTTGCGTTATGATTTTATGAACAGGGGTGTAAGGAATGTGAGGAAAAAAGTAAGATTGTCTAGGTACTACATTATAATGGTTGAATAAGCTTTTTATCACAGGTATTCATGCAGTCAGGAAGTTAATTAATTTTAAAATATTTGTTTACGTATCTAAGAACATTGTTACAAGGAATGTAACTAACATTTAGGTACTATGGCTCATCTATAAATTCTTCTTCATTGTTTATTCATTTATGTTGGATAGATTGAGTTATAATTTCATGATTTTTGTTAACGAACTCGCTGCTTCAATTTAAGAATCGCCTGCACATAAGTTTATAGCAAATTATTGCTTGCGATAAATATGTAACTTCTTCACCACCAGGCATTATTAAGATTTTTCAAAAAGGACCTCCTAATTAGTTCATTGGAGATCTTATTGTTTGTTTGTTTGTGCGTTTTCAAACTATAATCTAACCCGGCTACCAAGCGTGGAGATTGGAGATAGAGATTATGGCAATCTCTGAAATGTTCTTAAGTAGTGGAGGTCTGCTGTCCAGTTGTGGTGACAACTTCACAAGACATCCACTGTTGAACATAGTCTCCTCTAATTACTAAAAAAGCGATTTGTCATGCCATGATATGATCATTATTATGTAATACATATCTACGTAACTTATAAAATATATTAATCAACAAAGGTTACAAAAATCTTGAAAAAAATTTTTTTTTATTTATTAACCTTATTATCCAGTTACCTGTGCCACATTCTGTTAAAAAACCTTAAAAAAACCGGTGTCAAAATTCGCGGGGCAACATTATTTTCTTGAAGTATCGATCAGTCTGCGCGCGCAATGGAAAACTGTCATACGAATTTTGTACGTGAAAAAATACCATAGCGACACCGTGTCTAGGTTATTTTAACAAGTTTTAAAGAAATAAATGCACTAGAATTACTAGAAATAATAATAAAATATAGTTTTTGAAGTAAAACAGTGTATTACGATGGTTTTACATTAGTTTTTGTGGATATGGTGTATTAATTTTTTATCTGTATTTCGCCGGTTGCAGACTAAAGGTATGTTGTTATATTTGTTAAAATACTTAGCGTATTTACCGTCACAGTGCAATTAGGCCTTCGGGTAAGGTAAAAGGGCTGTATAGTTTGTGCTGCCTTGCATTAGAATGAAAATAAAAAGAGTTAGTCGCTTTCGGGCTTGTCATCAGCTGATCGATAAGCATAACTATTCACCCTCCATTTACTGTGTAGGGAGCGCTTATCCAAGCATTCAATATAGAAATACGTACTCATATACTTCTAGGCATTTCACGTCGTATATAGCCTATATAGGTAATGTTACTAGGTACCAACTTCAGGCGTTTTCAAGGCTAAGTACTTTCAGTACCTAACTGCTTAGATCAATGCTTTAATATAATAATACTGAGTCTTATTTGGTTGAATTAAAGTAAATAGTTTCGAGTGCCGGAGGACATCATACAAAGTGGAATTTGTTGTAACTAGGTATATTAATATACGTCCAATGCGCATCTATCATTATTTCAAGGATTTTAGTTATGGTAGTTGTCATAATTCTATAAGTAAACAGTTTTTATCGATTAAGGTCATTGAGTGAACATATTGTTTTAGTATTCAACGTGCCTTTGAAATGAATTGTGCAATATGTTGTTCAAATTCGACATGCTATTCTTTTTCTAAAAGGCGTTTTAATCTTTCGCTTGATGTAACTATTAAATTTTAGTAAAATAATTAGTCTGATACACATACAGTTAAAATACGTAGGTATATTACGATAAATATAGTAGTGGTTGTACAGTGGCAGGTCACAGTTTTACAACATATCTGCTGGGTCTTTCGTTGTTGTCCATTACGTATGCAATATTTGAAAAAAAAAAAATTTAGGTACTCTACTGAGTATCTTAACAGGGTTGGCGCGTAATATTGTGTAATAATCATGTTGTATGCTTGTATGTAACAAAATAACTACGCAATGTAGATAAGAGTTATTAAAACAAACACTTAACTAGATACATATTCGTACTTAGACCTAGGTATCGAAACTAGCTTTCTACCCGCGACTTCGTCAGTGTAGCCATAAGACAAAATATAGCCTATATCACAGTTTAGCTTCGTAATAAAATAACCATTTCCAGGTACAAAAAACACATTTACCTATAATACTAGCTTTCAGTTATGATAAATTTAAACATACACTGAAACTTACCTCAGATTAGGATACAGGATTAGCATCATCTATTAATGAAAACCGCTAACTAGTGTTTGATTATTCATCGCGTTTATACGGGCAGTCACAAAAGAGGATTTCTTGTATCATTTTTTATGGGTTTTTTTTAAGGATTGAAAATCATCGAATGACTGCTCCCGCCTAGGTGAGGCGGGAGGGAGTGTCCGACTCTTACTGACTAAAAACCGCCCCGTTCCTTCTCCTGCACGTCGAGCCGGAGCCCCGGTGACCCGTTAGGTTCTCCACGACACCTTCTCCCCCCTTGGGTTTTTTTATGGGATAAGCCGGTAAATGAGCTGACGCATCACCTGATGGTAAGCAATCAGCGTTATACTGGAATACCAATGACGTAACAAAGTGCGTTACCGGCCTTTTGGGTATTAGGAATTTGAGGATTCTTGTGGGATTCAGGGATTGGGTAGATTGGGGGGAAGGGAAGGGGAGAGGTGTAATTGGGTCTCCGGTAACCTCATTCACACGACGAAACACAACACAAGCGTTGTTTCTCGTCGGTTTTCTGTGAGGCCGTGGTATTACTTCCGTCGAGCCGGCCCTTTCGTGCCGAAGCATGGTTCTCCCACACTTAATGAAAACCATTAGCTAGCTAGTTTTTGACTTTTCATAACGTTTATACGACCAGACACAAGAGATTTCTTGTATCGATGCAGTAAGGATGTAGGTACTGACTAGTTGTTACTATTCCATGGCACTTGCGACGTCCTATATTAATTTCGATACATAACATCCTGATTTCTTTTTCAATTGCAATGGGGATAATGACAGGGTATGAAAATTAAAAATATAATTAGTCCGTAAGTTAGGTAATGAAAAAATATTAGACACGTATTTTTTATTTTGTCGTATAATAAAACAATACTTAGATAAAACGAATCAAAGTTTAGGAGTGGGGGCTAAAACGTCATTTCTTAGTATAAAATGTACTGAGAAGTGACGTCACGCGACATTTCAAATCAATATATCTTCGAAACTATTCGTTTCTGTGAGAAAATAAAAAATACGTGTCTAATGTTTTTAAATAATCTATCAGACGGACATTAAAATAAAAATTAGTCGTCTACCCCATTGCAGTTTGCCCAGTAGTTAGTTACCTACAATTGCTAGTATACCGACGGCGACGATTCCCTACCTACTTATTCTGTATTGGTAGATAAATATGTACACTGGAGCATTGATTACAAATAATTTACGGTACATATCGATTGGTTTTACCCTTGACAACGTTTACTTGCTATTTATAGAGACCCAGAGCTTGTTTCCATTCGATATATCAATGTTTGCACCTAATTAAATGGAAATTGTTCTATGTAATAGGTTCTTTATAATTGCACATGCACCAAAATAGGTAAAACATGTAAAACTATTTGTTTATTAACCCTTTATTACACACAAAAATAAGGTATGTACATAACATAAAGGTGGACTTAATGCCACATGTCATTTTCTCCCAGTCAATCTTTGGGTTAAGTAGAGAATCAGCAATGTAGTCAATACGAAGTTTCCATTTTACCTACGTGTCTCAGTATTATCATCATCACGCCTTTTATTCCCGAAGGGGTAGGCAGAGGTGCCACTGTAATTGTACAGTGGCACCTCTATCTAATCCTCTATACCAATAGTGATAGGGTGTTACCAATGTAACTATTTATGTTAGGAGTCCCATGTAATAAGGGCTGATCCTATTACCATATACCGGGCACAATTCTAAATTCCGTGCTACTACTGAAATTTTTTTAAAAAGCCAAGTAATTCTTTGCCCGACTGGGGAATTGAATGCTATCGGCCTATGAGGCAGTCTATAGTCAATATTTATGTCCCGTTACAACATAATGAAGTCCAAAGAAACACCTTCTTATTTTGAAGTCGTTTAAAATCACCTTTATTTGTTTTACGACAAAAAAGTATTTTAATGCCAATTCTAGAGTTCAGTATATTATACCCAGATTGTCTAGTACGCTCTTCTGTTCCAGGTTAAGATGTGGACGGTATGCCTGCCAGGATGGGCAGCGGCCGTGGTGGCGGGTGCCCTACTGCTGTACGGGAGCATAGACGTAGCCTACTTCGCCAGGATGATGTACACTGTCGCTAAGGCACGGTATTTCAAGAAGAAAGTCTGTATCATGGATACTACTGAGGTGGAAGGTACGAACTGTCCCTAAATCCTACACTTAGTTTTGAACGTGTTTAAGTAGGATAGTTTATCTTAACCTTTCGCTTGTTTGAGAGTTGAGTGCCCATCGCGCAATTGTACACACGGGTGTACGAGAAACGCGCACCGATTGGATATTTTTTCTGTGACGTATATTTTGAAGTTTGCAACCCGTTTTTATTTGATTGAACAGAATAGTTAATTCGCTTTTCTATTAAAATATTTATCCGTGTGTACGAGAACGTACAAACGTACAAATACCAGTTATCTCTTTTCATTGCTGTCTTTTCAAATTTCAGCTCTGGGCTGCTAGAAATTAGAATGAACCACTCAATGCATCATTATTTTATAACAATTAGTTATTACAACACTGTCTTTCAAATCTGGGAGAGCCATGCTTCGGTACGAATGGGCCGGCTCGACCGGAGTGATACGGTCTTACAGAAAACCGGCGTCAAACGCTTGCGTCGTGTTTCGCCGTGTGCTTACCGGAGGCCCAATTATAACCCCTTCCCAGAATCCAATCCCCCGAACCCCCCCACAATCCGCAAATTCCCAGTTTCCAAAAGGCCGGTAGCGCACTTGTAACGCCTCTGGTGTTTCAGGTGTCCATGGCCGGCGCCAATTGCTTACCATCAGGTGATCCATCTGCTCTCTCCGTCTTTACCGGCTTTTACTATAAAAAAACGCGATTAATGACAGTTCCGGTGAAAAAAGAATGTAACATAACATAAACATAACATAACATCACGCCTTTTATCCCCGAAGGGGTAGGCAGAGGTGCACATAGAAGTAACACCCACTTTTCACTATTTATGTTATGAGTCCCATGTAATAGGGGGTGAGCCTATTGCCATATACCGGGCACATTTCCAGACTCCGTGCTACTACTGAGATTTTTAAAAAACCCAGTAATACTTTGCCCGACCCGGGAATCGAACCCGAGACCCCTTGCCCGGCAGTCGCACTTGCGACAACAACAACAAAAAAGAATGTAGCCTTATAAAAGGTCTGAACAAGCCACTAATTACATGTGTATTGCGTTTTCCAGCATGGTGTCTAGTAAATGACATCGACACGCTCCTCTACCACATGAACAACGCCCGCTACCTTCGGGAGCTGGACTTCGCAAGAGCTGACTTTTATGAAAGGACGGGCCTCTACGCCAACATCAAGGCAGCAGGCGGCGCCGTGGTGCAGGCTGCTTGCACCATCAGATACAGGCGGTTTCTGAAACCGTTCACCAAGTTTATTATTACTTCTAAGGTAGGTTATACTTTGGAGTTTTGGTCTCTCATTTTAGTATCAGCCGAGAAGTAGATTTCAAAGATGTTCTGTTAGGTAATTAAACAAAAATTACTTGATTTTAACTGTAACTCAAAATATGACGGTTGTATTTGAAGTCGTATAAAAACCAGAGGTGTCGTTGACAGAAAACTGTTGAAATGTTTCACTAGCCCATATTTATGTTGCCCCAAATAGCGTTCAATTTATCAAAATCTTTTGCCCTACATAGGTATAAGGATGATTGTTTTTAAACGTTGCCCCACACTAGCATTTTCTCCTGTGTCGTGGGTGCGTTTACAAACATACAAGTTCACATACACAATGACACCCAGACCCGAAACAACAATTAGTGGATCACACAAAGAGTTGTTCCGTGCGGGAATCGAACCCGCGACACGTTGCACGGCAGCCGGCTGCCCAGCCACCGCACCAACCATGCAGTCTACTTGATCTAGCTGAATATAGGTACATAATATTAGGTACTGACCAGTTTCAATTCCATTCCAGGCAATATTCTGGGACGATAAGACAGTGTTTATGGAGCATGAGTTCATAGGCCCTGGTGGCTTCGTGCACGCGATAGCAGTATGTCGGCAGCGAGTTATTGACACTTCTGCTGCTGCTATAGCAGAATTACTGCTGCAGCTGCATTGCGGAGGGTCTTGCAGACACCCTCCTGAGAAGATGCCCCCTGAGGTACGTGAGTTTGATCTAGGATACTTGGAAATTAAAGTCTAATATTTATTAATTAGTTAGGCCAGGTGCTTTATAAAAGTGAAGTAGTGTATAAGTTGTTTTAATAGGATATTTTGGCTGTTATTTAAAGTTTACTGAATGATTTTTGGAAAGTAGAAAACATAATATACTGTGTAGAATTTTGTAATGCCACCCTTAATATTTGAAGTGCTTAAACCATTAGGTCAATCATTGAAGTAATAATATATGTATTTAAGATTTCATTGTTTTCTTATGATTCAATTTATGAAGTTTGTTAAAGAAATTTCATCCTTATTCAACCTAACGATCGATGCAGTACAAGTACAGGATGCAACTATTACAGATTTTAGTAGGTTCGATTACCGTGCGGCAAGCGAGTTTTTAAAAATCTTTGAATGCCGTTTTCTTTCTCTTCAAAAATAAAGTAATGTTTACTTTGATTAAAATGTTCTATCGACATTATTAAGAGTACTTCCCCTTCAGGGGGCATTACAAAATTCCACCCTGTCTAAGGGGATGACACTGAGAAGTGTCAAAATTTACGTCAATTCCATATAATTTAGTTTTCTACTCTACAAGTAGACAAGCGCTAAATTGCATTTGGCTACAGCTGCAGGATTGATGTTCATTCTAAACTCTCTTTATATTACGCTTTATGATTTGATCGGTTTTAAATTGCCTTTTAATTAGTCATTAATCCCTGGTCCCATGTTCTCCCTTATTAAATCATGCCCCTTTCCTTCTTATCCTCCTATTCCTTTATCCTATTCATCATCGACGCGTACTCCACCCCATTCCGTACACCCTTTGATTTTTAGCTATCAATGTAGATAATAGGATGATGACAGGGTATGAAAATTAAAAATCTAATTAGTCCGTCAGTTATGCAATGAAAAATATTAGACACGTATTTTTTATTTTGTTGTATAATAAAATGATATTTAAATATAACGAATCAAAGTTTAGGAGTGGGGGCTAAAACGTCATTTCTACGTATAAAATGTACATAGAAGTGACGTCAGGCGACATTTCAAATCTATATATCGTCAAAAGTATTCGTTTCTGTAAAAAAATAAAAAATACGTGTGTAATGTTTTAAAATAATCTACCACACGGACATAAAAATAAAAATGAGTCGTCTACCCTATTTAACTATTTCAACATTGGTTTGGAAGATATGAAGGAATTAGGGACATGATTACCCATTGCTCAAAACTGAGATGTAAATCACTAATGATGACTACCACATTATGAATGCCAGCTCCAGAAATATATGAACTATCTTCGTAAGTACCAGAGTCTAAAATGGGTATTTATTTTTAATTCCAGTTGGAGCTTTGGGTGCAATGTAATGAGCTGAGCTCAGCTCGTCTTCGAGCACCAACTGCTCCATTACCAGTCCTAGACGCTACCCAAAACCTTGGCTGCGGAGAAATGGTACCAGCAGCAGTTGAGTGAAGCCACCTTTTTCACTATCCAGCTCAGCATACACACAACAAGTGCGAGTGAGACGACAATAGGGTATGCTCGCTCGATAGTGAAATTTTTGTCAGATGTCGCGTTATCGCCGTGCGGTACGGACGTGTTAAACGGAATTTAATGTTAAAAGCTCAGCTTTTGATGTTAATTTCTTTAAAAAAAGTTGGTTTAAGGGACGGATTATATGAAGCTGTGTTCGCAGGATAAGCAGAGGTGCTTCTGTGTATTAACATAAAATGTATCTGTATTTACCTATAAGTGTTTAAATGATATAAAAATTTAAACGAAAGCTTTTTATTGTTTTGAATAATTTAATCAATGGCAGATTGATCTTGTTTTATTGTGTATCCGTGTGTGTTTGTTTTTAGATGTCATCACAAGTAATTAATATCCAAAAATGTAATGGATCAAAGTATTCAATTGAATATGCTTGTTAATTATGAAATTTATTTATTTGAATGTGTTTAATGGATATCATGTTATAAAATATCGTCAAATTATGTGATCTTCTAGCTAAGCTAGGTTAAAATAATTAATATTAATAAAGATGTAAGGGTTAGTTCACATTGAGTTTAGGTTTAAAGAAATTATCCTTGAGGGATTTCCAATGAAGTAAGTGATATATCTAATGAGATCTTTTTCTAGATCTGTTTCCACAAGCGGATTTCATTTATGGGAGCACTTCTTCTAGCCTGTTTGTTGGAATAAGTGTGAAATTAATTAAGCATTGAATAAGTGGATCCTATTTAATCGAATGAGATCCATATGCACAAAGTTGCTTAGGAAAAAAAGGAAAATTTTAGGCCCGCGTACAATTTATACCTGGAATCGAAAATGTATCTATAAATATGTAATGGATTTTTAAATGATAAGAAATTGGTTAATTTTCATCCTATGTTACAATTACAATATTATTCTATTTACATGTTCTTGTCAAATAAGACAAGTTTATCATTTTGATGTACTGAAATTAATTACAAATTAGTTCTTGTTGTTAGATTTCTTGGTATTTCTCAAAATAGAATGTCGATTATTTTCTGTCTTTATTGAGATAACGACATTATAAGCATAAACTTCAAAATTTGAACTGGTTTTAAAAGTAAACTAGACTTTCTAGTGATCTAAGCGTTACTAAATTCGATTCCTAGATAAGGTAAATGATTAAATATTGCATATTAATTTAAAGTATACAGTGGCTTGAATTATAAGACTATGCTTCCTATAGGGAGATATACACTTTCTATTGAATTATCATAACTGGTGTTAAAGGTTGTCTGCTTACCCTCTCTTTAGATGGGATGTCTAATGTCGTAAGTACCTGTTTTAGACTCAATGTGAATTAATCCTCGAAAAATCTTCACTATATTTAATGTAAATGTATATAATAATTATTTATTGTCCTTATCTAAATAATTATGTAGTACAATAAAGTTTAAATGAGGTTATAGAGATTTTTATTTGGGTTGAAGGGATTGTACACAAAACTATGATGCGATGCGAATTCGCAACGCACAAAATTACAACACGAATTGCTGCGATGCGATTTTGTGCGACAATGCGTCTCCCAGGGTGACCATTTCTTCGACGACCGTCAACCATACTAAACGTATTTTAAATTGAAAACTAGGTCGTGACATGGATCGTAAAAAGAAGTGTGCACTTCTGTTATTGCTTAGGTTACACAGGAAAAAGAAACAAAGATTTTGGGAAGATGACATTTTGATGCGCGATGCGAATCAATTCGCAAGTTCTTGCGATGCGTAGAGGGAGCTCGCACATTTTTGCGATGCGACGTCGCATTTGCTTGTTTTTAGGTTTTGGTTTTCGAAGTCGGTTATTTTAGTTTCAAAGTCAAAGTCAAAATTATTTATTTCATTTAGACCAGGAAGGCGATGAACGTCAACAAAAAAATTAAAAGTGAAACTATTTGCTCATTCCTATGGAGAAGAACGAGCATGAAACTCCATAGGTTACTCTTTTTCAATCAGGTTCACAGTACAATTCTCTAGTTACATAGTTTTGTGGGTACAATTCTGTGAGAATAATGTAACAATGTATTTAATCTGGGATTTCTGTTCCACCTGCTAAGTGTTGAAGATTATGGCATACCCTCTTGTGTACAGGAGGGTCATACCGTCATAGTCATACCGCAGTGGCCTGTCACGGGACTGTTGACTATAATTTATCGATTATTTTGGGAAAGATGACACTTAATTTTACTTCACTAAATTAATGACGATAAGAAAACATGTGATCACATGATGTAACAACGACTTTTAAAAAATAAATTACATACCAAATTGACTGCCTCATAAGCCGCGTGGTCGCAAGTGCGACTGTCGGGCAAAGGGTCTCGGGTTCGATTTACGGGTTGGGCAAAGTATTACAAGGTTTTTTAAAAATCTCAGTAGTAGCGCAGAGTCTAGAAATGTGCCCGGTATATGGCAATAGGCTCACCCTCTATCACATGGGACTCATAACATAAATAGTGAAAAGTGGGTGTTACATTGTACAGTGACATTTAGTGCCGTAATGTGCACCTCTGCCTACCCCTTCGAGGATAAAAGGCGTGATGTTATGTTATTACATAATAAAATGATAGAAACACACAAACAGATAGAACATCCAATCAAACACACATATAATATTTAGGTATTTCCCCGAATACGAAATTACTGATAAAATTCATACAATAATAATATCAAAGTACAAAAAATATTATGCAATCTCAAATATCTATATGTAATCTGATCTGATTGTACAGTTATTTACTATTGATGTCATTGTATATAACACCTGTTATGTACAGTCGGCACTATTCTACTCTATATTTACAAAGCCGGTAAGAAAATTTAATTTCATTTTGCACAAAGACAGTAGCTATTATTATACTGAACTAGCTTCTGCTCGCGAATTCGTACGCGCAATCCCGTGTTTTCCTGTTCCCGTTCGTGATTTTTGGTAAAAGTAAAAAACAAAAGTATTGGGTAAATATAATTCTATGTCCATCTGCCTGTTCTAAGCTACCTCACCACCAAACCACAATAAACCTCTCATCCAAATCGATTTAGCCGTTTTTGAGTAATAAATAGTGTAACTAATATGACTTTATTTTTTACAAAGTGTAGTTTTAAAACCGTGGCATTTCTCGGGGGCATGTCACAGAAGTTATAAAGGGTTAACGTAAGACTAAATTTCGGGCCAATAGTTAAAAATACGCCTATAATATATCGTTTAAGTTCGACAGTATTTTAGAATAAGCGACAGCAATTTTGTTTTGTGTTTCAGTTTGTGTGTGTTAAGCCGTGTTATAAGGCTAGTTACAAGACGGCGGCGTGTAGTTCACACTTACGGATTTCCGTAATTTACAGAAAAATGAGAAATATTTACCTACAATTTTTTTATTGATTCGGACTCAGAATCGATAGCCGAGTTACCTCCTAATAAATGACGCGGCTTTAAAACAACACCTTGTATAGATTATACAGTTTTAACCAAGCCACATCTTCTGTCACCCAACCAATAGTTACTGTTTCTGTACTAATTCAATCTTTACTTTTTTACCTGCATAGCTTTTTATTAAGGGGGGAAAATCATCGAATGACTGCTCCCGCCTAGGTAAGGCGGAAGGGAGTGTCAGACTTACTGACTAAAAACCACCCCGTTCCTTCTCCTGCACTTCGAACCGGAGCCTCGGTTACCCGTTAGGTTCTCTGCGACTACCTGCATAGCTATGCTGACTGTACTAATGTAGACAAGACTTGCCTTGAAAAACCCAATAAGCACTCCTACCATCAAAATAATAATTATCAGCGGGAATTCTCCTATTGCTGAACAAAGATCTTTACGTGTGATGACAATAAAACATAACATCACGCCGTTTATCCCCGAAGGGATAGGCAGATGTGCACATTACGGCACTTAATGCCACTGTACCTCTACAATGTAACACCTACTTTTCACTATTTATGATACCCACGATTTCTCCTACCTTGGGTGAGGCTAAAGTGGAATCTGAGACTCTTACTGACTAAAAACCACCCTGTTCCTACTCCTGCACTTCGAGCTGGAGCCTCGGCAACCCGTTAAGTCCTCCGTTAGGGCATTCCTTATTGGGCCCCATCTGTCTGGTTCTGGTCGGACGGCGAGTTACCCTTGCAAGCCGTCCGCAGACTCGTGCTTACGGTGGTCAGAGATAGAATTGTCCCTCACTGGCAATGTGAATAAAGACCTCACTCTCAAGAGTAATTTGTTCACATCCCCACAGAGACCTTAAGAGTTGATCATCTCAAAATTCACAGTTATAGCAAAAAGTCTAAAGCAGCTGGTATCGACAAAATCTTTATATTAATTCACCCAACCAGGATGTCGATCCTAGACTCAAAACGGACTATTCAAATAATTATATTTTCCCATAGAGTATTATTTCCTTATACAATACCGAAATCACGTAGCGATGACGTTTGTTATATGTACTTAAACGTTAAAAATATTTGTTCACGCACTGTTTGATAGTAAGAATAATATGATGACGACTATGTTTAGTACTATTTTCATCATCAGCCGCTTGACGTCCACTGCTGTAGAAGATAAAGAAGGATAAAGGATAAAGGTAAAAAATAAAAAGTAGAAGCCTAATCACCGTAGTCGAAATGTGATCCTCACCACATCTCACCTAACTAATCACAATTTTCCTCATTTACCATACAACATCACGTAAGACATGACGTTTGTTAGATTTAAAATATTTGTTCAAGCAATCTGTGACTAGTAATCACGTTAAAGATAATGTACGTACACCTTGGTGAGATAAATAGTTAGTCATCGTCATCAACAGCCTATAACTGCTCACTGCTGAGCAAAGACCCCTTCTCACATTGAGAAGATTTGAGCATTAACCACCTCGCTTGCTCAAAGCGGGTTGGTGATTTCAAACTTATAATCCTTATGATACCCCAGTGTACGGCGCGTCGCGTTCCATGCGCGCCTCAAGTAGCCATTATACCATCATAGATGGGTCCTGTATTTTTATGCCCAATACAGAGAAGACTTAACGGGTAGCCGTAGCTCCGGCTTGAAGAAAGAGTAGGAACAGTGTGATTTTTAGTCAGTTAGTGTCTGTCACTCCCTTCCCCTTCAAGGCTTAGGTGCCGGAGGTATTGGATGATCACTTAAAAATGATGATGATCATGATCACGATGTTTTCTTTCACCGTATGTAACTGGTGTCTGAATAATATTGTAGGTAATTGTGTTTAAGATAATGTAGATACCTTCGTTTGTGAGATAGCTAGTTAGTCACTGGTCTAATATTAGGTGCCATCACATTCCTGTTCGTGAATACCTGTGTCACGTACCTAACAGTAACCGGGTTACAGACGGAAATAAAGACTAAATACTATCTTTGTTACGTCTTGATTCGAGTTTGGGATCGTTATTTTTAAAGATAAAGATAAGGATAAATATAAAGACATTTATTTGCGTAAATACATGGTACACAAAGATGTTATATACAATATAATAGATCATTATGTTTTGCTTAATAAAGAATAGAAATTTTAACCTAAAACTTATTTTAACTAACTTACACTCGTAGTTATAAGTTATATATTATTATTTATGTTTGGCCACATAATGTGTAAGCAAATGGCAGGTCTGTGACGTACTGTGAACTTTGGTATCTTGGAAAAATTGCGCTAAAAAATATTGAAATAAGGATTGCATTTTTAGTATTATTACTGAATCAATCGTCTCTAGTGATCATCTTCATCAGCGTCATTCAGAATAATTATATCCACTGCCGAGTCAAGGTTTTGCTACATAAACATATACACAGGGCATCGAAATAGCTTTTTAAAGAAAATGTTGTTACCTATTTCGCGGTGATATTCGCAGTTTTAGGACGTACCCGAGTACCATTTGATTCCTAATTTCAATAAGAAAAGATTTTAAATAAAAACAATAACGTTATTGTAATAATTAATCCCACGGACTGCCTCGTTGGCCGAGTGGTCGCAAGTGCGACTGCCGGGCAAGGAGTCTCGGGTTCGATTCCCGGGTCGGGCAAAGTATTACTGGATTTTTAAAAACTCTCAGTAGTAGCATGGAGTCCAGAATTGTGCCCGGTATATGGCAATAGGCTTACCCCCTATTACATGGGACTTATAAAAAGTGGGTGGTACATTATACAATGGCATAATATGCACCTCTGCCTAACCCTTCGGGATAAAAGGTGTGATGTTATGTATCGTCGTCGTGACTTTTACCATCTGAAATTCGTCGTGAATTTCAGACGGACTTTGAGTAAGCTGTATCCGATACTACAGTACACAGCATATGTAAATATTTTTGTTATTCTATCAGTCGTTTACTGGGAAAGCATGGCGCATCGTTCCATGTATTTCTGAAGGTTAATTGTTTTGGTAAAAACATGAGAACATTATCTAGTATTCACGTAGGTACCGTTTTTCTTATATCTTGATACTTTTTTGGGAAATTCTTATTTAGGAATTTACGTCGTTTAAAATCTCGGACGTTTGTGTAAACGATACCTATTTATCTTTTTATGTATAAAAATGATTTGCTGTTCGTTAGTCTCGCTGGAACACGAGAACGGTTGAACCGTTTTGGTCTTGAAATGTTCGTGGAAATAGTGGAAAGGTTTGATAGGGAAGAAAAAAAATAGGCGGTACGAAGTTAGCCGGGTCAGCTTGTTAGTAGATAAATATGAGTTACATCGGTATTTACATACATACACACATAACTTTACGCCTGTCTCCTATGAGGGTAGGCGGAGACTAAGAAACGTCAATTACTACGATTCTTACATACCTCTTTCGCTTCATTAACAGTCATCAATCTTTTCATGCATACTCGTCGGTTAAGGGTACTTTTAATTTGGCCCTTCTTTAATATGTCGCCAATCTGGTCACTATATGTCCGTCTAGGGCGCCCTCTACCGACGGCCCCATCATTATTTACATCGGTATTTCTTATCAAATATTCGACACAATTAAAAGTTGGCATTAAAAGCCGTCTAAATACTACATATTTGAAAAAGACCGGATAGCAACGCTCTCTGATAAACCTGAATCTTCTGCGATCTTCTAACGTAGTGAAGACCTATAGCCCATATTACAGCAGTGGACTGTCAACTGCTTTTGACAATGAGTCTTGATAAAAGTTACAGGCTATCTAATGGCATTTTAGGCCACCTAGAAACCAAAACCTAAGTGAAATTTCCACACAAAACCTAGACCCACAAAATCCAAATTACACACTAATAATTTAACCTACAAAACTCCAATCACAATTCAGACTCAAAATCCATCTACCTGTACAACAATAAGCCCATTATCAATTCAAATCTAGACTAGACTATCCTAATTTTAGACTCAAAAGATCTAGGCATAAAAACAAAAAAGAGTAGCCATAATTATTATCGTCTGGCCTCGTTTGATTGGAGCATTGATAACAAAGAAAGCTGCTTAACCTTGGCCTAATTCCCTAGATCTGTTTCAAAGTGAAATATTTTTAAATATGTGCAGTGTGTAGTGAATATTGTTTGACTCTTGTTTAATGACCCAAAGTGCGGATGTGGAACAAGTGATCTCCAGGCAAACAGTCAAACCACCAAACATCATCGATCTCTTTGACTGGATTTTGGTGTTACATTGTTCTCGTACAATTGAAACAACAAAACCATGTAACTAAAGAATTGTACTGTGAACTTGATTGAAAAAGAGTAACCTACGGAGTTTCTTGCTCGTTCTTCTCTATATGAATCTACAGCATGGAATGAGCAAATAGCTTTGCTTTAAATTTTTTTCTTGACATTTAAATGTGCCTTCCTGGTCTAGTTTTGACTTTCATGATATTCTACGCTGTTTTGGATTCAGATTCGGTTGAGCATTTTGTATATTCTCAGATAGCAATTGATTTGATATAATTCTAACAATAGGTTTGCTCCATATGCCATGGGAGACATACAAGGAGTCAGGCAGGAGGCAGGAGGCAGGCAGTCAAGCTGTTGTAATTCTTTTGGCATCGGTGATCACTTACCATCAAGTGATAAGAGTCCTTGTTTGAAACTAACCCTAAAAAAAAACTGTGGACAAAAAGTGGATCTTTAACCTTCACCCAAATAAAAGATGTGATGTCATGTCTATGTCTTGAATTGAATCTAGAGCGTACGCCTCAAAGAGTCAGCAGACCACTACGGATAGGGCTCAATAGAGCTGATGCCGATACGGAGCCGCGGAGAACGTAAAAGGTTACCGGTGCACCAGCTCGAAGTGCAAGAATAGGAACGGAGTGGGATTCCCCCCTTAAAAAAAAAGAGTGTGGCTCTCTACTACATTGCTAGTCTTATAACAAAAAACTTGCGAAAATTTCTACAGTCTCACCCATCTTAATTAACCCCTCGAGCGTCCTTATGAGCACCCGGTGGATCATAAGAAAAATTGCTCCAAATGTCACGTGTGCACCTGTTGGATCATAAGGAACGCGGACGCTCGACGGGTTAATAATGTGAACCTTTTGAATTGAAGTATGTATGTTTTCAGCATTATTTACTTATGCTTACACACACATGTGTTTCGTATGTCTTTCGCAGTATCTGCTTTAGTCTGGTGTATCCTCCTTCATGGCCATTTGACACAAATGCGGTCATGAGACTTTTATTTTTGAGACAAGTGATGACATTACCACCATCTTATGTGTAGACTAATATTGTAGAAAGAAAATATTTGATTGTTTTTTTGTATTGGATATTATTACACGGTTGGCGCAGTGGCTGGGCAGCCGGCTGCATGGAACCACTCTTTCTGTAGGTAATCCACAAATTGTTGTTCCGGATCTAGATGTGTTGTGTATGTAAACTCGTATGTTTGTAAACGCACTCACGACGTAGGAGAAAATCCTAAAATGAAAATAATAAAAGAGAAGAAGAAAGAGAAGAATTGGCTCATACTGTTTGCAGGAGGCTTTCAGCTGTTCTGGAAGTTATTGAGGGACCCTTGTGACAGGAATATAATGATGATGACTATGATAAAAAGGATCCGAAACTGCTGGACCAGTTTCAAAATTTCTTTCACCATTAGAAACCAAATTCCCAGTTCCCAAAAGGCCGGTAACTCACTTGTAACGCCTTGGTGTTTCCAGTGTCCATGGGCGGCGCCGATTGCTTACTATCAGGTGATCTGTCTGCTAGTTTACCGGCTATAAAAAAAAACCCTATTTTTCAGGAAGTATCACAAGTTACTATTGACATCGATATTCTTATAATGATCATAATTGAACCAAGACAAACATTCTAAAATGTATGCGAGAGAAGTCGGTGGCAGAAAGCTAGTCTTTAAATAAACGAAAAAATAAAAACTGGGACAAGATGTTTTATTGCGTGATTTTATTTTATTATCGTGTAGTTGATGACTAGACAGTTGTCATACATTAATTTTATTTCTTAGGTACTTTGGTAGTGTTCGTAAGTGTGACTGTTGAGGTAGTGACTGTTCGTAAGTGTGGGAGAGCCATGCTTCGGCACGAATGGGCCGGCTTGACCGGAGTGATACCACGGCCGAGCAGAAGACCGACGTGAAACATGGCTTGCGTTGTGTTTCGTCGTGTGAGTGAGGTTACCGGACCCCCCTTCCCCAATCTCTCCAATCCCCGAATCCCAACCATCCTCAAACACCTAATCCCCAAAAGGCCGGTAACGCACTTGTAAAGCCTCTGGTGTTCCTGGTGTCCATAGGTGACGCCGATTGCTTACCACCAGGAGATCCGTCTGCTCGTTTACCGGCTAATGACATAAAAAAGAAGGTGTCTTGAATTTAAATTTTTAAATTGAGCAGTGTTGTTTTAAAATTCCCAGTAAGTTGGTTGGCTACATTGTGGTGTGCATGTGCACGTGCTAGTCAAGTCATCTTATTATGAGTACCTGTCGTGTCCTGAAACGAATGAGCACCTTCCTTGAAATTAATACGTACCGTAAAATGTTGTGGTGTCCCGGAGGTTCAAGACGCTCGCTTCTCATGCACGAGGGTTCGAAACCTACCAACGGCAAGTACCAATGTGACTTTTTCCGAGTTATATGTACTTTCTAAGATTATTTAGACACCACTGACAAACGGTGTAGAAAACATTGTGAGGAAATCTGAATTTATAATTTCTAATTAAGTTTGAAATCGTCAACCCACATTGAGCAAGCGTGTTGATTAATGCTCAAACCTTCTACGTGGGAGAAGAGGCCTTTGGTCAGCAGTGGCCACTTATAGGCTGTTGATGATAATGATGATAATCAAGATGACCACATGGAAAATTCTGAAGATGTTAAACCTCACCCATCCACAAAGCAACCGCGTCTAGCGTAGCTTAACCTGATTCACAAGCAAGTATTTAGTCACAATGTCTCCAACATCTATTACACGGTGGTAATCACAAATAACTTCACGCCGTGTTTACTCCACAACAAGGTAAGCAGGTGAGCAAGGCATCTTATAGATACAATCTAATTATTAACAATTAACACAAATGTCGAGATTTGTGTCAGTGTGTTTGTCATTTTACTTTTGTTTTAAATATAGCTTAGAAATTACTAGAGTGACAAATAGTTCAAGTTTCTTTGCTTTCAGTTTGAGTAGGACACAATAATATGGAGAATCCATTTTTTTTTTAGTGGGAAATATCATCGAATGGCTGCTCCCGCCCGGGTGAGGCGGGAGGGAGTGTCAGACTCTTACTGACTAAAAATCACCCCGTTCCTTCTCCTGCACGTCGAGCCGGAGCCCCGGTTACCCGTTAAGTTCTCCGCGACAATGGAGAATCCATTAGGTTTCAGTTATAGATTTGAATGTTCAAAGAAGCCTCATTGGTCGAGGGAGCAAGGAGTTTGGGTTGGAAAAACAGGTGTTACTCCACCTGTTTTTCCAACCCATTCGATTTTTCAAAATTCTTACCAATATAAAATAATAATAGTTGCAGGTGCATCTGGAAATCATTAGATGAGAATGTACTGATTCATCAGAAAAAGAGGAAGGCTGTTTCCAGTAGTACCTAAGTGATCCTAGGCTAAAATCATAATGATGATGATGACCTATTTTTTTGAGGGGGGAAAATACTTCGAGCCGGAACCCCGGCAACCCGTTAAGTATTCCGCAGCTATGTGGACGCACCCTAAGATCTGACTAAAGATCTACTCATGTGACAGAAGTTAGGTTGAGCAACAGCGCACTTTAATGAACCTAAACCTTTTAAATCCCATCTGCTTTGTTTAATTCTTCCTCCCGCCTTAGATGGGGTAAGAGAGAGAGAGAGAGAGAGAGTATCATACTCTTACTGACTCAAAGCCACCCCGTTCCGATTCCCGCTTTAAGTCAGAGCCCTGGTAACTCGTTAAGTGATCCGGGCACCTCGAATGGTAGAGACTATGACATGATAAATACTCTAATGTAGAAGAGGTCAGACTGCGTCAGACAATCCACAAACAGAGAGAGATGGCGGGAGAACGTGAGGAAAGCTGTATGGGCCTCCAACACAAATTGGGCCGCCTCAACGTGACCACGACCGCTCTGCCAAGAGCGAAACGACAGAGAAGAAAAGAAGAGGAGGTCCAGTGTCCAGCAGTGGACTATCTTCGGCTATTGATGACGATGATAATCTCAGCTCATTTGAGGAACAGCACGTGTAATGCCATGAACTACATTCAGCAGGTGATTTTTATTGCTTATGTAGTTGATTTTAAAATACGATTACTTATACAGCTTTTTGTAACAAGTTGTATAATATATATCTAATGTCATATTTTATTATTTGAATGTGTATGTTTGTTTGTTGACTGCCTCGTTGGCCGAGTGGTCGCAAGTGCGACTGCCGCAGCCGGGCAAGGGGTCTCGGGTTTATTCCCGGGGTTAGCAAAGTATTATTGGGTTTTAAAAAAATTCTCAGTGGTAGCAAGGAGTATGGAATTGTGCCCGGTATATGGCAATAGGCTCACTCCTAATACATGGGACTCCTAATACTCCTAATGCAGGTAACCTCACTCACAAGTCGAAACACAACGTAAGCGTTGTTTCACGTCAATTTTCTGTGATACCTCCGGTCGAGCCAGCCCATTCGTGCCGAAGCATGACTGTCCCACACTTGAAACTATTAACTAACTTACTTCTTCGTTTAAAGGCTGTTAAGGCAAAGCCATAGGCAGTTCCATGTTTATTTAAAATTGCTAATTAATGCAATGACTAATTACGCTATCATAGCTTAATCAGCCATATTTGCTTTCATGTCTAAACCAGACATTTTTTACTGATTAAGAAAAGTAAGTAGGTTACCTAGCAATGGGCGCATGTACTAATCTGCTGATCTTATATTTTTAGCTGGTCTGATGATTTTTACGTAACACATGTCATAGTATTGCGACTGTGTTTCGTTAAAGGATGAGGCAGTGGAGTAACTATCCTTACTTAATTAATATTATAAATGCGACAACTTGTGAGGAAGTTTCATGAAAAGTCTTTTTTTAAGGGGGGAAAATCATCGAATGACTTCTCCCGTCCGGGTGAGGCGGGAAGGAGTGTCAGACTCTTACTGACTAAAAACCACCCCGTTCCTAATCCTACACTTCGAGCCGGAGCCCCGGTAACCCGTTAAGTTCTCCACGGCTCCGTATCGGTATCAGCCCTATAGGGCCCCATCCATGTTGGTCTGATGTCTCTTCGAGGCGCGCGTGGAACACGACGCCCCGCACGCTCGGGTCTGGTACAGGTTGGGCGGCGGGTCCTATACTGTCTTTACCAAGATGTGGTCTACATTACTACTTCAATTTGTCTATCCTCTTTCTTATTTTGTTTAGTTCTCAGTTTTATTACTTAAGTTTGGCATATTGCTTTGGTAATGCTAATATAATGACAAAACTGGTAAATAGTCACGTATTAATGACAAAACTGGTAAATAGTAAATAGTGACTTTATTTTATGTTATTTTGCCCTATGTCAAAATATTATTTTTTCTCTATTGACTAGGCACTATTATTGTTTTCTAGTTATTATAAGTTTAGACTATGTAATGATGTGTATGTTGCGAAGCTATGGCTTAAGGCTGTGTTTTCTTGTCTGTTACTTATAAACCCTGCAGGGTCTCTTTTTAATAGCTATACTTGTATATTGTATTGTACTAGTGTGTAGGTATATATTATTACAATTATGTTTATCTGTGAAATATGTAAGTGTATCTTCTATTTGCTCAATTATATCGTTGCTTGCTTCTTGCTCCTACCATTCACTCTTCTCTGCATCACCCCAAGGGTCAGACTGGGAGAAAATGCCTGCGGCATTAAGTCCTCCTTATGAACACTTTGTGCATGCAGTGTTAATAAATAAATAAATTTTTTGTAGGAGGTATGTGTGCATATTTGTTCTGCATCATCATTGTTTATTAGGGTTGTAGAAAGGAAATAAAATTCGGAAATAATTGTAATGTACACAATTTATTCATATCGTATAGTGTTCTTATACAAAGATAATAAATTGTAAAATCCTCTTTCACGGTCCGAACAATAAATAAATACTTAGTATACCATCTTCTCAGTCCTATCACATGCCCTTTAGAGCAATACTAGGAGTAACATTTACAATATTTACTGAAATACTTGCCAACTAGCATCTCTTAGGATTCGATACATTTACAAATTTAATCTTGTGTCTACCACGAGTTCGTTACTCACTACAACTCGAAATCATCTCGCTGTTACACTAATTTATCAACTACCATTCGCTTTTCAAAAGGAAACGAATAGATCTACCAATCGAGGTGCGAGTGAGTCACGAACCCGTAGTAACGACCATGGTTCTCGAAAGATGAAATGGCCATTTTCTTTTTTACTAATAAGTGTACAAAAATATTCCTTTATGTAGCTATTTATAAAGGTAGGTATGTATTGTAAAAGGCACTGGTATTCTTGTTTTTGTTATATTTATCAATACATCTGTCGTATAGGATTTAATGTATGTAGTACTATTTAATGTCTTACATAGTATTTGCGATTTCTCACCAGTTAACCAGAGGACCTATCTTTTTGGTTCAAAACTTAACGGGGCAATCCGAAATGAGAAATATACATTAATTTTATAAATAACCATCTAAGTTGGACTTAAATTTACTTAGATCAAAGCTTACAAACTACTTATAAGAACATAGTCTTTAGCCATCGATTTTTCACTATCGAGTCTTCGAAAAGATGAAACAGATCTACTACTTTAACTTAATTACATATACATACATAGCTCATCACTAAAAATGCATTTTTTATATCCTATCACTGAGTAGACAAGTTTAATCTGTTCGAAAAGTCTGTAAACCGAACATAATTAGTCTCATTTTCATATAAAAGGGTCCAGGAGGCGCGTCTACGACGACCTGCCACTACTTCTGCCTACCCTACACGAGTACATACTATACATCGACCACGACAGACAACTAATAGGAAGGATTACAAATAGGCGTCGGCTTAGCCGCTTACAGCTGCACAATATGATACAAATATAATATTCATCTCTTTACAACGTGGTAACTTCATCTACTGGGAGGGGAGACAGTTTGTACGAGCGAGTGCGACGCTGAGCGCAGGGCGCGGGGCGCGGGGCGCGGCGCGGGCGCGGGCGGGGGCGGCTGCGCGGTCCAGGCGCAGGCGGCGGCTGCTCAGTGCTCGTGCGCGCGCGCCTTGTTCTGGTGCATCATGTTCTTCAGCGTGGCCACCTCCGTCGCCAGCCGCTCCAGCTCCGCCTTCAGATGCGTGTCGTCCTCCTCAGTCACTAGCCTGTCGTCAGGTCGCTGCGGCCTGAACTCTGCGCCTATGGAGATCCCAGAGTCTCTTTCGTCACTAGAGCCTTCCCCGTCCCATGAGGGTGAGGACCGGGGACCTGGCTCCTGCTTTATGTGCTGAAGGGAGAGCAGGGCGCTGGCGACATCCTTGTCACCGAGATGGGATTTATGGCGAAGTTTGAGCGGCAGCCCGTTGTTTTCAGGGGCATACTGTTCAGCGGTCTCGTCCCCTGAGCCTGAGAGAGAGGACAGCTCATAGGGAGAGGGCACGCGGCGAGATCTGGACAGGTTGAGAACTGAGCCGGGGGGCTCGTAGTGTGCAGGGTGTGGGTAGTACGCTTCGGGGGCCGGTAGCCTCTCTTGGTAGGGCTCCGGCTGGCGCTGAGGTGGCGGTGAGGGAGGCGATGCAGGTGCTGCTGGTGGTGGTGGTGGCGGCGCGGGGAACAGTGCGTTCGGCGTCAGCTTACTCCTCTTCGTGACACAGAGAACCTGGTCACATGTAGGTAGAGTGGCCAACACCTGGTCTATGCTTATGAGGGTTTCTCCACATATTCCATATTTCTCCTTTATAGCATCAAGCTGTGCTTTGAGTACGTGGTTCTCCTTTGACAGTTCAACGACGCGCTGTTCCAAAACCATGTCATTAAAGCGCCTCTTTTCTCGGGAACGCTTGGCAGCTTCGTTGTTTCTCCTGCGACGGTCCCAGTAACCATCATCTTTCTTGCTGTCGGGGATGAACTCCCTCTGTTTACGCTGACCGAAAAACTCCTTGCGTTTGAATTCGAACGGAGAGTAGTCATTTGGGTCGCCGGGGCTGCCCACGGGGCCTTGGCTCTGGTCCATTGGGAAGTGTGGGGAGACGGAGTGGCGACCTCTCGGAGGTGGTGGTGCGCGGGAAGGGGGTGGCACGGGGCCCAGGGCTCCACCACCCGCTCCGCTCAGCAGCTGCTGCTGACTCAGGATGAACTCGGCAACCATGTTTCGGCGGACGTCGATTGGTCCGCACGAATTATCACTGTGGTTCTGAAACAAGCGAAATGTTACGTTAGTTACAGTTTGTAAAAAAATTCGCTAACTGTTGCAGTTGTCTAAATAATGTCGCTGTTACAAAATCGGTCGGTTGCAAAAACTGAATGTCGCAAGATCCCGCCGCTGCAAAGTTGTTGCACGTGGATCACCTTTGTGAAATAATGTTGCCACATTTCAACGCTTTTCACTCCCTTCATGTTAGCCAAACTCATTAATAAGTCGTGTTTCTTAATTTTAGCGTGTTACAATGGATTGGTAACCAATTTTAAGGTTACACCGGATTTCTTCCGTTACAAAACTCACTTCCTATTGCTGAACGTTGATTTTGCTTAACAAGTAATGTTACGATGGACGTTTTAATACAGAATGATTGCAGCAGACTGATGTCGAAGACGACTGATGGATGATTACATGACAAATTAATTGAAATACTCACTCAAATTTAATTACGAGTAATTTTTTCAAGACGAATTTGGATCAGATATTTCGAAATTGCCTTACCATGCTTTAAACACGTGACAATTAATAATTTTCCTCCATTGGGGTTAAACTAACAATAATATTTAGGTTTCGTAACAGTCACGTTGATTTTAACGTGGGCTAAAATTAGCTGATTTGTCGACGCGTGATACGCCGAAAGCATCACTCAACACAATGTCGTTCACCTTTACGTAACGCGGCAGCTCGATAGGACAATCGATTTACATAAATCATGTACATTATTCGATTAACGATCAATTATGAGCCGGTAATACAGGAAGTGTAAAAAAATGTACCAGTACACAATTGTTATCAAGTTTATTATCCAAAACTAACAATGGTAAGGATCATTTGTAAGTGCCTATTGTGGCGACTAAGTTTGATTGTTTTTTGAAATGATTTTAAAACAATGAGAGTTGCACTAGGTTGTGCACAGAAAAAAACTTTATCACGTTTGATAACACGCGGTCCGAAGGTAGGCAACGTGAGAGTTAATTTTTTTTAAAGAAAAATTATGTGTTTTTCTCCGCATTTTGTCGGTTATAATGTGTCAAAACACGTGCGTACAATAAAAAGACGCGAATCAACCGATTTGAATTTCGAATTCAGTTTGTAAATTTCAAATTAATTTAAATTTCGAACCTATATCCGCCGCTTCGAGATTTAAACAGTAATTAATATTAAAAAGCCCATTAAGTATTAAGCGCTGAATACTCAATAGATTGGTTTCTTCAATATTTTTTTTCTCTATGTCATAAAGCAATGCCGCTTAAAAGTATGATTGTGTTATTGATACGTTCCGTTCCACGACACGACAAGATCGGTGTCAGTAGGTCGGCCCAGATGCGCCGGCGCCCGTTATGCCGTCTAACTGTTTAAATAATTGCGCCAACTTTAATTGCTATACATTGTTATTGAAAAATGACAGTGGGATCTTTGTTGTTCTTAATTATATTGGATTAAGGTTAATCAGCTCAAATCTAGGTTATAATTTAGACCAATTAAATAGATAAACTGAGAACTCAATAGTTTTAACGAAATGTTAAAATTATGCTGATTTGTATTAATAGAAGCGTGTTCCGTTAGTTCAATATTACTATATTGTACAGTTACATATAACTATTCAAACATTTTTTGTCGGTTGCCCCGTTCGAAACGCCCACTTTATTAGGTGTTAATTTAAAACAGTATTCATGATCGTAATACATGGAAATAGTTTCGTCATAACTTACGGGACTTTGGACTCGTTGGTGACATGAACTTTAAAACAAACAAACCTCTTTTGTGTAATCTATGATCACGGTTACTACCAACCTTCAAAAATGAAACGTCACTTTTTAAAGTTCGAATTGCAAATTGATCGCAATTAATTTGTGTAATAAATGCGTTTTTATACAGTAAATTATGATTTTTTGCTCCATTTGCAAAGAGATTAACAGAAAAATGTTACCGCCCGTTATGCTGTTGACGCTTGGCGGAGCACGGACAGTTAAACACCGTTTCAAACCGAACTGTTACTATTTAGCATTGGTTATAAAAATATAAGCATTGTTAACTTTTTTGTTGTTACTTTTTAATGAGGAAATTTGTTTTAATGCGTCCTCTTTACAACTTATGAGTTCGTTTCATGGATTTCTCAAACTATGATTCGCAATATCTCAAAATCTTTATTAAATTAATTAATATAGCAAATATAATTGGCTTGAACGATGTAAATTACTTTTCTGACATCGGACTGACGTGCCAATTAACACTGTAACTGTTAACCATATATCAGATTAACCAAACGTTGATTTAGAAATAAAATGTAACCGCTAAGTGATGACGACACGCTAAATAGTCGTTTCATAACAGTATTACGAGTTTTAGACATCAGTGATGAGCATAAAAAACCGTTTTTGGTTGTACCGTACGAACCCAGTTTTCGGATAACGGACCGCAGCGCGAGAAAGTACTCGATTAGTGATAACTGTCGATTGTCAAAACCCGCTTTATAGTTGCTAGCAACGTATTGTATCACCGTTAGAATGCGACTGCCATTTGCTGCGATGGGAAAATATTTGATTTCAAATAAAGAACTGATTTGAAAATGTCTAGTTTGTTCCAATCACGTTGTATAGGGCTGGACCTACGCAACACTGCACGTGGCGTAGGTCGAGAGCGGGCTTCAACACGTGTCGACCCCTCCAGTCTAAATATAGTGTAGTTTTTACTGTCTTCGCGTCTCTTATTTCCTAAATGCGTCAATTTTTGTCACGTGTGCATTGAATCATACATTCGTTATTCACTTTTTATATTATGGTAAATAATGTGCATTCGGTCTAAGGTTGCTACTTTTAAAACCGCGTCGCGTTGAGAGGGTTATGGCTATAATTTTAATTAAAAATTCGAGCACGTTTTGCCTAAAACGTGTGTTCAAGATTAAACAATGAGAAAAAAGAACAATAAAATTTATTTCGTTCAAGTGTTTGCATAAATTATATTAATTAAATTCTTTAGCTATTTTGTCACGTGTATTTGAGTCAAGATCTTAAATTGACTCTATTACAAGTTCTTTATCAGAGGCATTTCGTAACAAAGTGAGTGGTGAGGCGTCGACTGAGTCATTGTTCAAAGTTATACCCAACAAACATTGATAGCATTTATTTACATAGGAAATATTTTAGTATATTACACAATAATATTGTATATAATAATTACAGTATGATTAATTGTTCCAGATTAATTAGTTCCTGTTAAATTCCGCCGATATATGACATAATAAATGCAAATTGTTGCATAGAACATAGGTACGTTAGCGTCATAGACTATGCACGTGCTGAGGCACGAGGTTGTCTCTGATTATGTCATTAGAACCGCCATTTGAATTAGAAATAGACAAGTCTCGTGCACAATTAAACGTCTGGTATTTTTATAATCGAATTTAATTACTATTCAATGTTATTGTCGTTTATGATTAAAAAAGATTTAACATTTGAATCGATTTGTTTGAAGTCTATTTATAGTTCGTATGACCCCACACGATATCGTATCTATGGTTCGTTTTTCGATAAAGTTTTTTTTTTCGGATAGTGTTGTGTCATGTCGGAATTCAGGGAGGTAGCCCTGTGGTGACCTTAGTGATTTGTTCGTCCCTATACCTGCAGCACACGTGCCAAAGCGTGGTCAGGTCACGCGGCCATCAACACGTGTCGGTTGTACTTGAACCTCACGTTGTGTTGCGCAACGAACCGACCCAAGCACGTTTGCTCTTCTCTACATAGTTATATAAACTGCAACGTGATCGAAGAACGTGAAATTTAATTATTAATTGCCTGTAATGGCGTTGCCCTTGGCTTTGACAGTGGCATTGTTTTGATCAAACATTTACGCGGGTTTTTTTTTCTTATTTACTCTGAAATTCGATTATTTTAACAAATGCTATCTCTGTCGCTCTACTAAGTTAATGATTATACGACAGCAACTGGATTATTAACTGGATTTTTTAACTGTTAATTTAAAAAAAAACCTGTTTAACAAACTTGTAGAAATCGTGGCAAAGTCAAGTTTAATTATTGTAACATTCGTGTCAGTAGAAATAAATAACAGCGCTCTTGACCTTAGTTTAAATAATATATAATCGGCGCCATCTTGGAAAAAGTAGAGAAAGTAGTACAGCGGTAACTTTCCACGCGCTTGCCGTTTATTGCGCGGGAAAAGTGGGACGGCGGCCATATTTGATTTGACGCTTACCACCAACTATGAAATGTTAGAAATACTTTTAATACTTTTTATAATTGTCTAGGCATTTAAAGCGTGCTAGTTTATTTAAAAAAATATGTCATACATTTATTTTTCATTTTAAACATTTTTTATTGAATAATATTAACGGTAATACTAAATTGCTCAATTCAATCTTTGGCGACGTCAAGTTATACTAAGAAAAGAATACTGCGACAAATGTTCTCGCGTTCTTCCGGGTAACAGTCTCGATGAAAACTTAGCAAGAAATAGAAAATTGTTGCATAATTTACATGACGTTCCCGTTGGCGCCAATGGCTCATTGTCTGTGGTTATGAATTATGTCAAGATGTGAATGTTTTGAAAACTTGGTGCACGTCGAGTCATATGTTATGTCTTAGAATCCGTCTGTTACCGTATCCACGTTATTTTAACTTACCATCTTTGAAGTCGTGTTCCCTTGATATATTTCAAACATTTTTACAACAAATATTACACATATACTTGACCGATTTTTCGCGCGCAAGACCTAATTAAAGGCGGGAGCGTTATTTCGGTACTGGCGGCCTCTATCGGTCGACTCACGATAATGGTTTGGTGTCAAGGTTATATTTCGTAACACCGATTTATATACGTGCCAAGGCTTTTCCGCTTTTCCGGTAGAAATTGTCTTTTTAAATAAAAGATAACGAATGATAACAACTGTTTGAGTGAATCAGTTTTAAGACAAAGAGACCTAGTTACGTGGCCTTGCTCTATACCTGCTAATTGCTACATTATTAAGAAACATTTAACCTATTTCCTTGTGCTAGATTTGTGGAGTTAGTTACATAACAGGCCTGCTTCGAGGAAGTGTTGTAAGAGGAGCGAATGTTTTGTTCAATTCCGAGAGGTCATTCACAAGATAATGTTTTTGGGAGCTATTATCAGTAGTCATAATATCAACTGTCATTATCGTTTCTGACTCACGGGGATTCCCATTAAATTTAAATCGTTGTTCGGAAACAACGAATGCAAATGTCCTAGTTTGCTCGCTCGGTGTCCAAATCATCAATCACTGATATTTCGGAGCTTCTGTGTCCACAATGGGCCACGTCACAGCGGTCCACTTCATCGCAATTGGTTGTACACATTCACGTGCGCATCACTAAGTAGGTTACAGTTACGCAGTGAGCGAGATAAAAAAAATAGGTCAAGTTATCTTTACTTGTCCTCGCGCCGATGAAATTATCGCTCTTGTTATTGCGCGTGAAAAAATCTACTTACGTAACTGTTGTATAAAAAGCATAATCCAGGCAAATATGTTGGGGTTACATCCCAATGTCGTACATTTATAATTTCTGTAACCCTGGCTGGATTTTTCTTTATCTTTAGCTAATATTTACTAACGTATTTCGGTTAATTGGGTGACGGTCTTAGCGAATGGTGTCAGAATGTAATGTTTACTTAGGTATCGGTTAGAATGACTCAATTATGACTGGATAACGATAAATGCATGTCGATTTGCGGTTAAATAAACGTTGTGACCTTACAAGCGTTTGTATTGCTTTCCGTACAACCTTGTGTTTAGTTCCGTATTACATCACATGCCTACAATGCATTTCGTGATAAGTCTATCTACCTGTTCGATACGCCTTTGTTCGATTGTGTAGCTATAAATTAAAAATGTATTTTCGGTGCGTTTTACGGAAGTTTTAAGTAAACAAGATAACAAAAAAATGGCAGTCGTAAGAAGCAATGTGCTTGGAACCTTCATTTGTCTTTGGTCGATTTTGACAGTTGAGAGTTCGTTGAACTCTCGCCATTTTTGCTCTTTAGCGGACTTTGGCGTGGGCTCGTTAGTTTGTACGTTTAGTACGTGGTAGACATCACGTTGTATTGCAGTCGATTGCGCAACACACACCCTAGGGGTTACGTCATCGTATTGGCGACCTTTGCAGGCGATCGATTGTTGCATTCATACTGCATGTCTATGGAACAGGTGGTAGTAAAATTGCAGTAGGGGTGGGAAATGACAACATGTTGTTTGGTGTTCATATTTTTAACGATTTTTTTCTCTATTTGTTCTTTTAAGTTTTTTTTTCTGCTATGGGAATTAAAGCTTTGCTCTGATTACAATTTCTGTTAAGAGAGAAAATATTTTAGTTATATCTTTTATATTTTTTGAATTGTTAATATTGTGCAGTATAAATATCTATTACGATTTATTATGTAAAAATATTTCTGATTGTTTAAGTAAATGTCTCTAATATTGTTTATTACTTTGTAACCACTTCGATAAAATTAATTTACAAAAAATATTGCAACAAAAACTACATCCTAACTAACACACTACATGCAACGCAACAACTACAAAACAATAAAGTGCAATATTAACAAAAAATCTAGTTTCCGTACATCCGCGGGCGAATGCACGCCGGATCGGAACCTTGAACCACTTGTGTAAGCAACTCACAATGGCTTACGACAGAACGGTGCCAGGCGCAACTTACGACACCAGCCAACGCAATCCCGCAATTAAACTGACTACATACTATTACTTGTACTTTACCAACATTACAACACAAACGAAAAAAAAAATCCGAAAAAGTCACGAAAAAAATAAAAATGACACAGCACTATTCGGCAAACCGTTTATCAGATTATTTCGTAACATGTTAGATAAACGAAACACAGGATAGTACTCGTAAACAATTGTAAAAAAAAAGAAACGTATTGTATACGCACATACATAAAATGCGACGAAAACATTATCGAGGAAGCAGTAATGCAAACAAAAGAACGAAAACAAGGTGAAACATTGAGGGCCGTCATTGAGGAGTTTCAAGAACATACAGAATTTAACAAATAAAATGATTAACATTGCCGTTTTGGCACAGAACAGACGAGATGAGTAAACATTTTTGGTTGCGATGTCAATGACTCTGTATGAGGAAAACGGAAAATATTTGTATCTACTGCATTCTCTATTCCTAAATAATAATATGTTTTTAAAATTACTATACGAATTAACGTTTGGTTGGTATCGAAATTGAAATTCGTTCGAATTTATTTTTCGAGAACCTAAAATTTTAATATTTTTGATTTAATATTATTCGTCAAGTTTTTTATTTATATATCTGCAAAATATTGTTTGTTTTCATTTGCATTATCATGTAAATAATCTATTATTTTAATTTTGTTGTTTATAATTTATACTATCTTGAATTTCACATCTAATAATCGAAATCTTTCCTGACTCTAATCCTGCTCTAAATTTGTTAATTGAACGGAATTCATTAATTGTAAACATGATTTCGACTAGAAAATGAAAAGCGCTTCTAATTGGACTTGTAAAATTTTTCGAAAAACTTTGAAAAAATTTCCAACATTCACTTTTTGCACGAAACTCTACAAAACAATAATATAAACAAACAAATAAGATACTTACAAAAATATTTGCGGTGTTTTTGCACTCCTTATCCGGAATTATCCAAATCGTGGGTACAATATCATAATCCACAAAACAGTAATTCACAACGTCCTTATCGCTCACAGTTAGTTTATAAACAGTAAATAAATATAAAATTCAAATGTTTCACTCCCACTAAATCACGTCCTGAATGATTTTTGTCACTATCACAATGTTTGTATGACGAAATATCCACTGCGTATGGCGCTGTGTTCCAATCGCTTGGACAGGTCCGTACTGCGTGAAGTCTCGAGTGCGACTAAATTTTGTAGTGGGGTCGCTCTACACCCAGCCTGCAACACGCACACATCGACACCGCTATCGTAGTGTGCGTCACCGTGAGCGTGTGTGAGTGCTCTGCGCTTGTGTAGGTATATTTACGTAATGCCCTGACGGAGTTCGTATAATCACTTTAGCCAGTATTGAGTCAATGTGCCCGATTTTTTAGCTAATTCACAACTATTGAGTCATATGTTTGTCGCTTTTTGCGTTTTCCATGAAATAATTTAATCGATTGATAAGCGTTCGCTTTAGTTTTGGACAATTACGTGGCGTAAGAATTCGGTCTAGTATTTTACGGCATTACAATTTTTAACTACGAAAAGTTGAGTAAATGTTAATTTTTAAAACGGTTTATCGGTAATGGATTTTCGTAATTGACTATTGGCTGTTTGTTACAAAGTACTTTGTTTTCAAAATATTTCGTAATTTCGTTTCTATTTTGACGAATTATCTTTGTTTGTTCCTTTGTTTTAGCTTCGTATTATTTTTATTGGAGTAAGTAAACAAGATAGTGGAGTATTATTATTAATAATACGCAGTTTAGTGTTTTTCGTATTTTTCTATTTTTCAGGGTGCTACGTGCTACGCAATTGCTACAGCGTAGCAGGTCTACGAATATTAGATAAAAAAGTAATTAATATTTTCATTAGATTAATTATATTTAAGCTATTGTGTATTAAATTGGTACAGATTTAAGCTTAAGCCTTACTTACATTGATTAATAATCCAATTTAATTTATTATAGGTATTTTGTAAAAACCTAGACTTAATTTCCAGGAATTTATAACAGGTTACTTCCAATACGAGATTGTTCGTCATAACCAGTAGGTAATATTACATCAAAATAAGGAACTATTGCGAAACGGTCAAGCGTGAGTTGTATCCACGTCATAGGTTTATGACACCGGTTGTAACAAAGGTTGTATTTTGTCCCGACAAGGTTGAACTTGTTATTGTATTTTGACGTGTTTATGACTATGACTAATCTATGACATGTTGTCTGGTTTACAGAATATTTAGATGTTTATCAAAAATAGGTTTACAAGGAAATTAGATATAAACAGTGTTACAGTTATTCAGTATATTTTGACGGACAGGTCTGAATGATAAGATAATGGTAATATTTTTCGAAATTGACGATTTTATTATTTGCGGCGTGAATTATCATTGATAATAATTGCGTTCTATACACTACCTTATTGGTCTGGTCTAGAGGTCATGAGTACAATTCTGAGTTGAGAAAAATATTATTGTGTGTTTGATGAGTTCACTGCCTCGTTGTTCGTGTGGCACTGTTTGGAATCTTCGGCAAAATATTACTGAATATTTTTAATACTAGATGTATGACAATGGTGTCATCCTTTTACTATTATGAGATTTTTAACATAATTGACGAAACATGGATCTGATGTTAAATGTTATGTTAAATTTACAATAACTATGTGGTTAAAAATTCAGATTAAATACGATAAAAGATCTGGTTAATTATAAAATCGAAACTAATGTTTAGTTTGATTCGTTTGTCCTTTCACGGAAACGGGTGACATTGTGGTTTTCCCGCACACACATGCTCTATTTCTGTAGATTAACCATAGTTATGTAATTGATAGAATAAAGGGGAACTTTGTATACCGTGTGTTTTGGTGAATCATTATTATTAATTATTATTATTGGTAATATAATATTTTGAGGTGGATTAGTTCATTAAGTGATGTGACTGTTAAATGTGATGTATTGGGGTTTGATCTCTGAGTTAGACAAAGTGCGATTTTATTTTTTTAGTGAGAAAGATGAAAATTTTGTTTTATAGTTTTTGCTGCGAGCTAGTTTATTTTCTAAAGAGACTAAGTAATATCCAAATCGACTAAAAAGTAAATGTTAACTAGACTATCATGGAATATTTTTGCTGTAGTAACCGAAACAAAATTTTTTTAACCAAGGAAGCATTCTTTTGCTTTATCCGACTTGGTCCGAAATTATAATGATCTAAGATCCGATATAACATCGACCAAAACAATAAAGTCATTAAAAATTTTGACAGAAAAGACTCATATCACCTACATACAAAATAAATAATGTATGTTTTCATACAACACATAGAACATAGTATATATGTATATGTTTTATGTAATATTATAGTTTTATTTAACCTTGACATCGTTCCTTATTCGCGTGTTGTTTAAGAGTCTATATTTTATACATTTTTGAATTTCCTAGAAATCCTACTTTAAAAATGGTTTGAGACGATTTTTCTTTGTTTGTTCCGAACTTGTTATGGTTATTAAATATAATTTATAGTAGTTAAGTTGTAGAGGGATTTCAAAATCAGTTGAGTGTTTTTGGTTCAACAAAATTGTACGTCTCTACTTATCCCTCTGAAAATTAAGAAGCGTTAATAATACTTTTCTGTAATAAACTAAAACATCAACATTTATTCATTTACAAGTTGATTGTACCGAAACTAGAATTTTTAGCTCCGCCAATAAAGTTCAATGAACTATTGACATTGGCGTTTTTAGCAAAAATATCTTTCTAAAGCTTATAACTATGTTTCACAATAATTACAATTTCAATCGACATCATAATATTACATTTAAAACTCATTTTCATGAAATAATTTCATGTAAAAGAAAGACTGTACTTAGTTTACCATGCGTGACCAATAGATGGCGCTGATGGTGGTTACCGCGTAAATAACTCTATGAAAAACGTTTTCGTCTCGTGTAGTTGTACTGTGATCACGTTATTTTGTTAGTAATGATTATATTTAAACTTGTTTTGATTGTAAAGATATGTTGAATGTATGATTTGTGAGTTCCACAAAGTATTTCTTTTAAAAGGAAAACGAGGAGACGTATCACTTACGTCCAGTTTCAATAACCTATCTATCTGTAGATTTGCTTACTAGAGATAGAATTTTGACACATTTTTTATGGAGCTCATGTCAAAATTCTATCTCTAGTAAGCAAATCTACAGATAGATAGGTTATAGAAACTGGACGTTAATGGTTATACGGAGCCACAGATAATGTAAAAGGTTACCCGCCATTTTTTAATGTCTTTGGATCTAGACCTATTATACATAAAAACCGCAATGAAAGTAACAATACAGTTTACCTCATTTATTTGTAAAACAAACTTTCCATACACATTCTTATTTATTCGAATTCGTGGTAATTTATAACTAATAGTGCGGTTCTTATGTCCTATTTCCACATATTTTATATGAATAGTTATTCATATACCTTTTCTTATATATACAAAATACCAAACAAACAATTTATATGAAACGGTATACCTAATAATTGTCATAATATGGTTCTTTCCCCATAGTTAAATTGTCCATATACATATTTTTTTGGAAATATCCTAAATCATAGTTTCCTATAATTATTTTGTATGGGTCTGTGAGTTATGAGGTCATAATATAATTTGCGTCAAACAACATATTCATTTCGGTATAATAATATCGTCAATTGGGATGATGACAGGGTATGAAAATTAAAAATATAATTAGTCCGTAAGTTAGGTAATGAAGTTTTATTTTGTCGTATAATACATATATATAACAATACTTAGATAAAACGAATCAAAGTTTATGAGTGGGGGCTAAAACGTCATTTTTATACTTATAAAATGTACATAGAAGTGACGTCACGCGATATTTCAAATCAATATATCGTCGAAAGTATTAGTTTCTGTAAGAAAATAAAAAATACGTGTCTAATGATTTAAAATAATCAACCAAACCGACATTAAAATAAAAATTAGGCATCTAACCTATTCAATTAACGACTGTATTTTTTTATTATTTTAATGTGAGTAAGTATTGGTAAGTTAAACCAATTTGGACATGGTGTCGGACGTATTCCTTATCCGTGTGAGAAGGGCTCTTTTCTTAGCAGTAGGACAGTTACTAATGATGATGTTGATGAAGATGGAAGAATATAGCAAGCAGCACTATCAACTGAGGATTCGGTTTAGATTCCAATTTTCAAGGTCTGCCAAGAATCGTAGGGTATTCAAACAATGCGATCTTTTGGTTTAACCGACTTAACTGTAAGGTTTCAGTTCTAGTACATTTTCAGATTTTGACTGCATGGTTGGCTACAGTAGTTGAGCATCTGGCTGCCGCGCAACGTGTCGCAGGTTCGATTCCGATTCCCGCACGGAACAACTTTTTGTGAGCTCCACAGATTGTTGTTTCTGGCCTGGGTGTCATATAAATATAAATAAATATATATGTATGTGAACTTGTTTGTTTGTAAACGCACCCACGACACAGGAGAAAATCTTAGTGTGGGGAAACATTATTTAAAAAAATAAAAAACCTAGCTTAGGATAGAATTTCAAGTAGTTCAAGCGAAAGAGGTATGTAAGAATTGTAGCAATTGGCGTTCCATAGTCTCTACCTACCGCCGTTGTAGACAGGCGTAAGGTTAAGTATGTATGTGTACCTCTGTCTATTCCTTTAGAGAATTAAATGCTTAAATATTATTATGTAATGGTTTAGTCATTCAGGAATTTTATGACATTTCCGATTCATGTATTTTTAAGAGGAAAAACGTTCGTAGCGTTTTTGTGTCTAGGTACTAGGAATTGGGACATCAAGGTTGAGTTGGAATTAATTTAAATATATTATTCTTATTACTTCAAAGCTTATTTCTAAGGAACAATAGTTGTATGTTTTATTATAGTTGTGGATATTAACGAGAATCTACGAGTTTACTAGATTTGAGTTGTGTTCTAATTAGTCAACATTTTGTTATGGTCATTTGGTCCCAAAATTAGTCTTCCTTTTTGTATATTAGAGTCTGAAAAAGATACCTTAAAGTGTACTTCAAAAAAAAAACACACATAAACAACTTAGTTTACCTATTAATCTAGTAAAATAACATCATCAATCCAAATATACATATTTTCGCCAAACGAAACATATACGACCTCCACACAACCGGCAAAACAAAAATAATTAAAGACCACAGATATAATCTGTGCATATTCAAGATGGCGGTGTTGTCTAATTCGCGCCAAAGATAAATCTAAAATTTTAATAACATCATCCGAGAAAACACGTGAACACATTTATTATTAATAGTGGAATCTATTAAGAAAACGTGAATGACTTTGAAAATAATAATGTTATGTAATGATAATAAGACCTGTTTTTGTTATGTCACTCGCGCCATATTTGTACAGTGACGTCATACAAGTTCGCGGGTTTTAGGTTGTTGTTCTTCGAAATTCGTATGTGTGAATGTTATTTTTTTAATACACATGCATGACTCATGTTTTCGATCGGTTATCGATACGTAGTTTTCATTGTAAACTTATTAGCTTTAGTAAGAAGTTTATGATGTGACGCCATCATTTTAATTACGTATTCTTTTCAAAGATTCTTATGATTGTCAAAGTTAAATTGTTAGCTAAAAATGACGTCATTACTTATTGCAAATTTTAGTCATAATGCCCCTAATTTCATGACGCTATTACCTATTTAGGGACGGTATAACGACTTTTCACCCGACCTTAAAAGAAAGATACAAACTGCAATGCACTATTAGACAAAATGTGACCACAAACATTTTCATGCAACAATATTACTAGGTACTACAAAATCGTATTGCAATGTATCATCTGTCATATGTAACAGGGCTTGAATAAGACCCTAGTAGGGCTTATACAATAGGGCAGTGCAAAAAAGCAAAACAAACAACAATGTTGACAGGTCACTCTGTATTGTCTATTGTCATATTTAGTTTACTAAATACTCGTTAGTATTTTGCATGCCTTAACGATTGTCCATTTGTTCCATCTTAATTATTATGTTAGAAGATTGGAATGTCTATTAGATATTATAAAACAATACTGTAAAAAAAATGTATTACTTTGTGTTTTCTTTGTTGCCTGACAATTGTGATTTTGTTCGATTGAAACATTGTTTTAACTTGGATGTATTGTAATGGGTATTAGTATGTAGTTTTCTTTCTAATGTTTGTATTTAGATTGATATTTGGAACAGAAGCCGATTGTGGTTAGTTTATTATGTCATTAGACGATGGACAATTTCGCTTGCAAAATCTGCAGACTGAAGTGGCAATGGGCAGGCCGCGTCGCTTGATGGTCTAACGGCAGATGGGCCAGGAAAGTCCTTGAGTAGAAAAAACCAGAAGACAAAGCGTGGACAGGCCTCCCGATAGATGGACTGATGGACACATCGCCAGAGTTGCGGGGAGCCAGTGGATGCAGGTGGCGAGCAGACGTTCGACGTGGAGGACTAAGGGGGAGGCCTTTGTCCAGCAGTTGACGTCTTACGGCTGTTGATGAAGACGATAATAAACACTGATGATCTTTTGGTGCCGCCCATAGACACCCGTAACACCAGATAAGCTATAGGGGCTTATAGGGATTTGAGGATTATACCTTTACGAAATATTTAATTAGACACATATTTGTCCTAATTCTGTACTACAGATGGATGACTTCTAAACCCTTGATCACGATTCGGAGTCGCGGTGAACCTAACGGGTTACCGGGGCCCCGGCTCGACGTGCAGGAGAAAGAACGGGGTGGTTTTTAGTCAGTAAGAGTCTGACACTCCCTCCCGCCTCACCCACGCGGAAGCAGTCATTCGATGATTATCGGGGGATAATCATCGAATAACTGCAATCCTTTAGTTTTTGTTTCAGTGTGGCCTTAGCAACTTCTTTGGCAGCTGTTTAGTACTGTACGTTTACTAGCTGATGATGATCATGATAATTATGAAATACACATCAACATACACAATATATATTGACAACACGGTTGCAACCCGCTGCCGCTCAACGTGTCGCGGGTTCGTTTCCCGCACGGAGCAACTCTTTGTGTGATTTACAAATTATTGTTCCGGGTCTGGGTGTCATGTGTATGTGAACTTGTATGTTTGTAAACGCACCCACGACACAAGAAAAAATCCTGGTGTGGGGCAATGCTTTTTAAAGAAAAATAAAAATATTATACTGGGATGTATTATTTGTTTTTTTTTTCGATTTAGACTATGATGTGTGTGCGAAATTTGTATTTGAATTTCGAAAAATAAATACGACACAGCCAAAAATCCCCGGTGGGATAACAGTTAAAAAACTTGGCCTTCAAATGGGATTTTCAGAATGAAATCTGACATTAACCTGTTTTTCGGGGATTTTTTCAGTAAAAGGTTAATAGAAATGACGTAATTCTATATGAGTACCAAACGAATGGCGTTTCAGCTCAGCTCAACAGAAACTGGGGCAGTAATCAAAGATGTTGCCTTGGAATCGATAAGAAAATGTCACACTGATAACAATATTTCCTGTATTTCATCAAACCAGTTGTTATTTCAGTTTTTCTTCAGGTAAGTCATGATTAACATTAATAATTGTAACAGTTTTTTTATTTTCTTGATTTATCAGTATTATTATTAATTACTACGATTGTTAATTAGTCAAGTGATCATGAGAATGGTTGACGATAAAGTTCAGATTCGTTTCTCGAGGTAGGTAAAATATCAATAAATTTTCTATATTTTTTCCATTCCATGGGACTTATAACATTACTGGTTGAAAAATGGTTTAGTTATATAAGTACACCTTTGCTTAGTTCAATTCAAATAAGTTATATCACATATTTAATTGTAATCACACTATATAATATTATAAATGTGACTTTTTCTTTTTTTGGATGTTTATCCTAATCACGATGAAACTACTGAACGGATTTTGATGAAATTTGGTATACAGGCAGAGTATGGCCTGAGTTATGTGATAGGAAACTTTTTATCCCAATTAAATGCTCCCATGGGATAAAACAGGAATCATATTCTACGCAGTCGAAGTCGCGGGAACAGCTAGTAATAATAATAATAATAATTCGATAATTACAAAACAACATGATGTTCAAAGGTAACAAAACATAATTAATGTAACAATAATCTTATCGTCACAAAAATAATTACGACGCAAGTATTTTTAGTACAATTATGTCATTAAATGTTTACGAAATGTATGTTTTATTGATAAAACTCGGGTTTTTTAGAGCGCGGGCGCATTGAGAGTGTTACTTTTTTACGAACGCTGATTGGCTGATTCTGGTGTGACCCAAATATGTGTCGGAGTAGTTGATATCGACTGAAATAGACTATATTTGTATAGTGACATGATTTATCTTAAATCTTACGTTTATGCCTTATATAATACATGTAGGTACAGTTGTTATGTGCGAATGTTATATTTATTATCACGTTACTACGTAAAATATTCGTTGGGTTACCAATTTTAAACTTTATTATTATTGCGACTAATCGCAGAATATAGTATACTTGAGTATGACTATATATTGAGACCAATTAATGAGTTCGATTTTGCTAAATTTTCAGTGATGTTATAACATTGTGTTCTTCCACTTCATTTCTCTGCACTTCCCTATGGTTGACTGTAAGAGAATGCCTTAAGGTATTAAGTCCGCCATTCACTGTTATGTTTTGTGAAGAAGAAGTAAATAAATAAATAAATAAAAGGTGAAGTTGCCGTCGTTTGACGTGGAGGACTAAGGGGGAGGCCTTTGTCCAGGACGTCTTCCAGCTGTTGATGATGATGACGATAGAAGGTGGAAATGTAACTTTAATTACATTGGATTCACAACACAACTGAGAGAAAGTGGGTATTCTATATTTCTGGACATTCTATACGTATTAAATACATGTTAGAGTTAAATTGAAATCATACTAATATTCATCATCATAATCAACAGCCTATAAGTGGCCATTGCTGACCAAAGCCCTCTTCTCACACGGAGAAGGTTTAAGCATTATACGCCAAGCTTGCTCAGTGTGGGTTAGCGATTTTAAACTTATAATAAGAAATTAATTACAACCTTAGGTTTCCTCACGATGGTTTCCTTCACCGTTGGTCAATGGTGTCTAGATAATTTTAGAAAGTACATATAAATCGGAAAAAGTCATATTGGTACTTGTCGTTGGTAGGTTTTGAGCCTGCATGAAAAGATGGATGACTGTTGATGAACCGAAAGAGGTATGTAGGAATCGTTGCAATTGGCGTTCCATAGTCTCTGCCTATCCCCATGGGAGACAGGCGTGAAGATTGTAAAGAATATATGGGTGTTTGTAATTTACCTTGTAGTGTTTAGTGCCATCCCCAACCTATTTGCCAAGCGTGGGGATTACTTAGAAACGAGGTTTTTGTTTAGTTGTGTGTTTTAAGCCTTCCAAACACTATGTAATTATCAATCTACCTGATACTGAACTTCTAGAACAATATACCTTATACCATTTTTACAAGCGCTTTGTATTTTATTGTTACTACACGCCATCGCTTCAATGACTTTTACATAAGTAATTGATGACGATGTGAGTACTGAAAAGTTTCGTGAAAAGACATAACATAACATCACGCCTTTTATCCCCGAAGGGATAGGCAGAGGTGCACATTACGGCACTTAATGCTACTCATATCGTCAAAATTTAGACCATCATAGCAATTAAAACTAAAGAATTTTAATGCATTCCTTCTTTATAATTTCTTTAAAACCTTAAAACCTCCATAATTGTTGCATTTCTTCGAAAGATACAGATAACAATTTCATAGTAACACGATTAAACAAGTCGATAATGTATATAAAGAAATGGTTTTCTCCTGCGTAATTTCACTTTATCAGTATACAGATTAAAAAAATACATATTTTTCATAACGCAATAACCTTATTTCCAGGTTATTATGACATTGGAAGTTATCAGACAAATGTTATCCAGTCTACAGATAAACTAAAACAAAGAAACGTGCCTATAGACAGACATTGTTTATTCGCTTTTATCTAGAATTATCTAGACTAATCTAGAGGATAAAGAGGTATTCCCCTATAGGTAATTACGTAGGCCGTACAATACATTCAACTGTTTATTAAAATAATATACAACCTGAAGTTTGAAGTTCCATGAAGTCTGTTAACCCGTCGAGCGTCCGTGTTCCTTATGATCCAACGGGTGCACACGTGACATTTGGAGCATTTTTTCTTATGATCCACCGGGTGCTCATAAAGACGCTCGAGGAGTTAATATGCTAACACCTGCTGCTAAGTCTAACAAACACTACGGAGCTGCCGAAGACTTAATGGGTTGCCGGGGCTCCGGCTCGACGTGCAAGAGAAGGACTCTCTTTCGCCCTGACCCGGGCGGGAGAAGTCATTGGATGATTATGCCCGTCAAAAAAAAAACAATGTCTAACAAATACTCTCCGGCCACCGTAAGCAAGGGCCTGCGGACCTAAGATGGGGCCCAATAGATATATAAAATGCCGATTCGGAGTCGCGGAGAACCTAACGGTTTACCGGGGCTCCGGCTCGACGTGCAGGAGAAGGAACGGGGTGGTTTTTAGTCAGTAAGAGTCTGACACTCCCTCTCGCCTCACCCAGGCGGGAGCAGTCATTCGATGATTTCTCCCCATTAAAAAAAACCTGATAATGAAACAACTGATGATTGTTTTATTTACTACAATTTGGTACACAAAACCTAATCCATATCTAACCAAAATATGAACGGAAAAAACTAAGTTTATACGCCATACTATCTTATTACGTTTTACTAAACAAATGTACTATAAAACATAAATACTTAGGCTGATATGTTTGTTTGTTTGTCATTTTACTGAGAATTTGAAGCTATTTTTAGCTATACAATAGCCAAATGTCCGATGATGTAATTCAAGATCAACTAACGGAAATGCCTAACAATTTTGTGGCCTATGTCATTGTAGACTAAGTACATAACATAACATCACGCCTTTTATCCCCGAAGGGGTAGGCAGAGGTGCTACTTTATAATGAAACACCCACTTTTCAATATTTATGTTAGACCCAGTTAGTTATTCCCAGGTCGGGCAAAGTATTACTGGGTTTTGTAAAGAATTCTCAGTAGTAGCACGGAGCCTGGAATTATGCCCGGTATATGGCAATAGGCTCACCCCTATTACATGGGACTCATAACATAAATAGTGAAAAGTGGGTGTCACATTGTACTGTGGCAGGAAGTGCCGTAATGGGCACCTCTTCCTACCCTGATAAACCTGAACCTTTTAAACTACGATGTCAAATCCTGCCAAGAGTAATGGATGGAAATTTTTAATATGAAATTTGTCGGTATTTGACCACTATCTCGCCTGGTGGTAAGTGATGGAGCACGCCTTCCCATAAGCAACCTATTCACTCGAATCTTGAAGACACACAGGTTTATACCTTTCAGGACGTGCAGCAAGAGTAGATAGTGATGCATGGGCAACAGCAACCACCGCAGAAACTACCACAAGGTCCGCAACACATTTTCTATTGAGGGTAAAGAGTACTTACTTATAGGGCCTAAAACAGGTCAAAATGGACCAGCAACGTTGTGGAAAGGAACCAGTTTTTAAAAGTTTTTAGAATAATAAAGTTTTTTTGGGACTTTTTATTATTGTGTGAACCACGCAAACGATTTAATTGTACTAAAATTAAATTAAATCATCCAATGACTTCTCCCGCCCGGGCGAGGCGAGCGGGAGTGTCAGATTCTTACTGACTAAAAACCACCCCGTTAAGCCCTTCGTGCCTCCGTATTATTGGCATCAGCTCTATTTGGACCTATCTGTGGTGGTGTGATGGCTCTTTGAGGCGTGAGCGGAACGCGACGCCCCGTACGCTCTGGTTTATACCCTTCGGTAACCACACATGTCGAAATACTATACGTCCTTGCGTTAGCCATTTCTAACTAACATACAATATATGTACATACATCAAATTACATAATATTTTATGCAGACAATATGTTGAAATGACTTTCCTCATGTTTCTAGGTTAAATTATGTATCATTGCGACTAATTGACCCTTTCGTTTAAGGAAATTTAACTATAATAGGTACTTATATGAATGCATTTAATTGGTTACGGTGGCATAGTACACTAAAATATTGGTTTATTAATCACTATAAATATTACGAACAACTTTTCCGCATTCAACTTTACCTGACTTTATTTATTTATTGAAATTTAAATGATTTTTTTCAAATTCCCATCTTATAGTCCCATTACCATTTTTTATAGTTATACAAAAAGTAGCTTATGGTGACATCTGGCGATGATCTCCGGCCACCGTAAACACAGGCCTGCGGACGGCGAACACTGGTGACTCGCCGCCCGACCAGAACCAGACCCGAGCGTACAGCGCGTCGTCGCGTCGGCTGATGCCGATACAGAGCCGCGGAAGACTTAACGGGTTGCCAGGGCTCTGGCTCGAAGTGCAGGAGTAGACGTATACGTATCGAATGACTGCTCCCGCCTGGGTGAGGCGAGAGGGAGTGTCAGACTCTTACTGACAAAAAACCATCCCGTTCCTTCTCCTGCACGTCGAGGCGGAGCCCCGGTAACCCGTTAGGTTCTCCGCGACTCCGAATCCGCATCAGCCCTGTTGGGCCCCATCCGTGGTGATTATCAGGGTTAAACTGTCTAAAATATACCTAGGTACTACTTTTTGTGGAACTAGTTTAACATACTGAGGGACTGGGTGGCAGAGAGCCTCTAGATCTAGATGAAGGACGTATGTAGGTTGCTTACAATGGAAGGTGGCCGAAGGTCATCCTATCTTTATATATATAATTCGTACGTGTGTGTGTCATGATTATACATGATTTAAATGAATTTTTCTGTATGGGTTTGAGTGGCGTCCTGGATGGTTTAGATTCACAAATCAGCCCGGCAGATGGCGATGCAGTCAGTGTCTAGGTTAGTTATCCTAAACGGCTGAACTAATTTGAATGAATTTTTGTGTACACATTCAAATGGAAATGCAGGACAACGTATGTTGGGTCCGCTAGTTAAGTATAAATCGAGTGATCAGAAAGTCTTTGATGGAGGCCTATGTTTCGCAATGGATGCCTTGTGGTAGATTTGATGATGATGATTAACCGAATACTATTAGATGTTTAATAACTAAATTATTCTTTTACTGAGAGAAGGAAGTTTTTATAGAAGAATTAAAGCCTTGAATAGTGTTCGATGTTTCACAAAACCCTTCTTTGCAAAAGGAAAAACGACATAAATAGCAAAAAATAGGTATCTATCACATTCTTCTTCACGCTTTAGGGGAATAACAAATATGATTTATTGTTAATTATTACAAATGAATAGGTATAAATATATTTAGAGTATTGTTGATTTGTGTAATAAATTACCCCGTGGTGTCATACTGAGACAATGGGTTCGTGATATTATTGTTATAATATGCGTAGATCTGTTTTATTGCGCCATTAGGCGTAACATCATGGAATTACTTTTGTTAGAGCTTGTGACTGAATTATAAGTAAATAATAACGCTAATTAAATTGGCCTAAGTGAAAAAAAATTACGTATATTGGCTAAAATGTATTGTCATCATCAACAGCCTATAAATGCCTACTGCTGAGCAAAGCCTCTTCTCACATGGAGAAGGTTTGAGCATTAATCACCACGCTTGCTCAATGCGGGTTGGCGATTTCAAACTTATAATTAGAAATTATAAGCCCAGGTTTCCTCACGATGTTTTCCTTCACCGGTTGTTAGTGGTGTCTAAATAATCTTAGAAAGTACATATAGTTAATTCGAAAAAGTCACATTGGTACTTGCCGTTGGTAGGTTCCGAACCCGCACCCTCATTCATGAGAAGCGGGCGTCTTAAACCTCCGGGCCACAAATGTATAATCTAGACTAATGCCTGTTTTCTAAATTTTAAGGTACCCTAACTTAAGATAGGTGTCTTTATATGAATATTTACTAACTTATAAGAACCACCTAAAAGTATAAGTTTTTTTTTGAGGTGGATAATCCATCCAATGACTTCTCCCGCCTTGGGTTAGACGAGAGGGAGTGTCGGACTCAAACTGACTAAAAAAAAACCACCCTGTTGTTACTCCAGCTCTTCAAGCCGGAGCCCCAGCAACCCGTTAGGCCTCCCGTGACTAACAGTACAAGTTAGGTGTTAGTTTAAGCGCTAGGCTATGTTAAGTACCTAACTCTTAAAGTTAAAAGATGGTCTAGGGGGGTTGGTGAAAACGGCTAAAAGCCTCTGAAATGTGTACAATAAAGCATATATTAGAAAATATGTCGACTAGACGGACATAATTATATCGACCAGATTGGCAATATAAATTGCCCTTAACTTACTTTACAACTTACTTAATTGTTGATGAAGCGAAAGAGGTATGTAAGAATTGTAGCAATTGGCGTACCATAGTTTCTCCCTACCCCATCGAAGAAAGGTCACGCCTTTCATATCGTATCGTTATGTACCTCTATGTATACAAATATTATAGAAATCTGTTGAACAATCCGAAATCTTAGTTTTCAGTGCGTACGTGCGAAAAGACACATTATTGGGATGATATTATTTAATAAAACTATGTTTATTATTCATTGCACGCTGCATACATAAACATGTACATAATTATTATATAGGTAGTTATAATATAAGCTAATAAGGATCGTAATGAGTGGTACTATATAACATCTGCTCAGATTTTAAACATGGTTATGAGGTTGTGAATGTTCGTACCATTGTATAATGTTTATGAATTTCTACGTCGAACTTTATTTTCTCGCCTTTTCGATTTTCTGATACAAGATTTTTTATAGTATTTTATTTTATTTTTAAGGGGAAAAAATCATCGAAGGCATTCTCCCACCTGGGTGAGACGGGAGGGAGTGCTTTTTTATGGGACAACCCGGTAAATGAGCAACGGATAACCTGATGGTAAGCTATCGGCACTGCCCATGGATACCTGTAATACCAGAGGCGTTAAGAAAGAAAGGAAAAACATTTATTCATCACCAGGCACAATGCAGCAAAGTAAAATATAAAAATGATAATAAAAGTGTGACAGTGGAAGTAAGTTTATTTTAAATTATTGGGAAGGTGGGTTGGTGAAAAGGGCCATAAGATTCTGAAATGTGTACAATAAAGCATATATTGAGTGACAAGCTACTATTGCTTAAAGTTATATAAGAAAAATAGCAAGTAATTAATCCTATATTAATTTTAATTCATATAGAGTGGGTGTTACATCTATTACGATTATCTAATAATATTATATACGTCTTTTGCCGGAATACTGAAACGTTACTCAATTTTAAGTTGTGCTCAAATATCGTGCCATCTCTGTCATTTTACAAAGAATTTGTAGTGACAGAACTATACTTAAGCACGACTTAAAATTGAGTAGCGTTTCAGTATTCCGACATTTATCTACGTCTTTTGGGGTTACAAGGCGTAAAAAATTAGGTAAAATTATTGATTATTGATTACGGAAAAGAATGAACGTAGGCATTTATCACCTCTAAAGGATAAATAACATTAAATAAACGATATAACAATATTGGGATTACCGAGTTGACGTGATTTTTAGCACGTTTTTAGTTATGATCAACGCGGTTTGACGTTTGAGGATGTGGGGTGGGCAGCAGTCGAGCTTAGTTTGAGGATAACAGAAGTACGCGGAAGAAAGTCCAAATGGTGGGTGTGTCATTGGTATTTGGTAAATGATTATATAGGAAAACAACAAATTAATTGTTTTGAAATTGTGAAATACGTTTCTATGGATAATATTCCTCATTGCTGATAGGTTTTTTCAATGGGGAACGAGGTAACTGATCACCTGATGGTAAGTGATCAGTGTTGCCCATAATAATCCACTAGACAAAAGCGTTGCTGGCCTTTATAGAGGGCTTTGGTAACTCTACTTGTATGGTGAAACAACACAAGAGTTGAAATGTGGAAATAAACATGTGACAAGGATTATATACTAAAGGGAGTGCTGAAATATTTTTGGATACCTATTCTTCTTAAATATATATATTGTCAAAGTCAAGTCATAGCATCTATTTCAATTAATCCTTAACCCGTTGAAAATTGTTGAAAATCATCACCTAAATTTGTTTATACAAAAGTAGTCTCTAAACATTAGAAATGCCGCGGAGAACCTAACGGGTTACCGGGGCTCCGGCTCGAAGTGCAGGAGAAGGAACGGGATGGTTTTTAGTCAGTAAGAGTCTGACACTCCCTCCCGCCTCACCCAGACGGGAGCAGTCATTCTATGATTTTCTCCCCTTAAATAAACATTGGAAATATTGTCTATAATGTAGTTAGTGGAGAGTGGTCACCGGTGACCGTTCAGGGAAACACGGGTAGGCACTTTTGAAACGTCAAAAATTGAATTGTCCGTCCGTCTGTCTGTCAGTCAGTGAGGTTAGGCGCTTGTTCCAAAGTGTAGTTTCGAATGGAGAAGAACGAGCAAGGATCTCCATATACATCCTATTGGTAGATAGTGGTCAAACGGTCCATCAAATATATATACAAGGTGTTGTTTTAAAGCCGGACCATTTTCTAGGAGGTATCTCGGCTACCGATTCTGAGTCCGAATCAATAAAAAAAATTGTAGGTAAATATTTTTCATTTTTCTGTAAATTACGGAAATCCGTAAGTGCGAAGTACACGCTGCCGTCTTGTAACTAGCTTTATAACGCGGCTTAACACACAAAAACTCAAACACGTAATTAATATTATTCCTAATTCCATAAAACTCCAATAAGAAACATTGCTGTCGCTTATTCTGAAATACTGTCGAACTTAAACGATTTATTATAGCCGTATTTTTAACTATTGGCCCGACACTTTCTTTTACATTGAACCTTTATGACTTCTGTGACATGCCCCCGAGAAATGAAACGGCTTCCAAACTACACCTTGTATATAAAAAAATGGGATTTACGATTATGAAACTGGCCTCAAATTATTGTAAAATTAATCAAGTAGCTGATAAAAGAATTCGCGTGCGATTGCTTACCGCAGTCAGCCAAGAGATGGGTGACCATCACACCACTCGTTACTAACCTACGTCGACCGAGTTAGTCTAGACAATATAATCAAAGAATTGCGATAAAAATGATGAAATAATAAAATAAAAAAATGGGGCTTTAAACAATACATTGGCTCGGTGATAACGTCGTCTCGGCCGTTATCGTTAATATTATATAACTTATACATATATATAGAATAAAATACATTTGTATGAAAAAAAAACTATTGTAAGACATGCCTACTAAATGATAAAATGAATTACATACTACCTACGTACATCTTATTCTTGTGACTGTTCCATGAACACAGGTCATGTTGCTCATTATCATGGACCCTCATCGTGATTTGAAACTGTTACGGGATTAAGCTGATTAACCAAATTAATAAAGTATAGAGCGATCAGGAAGAAATTGGGAATAAAAAAGATGTTGATATAGAATAGTTCTATTTGTAGTTGTTCTACCAGAATGTGATATATAAAATAAATAGAAAATTATCAGGCCTTTCATCCTCGAAGGGGTAGGCAGAGGTGCACATTACGGCACTTGATACCACTGTACAAAAGTAGGGTGTTAGTGTAGTGAAAAGTGGGTGTTACATCACCCACTTTTCACTATTTATGTTAAAAGTCCCATGTAGAAGGGGGTGAGCCTATTGCCATATATCGAACACAATTCCAGACTCCGTGCTACTACTGAGATTTTTACGACTACGACCCGGAAATCGAACTCTCGGCCAACGAGGCAGTCAGTAGACTGTGCTATATCTAACATATATAATACTAACTTTTACCCGCGGCTTCGCTCGCGTCACAAAAGGATAAAAAGTAGCCTATGTGACATATACCAATACACACAGCGCCAGCTATACCAATACTTTAGTTTTCCCTCGGGAATATCACATTTTTCCGGGATAAAAAGTACCCTATTATTTAATCCGGACTTCTAACTTTACGTCTATAAAAATTCAAAGCAATCGGTTTAGTAGTTACGGCGTGAAAGCGGAACAAACAAACAAACTCACTTTCCGATTTATAATATTAGTAAGGATATATGTGCATGGAGGACACGGTGGAACACACGGTGGCGGTGTGACCTGCATGGGTTGAGCACCGCCGTGTTGTCAGGAATGTAATCAACGGTGGTGACCTCTCGCGGTCGGCCCAGCAGCTGTAGCCAAATGCCATATAGCTCTTGTCTACATACATAAACATACATAAACATCACGCCTTTTTATCCCCGAAGGGGTAGGCAGAGGTGCACATTTCGGCACTTAATGCCACTGTACAATGTAACACCCACTTTTCACTATTTATGTTATAAGTCCCATGTAATAGTCTACATGTAGAATAGAAAACCAAATTATATGGAATTGAGGTAAATTATGACACTTGTTAGTGTCATCCCTATACATTTAGGCAAGCGCTAAAGTGGCGTTTGGCTAAAGGCACTGGTTCGGGCCATGATTTTTTTTATATGGCATAAGCCGGTAAACGGTTCACCTGATGGTAATCAATCGGTGTCGTCCATGGACTCCTGGAACACCAGAGGCGTTACAAGTGCGTTACGCTTTTGGGATTAGGAATTTGAGGATCGTTGGGAATTCAGGAATTGGGAAGAGATTGGGGAAGGGGAGGGTAATTGGGCCTCCGGTAATCTCACTCACATGACGAAACACAACGCAAGCGTTGCTTCACATCGGTTTTCTGTGAGGCCGAAGCATGGCTCTCCCACACTTTAATAATGATACGGAGCGAGGAGGCGAGTCTGACACTCTCTCTCGCCTCACCCGGGCGGGAAAGGCAAAGGATGATTTCCCCCTTCAAAAAAAAAACAAATCTATTGTCTGTTTGTTTATACCGTCAATGTCAGATGCGGTAATACATATGCTGTTTCGAGATAATTTCAATTCAGGTAGGTACTAATTTGGGGAAACACTGCAATACATTTTTGATTGATACAATTTCGTTAATTAATACTTGTTTATTTCCTTTTCATCATTTACGTTTCCATATTATTATGATTTAATACTACAAATGTTTTGATTTTGGTTTTCAAAATTGTTACGACTGTGTGATACGTGACAAAACTCATATATTAAATACAAATAAGGAGTTTGGTACAGTTACCAATCCCAATTCGTTTTTATTTAATTTTAAACCTTTATGGTATGGTTATAAAGAAAAAAATCTGTTCAAATGGTTTGAGCAACATTTTTTCAAAACAGTACAATTTTCATAGGACTAGTACATTTTTAATGTTTAGAGACCCCAAAATATAGGGGGTCAATAGTCACAAATGACTAACGACCCCCAAACGACATTGACAGAAAATTGACAGCAGAAATGAGTGGTGACATGAAGTTCGTTAGTATTATATAAGAATGTACTGTAAAGATGTATTTACGAAAAATGCTGAGAGATTACTTATCAACGCGTGATAAAGTCATATATGTAGTTAAAATAACTGCATGTTAATACGTAATCACTGACGTAATTTTTATTTGAATATGTAATTTTGACAGTTTACTTTACGTATAATATTCATTTATTAAACTTTTTGGTTTTGTGGTAAGAACTTAGACTACTGAGTATAATAAATATACATTACGGCACTTAATGCCATTGTACAACGTAACACCCATCTTTCACTATTTCAGTTAGGAGACCCATGTAATAGGGGGTGAGCCTATTGCCATACACCGAGCATAATTCCAGACTCCGTGTGATTACTGAGTTTGCTTAAAAACCCCAACTTTGCCCAACTCGGTAATCGAACTCTCTTGCCCGGCAGTTGCGCTTGCGACCAATCCCATTGAAATATAATTTATTTTCAATGATTTTTCATTTTTAAAATCACACTAATAAGTAACAACTTAGAAGTCTGGAAGTGTGTTTTGAAAGTATCAGACTCACCTATTTTATTAACCGACTTCATAAAAAGGGTTCTCAGTTTGATCTGTATTTGTGTTTGTATGTATGTATGTCTGTGCGCAATTATCTCGCAATTAGTTGAACCGATTTTGTTGCGATTTCAGAAAAGAGTTTGTTACACTTTTTTTTAAGGGTAACATCATCCAATGACTTCCTCCGTCTGGGTGAGACGGTAGAGAGTGTCATACTCTTACTGACTAAAAACCACCCCGTTCCTACTCCTGCACGTCGAGCCGGAGCCCCGGTAACCCGTCAGGTTCTCAGGATAAGGTTTTAGTATATAAATAGACCGACCTCAAAAAAAGAAGGAATTGAAGACGTTTATTTAAACGTTGTTTATTAAAAAAATATCCATAGCGTTACCTACAAAAAAAAAAAACAATAATCTTAATACTCTGTTTACCCATTTGATGAATCAGAGCATTAATAGTATATTGTCCAGTAAAGTAACGCTATCAAAATGCCTTAAAGCTGTTTACATAAAGGGGGTGTGTATTAATATCGATGACATAGTCAACAAAGTACATATATCAGTTCGTGTACACAGATAGACATAACGTATGTTACCTAACATGATACGGCTATCAGATATAAATGTTGAAAAAACAAAATTATAACGAACAACAAAAGATTTGAACAATTATAACAAGATAATACCGTTTATCAATGTATTGCCGAATATCCGGAATTATTATTTTTTCCTTTTATATCAATAAGGAAAATGATAAGAAAAACAATTAAGGTAAATAATACCTTTTCTTTTAATTTGCCTACGTCTTGTAAGCTCGCGTCCATGTACAAGATATGGTCTGGTCACGTGCCTTAATCTATCAAATTCTATGTACGTCCATATTATATATGTACCACATATATACATAGCAAGCCGTCTAATCACGTTTCTGTTAGGTCTAAACAGTTTTGTAGGAATCCAATATTTTCTCGGGACTTATGACCCCTAAGTTTTGGGGGCACATGATATGCATGAAGGGGTCAAGTTAATATTTCTTTATATAACATAATCGGACGGATATTAATAAATTGTAAGCCTTTACTTAATCCTTCAGGTTTATAAATGTGATAGTAAGTATGAACTGCGTAGTTCTATTGTAGCATTTTATTAATAACTTTATCGATTTATTTGAAGGTTTTTTATCTATTAACTCATTCAGTTTCATGGCGTAAACTGTCCAGATCTAGATAATAGTTTTTCATTGAAAAGTTTGTTCGTATAATGATAATCACTTTTATTAATGAAATATAAATTGAATGATATTTTAAATTATTGAAACTATAATTACTACTTTAGTTTATCGGCTAAAAATTGCCTCAACTGAAAAACGTCAGGACTTGCGATTTCTCTAAACATATGCCCAAATACTCAAATACCATTCAATAGGGTAGTTTCCTAAATTTTATTTTAATGTCCGTCTGGTACATTAATTTAAAACTTAAGACACTATTTTTTCTTTTATCACAAATTTGAATACATTCGACGATATATTCATTTGAAATATCGTGTAACGTCACAGCGTGCTACATTTTGTAGCACGTTATGACGTAAACTTAGCGCCATTTTATCTTAGTATTGCAACTTAATACGAGAAAATAACAAATACGTGTCAAATATTTTTTCGTTATCTAACTGACGGACTAATTAAATTTTTAATTTTAATATCCTGGACTACTTTAAGACGCGTTTAAAAACAGTTCTGTCTCTACACATTCTTTGTAAAATGACAGATATGGCACTATAAGTACAACTCAAAATTGAGTAGCCTTTCCGTATTCGATTATTAGACATTTATTTTTATTAAAGTATTAATTATTATCTATTTATAGGGACAACAAGTGTTTCTTTATAAATCCAATTACAAAATAGTCAGTCTGGTACAATCTAACTACAAAATTAGAAATACAAAGTGTTGATTGATATACCAAGGACTATCTAATTTTAGTACACTTAACCTCAGATCGATAAATAATTACACAACTGAATAATACTTAAGTAGTAGCATGTTTTTGAAACAATGAATCAATAATAATCTAGTGTGGCGTGTCTATGACGTCACTTATTTAATAGAAGAATATTAGTCTATAACACAGCCACTTGAGTATACAACTTTATCAATAAACTGATTCTATAATCTTGTATCATAAGAAAAACCAACATTACGTCAGGAGTTATATAATAAACTAAACGTATTGCATAAGGAATAACTAGTCGCGTCAGTGACATTCGTAGCGAAAAAAAAGTATACAAAGATGGCCGCCTGTCAGATTTGGCGCCAAATGAGTCATCACGTTGTTCGGTGAATCAAATTAAATAGAGTTTATTTATTCAAAGCTTCTACGTATTAACAATTGTTTCTAGTAGTGGCTTTTTTGTAATTTCTTTTCGTTACGAGTCATACTTTCACGTATTTGTAAAATTTCGATGAGTCAGACATTTTCTCGTATGTTAATTTGTTTTCTGTTTACACTAATATGCATTAATTAATGTTAAAAAGTGTGCCTTTACTTGGGTGGTCTTAGATTGAAAAGATAGTTGACTTAATATGTGTAAGCTCAGGACTCTACTACTACTTCGAAGTGATAGGCTGAGGTGTTAGTTACGTTTTTATTAGTTCCACGTATTAAGGAACTGATAATGAACTGCAGTTCAACTGGTTTTGTTAATAACACAAACAGTTACACAAAGATTACATAACATATTATTACATTGCACCTGGTTACCTCCCGAATTTGTTTTGCCAAATACTTGTATTAGGTAGTAATCGAGTTATAGTAAGTTTTACGAGGATAACTAACTGCCAAACGGACGGTATGTTGTGTTAATTTTCTATGGGAAATCTGTCACTTAAACAAAGAGGATAAAAATCAGATATTTTTTAATACACACCAGCAATTACAACCTCCTACAGCGGCTGCAACTCCTGTGTACTAAGATCTACATTATAAAACCAGTTCTAAAAATTGTAAAATGCATTTAATTTAGAAATTAAAGTATAATTACAGTGAAGGCTCTTTGACCTCCAACTATATTGGATACAGTTTTATACAGTTTTTTTGATAAGAAATACTTACAGAAAACTCTTAGGGTCGTGATATTTACGGAGCCGCGGAAGACTTAATGGGTTGCCGGGGCTCCGGCTCGAAGTACAGGAGTAGGAACGGGGTAGTTTTGAGTCAGTAATAGTCTGACACTCCCTCTCGCCTCACCCGGGCGGAAGAAGACATTGGATGATTTTCCCTCTCCAAAAAAGGGTCATGACATTTAAACAGAAAATTCAAATCAATAGAAAATCCACAAATAGAGATTACCTATTTTCAAAGATATGCTGTACAGATAAAAACGGATTAGTTTTCAAGATAGGATGGAAACGGAACTACATATTGATTAATAACTATAAAAATATGTGAAGACTAATAATCAAAATCTCAAAGATATGATAGACATGATATGACCAAAGTCCATAAAAAAACAATCCGATTAAGATCTTCGGATAACGCGAAGAACCGGTTTCGGAGTCGGGGGCAAGTCGCGTGAGTCATAGCGAATGACGTCACTATTCTGTGGGGAAAATGTTATCATGATTCAGTCAAAGGGGGGTTCATTAAGGATTTTTCTGTATAGTGACGCATTAACAGTTTCGTATGACGAGCGATTATACATAAGTATTGCTGTATACGAACATCAAGCTGTACAAAACCAGTTTATCACGTGTTAAACTTTTGGGAACTGAGATTTTTTGAATTTTTGATTTTTTGTTGTGTTCGGTGTATAGTCATCACTATTACATGGGTCTCTTAACACTCTTTAAATAAGGGATAATGAGTTTGTATAGGTATACAATTTGTTGACACGGTGGGTGGGTAACTGGCTGCCGCGCTGGCTGTTGCGGGTTCGATTCCCGCACGGAACAAGTCTTTGTGTGATCCACAGATTGTTGTTCCGGGTCTTGGTATCATGTGTATGTGAACTTGTATGTTTGTAAATGCACTCAAGACACAGGATAAAATACTAGTGTGGGGCAAAGTAAAAAATATATTGCCCTCTACCTGGGATTAAAATGCGTGACGATACGTTATGTTTTGCTAAAATGTTCGACTTATCCTTTTTAGTTTAAACAGTATGTGACGCATTCAAAACTTTTGAACTTAAATACAAACGTCACAATCCACTTATAAGTAGGTAAAGTTTTCATTCTGTGACGTCATTTTTGGTGATAAGAAACCACTCAGGTGGTCATTTGACATTCATAAAATGGTTAGACGTGACGTGCGGTGGGACAGGTCCAAACCTGTCCCACCGCACGTTAAACCATGTTTTTGGACGTATGACCAATCATACGTCCAAAAACATGGTTTAGCATAACATGACATGATATGACGTCATGTCGTTTTAATTGTTGGGGCAGGTCAAGATGCACAAGTACAATGTAATATTCGCTTTTCAGTAGTTTTGTTATTATACTCCATTATAATTGGGTAGTTTCCAGGGTACCAAAATTAAAAACCTATTAGTCCGTCAGTTAGATAATGAATAAATATTAGACATGTATTTTTTATTTTCTTGTATTAAGTTGCAATACTTATTAGAAAAAATGGCGTTATGACGTCATAACGTGCTACAAAATGTGACACGCTGTGACGTCACACAATATTTGAAATTAATATATCGTCGAAAGTATTTAATTTTGTGAGAAAAGAAAAAATACGTGTCTAAAGTTTTAAATTAATGTATCAGACGGACATTAAAATAAAATTTAGGAAACTGTAAAATTCAGTACAATTTCTGGCTCCTGTGGAGAAATTATTGAGAAATCCAACCACACTATAACATAACATTACGCCTTTTATCCCCGAAGGTGTAGGCAGAGATGCCCATTACGGCACTTAGTGACACTGTACAATGTAACACTTACTTTTCACTATTTATGTTATGTGCCCAATGTAATAGGGGCGAGCCTATTGCCATAGACCGGACACAATTGCAGACTCTGTGCTACGACTGAGATTTTTTAAAACTCATTAAAAGGTACTTTGCTCGACCCGAGAATCGAACCCGTGACACCTTGTGCTGCTTGGCTTGCCTTGCACTCGCAACCACTCGGCCAACGAGGCAGTCACACCAATGTTAAAATTATTGTGGTATTCAATTTAAATAAAAATGTACCTAGGTCATTTTATTGACTCACAATCAGGCCATATATAATGTAAATTCAATGGTTAAAAGTTTTCCTTGATTTAGGGTATTTGTCAGTTGCATTTTATGCGCTTTTGGAATAGGGTAGACGACTAATTTTTATTTTAATGTCCGTCTGATAGATTATTTAAAAACATTAGACACGTATTTTTTATTTTCTCACAGAAACGAATAGTTTCGAAGATATATTTGATTTGAAATGTCGCGTGACGTCATTTCTCAGTACATTTTATACTAAGAAATGACGTTTTAGCCCCCACTCCTAAACTTTGATTCGTTTTATCTAAGTATTGTTTTATTATACGACAAAATAAAAAAATACATGTCTAATATTTTTTCATTACCTAACTTACGGACTAATTATATTTTTAATTTTCATACCTTGTCATCATCCCCATTGTGCCCAGAAAAGGATTGCACAAAGTGCAATTCATGATGACTGCCATTTTAAGTGGTATGACCACCTGGTCATTTATGACGTAGAAAATTAATGTGACGTAGAAATGCGTGACAGGTATGGACATGCCTTTTATTTGTTTCAATGACTCATTGTTCAGTTCAAAGGTACAGTTAAAATTTTACTTGATTCAGCATTGTTTTTCAGTTGCATTCCGTACGGATATGGAAATGTGCCCAGTAAGGGATTGCACTAAGTTACATTTGTATTGTAACTTTCGTAAGACATACTAAATAAATTATTATGTTTTCGGTTATAAATTATTATGTACTAGTTTCAAGCCGTGTAGAGGCTCATATTCATGAGCAGCATTTCGCGACCCGCGACGCGGCGACTGTAGCTGCCTGATTTCCTCGTCAAATTATTACGTGAGTAAGCCGAAAACATAATAATTTAAGTTATATTATTTTGAGATGTCATTTTTGGTTGTGTATACTGAGCTAAGCAGAGTGGTGAAGTCGTCCATGACCTACCTTTTTATTAATCACATATGACTCATGCGACGTATGGGGAAAATTCTCACTAGTTGATTTTCAGTTGTAACATTCCATATTGTTGTGGAATGATACCCAGCATGGGATTGCAATATGTCATACAATATTGTGACGTCATTTTGTGGTGTGACCTCAGGTGATCAAAGATGGTGTGATGTGGCGTGACGTGTGGACGTAGTGAAGTTTTGTTTTTAAGGGGGGAAATCATCGAATCACTGCTCCGGCCTGGTGAGGCGAGCTGGGAGGGAGCGTCAGACTCTTACTGACTAATAACCACCGCTCTTCTCGCTTCATCCAGGGCGGGAGGAGTCATTCGACGATTTTTATCTTTTAAAAAAGACATGCTTAGGCTACGGTAGCTGTGTTTCTACCGACATTAGCATGAATGAAAATGAAAAGTTTTGTCATAATTTCCATTGTAATAACGAGTTTGCCTGCCAACAAAATCAACTTCCACACATACTGATAAAATTAATGCAAAATCATTACAATCTCGTCTCAAAAACATAAGTTTATTTCACATTTTTCCTCATACATGCATACATACATACATACATTTTGTGCGATCGACAATCTGTCTACAATTCCAAAAGATTATTTGATAAAACAGCTTTAGATAAACGAAAAACGGTCAATTACACCAACCGGATGATTTTTGATTAGTCACCAATAGAAAATTTAATTAATATTTTATCAAAATTTGATAATGAATCAGCAGATTTTGAGTCCAAAGGTTGTAAAAAACAGCCTGATTATTTTACGTAGTTTTGTCACAAATAACTGATAATGGCAGTCTAGATTTTCCTCTTTTAAATTGGATTTGATTTGTATTACTGGTATTTACATAGAAAAATTTAGGGTCTTTTTTAAGAGTGGAAAATCATCGAATCTCTCCCCTGGGTGAGGCGGGAGGGAGTGTCAGATTCTTACTGAATAAAAACCAACCCGTTCCTTCTCCTGCGCTTCGAGCCGAAACCCTGGTAACCCGTTAGTTTCTCCGCGATAAATTAGGTCTACGTTAGTTTTTTACCGTTACCGTTAGTTTGATTAGCAAACTCAAAGATTCAGGAATTTTTCAAAATGAAGTTTGATAACATATTAGTAGTTATAGAGTAACTATGTTCGTTTAATCAGCTGTTTTTATGTCATAATTCCTTTTTATCTTTTTACCATGTTTAAGTATGTAGTATGTAGTTACCTTATGAACGTCCTCATGATAACTATGCAGGGATTTATGTTGAGATAGGGGATAGGGTGGCGAACGAATAGACGAACCACTTAATGGTAAGCAATCAGCGCGTCCATAGACACCCGTAACTCCGGAAGAGAAGAGGAAAACGAAGAAAAGAGGAAAACAAGTGCGTTGCCGGTCTTTTGGGGGTCAGGGATTTGAGGATTGGGAGATTTGGGGATAGGGGAGGGGGGTGAAGATTGAACCTCCGATAACCTTGCTCATACTGCCATACACAACGCTCTAGATGTTTCATGTTGGTTTTCTATAAGGCTGTGGTATCACCCCGGTCGAACTGTTCCATTCGAGCTATTTCAGATTTAAACAAACGTGTTATCTTAAACCAAGGCCTGAATCGGCTCTTTTGTCATATCCGACCACACCCACGACAGGACGACGCATAAGACAAGAGGTAAAGATCTCTTATCATCTTCCGAAGGCATGTCAAAAATTTTCACCTCCCTCAAACGATGACAAATGAATCGATAACTCTTATCGATTTCTTTATCGATAACAAAAACGTGCGTTTCGTCATATTTTTTTTATTCATAACAGGATGTAAGTGAAAATGTTTGTTCCGATGATTACCTACTACGCAGATTTTCGTTATTGGAAAATCCATTGGGATGTTTTGCGCAAGAGGTGAATCTAAGACACCTTATATGGTAATTGGACTTGCGTATCAACTTGACTTAGGAGGCTGTATAATGCGAAACAAGTTGAATTTGATTTACTTAAAAGGGGTTTAACAAAAAATCGTTATCGTCAACGAGTATATTTTTTTGTACTCAAAATCATTTAACTCGTCGAGTACCGGTTTTATAGACACAATTAAAGAACAATAGGTCGCGGTCACCGGTGACCGCTTGGTGTTTGACAGTTTAATGGCTATTTAACCCAGTCCTTAGCAATTGGGATGATGACAGGGTATGAAAATTAAAAATATAATTAGTCCGTAAGTTAGGTAATGAAAAAATATTAGACACGTATTTTTTTATTTTGTCGTAAAATAAAACAATACTTAGATAAAACGAATCAAGTTTAGGAGTGGGGGCTCAAACGTCATTTCTGCGTATAAAATGAACATAGAAGTGACGTCACGCGACATTTCAAATCAATATATCGTCGAAAGTATTCGTTTCTGTAAGAAAATAAAAAATACGTGTATAATGATTTAAAATAATCTACCAGACGGACATTAAAATAAAAATTAGGCATCTACCCTATTGTTTTCGAAACAAAACCGTTACTAAGGAATAGTTTAAGTAATTATAAGTAAGTAAGTACTGTAAGATTATTTCAGTATTTCTTCTCAAGAAGTCTAGCTAGAAAACTTATACAAATCACAATCTTTGGCGGCTATCGGTTGGCGCGGTGGCTGGGCAAATGGCTGCCGCGCAATGTGTCGCGGTTTCGATTTCCACACGGAACAATTCTTTGTGTGATCCACAGATTGTTGTTCCGTGTCTGGGTGTTGTGTGGATCTCCGCACGGAACAATTATTCTTTGAGTGATCCACAGATTCTGGATCTGGAGTCTGGATGTTATGTGTATGTTTGTAAACGCACCCATGACACAGGAGAAAATTTTAGTGCGGGGCAATGTTAAAAAAAAACAAAAATTATTTGCTTCAATGACATATCATATTTGACATTAGGTAGCGAGTTACACTATAGTAATATTTTGTACAATTTACAGGTGAAGTTGGGGCCAAAACACTAGTTTGAACATAACTACAGGTGTTTTGATAAAACCATTCAATAATGACTATTTATTTCTTTACACAAGGCGTTAATCAGATAAAAGTAATTAATATAAATTCTTTTAGATTTCGTATTAAATATTTGTTCTAATCTATAAGTATATGTAATATTTGCTTGTTTTTGCATAATAGACTTTATGTTATTCCCCGAAGTCAGCCGATAATAGTTAGAATTATTTAACCGACTTCAGAACAAAAAAGGAAGCTCTCAATTTGATCTTGTATGTATGGTTGTGCGGGATTGGGAGAATCAATTTTGTTGCGATTTTCAGAAGTATTTGTTACACTTAGGAGTAGAATCCTTACTTCCTTACTTATATTATAAATCGGAAAGTGAGTTTGTTTGTTTGTTTGTTTGTTCCGTCTTCACGCCGTAACTACTAGACCGATTGCTTTGAAATTTTGCAGACGTAACGTTAGAAGTCTGGATTAAATAATAGGTACTTTTTATCCCGGAAAAATGATATTTCCTAGGAAAAACAAAAATATTGGTATAGATGGCGCTGTATGTACTGTTATAGATGGCGTTGTATGTCATTTAAAACTAGTCAACGAATTACCTACTTATTGGAAAAATATAAATAGCGCGATATAACCGAATTCCACGCGAGCGGAATGCTATTTGTTTGTTTGCCTGTCTTAACAGACAGAACGGAGGTACTAATTAACGTGATTTTTTAAATGAAGGTAGTTGAGCGGATGGACAGTCACATAGGCTACTTTTTATCCTTTTGTGACGCGAGCGAAGCCGCGGGTAAAAGCTAGTGTTTTCATAAGTCTATTATTTATCAGGGTTTAAAAAGAGGGAGTTGAAGTCGGTTTTATAAATGTAGTTTAAAAATAATTTTTGATAACACGGTTAGTGCGGTGACTGGGCAACCGAAAGCCACGCAACGTTTCGCGGGTTCGATTCCCGCACAGAGCAAATATTATGTGATCCACAAATGGTTGTTCCGGGTCTGGGTGTCATGTGTACGTGAACTTGTATGTTTGTAAACGCACCTACGACACAGGAGAAAATCCTAGATTGGGGCAACGTTTTTAAAAATAAAAAAAATATGTTATTTCAGAAGTGTGATTTATCTATGTTATAAAGAATCGATTGTTGGTTCGTTAAATACATTCCAAAACTACTAGATGTGTTTGAAAAAGACTAGAAAGGCATTTTTCATTAATCTAACATAGGACGTAGAAACGCTTTTTTGAAGGGGGAAAATCATCGAATGACTTCTCCCGCCTGTGTGAGGCGGGAGGGAGTGTCAGACTCTTACTGACTAAACGTAGAAATGTTGGTGCAGAGTAAGCGGGAGTCGCGTAGGGAGGCCATTACCCTGCAGTGGAACGATCACAGCTCAAAATATAAAAAGTGGTCGTGATGTTATAATATTTTGATGATACATAGTCTCATCACACAGTTTCTACTTAACTCACATAGAATATGGAGGCGTGGTAAAATCACGTAACTCTAACCCTATATGGTCAATTAGATCACTATTACACATATCCATAGGTACCCGGCACCTTGTACCCAGTTCAGGATAAACAGAACAATGTAAATACAATTGATCTTTTTCCTCTGCAAGTCCGTCAAAAATTTGTTGCTTGGATAATCCAGCATCGGTTATGTGTGGATTAACGTTTTGTAACCTAATATCAGTCTGTTACATTACATAATTAACATACATTCAATAAATACTGCCTCGTTGGCCGAGTGGTTGTGGGTCGGGCAAAGTAATACTGGGTTTTAAAAAAAATCTCAGTAGTAGCACGGAGTTTGGAATTGTGCCCGGTATATGGCAATAGGCTCACCCTCTATTACATGGTACTCATGAAACAAATAGTGAAAAGTGGGTGGTACATCATTGTACAGTGGCATAATGTGCACCTCTGTCTACCCCTTCGGGGATAAAAGGCGTGATGTTATGTTATGTTATTCAATACATAATTTTACGCCTCCCATGGAGGTAGGCAGAGATTATGGTAAGGCAATTGCTACGATTCTCACATACCTCTTTCGCTTCATTTTAATTATTTTATTTTATTTTTGCTGTAGGAGGTAAACGAGCAGATGGATCACCTGATGGTAAGCGATCAGCGTCGCTCATGGACACCATTATGATTTCATCAACAGCCATCATCTTTCATGCAAGCTCGCTTTTTTTTAAGGAGGAAAATCATCGAATGACTGCTTCCGCCTGGGTGAGGCGGGATGGAGTGTCAGACTCTTACTGACTAAAAACCACCCCGTTCCTACTCCTGCACTTTGAGCCGGAGCCCCGGTAACCCGGTAACGGTAAGGTTCTCAGGACAAGGTCTTAGTATATTAATAAACCGACCTCAAAAAAAGAGGGGATAACCAAGGGTACTTTTAATTTGGTTTTTAATGCAAGGAGATATATTTTTAGCTTTTACCTGCGTCATTGATGACGTCCAACAGATTTTTCAATGGAGACAACGTATTTTGATTGCATCATGTATTTGCGAAATATTTGTTTATGATTGTCCCAATTCCGAAATTGCCCGTAGGTAGGAACACTTATTGGAAATAAATACTTGTATAATTAAAAATTCTTGGATAAATGAGTTGTTACGTTGGTAATGCCATGATGATTGTGTGGAATTGCCGAATTTTGTCTTCGCATAATATTTTGGAATTTTTGACCATGAAATTCATAGTGATGACGTGTCATTCATTGTAGGTACTGGGTAAATGATATAATAAAGAAATTACGTTAGTACGTATACAAAGAGAAGTAATGCACTTGTAACTCCCCTATTCTTGATATGGCACTGTTTGCAAGGTATTTATTTATTTAAGGACAACCAACAAAGCATACACCAAATTACATGATAGGTTTTTTTACATAATATTTTAACACTCTATAGTGTAGCCTTAATTACAGGCTGCCACGACATGCATTATAAAAGAACAGGATATTACAACAACAAAAAAACTAAAAGTTCGCTTATCAAAAAAAAGACATCAATTTCAATCACAATTGTTAAATTTAAGTTTTTACTTCTTTTTAATTTTAAACTGTACAATTTTGATCTGAATATGTAGTGCTTATAGTGCAGTTTAACTCTGTGAGAATGTCCTACGCAGGACAGTTTTCACTTTAGAAAGAGAATAGGACATGTCAATATCCACACTAAGTGAGCATGACAGGCGACTAAATTGTTCTTGCATTCTATTAATTGAGGAAAAATAACCCAGGCTTGTTTTAAAGCCTTTACCTGAAAGCAGCCGATATCTAGATATTCGAGCCAGTTTGAAGGGCACATTCACATTAATCTGGCTAAGTAAAGCTCTAGCTTAAAGCAGAAGTAGGAACAGGGAAGTTTTTAGTCAGTAAGAGACTGACACTCTCCCTTTACCCAGGGCGGGAGGAGTAATTCGAAGATTTTGACCTAACATAACATCACACTTTTTATCCCCAAAGTGGTAGGCACAGGTGCACATAATTAAAAGAGATAAAAAGAGAAAGAAATAAATAAAAAACATTTACTCAGCACCAAGCACGATGCAGCATAAATCTTATATATATAAAAGAAAGTCGTGTTAGTTACACCACTTATAACTCAAGAATGGTAGAATAGATTTGGCTGAAAATTGGTAGGCAGGTACCTTAGAGCCAGGAGACCGACATAGGATACTTTTTAACCAAATTTTTTTTTTTACTTTTTTCCGAAAATCACGATCGGGGACGGGAAAAAATGAGATGGTACGCGTACGAAGTCGCGGGCAGAAGCTAGTAAAATATAAAAAAGACAATAAAGTTGTGACAGTGGAAGCAATAAAAATATTGAGTAATTGCGTTTAATACCACGGTACAATGTAACACCCACTTTTCACTATTTATATTATGACTCTCATGTAATAGGGGTGTCCAAATTACCAGATATTCTCCCTCAAAAAAGGAATGGGCGGCACTTATAGCTTAAAATCAGGTGACCTCTCTACTAACTAACTAAATTAACAAGCCTCTTTGGTCCATACACATATTGTAAAATTTAACTTTGCATGCCGAAAACAGTAGCCGATGTACATATGTGAGACTATCTATATATATAAAAGAAAGTCGTGTTAGTTACACTATTTATAACTCAAGAATGGCTAAATCGATTTGGATGAAAATTGGTGGGGAGGTAGCTTAGAACCAGGAGACGGACATAGGATACTTTTTACCCAATTCTTTTTTTTACTTTTTACCGAAATTCAATAACGGGAACGGGAAATATCGGGATTGCGCGTACGAAGTCGCGGACAGAAGCTAGTTTTTATAATTATTATTACCTGTAATTACCATACTTCGTGCAAATAAACGTTCTTATTCTTACAAATATAGTTCTATATCAGTATTGCATAATAATAACAATCTCGTTGCATTGTTTTCAAATAATATTACGCAATCATAACAAAGGGGTCATATTACTACGTCCCGTTCTAGATAACATGACACATACGTCTTTTTTACTCCGAGCAAAACCGCACCTGTGTATAACAGAGGGATTATGAACCTTAATCCTTTTGAAATAAGGGTGTTTACAATAAGGGCTGGAACTGCGCATCTATAATACCTTACTGCGACATTTTATTCAGCTTATCAGATAATGTTTGTGTGTGTTTTTTTTTTTTTATGATTTGTTCAGCGTTTTGTCCGACTGTAGTAGTACGTTGTTTATATCGATTTCCGTAATGTTTCCCAGAAATATTACAGTGGTTGGGTTTTTACCGGCAGCAGTTAGGTTTGGAGATATTATTAGGTACATTAGGTTAATACTGACTTTTACCCCATGGTTTTGATCGCGGTAGTTACCTATGAAAATTGACCTGTCCTGTTCCGTACTCCCAAACATGATATATGTATGTTTTTTATAACTTATTATTTATTTATTTATTTATATAAAACCTTACCTAAACTATCATGACAGGTTTCTCCATTGCGATAGCTAGGCCTTAAAAAACTAAATCTATGTCACGTCCAATTATAACAAAATCTTAAGTAAAAAACAAAAATGATTTTTGGCTAAACTAAACTCAATAATCGAAAATACAAATAAAAAATAAATTTTACAACACAACGAAAAAATAAACAAAATCAATTACTTATTTAAATGTAAAAATCATACATATTATACAACATACTTAACCTACTAGTTTTAAAACATAACATTAATCTATTACAAATATTACAATACCTAAATGAGATCATACACGGTCACGAGATCAAAGGTGCACTACTTACTACATAACAATTAACAAACATAAAGTAAAGTTAAAATAAGTTAATAATAATTTTAACTAACCTATGAGTAGCATAACTATCGTGAGACATACTAAATTAACTAAAATCGCGGGTTACTCACGTGAATGTACTGAGAAAAGCTCTACTAGTTTCTCACTCGTGAGCTGCGCGACGTCACTGCGACCGCGCACGCTGCGCATGAGGAAGAACCCCTCTATGGTTCGAACCAATAAAATTAGTTACGATAGCCTATATGATTTGTCCGTCTACAATTTGATAGTTTATCTATGACTTCTCCCGCCCCGGTGAGGCGAGAGAGAGAGAGACTCTTACTGACTAAAACCATATCTTTCCTACTTCTTCTTTGAGCTGGAATCCCGGTACGTTATTTACTGAAATAACATGCAATGACTATACCTCGGTATACATTTATAATTAATTTATAACACACATAACATCACGCCTTTTATCCCCGAAAGGGTAGGCAGAAGTGCACATTACGGCACTAAATACCACTGAACAATGTAACTTCCACTTTTCACTATTTTATGTCATGAGTCCCATGTAATATGGAGTGAGCCTATTGCTATATACCGGGGCTACCACTGAGATATTTTTTTTAAATAAAGATAAAATAAACATAGGTGTTATAAGTAATTTATTCTATGTATTTTGCGATCATCGATAGTGGAATGGTCAAATTAAAAGCATGCTCAATCGACGCGCACGCGTAAAGAGATTGATGAATCTGGACAAAGCGAAAGAGGTACCTCTATATCAGAATCATAATAGGAGACAGACGTGACGATATGTGCTTATGTATGTTGGGGGCTCGACTCAGTTTATCAGTATACTTTGATATGCTGCCGTTAAAATAATAATACGTTATTACATTACTTAACAATACTTATCGAAATATTTGCAGATATCTACTGATGACCTTGAGGGCGAAATAATAAAATGTTAAAATAGTATGAAGTAATTGTTGGGTAATTTTAGTTATCTTATGTTTTTTTACATTTCATTGTGTTGGAAAAACTACAAATGACTAAGCGAGAAGGTACAAGACTGTTGAGCGAGAGGACTGAGGTTTCCAATTTGTGAGGTTTTTTTTAAGGGTGCATATTCATTGAATGACTTCTCCTGCCTTGGTGAGGCGGGAGGGAGTGTCAGAATCTTATTGACTAAAAACCACCCCATTCCTACTCCTGCACGTCGAGCCGCAGCCCCGGTAACCCTTTAGGGTCTCCGCGGCTCTGTATGGACCATAAGCCACGCCATATACCTAGCTTTGGGTGCACCTGGGTTGAGTGATGATACTGATGTCAGAGTGTCTTACTTTAGCCACGTATTTCAGTCAGTAGGAAAATATTTACGTTTTAAGTGAGAGCTATGCTTCGGCACGAATGGACCGGCTCGACCGGAGCGATACCACGGCCTTATAGAAAACCGACGTGAAACAACGCTTGCGTTGTGTTTCGTCGTGTGAGTGAGATTACCGGAGGCCGAATTACCCCTCCTCCCCAGTTTACCCCATCCCCGAAACCTCCACAATCCTCAAATTTCTAATTCCCAAAAGGCCAGTAACGCACTTGTAACGCCTTTGGTGTTTCAGGTGGGCGGCGCCGATTGCTTACCATTAGGTGATCCGTCTGCTCGTTTCCCAGCTTATCCCATAAAAAATAAACATGTATATAATGGTAAAAGAATTATTTATTTACCAAAATATACTTCCAAACATCAAGGACTATTTCGTAATATTTTTCGAAACTTTCTTGATAAAATAGAATTAATCTTTCTGTAATCTGATGACCTACGCTTTTTAGCAGAGTCATAATGATATTTTGAATTGAGTTTTTCGGAAAGTCACTCTTAACAAACAAGTTATTGGAAATACAGGTGCAGTTTAGGCTCTCTTTGTTTCATAATCTGATAGGATAGTTGCAGAAAGCGATTTAACAATAGGTAAATATGTAACCAATAACTAAAAATACCCAAAAATTATTAACATTATTTTTTGGTAGGTGATGAGCGGTTTATGGAATATAATACGCAATAATATGTAATTTTTAGGGAGGATGGAATACAGTGGAAAAAGTTATTGATTCCCAGGTTAGGAGGAGTTGCTTGATGATTGTACCCATCAAAAAAATATAACATATCTGGGATCCCCCCTTACCAGATGACAAATTTCGTCATTAATTCTAGTATTCAGTGAGAGGGTGGTACTTCCCCGGCATGTTGTGCCAGCGGCCCATTCAAGTTGCATATAGCAGCGACTGTTACCTTTATCACCATATTTTTTTTATGGCATAAGCCGGTAAACGAACAGACGGATCACCTGATGGTAAGCAATCGGCGTCGCCAGTCGTCGACGAGAGGCGTCGCAAGTGCGTCACCGGCTTTTTGGGGATTAGGAGTTTGAGGATCGTTGGGGTTCAGGGATTGGCCTCCGGTAACCTCATTTACACGACGAAACACAACGCAAGCGTTGCTTCACGTCGGTTTTCTGTGAGGCCGTGGTATCACTCCGGTCGAGCCGGCCCATTCGTGCCGAAGCATGGCTCTCCTACACTTAATATTTAAACTGGTACTATTCATCAATTGACAAAAAGATAAGGTACACCTGTATTCCATGACCTAGGCCATTAGAAATAAGACCTATTTTATATTATCTAATTAATCAGAGATATTTTATATATTGCACAATACATAATAGAATAACAAAATGCATTAATTTCTTTCGAATTTTGCAAATGACTCATGATATATCAATTATTAAAAATGAAAGGAATTAATAATAATAATGTGAAATAATATGATAATAATCCTAACAGCCTCGACAACCGTATTAGAAGGCTGGTGTTAGGCGAATGGGTATACGGCAGAGGTATTTCTTTTTGAAACGACGTATATCGTAAGGAGGTTTCTGTCTCTGGAGCCCTAACCACCGGTAACTTGGACCATGCTGCCGCTACTGGTCGGCTCCTATTATAATATTTTTAAATATATATTTTTTTTGTTATTAGAAGTAGTAATTTGAAATGTGATTTTAGAGTATATAAAAATTAAACCCGTTTCCCGTTGTCACGCCATAACTTGAGAACGGCTAGACCGATTTGGCTGATTTTTTTATTATGTTTATTATTGCCAGGAGAAGGTTCTTGGTACAGAAAAAAGTCCTAAAAATCCTACGGGAATGGGAGAAAACGAGATTGCACGTACATGCGAAGTCGCGGGCAGAAGATAGTCTATATGTATATAAAAGAAAGTCGTGTTAGTTACACTATTTATAACTCAAGAATGGCTAAATCGATTTGGATGAAAATTGGTGGGGAGGTAGTTTAGAACCAGGAGACGGACATAGGATACTTTTTACGGAATTCTTTTTTTACTTTTTACCGAAAATCAAGAACGGGAACGGGAAATATCGGGATTGCGCGTACGAAGTCGCGGGCAGAAACTAGTTTTAAATAATATGATAATAATATGTCTTTATAATGTAATGATTGTGCAATAACTTGACACGTCATTCCTACGTCGTCATTATAATTATAATCGTAATCTGATTGATAAGAATTATTATGCGACGTATGTATCAGGTGGCTGATTAAGATAATTTTCTTGATTAAAATTGTGTTTGATTATTTTTTTCTTATCATTAAACCTTTGAAAGGGTTTGTGGTTATGTAATGGTTAATACTTTACTAATTGTAGTAATATTATTAATGTAATAATTTGTGGGGATGTGTAAATGTCTATTATTCTAACAAGCAAAAATTACTGGATGCATTTGGATGGAATTTGGTACACAGACAGATTATAGTCTGCAATTATAAATAAGCTACTTTTATCTGTCTCGTTGCCCGACTGGTAACTGCCGGGCAAGGGGTCTCGGGTTCGATTCCCGGGTCGGGCAAAGTAGGTACTATTGGGTTTTATAAAAAAATTTCAGTATTGGTACGGAGTTTGAAATTTTGCCCGGTATATGGCAATAGGCTCACCCCCTATTAGGTACATGGGACTTATAAGTTTAATAGTGAAAAGTGGGTGTTACATTATACAGTGGCATTAAGTGCCGTAAGGGGGGAAAATCATCGAATGACTTCTCCCGCCTGGGTGAGGCGGGAGGGAGTGTCAGACTCTTACTGACTAAAAACCACCCCGTTCCTACTTCTGGCATCAGCCCTTGGGCCCCATCTGTGGTGGTCTGATGGCTCCTTGAGCCTGCCGTCCGCAGGCATGTGCACACAAGTTTGTTACCAGCATTTCCAAAAGGAACCTGTTATTTATATTTATCCTTGTTATTATGACCTTGAGACATTCAGTTTAAAACCAAAGAGTAACTAACCTTCTTAAAAATGAAAATAGTACTGTAATAACATTTTTCTAGTAATCCCAATTCATAGAGAAAATATTTAGGTGAAGTGTTTTTCGCATGTATTACTCAACGGCTTGATCTTGGCACAGTTTTCGCGACATTCTTCATTCCCGGGAATCGAACGATTCTTTTGGGGGTTATCCAAATTACTGAGCTGTTTGGTTTTTTAGGTAAGTGTATGTCGTGGTGGGCCGGAGGTTTAAGAAGCTCGCTTCTCATGCAAGAGAATGTGGGTTTGAAACCTACTAACGGAAAATACCAATGTGTTTTTTTCCGAGTTTTATGTACTTTGTTAGATTATCTAGATACCAGTGACAAACGGTGAAGGATAACATCGTGAGGAAACCTGGGCTTATAATTTGTAATTATAAGTTTATAATCGCCAACCCGCATTGAGCAAGCGTGGTGATTAATGCTCAAACCTTCTCCGTGTGAGACGAGGATTTGGTCAGCAGTGGGCATTTATAGGCTGTTGATGGTTGATGATAGTTGTGAAGTATAGTTACAGTTATGGCAGTGTAGAAAAGAATTGTACATCTTTAATTATTCTCTTCCCGCCTCACCTAGGGAGAAGTCATTCGATGATTCCCCCCCCCCCCAAAGTGGACTAGGCACGGGCTGGTATTGTTGATGATGATGATGATTTTAATCAGTAGGACATTTTAACACATAAAATGACTCATACACCGATTTTAGAATTTTCTTGAAAAACCCAACAGTGTCATCAGCGCCATGTCATCAACATGATTTCATGATGGAAATATTACATGAATTGAGCTTCATAACATTGAATGCGCAGGCGCCAGTGTGGGCGTTACTTCCGTTAGTCAGAGCATTCTTATCATTATAAACAACAAAACAATTTTGTGCATATTTTTCCTTATTTAAATATCATGCCTATCATTTTTTTAATGGAATAGGAGGCAAACGAGTATACGGATCACTTGATGGTAAGCGATCAGTGCCACCCATGGACACCTGTAACACCAAAGACTGAAGGGACCCCAGACATTTGGTAAAGGGATTGGTTGACAGTCTCCTAGCGATGGATGACGAACTTATTTCATGGTTATAAGTCTAGGTATTACTTGAATATGCCCGATTCGAGCTGCGGACCTGGCGGGTTACCAGGGCTCCGGTTTGAAATAGGAGAAGTAACGAGGTGGTTTTTAGTCAATGTGAGTCTGACCCTCTTTCGTCTCACCTAAGGCGGGAAAAGTCATTGGAAGTCATTTTCCCCACTCAAAAAAAGTACGTGAATATGCAAATACTGACTGATAGATTTCGAGATTGAGTTTTATGTTCAGCATAATTCATCAGTCACCCTCATGGTTAACAGTTGGAAGATAACCACTACTTGAGTAAGATCGCCTACACAAGAATGGGGTTATTCTAGTTTACATGTCTCGCAGCTTCCAGTGGTGGAACACTACGGTGGTTTTAGCCGGTAAGAGTCCCCCCACGACGCAGGAAGCCCATGACGATTTTCATCACGATAGAAAATAAAAGGTACCTTGAAGCTTATTTTAATTAAAATTTTGAGGTTGCTACCTGCCCCGCAGTTGCTGGTTGCCGTTTCGGGAAACACCCAGATCAAATAATTGTATTATTTTTCATACATAACAATAAAATAATTTTGTTGTAATTTATCCTTATTTAACACACCTGGCATTCCCCGAAAAGATAGGTAGTTCACTCCCACAACGCCTATTTTTATGGTTTAAGGGAACCGACCTTGATTATATTTATGGGATAAGCGCGACTGTCAGAAAAAGGATCTTGAATATTGTTCAATATGTTAGTTTTGTCAATATCCTTAGTTTTAGCACAGAGCGTATAATTGCGTCCGATATATGGTGATTAACACATCAGCTTAGCAGCATAATAGTTCCCTGCTGGACTGGGGACCTCATCTACATAGAATAAGATTTATCATAAAAGCAGTTTAAAAAGATCAGGTTTATAAAAGAGCGCTGTTGCTTCTGTGAAATAAATATGTAGTCCCATTCTTGTGATACCTGCGAAAAGAGGTTGGTGACGAATGTGTACCATTTTTTTTAAATTTTAATAGTATAGCGTTTGGCTATCTCGCCTGGTGGTAAGCGATGATATACTTTGTCGTCACTATACGGCTTATATCGATACACGTAACATAACTGCAAAAAAGTGGGCGTGTTAAGGTCGTGATAACATAAAAACTGCGCCTCAATTTTGTGTTCAATCAATGGGACTTATCATCACCTTTCTCATGAATAGCCAGGCTAAAATATCGCTTACCTCACTATTGATAAACTAGTTCAATCGTACCTATCACAATGATAAATATATGCCGATAAAAATTACTACTACATTCAAAATGGACTTTGTTCAACACAGATAAGGAACTTTGGACTATCGCATTAATCTTTGTCGTCATCATACGATTATATTATGTTATTCATATAGAACTGTTAATGTAAGATGACGAAGCAAGTTTTATAAAGAAAATTGTTTGTGAGTTTGTATGATTCATTTCTACATTTTAACCGTTAAGGTTTATTTAAAGATAAGTATAATTATATTATTGATAATAACAACATTACGGCTTTTAATCCCCAAAGGTAACTAGGCAATGGAGCTATAGGTACCAGGATCGAGCAGCCTCGTAGAACAGTAGAGTTCCCTGACAAACCCGTAAACGGCTTTTTTTAAGGGTAAAATCATCGAATGACTTCCTACGCCTGGGTGAGGCGGAGGGAGTGTCAGACTCTTACTGACTAAAAACCACCCCGTTCCTACTCCTGCACTTCGAGCCGGAGCCCCGGTAACCTGTTAAGTTCTCTGCAGCTCCGTATCGTCATCAGCCCTATTGGGCCCCATTTGTGGTGACCTGATAGCTCTTTGAGGCGCGCGCGGAACTCAACGCACCGCACACTCGGGTCTGGTTCTGGTCGGGCGGCGACCTATCCATGCTCGCCGTCCTCAGGCCCGTGCATACGGTGGCTGGAGATCGTTCCGCGATTAGCTAGCATGACTGCTTCGCAAAAGGAGGAGACGGCATTCCAGTCCCACTCGCTCCACGTCATAATTAGGACTACGGCCGGACGCAAGAGGTCGCCGTAACCGGCTACTTACCGGCCAAGTGTTATATTTGGCAAAACCTTAAACACATGATGTAGAAGAGACCCATGGAGTTCAGCAGTGTCAGATCACCACAAACGGGGCTCACTAGGGGCGATGCCCGGCCAGGGTTACGGGTTAAATGACTGTGACCCTGGCACGGAGTAGGAGTAGGAACGGGTTGATTTTTAGTCAGTGAAAGTATGACATTCGTGCTCACCTCACCCAGGTCGAGAGAAGTCATTCGATGATTTTCCCCCATAAAAAAGCAGTGTACTGTGACGGACCGTTGATAATGATGACGACGATTCGTTTAATTATTGCTCATGAATTCTTGAATAGGATATAGGATCTCTCGGAACAAATATTAATTATTCTAAAATATATTCATCGATGCTATTTAGGTATCCTAACAATGTTCAATTATCATTTTCCAGTGAAATCTAGTTTCTAGATTTGCATACGTAGTATGTAAAACAGATAAAATGCAATAAAAAAGTCTATGCACGGTTTGATGACGTTATCAGTTAGTCGTCACATCATGTTCTCGTACTCCAAGTGACGAAAATATCTTGGAATCATCGTCATTGATTAATTCATTATTATTTTTATAAAGTGGCTCATGGTTTTTGGCTCCTTATGAAGATTTATTGTAATTGGTTCTCTAGTTTTGTTGGGTTTTAAAATTGATCAACTTTGAAGGTGGGTTTGGTATTAGTTTTTTGGTCTAGTCGTGACTTGTAATTTAAAATGCAGTAGTTAGGTAGAAAATATTACGATTTTAGGAGTAGACTGGTAAGTATGTCATCATCGTTTTTAATGCTCCACTGATGGACTTCTACATGGTTCCTCTACATAATAGGATTTTCCATAAGGCAATATCTACTTCTAGTAGACGACCACTGCTGGAAAAGGCTTACCCCGTAGCCAGCTCCACGTCGTTGGACAAACGTTAGATCTCGTGGATGATATCAATAAAAGACGAAATTCTTTCTTACTTCAAAATGAGCAACAGCACAGCCCTATTGAGGAGTGATACTAGTATAAGGAGCGACGAACGTCACGACATTTGTTTATGACTAGATTTTTTCCTTTCAAAAGTTATTCTAGATTTTTTGTTGAATATTTAAGCACTACATTTAAGTTCTTTGTTCCGGGTATGAGTATTTTTTTTTAAAACAGTCTTCCTTTATTAAATTTCCAATAAAAACTTAAATAATATTAAAATTATATATTACTAAATTAATAATAAAATATATACAACTTAAGATTAAAATTACCTCTATATAAAAGGAAAACAAAAACAACTATTTACATAAAGCATCGAAAAATTCGTCCGCATCGACGTCAGTGGGGAAAGTACCCAGAAGGCTGGCAGCATTGCCACGTTGTATGGCAATGCTTAACCAGAGACCTTAATTATAAATACCTAGCTTCTGGCCACAACTTCGTACACGCAATTCCGGTTTTACCCGTTCCCGTTCGGGATTTTCGGTAAAAAGTAAAAAAAAAAATGTATTGGATAAAATGTCCAATTTCCGTCTCGTGGTTCTAAGCTACTTCGTCATCAATTTTCATCATAATCGATAGAGACGTTCTTGAGTAGAGGTAGTGTAACTAACACGATTTTCTTTTATGCAGTAGGTACACGACGAGTTTCATTCACATAATTATTATAGGTACTATACTAAAAACAGATTTGGACCTCATTGGACGAGTCGCAAGTGCGACTGCCGGGAAAAGGGGTCTCGGGTTCGGTTCCCGGGTCAGGCAAAGTATAACTAGGTTTTTGAAAATACTCAGTAGTAGCACGGAGTCTGGTATTGTGCCCGGTATATAGCAATAGGCTCACCCCCTATTACATGGGACTCATAACATAAATAGTGGAAAGTGGGTGTTACATTTAACAGTGTTATTAAGTGCCGTAATGTGCACCTCTGCCTACCTCTTCGGGGATAAAAGGCGTGATGTTATGTATGTATAAAAGTACTATGTATATATGTACCTTTAAAAGCCGTCAAGTTTTTTAGGGGAAAATACTAAGGAGTGTGCCGCTCAGAAAAGGAAATTTTATACAAAACCGAGGTAATAAAGATTTTACACCAATCAAACGGACGTTTTTACATCATGACGTAAATCTGTAAATTGCTCAACAATTACAGAACAAAATTACGTAGAAAATATATGAGCAATACAATATTATCGAAAGAAATTTGACACAATGCCAACTGCGGAAATTGTTACCACTGTATAGGAAGACCAGCATATATTGGCAACTCACTCGGGCGCCACTGTCAAACAAAAATTTGAAATTCACGTACATATTTCTGTAGTTCCATTTTCTTCCGCGTGTCGATTTATACTGGTAATTTGCATACGGAAATTGGAATTATCGTTTTTGATGTAACAGTTGGTTTCTTTGTTACGCTTTACCTCCAAAAATGCTTAACTGATTTTGATAAACACTTAAGATAGATGATGACACAGTGTCCTGGCATTCCCTTTCGCCTCATACAGGGCGGGTAAAGTCATTAAATAATTTTCCCCTTCATAAACAGATATTGTGAAATGCCACAACAATTAAGCTTTAAATGTGAGACTAAGTTAGTTTTGTTAAGCTATATCGTATAATTTTTTTAAGGGGAAAATCATCGAAGGATTGCTCCCGCCTGGGTGAGGCGGGAGGGAGTGTCAGACTCTTACTGACTAAAAACCACCACGTTCCTTCTCCTTCGCTTCGAGCAGGAGCCCCGGTAACCCGTTAGGTTCTCCGCGACATATTGTATAAAATACTATACTCATTTTGATGAATACTGATATACATAGAAAATACATTAGAGAAGAGTATGTTACTATCTTTTTTAAAAGGTTATTTTATTTCTAAGGGGATGCGATTAACTATATTACGTTTAATATAACTTCGAGTGATGTCATGGACAAGAATTAGTTTAGTATAAAGAGTTAATCATACTGTCTTTATGTGGTAACTACCTACCTCATTGTTTTTAGGGTAGAACAAAAGATTTTGCGGTTTCCTGTTCAAAGGTTTCATAGTTAAATTGTGTCATCCATAACCATTTAAATATATGAATAACTGGAAAATCATACAATAAATAATAATTAGTTTTCCAAGACATTTACCCTGAGGAGTAGGTACGTAGGCTACAATAGCCAGTTTATTAAAGTCTCGCTATATATTACTATTCCGTATATTCAACGGTCAGTTTATACTGGATTGCGTAGCTAGATGTGTGTGCCATTTAGGTGATTCCTTAACTCCGGACAGAATATGGCGTGTTATTAAAAATTGCGCAATTGCAAAACTACATCATTATTCGCTGAATTTTTCTTGTTAAGACAATTGAATCAAGACATATTCACCTTACAATGGACGTTAACATTGTGAACGGCGTAATGTAGTATTATTTTTAATGTTGACGTGTGATAGTGCGTCTGCACTTTATAGAGTGTCGCAGATAACCTAACGGGTTACCGGGGCTCCGGCTAGAAGTGCAGGAGTAGGAACGAGGTGGTTTTTAGTCAGTAAAAGTCTGACACTCCTTCCCACCTCACCCAGGCGGGAGAGGTCATTCGATGATTATCCCGCCTTAAAAAAATACCTTATGGAGTAAATAAATTTGTTTATTTTAATTATGTCGTTACTAAATAGAGTATGCAGACGTCTCTAAGTAACTACAAATAAAAATGATCCAATTACCACATATATTTATTTATTAAACTTTATTGCACATACATTGAAATTGGCAAATTTAATGCCGTAATATAGTATCGCTAGTTTGTAATGATGATTTAATATAAAGTCCTGGGTCCATGACATCTGGGTCATGCTTTTATGGGCCTGCCAGTAGATTCCCAACTAATATAAACATACGATACAGTATTCAAAATTCACTTAAAATTACCTAGGAAATCAAAAACTTGAAGTGACCTAAATAGTCTAAATATTTTTGTTACATAAATTCCATAATAACTAATTTAATATTATATAAACAAACAGTTCATGAGAAACCTGTTGGCACCATTCAATTTGTACGTCACTATATTATGGCTATTTATTTTCAAATTGGCACTGATACCTAATAACTACACATTTTAACAAATTCACTACCGAACGTGTCTGTTTAAGCGACATTATCTAAAAAACTACTGGGCGGATTTTGATGAAATGTTCATTAATCGATAGAATGATAATTAAAGAAGGTTTTGGTGTTACATTTATTCATGTTTTATGTCAATAAATAGTAATAAAGCCGTGTGAATCCGACGCGTGTCACTAGTGTTTATATCATTAAACGAAATTTGGCTTTTGCTCAAGATTCAAACTCACTGAATTGGCATATTAGCTCATTGCATTCAGGAAATGAATGGCGTGCCTGAAAAGCTTTAGTTCATAACATCATGCTAGTTATTTCCCGGAGAGTTTGGCAGAAGTGTCTGTACATATGCTGTTCAAAAGATGTGATGATATCTTGATACGATTTGATTGTTGTAGTTTTAGATATTAGGCGTTTAACCGCTAGCGTCATTGCTGAGCATGATTGAGGTTTAGGGAGCGATTTCCAATTCGAGACAACAGTTTAGGTTTTTTAGATCATTCTTGCTTGTAACGTGAATCATTGGGATTTTTCACGCTTTCACGCAATAGGCTCACCCCCTATTACATGGGACTCATAACATAAATAGTGAAAATTGGGTGTTATATTGTACAGTGGCATTATGTGCAGTAACGCGCACCTCTGCCTACCCCTTCGGGATAAAATGCGTGATGTTATGTTACATATACATATTAAATTTTGTGTCATTTTTAAAATTACCTACCAATATGCCTTGAGTAAGCGTGGTGATAATGCTCATTTCTTCTTCTATATGTTATACAGTGATTTATATGTTCGACAATGTAAATGTCAGAGTTACAAAATTAATATTACTTTTTATATGTTTCCTAGTTCAATAAAGTACGTTGCACGTGTTCACACGTGATTCAAGATTGTAGTAATTCTAACAAAATGTAACTTTTTATGATTACAATGTATTGCCAATAATATTTATGTTATTCAAGGTTAGGTTGTACCGTAACTTAACATCATACTGTATATTAAAACTTTCATGAGACATACTAAATTAATTATTATATTTGCGGCTTACTCACGTAACTGTTTGATGTGTAGGAGAGAGATGCTTCGGCACGAATGGGTCGGCTCGACCGGAGTGATACCACGGCGTCACAGAAGACCGACGCGAAACAAAACTTGCGTTGTGTTTCGTCGTGTGAGTGAGGTTACCACAACCCCAATTATCCCCTTCATCAATCTCTCCAATTTCTGAATCCCATAATATGGGTATAGCTCTTGTAACGCCTATGGTGTTTTGAGTGTCCATGGGCGATGCCGATTGCTTACCATCAGGTGCTCCGTCTCCTCGTTTATTTATTTATTAAAACTTTATTGCACATACAGTGAAATTGGCGGACTTAATGCCGTAGGCATTTTCTGACAGTCGACCATTGGGTGGTGCAGAATGTTAAAGCGGTAGGTGCAAAATTGTAAAAAGAAAGTACGAAGTAGATAACGAAGTTAAGGTAATAAAATATTAAAGAGGGAAGACATGATTGTTATAGTCGATAATACATAACTAAGGGTATAGGGTCTTAAAATGAATTATATACTTAATTCACGTTTACCGTGCCATAAAAAAAAAATTCGCCTAGTTTGAAGCCATGCTAGAGGCTCATGTTCATGAGCAGCATTCCGCGACTGCGACTGTCGGGCTGCTACTAAGTAAGCCGAAAACATAATAATTAATTTACTATATTTCACGACAGTTTAATTATTAACGTTTCTCCATTTAATAAAAAAGGCAGCGAGACAATGAACCTGAGGGTCTGAAGGTTATGAACAAACTAACCTAGGTTCCGCAATGAAATGAATCAGAAAATTAGAGTTAAATCAATCGAGTTATTTCTGAAAAAAAAATGGTGTGGAGGAAGTGAATGAAATTCCGTAGTATCTTGCAACCAAATGAGTAATGAGGAAAATTCATTTAATAAAATAAATTGTTTTATTTTTCTTAAATACTTTTCCTTAATATAACTCATTGGTTGATGATTATTATCTTTTAGATACCAGCTGTGTACCTATGTGAGTTACTACCTGTTTATTTAAAGTTTTATGAGAATAGAAAGTGGTATTTTCACTTATAAACTATTATGTAGATATATTTTGACCAGAAAAACATAATTTAGTGATTTTCCATGACAAAAACAAAGAGAAAATCAAAATCATTTATCTTAATTAGACCAGGAAGGCACTTTTGAACGTCAACAACAATAATTTAGAAGTGAAGCTAGTTGCTCAGTCCAAGGTGTAGATTCCTATGGAGAAGAACGAGCAAGAAACTCCATAGGTAACTCTTTTTTAATCGCGTTTACAATACAATTCTCTAGTTACATAGTTTTGTTGGTTCGATTGTGTGAGAACAATGCAACACCTAAATGCAGTTAAAGAGATTGAAAAAGAAAATAACCTTGAGGAGAATAAAATGATACAGTCTGAAGCTGACCAGTCCCATGATGACAGAACATCAAAATGTAATACCAAAGTTCATTTCCTTTTAGGCTTTACGATTGTAAATAATCTGAAATAAAATATCAGTATATTTATAACATAACATTATAACATAACATTATAACATAACATCACGCCTTTTATCTCCGAAGGGGTAGGCAGAGGTGTACATTATGCCACTGTACAATGTAACACCCACTTTTCACTATTTATGTTATGAGTCCCATGTAATAGGGGGTGAGCCTATTGCCATATACCGGGCACAATTCCAGACTCCGTGCTACTACTAAGAATTTATAAAAACCCAGTAGTACTTCGCCCGACCCGGGAATCGAACCCGAGACCCCTTGACCGGCAGTCGCACTTGCAACCACTCGGCCAACGAGGCAGTCCAGTATATTTAATATCAGTAAATATCAGTATTTTTAAAATATTAGCTCTATTAATTTCAAGTCACACTGGAACGCATACATACACGAATTAATTACATTTAACCGAATTCAAAAACTGAGATGGTATTGTATTTGTATTCTATAAAGGTGTGATATTAACTTTGTTCTTCCTCCTATAAACTGTCGATTAATAAATAAGCAAGTTCAATGCCCTTAAGAATGACATAATATGTAAATATATTTACATATATAAATATAAATACGTCTTTAACTGGCTGACCTGACGAACTTCTTGACTTGGATGGAATCAAAGATTGTAATGGTAACAACATATATATTTATGGCGTAAGTCGGTAAACGAGCAGATGGATCACCTGATGGAAAGTAATCGGCGTCGCCCATGGACACCTGGAACATCAGAGGCGTTACAAGTGCGTTACCGGCCATTTGGGGATTAGGAGTTTGAGGATCGTTGGGGATTCAGGGATTGGGGAGATTGGGGAAGGGGAGGGTTATTGGGCCTCCGGTAACATCACTCACACGACGAAACACAACGCAAGCGTTGCTTCACGTCGGTTTTCTGTGAGGCCGTGGTATCTCTCCGGTCGAGCTGGCCTATTCGTGCCGAAGCATGGCTCTCCCACACACATCTATATATAAGAAATTAGTTGAATTTTCATCATTAGCACACCTTTGTGGCATTCTACCGAAGTGGTTTTTCGTCAGTTAATGTATGACTTCTTCGTTCTTCTTAGATAAAATACCCTAAAGTGGAGAAAAATGTTCATGAGTAAAAATTGGAACGCAAAAACAAATGAAACTCACGGCAGCTGTTTCTGATTTAGTATAGATCAAAGGTCGTGGTGCCCTGGAGATTCAAGACGCCCACTTCTCATGCATGAGGGTCGGGCTTCGAAACCTGCCAACAGCAAGTACCTACCAATGTGAATTTTTCGAGTTTTATGTACTTTCTAATTCAATTGCAGCATGCTTTACATTAGAATTTGTGACACCTACCTTGAAGTTATAGTATGGGTAAAAAGCTAGGACATATGTTTAGACATAGGAATAAAATACACAATTTGATAAAACAGTTCCTACTTTTTAACCTTAAACATATCATTAATTATACACGAACAAAAATATACCTACTAGAATAATTTTAATAATTTAGATAAAAAAGTAATATTAATTTTTATTTAAATCTCATGCTAATGTTACGGCCGCTAAAAATCTTGCCAAATTAGTTTCGAGGTGTCATTAAAATAAAATAAAAATATGATTCTCCACATACGTATTTATATTAACTTTTTTTAAGGCTATCTTTAAAAAAATTGAGTAGCATTTCAATATTAGGGCGATAGGCATGCAATATATATATAGGCATAGGGTAGAAGGTGGCCAAACGCCATCCTGTTAAGTTTAAAAGAAAATGACTATCGGAACATAATATATCATATATATAAATAAATAAATATATAGATGTAATAGAAATCATTATACATACTCGTATGTAATTGTTTTACATTAATTATTATCTTCACTTTTGATTTGCGACTTAATAATAAAATATAATAATGGCAAATATTAAAAACTTTACTAAACAATTCAAAACGATTTTAAATTAGTTATAATTGTGTATAATTAGGTATAATTATCACTTGTAATATGACAAATACAAGTTTTATTATTTTATTATTTACTTTAAATTTATTAAAAGACGACAATTTCATTTGCTGAACATAGAAAGACTTTTCATAATAACCACTTTAAAACCATAAATACCAAGCCAACAACTAACTATAACATAAAAAAAACCATTCCTACACCCGAAATAACCCATAAAAACCACTACATTGCATCCTTTTAACCACTGAATGCGCATAAACATCGTCGCGTGCGCAGGCCACGTGCGCCGGCGCAACACGTGATCGTTACGCAACCCACAAGGTCGCATTACGTAACATAAAGTCTATGGACTTGTCTATTATCTATTAATCTAGGCGTACCGTGCGAATCGCCTTTTGTAGTCACGTTTTGGATATAACAAAAAGTTAGGTTTTTTATTTATGTATATATATATATATATATATTTATTTATGGTGTTATTTATTACCTGTTGCTTATGTTGGTATTGCATTTTATGGATATTTGTATGGTATGGTCAGGTTGGTAAATCATATAATTTGCAGTATATATATATATATATATAGGGTTAGACATAACATAAAATCAGGCCTTTTATCCTCGGCCAGGAACGCAGAGGTGCACATTACGGCACTTAAAGCCATTGTACAGTGTAACCACTTTTCACTATTTATGTTATGTGTCCCATGTAATAGGGGGCATAATTCCAGACTCCGTGCTACTATACAGATTTTATTTTTAAACTTAATAATACTTTGCCCCACCCGGGAATCGTACTCAAGACCTCTTATGAACGAGGCAGTCAATTCAATTTACATTTCAATTTACTTGACATCTGCTTTCCCCTTTGGGGATAAAAGGCGATATGTTATGTTATATTATACGTAAATTGAATTGAAGATATTAAATATCTCCCGTATAAAAGTTTTACACAAATCCAGAAGAAAATACATCGCATAAAAAATAAAACACAGTCGAATTGAGAACCTCTTCCTTTTTTTTGAAGTCGGTTGAAAATCTAATTCGAAACATCACTGATAATATCAGAAGCAACTAGTAACACTTGTTTTTCTAAAAAAATACTTATATATGTAAAAGCGTGATACTGTATACACGTGACTTATGTATTTAAAAATATGTTTTTGTCCTATATGTATATCGCAATGAATATTTTCAACAATAAAGTAGGCATACTTACCATGTATGTATGTATGATAAGTTATATATTTGTTATATGTATGTACAGGAAATACCTGTGTCTATATGTACGTATTTTTCAAACACACGACTAATTTTACCTTTCAAATCACAATTATCCTACTAATATTAAAAAGTGTTATTAGAGAAAGGTGTGGATTTAAAGATGATGTAGTGACTAGGATTAAAAAGGGAATGTTACGTTGGTTTGGACATGTAGAAATTATGAATGAAAGTAGAGTAACGAAAGAAGTATACAGAGCGGATATGAATGGGGCCGTCGGTAGAGGGCGCCCTAGACGGACATATAGTGACCAGTTTGGCGATATATTAAAGAAGGGCCAAATTAAAAGTACCCTTAACCGACGAGCATGCATGAAAAGATTGATGACTGTTAATGAAGCGAAAGAGGTATGTAAGAATCGTAGTAATTGGCGTTCCTTAGTCTCTGCCTACCCCAATGGGAGACAGGCGTGAAGTTATGTATGTATGTATTAAAATTTGTATGTTCGTTTGTTGCTCCTTCACGTGAAAACGGCTCCTTTATATGTCAATGTCAAAGTCAAAGCATTTATTTCAATTAAACCATAATTTAGTACTTTTGAAATGTCAACAAATACAGTAATAGTCTGTCAGTCAGTCCGTCAGTGAAGCTAGGTGAAGCTAGGTGCACATTCTAAAATGTAGATTCGAAAGGAGAAGAACGAGCAAGAAACTCCATTCGTTACTCTTTTTAAAAAAGTATGTTCTACAATGTCTCTGATACATATTCCGATACTGTACGCATATGTGAGAACAATGCAAAGACACGCTTGACGCATTTCATTTGAAAATTTGAAACAGGGGTTACTGCTGGAAACTATTTGAAATAAACTGATAAATCCAATATTACTTTGACTGAGACACTTTAAATCTTTTCTCCAGTGTTATATATTACATAACATCACGCCTTTTATCCCCGAAGGGGTTCGCACTATACAGTGTGACACCCATTTTTCACTATTTTTCTTAATGTAATAGGGGACGAGCCTATTGTCATATAACGGGCCCAATCCGAGAATTAAAAAAAAAGCAGTAATACTTCGCCCGACCCAGGAATTGAAGCCGAGACCCATTGCCCGGCAGTCATGTCTACATATTATTATGTCTTTTAAAGAAAACTAGAAAAAAGTAATTATATAACAACATTACTGTTACAGCACACATCTTGTAATAACTTAAAATGAATGACGTAGGAGAATCATACAAATTGTATTCAATAGGTCGAGCCCTAAATGCTATAATTAGGTGGTTTTGGACCAGCAAGAATGCTATGTAATATGTGTACAACTTTGTTAGAACATATAACTAAAACTGACTCTTGGCCGACAACAACAAGTGCGACTGCCGGGCAAGGGGTCTCGGGTTCGATTACCGGGTCATGGTAGGTCAGTTTTCAAACTGGCTGGTTGTATATACAGTTCCTATCACTGGTTCCTACATTTGAGGATTCTGGTCCAACAAGTTTCCATCAAATCGAATTGCACCCTTGATGATCATAAATAATTTTACTTCCAAACCCAGTCTTGTACCATAAAGTAGTCAGGCACACGCCAATTTTCCAGAACCTAGTTACGAAACAAGCAAACCTAAGTCCATTCTATTAGCATCGCACACTTCAACTTCGCGTTGTGAAACTTGTATTTCATTCACGCGACTACGTCCTCAAAACACTTTGAAAAACAATTGGAAGTTCAACGAAAAGGCTTCAGATCTTTTCACGGCTTTTATATTTTTAAATGGAAAATTTCTTAACTCTTTTTTCTAGATCCTAACCGAGCTTTTATGTAAGCGTTCACGGATTTTTTCAGGCCACGTGACGTCAAGTCACATGCCTGAAAGTTTCAGAAACGAAGCCTTCAAAGGTTGTATTATACAACGCGACATTCAAATAGAAATTGTCTCGGGTAAGTTTCGAAAGGATTTGTCGGGTTTCTATAGAAAAATGCTAATTTCGTCGTTGAATTCTAATGTTCTGGTTTCAAAGGGTTTCTTATATAAGTTGAGGTTCAATTTTTTATGAGGAAAATTACCTGTGAGGGTGTGTATGGCTTGGGTTCGTATGTAATGCCGTTACGGCGAGTGCTATTGTCATGTAATTGGTTCCCCTAATTAGCTGGTTTTAGGGTTTGCGTGACTAAGATGTTACTAAGGGGTTCTTCAAGAAGGGACTCAATAGGTTTTTCAAAGGTTGGTAAGGCGCATGTGATGACGCTTACCATCAAGTAGGCCATGTGCTTTTTTACCACCGTGTCGTGATATAAAAAAAGTTACAATTTTATAGTAATTACAGATAAACGTTAATTAAAAACCTTTGTCTGGTTCTTGGAGTCTGAGACCTGTGGCTACATACCAGAAACTAAAGAAATATTCTTCATCATCATCAGCATCATCAACAACAGCCTGTTCTCGTCTACTGCTAGACAAGCCTCTCCAAGAGAAATTCATGTGGTTTTTGTTAATAAAGTTTAAGACTGAGTTTTAACGATATTCGGTTGAATTTTAAATGAATTGTTTAACTTGAAGCGAAAAACAACTGCCCTGTGTAACTCTTCTATCTTCTACAACCTGTTGAGATATATCAAAGAAACACCAAATTAAAAGTACCCTTAACCGACGAGCATGCATGAAAAGACTGATGACTGTTGATGAAGCGAAAGAGGTATGTACGTAAGAATCACAGCAATTGACGTTGCATATACTCTGCCTATACCCATGGGATTGGGTGGAGTGGATTTGACTATGTATATAGGTTTTTTTTAAGGGTGGAAAATCATCGAATGGCTGCTCCCACCTAGGAGAGGCGGGAGGGAGTGTCAGACTCTTACTAACTAAAAACCACCCCGTTCCTTCTCCTGCGCTTTGAGCCGGAGCTCCGGTAACCCGTTAGGTTCTCCGCGACTCCGAATCGGCTTGTATATGGTATACATTTCATAATAAATCTATATAGTTTGCGTAACTACCTCTAACTTAACATTCAAGTATCATCAAAAATTTTCTTTCTTAATTTTCCTTACAAAAATACCTTTTTCAGATTACCTACGCATTGAAACTTGACAATTGATAACTATAATGTAATCTTGACAAAATTTTTTGAATTCCCTTTACATGAAAAGGCATAGATAAAGTAAAGTATGCAATCTATGATGTTATCTCTTAGATAGACTTGCGGTTACATCATTCCAGATAAATGTACTAACATTAGAAACTTAACAAACCCATATACTGTGCTGTTCAATTTTGACATCTATCCCACTGGTTTAAAGACGTTAAGGACTGCAAATACAGTCTTGGTGATAACAATTACAATTTGCAGTACTTGTAAGTCTTATAATTAAGGCAGTAAAGGCTATATTGGTTTGGTTAAAGTGAAAATGAATGTTACAATGTCTTTATTTCATACTTAGTTTAAACTAGTACTTATGATGAAATTTTTAAACCTTTTGGTTTTCGTAACAAGTAGGTATATCTTTATCTATTTAGCCCATCAATGTTTGACAACGACATTTTAAGTATGATTATGTAAAATGATTAATTATTTAATCGTTAATTTGATTAACCTAATTTCAGTAATCTAGGTTAAATCGAATATATGTCACATTGTTAATGCGTTTCATTGTTTTTGAATGACTATTGAATATTAAATACGGATTTTTCCAACTAATTTGGGAACAAACTAATTAGTCATATTCTTTAGTTATTTCGCGATATCACCGACATCAACGACAGTACCGTTTTTATGTTACTTATGATTTATCTAGAAATGTATTAAAATAACACATAACATCACGTCTTTCATCCCCGAAGTCGCGGCAGAGGTGCATATTATGGGCACTTAATGCCACTGTACAATGTAACACCCACTTTTCACTATTTATGTTATGAGTCCTATGTAATAGGGGGTGAGCCTATTGCCATATACCGGACACATTTCCAGATTCCGTGAGATTTTTTTTAATCCACTAATACATTGCCTGACCCGGGAATCGAACCCGAGACCCCTTGCCCGGCAGTCGCACTTGCGACCGTTCGGCCAACGAGGCAGTCATTTTTTTATCTCCGTACAAAATGCGTCAAATAAGGAGACCTTAACTTAACGGGTTACCAGGGCTCCGGCTCGAAGCGCAGGAGAAGGAACGGGTGGTTTTTAGTCAGTAAGAGTCTGACACTCTCTCCCGCCTCATCCAGGCGAAAGCAGTCATTGGTTGATGTTCCGCCCTTAAAAAAAATCCGTCCGCAAACAGATCACTACTTGGATTGGCAGAAGCATTCGATGATTTTCCCCCATAAAAAAATTAAGGTATTTAATAAGGTTTTCGAAACTTGCCGTCATTTAACAACGTAGTACTTCAGTAAAATTAGTCAACGAATCTATTTTTAGCATTACCTTAGCTTAAAGCTATGCGTAGTACAAAAATTGAAAAACAAAATCAGCACGTACTGATAAGAATGTACTTTAATCTGGTTATCAGTAATCTAATTACATGAATATCATTTAGGTCAGTCAGTTTGATGTTTCCAATTCATTATCCATTTTTAACAACTATGATGTTCCACGCGGGAATTCCATTAATCGTTAAAATATAACATAACATAACATCACGCCTTTTACGGTAGGCATAGGTGCCCATTACGGCACTCAATGCCACTGTACAATATAACACCCACTTTTCAGTATCTAGGTTATGAGTCCAATGGAATAGGAGGTGACCCTATTGCCCCAGACTCCGTGCTACTACTGAGAATTTTAAACCCAGTAATATTTTGCCCAACCCAGGGATAGAACCTGAGACAAGCCCGGCATCGCACTTGACCACTGGCCAACGAGGCAGTATAACGTTAAAATATAAGCGATGTAAATAGACGCGAAACAACGCTAGTGTTGCGTTTCGTCGTGTAAGTGAGGTTACCGGAGGCCCAATTACCACCTCTCCCCAACCTCCTCAATACCCGAATCACCAACAATTCTCCAATTCTGAATCTCCAAAAGACCGGTAACGCACTTGTAACGCCTTTGATGTTCCGGGTGTTCATGGGCGGCGCCAATGGCTTACTATCAGGTAATCCGTCTGCTCGTTTACCTACCGGCTTATTTGCCACGATCGTGACGCTTAACAGGTGATTCGCATTGCAGTTTTTAAGCATGAGATTTGTTATAGAGCATTGTTGCCGGGTCTCATCAAATCTAGGGCTCCTAGAGCTCCCATAGCTTTTCACCGGGACACCATGACGGCATAATCAGTGGCTGTCCGCAACCAAACAATGTATGCAGCTATATAGAGAGTTGTTCTCCTGGTGTTCGCTTGGTTGCCAGACTGGTGGCGTGGCCAGTTCTGTTCAGTTCAGAGAGTTAGTGGTCGCTCCACCACTAATTACTATAGCGCTGTATGATGTGTTACTCATTCGGCCGCTAGTCCGGCCGCCACAGTGGTGCGACATACCTTACCTTACCTACCTTAGTCAGCTCTTACAACTTCTAGGTGAAGAGTTGGGCTGTTGACAAAATATTATTATGCCATTTTCCCGTCACCACATGGTACACAATACAATAATTGTACGTATTTGCGTGGGAAGATGCCTATAGAAACCACAGTATTGGTTAAATTTTAACTAAATGAACCACATTTTTGTTATGACAACCCGGCGTTAAACTTCGCCTTATTTGGTCAAACCACAGAGAAGGACTATAGTAGTCACCATCTTATTTATTTCAATATTTACTGAGAATTTGTTTATTAATAATTATTATTAAATATTACTTTTATTCTTTTGTTTACATAATTATTGCGTTTAGGTTGTATTGTCTATGTGTCATGGTTTTGGAAAAGGTTTATACGGTAAGTTGTGAAGTTTTTAACAGGAATGTATCACAGACATATATATACTAATAAGGTACCGTACCTATGTGGTACATTTCCGAAAACTTTGCGAGCGCATAACTTTGGAATGACTACACAAATTTTAAAGCGTAAAGGATGATACAACTCTATTATGACAACTTAATTCTCTGGTAGTCTTTATACAGACCATGAATATACCTATGGTGTAAGGAAAACGCTTCAAAAAACAAAGACATGTGATCATGTTTTTTTTTATAGCATAAGCCGGTAAACGAGCAGACGGATCACCTGATGGTAAGCAATCGGCGCCGCCCAATGGACACTCGAAACACCAAGGCGTTACAAGTGCGTTACCGGCCTATTGGGAATTGGGTATTTGAGGATTGTGAAGGATTTGGGATTCGGGAGATGGGGACTAGGGTAATTGGGACTCCAGTACCCTCACTCATACGACGAAACACAACGCAAGCGTTGTTTCACGTTGATTTTCTGAGAGGCCGTGTGGTATCACTCCGGTCGAGCCGGCCCATTCATGCTGAAGCATGGCTCTCCCATACTTGAATGTGGTGGTCATGTGGTAATAACTAGTTTTATTATCAAAAAAAGTAAGAAATTAAATGTTTTTTTTTCTGTAATAATAGTTGTAATTAACTGCTCAATGCTCATGAATAACATGAAACAAAAAAAAAAAATGTTACAAACCAAATTGTTTGCGTTTTTGAATGCGTTTCATTTACACTTACAGATATCTTAAACGCCAATTAAGTTGATAAAAGGCTTAACTTAATAACATTTCTAAATAGTAGGTACACAGAGTAACTTCTACCAGACATAGTGTTTAAAACAATAATTCCCACACGTAAACTCCTATTTTAATACAAACCTTCAAACTTCACATCCCTCAGAAGCCAATGTGTAAACTCTAAGCAAAGTAAAAATACATCTTACAACACATTTGTGGTAATAATCCCGGAATTTTCCGATTACACAACGAAAAAGTAAAATTACGTAACGCAATGAAACGGAAATTCGTTACAAAACGATAAAATTTTCACTTAGAAAACATCACTATACATTGCCGCTACAAACAGGATAAATAAAAAAAATCAAGTACCAAACAATCAATGGATGTGAAATACAAAATCTAGGTGAAAACTACGCTAAACTGATATTAAAAAATTACGTAATAATATTCCGAATGGGATCCATCTCACGTGTAAGGATCCACGTGATCCGGATCACGTTGGACGGTGGATTATTGTTACGGTGATCACAAAGTAGTAACAATTGCCTGCCCATTTACTATTTTATTAAAGTATTGTTTGTTATAGAAAACAATCCTTTTCTCGTGTTTGACAATAGTATTGTGTTAATTAACTTTTGGGGCACGTGTGTGCTTGGGATTTAATGCCCATGTTAGGTAGTGTTTCGTATAAAAATCTAGAATGAAAGGAATTAAACTAGATTGGAGTAAAGGATGTTAATGAAAATGAAGTATAAAGAAGTATCAAGTAAATCTTCTGATTTTTTTTAAGGGGGGATAATCATTGAATGACTGCTTCCGCCTGGGTGAGGCGGAAGGGAGTGTCAGACTCTGACTAAAAACCATCCGTTCCTTCTCCTGCACGTCGAGCCGGAGCCCCGGTTACCCGTTAGGTTCTCCGCGTCAAATCCTCTGATTAGTTCATTAAAATGACTGAATTTTCTAAAACGCGAATTGAAATAAAATATAACGTCTAATATTTCAAATCAATATATCATCAAAAGTATTGGTTTCAATAAGAAAATACAAAATACATGTCTAATGTTTTAAAATAATCTACCAGACGGACATTAAAATAAAAATTAGTCATCTACCCTACAGTAACATTCACTTTTAAATTAACTTAAACTCCTATGTAACAGGACGAGCCCTTAAAATATAAAAAGAAATAATTCTACTATTACCTGCTTCGTTAATTAACAAGTCTGTAACGATACTGAATTTAGTACACTTTATATAACAAACCCGTGATATATAACATTTATATAAGGGCAAAGTTTACCGGGTTATATCGCTATTTATATAACGTGTTAAAACTGGATGGGGTTCGGTTGTTAACCGAGGCGAATTTAGATTCATAATCTAGATTTGTAATGTAACCTATTTTAAGACTGGCTTAAATTTAAAGGGAGCTCCTTTATTGGCTTCTCTAGTACTTGTAGATGATAAAAGTACTATCATGTTTCGATAGAAGTTCTTAAAATTTATAATCTTGAAATCGCTTTGAGCAAGCGTGGTGATTATTGCTCAAACCTACTTCGTGTGAGAAGAGGCCTTTGGTCAGTGGCCACTTATAGGCTGTTGATGATGATGATATTACAGTTATGTCTTCGGGTATAACTCTTCAACATTATCCATGACAGTTGGACCTATAGACCTCCTCTACATACGAGGATATTCTTTAACCTGGTAGCTAAGTGTCTAAGTACCCGCGGGAAGAGTAGGCGTAGTCACATGGCTGACTTTTAACATAGTTTTATTATCAACTATTTCGACAATCGAACCTGTCAATATTTTGGCGATATACAGTACTGAACTAACGGCCACGTGCACTCGTAAAGGTACACCAGTCAATGAATAAAAACAACAACAAAATGACGTAGCAATAATATCGAATTACTTTACATTGTAGTGCAATTATATTAACACATAAGTGTACGTGTGTGTGTGTATGAGGATGTCTACATACAACATTCTCGAATAACTAATTAAATAGAAATGAGTGTGTAAACAATAATTAACCTAACAATAAACACTGTTATGACCTAATTATGTAGACAAAATGCATTTGTTTTAATTGTGCAAGTCCGTCACATGTTAGTCACAACTGCAATTGTTTAAAGCCAGGGTCTACAGCAGCGAACATGTACATGGTTGATGATAGAAAGTTAAACAAATTTTTAATGTCTTTACGATAGAAGTCCCATGTAATCAATAAATAAGTAAAATAAAAACAAAAAATAGTCATTACAGTTAAAAGGATTACATTTATTGACACATTAATTAAATACATACAATACCAGATGCCATTATCTCTAAAAACTAAGTTAAGTATGCTACAAGGTTTCCCAATTTTTAGGAATAATAAAACTCGATTTCAGAATCCAGACTACTCTAAACCGGCCCTAGTCCGGGCCATGATGCGGAGCGAGACGGAATGGCATGCCGCCTCCTCCTTCTGCGAAGCAGTTACGCTAGCTAAAGAGGAGCTGGGCCGCGTGAGGCAGCGAAGTATTGTCTCATCATAACTCAGCCGTCACGAAGGACACTCCGGGCGTTGGGGATCACCCAGGCGGGAGAAGGCATTCTATGATTTTCCCCCTTAAAAAGAATACAATTCTAAACATTTGGAAATGGGGATGATGACAGGGTATGAAAATTGAAAATATAATTAGTCCGTAAGTTAGGTAATGAAAAAATATTAGACACGTATTTTTTTATTTTGTCGTATAATAAAACAATACTTAGATAAAACGAATCAAAGTTTAGGAGTGGGGGCTAAAACGTCATTTCTTAGTATAAAATGTACTGAGAAGTGACGTCACGCGACATTTCAAATCAATATATCTTCGAAACTATTCGTTTCTGTGAGAAAATAAAAAATACGTGTCTAATGTTTTAAATAAATATCAGACGGACATTAAAATAAAAATTAGTCGTCTACCCCATTATAATACTGGGAATTTAGCAATCAACTTTCATCTGAAACTCTACCCACCTGAAAATCGTCTACAATGTAATAATTATTTAGCGATTACAAGTAAGTGGATTACATAGTGGTCACGTGAGTCCGTGGCACGGTGGCGCTGACCTTGGCCGCCAGTGTATCACGTTCCCGCATACCGCTGCAACTGTTACACTGGCGTGCATTAGAGCGGCACGTTTTTGTATGAAATCCATTTTGTGATAACACTTTGTAGGTAATGGTATTGTTTAGATATTTAATTTTGTGCTTAGACCAACAATTGTCTCTTAAATTTTGGGAAGCCCCTATACTTTACGTGACACTTAGTGACACTTTAGTTTTCACCAACGGACAAATGATATCAGTGGTGAAAACAAATTTAGGTAGGAGGTGATTTAAGTGCTCTTTTACGTGGTTTACATATTAATGGGTTAGCCCGGAGGTTAAGATGCCCACTTCCCATGCATGAAGGTGCGGGTTGGAAACTTAGCAACGGCAAGTACCAATGTGACTCTTTCCGAGTTATAATTATGTACTTTCTAAGATTATTTAGATACCACTAGATTAGAGAAATGGTGAAGGAAAACATCGTGAAGAAACCTGAACTTATAATTTTTAATTATCAGTTTGGAATCGCCAACCCACATGAGCGGTGATTAATGATGCTCAAACCTTCTCTTTGTGAGGAGAGGCTTTGCTCAGCAGTGGGAAATAGGCTGATGATGACATTAACAGGTACCTTAGTCCTTTACATGACTAGTTTGATTCTCGTATCGGTAAAAAAATTGATAACAAAGGTGATTGCAAGGTGCTGCTGGATACAGATCTATCAGGTCGGTCTAGAAGTCATTGGAGCAGGCCCGTATGCAGTACCAGACGTCTTATAGTTGATTATGATAATAATTTTATTATAATCCATTGTAGGCTTAGAATTAAGGTTAGATTTCACCTGGATATCATGGCAGCGCAACCGCAATCATCGAATGACTGCTTCCGCCTGGGTGAGGCGTGAGGAAGTGTCAGACTCTTACTGACTAAAAACCAGCCCTTTCCTTCTCCTGCGCAGCACCGGTAACCCGTTAAGTTCTCCGCGACTCCGAATAAGCATCGGCCCTATTGGGCCCCATCCGTAGGGGTCTGATGGCTCTTTAAGGCGCGCGTGGAACGCGACGCGCCGTACGCTCGGGTCTGTTTCTGGTCGGATGGGAAGCCACCCATGCTCGCCGTCCGCAGGCCCGCGCTTACGGTGGCCGGAGATCGTCCCGCGATCCCCGACGCCCGGAGTGTCCTTCGCGACGGCTAGGTTGCGAGGAGGCGCAGTAGTGGCGACTGGCTTTGCCGCCATGGTGTCTAAGTGAATATATATTATTGTAGGTAGCCTTATAACCCTAATAGGTTATTAAAGAGGGGTATAGACAGAAGCGCAACTACTATACACTTACTCACGTTTGGTCAGTTATGGTATAATATCAAATATACATAAGTATGTTACTTGGAAAAAAACTTATTGTTATGTATAAGGTACTTGCCTTATCTACATTTCTAACTAATATATGAATCATATCTTTACAGGAATGTTAAATATGCGCATACGTTACTATGTTTGTAAAATGAACATATACTTACATATAGTGTATTAGGTATTTATTAATATATTTTTTTAATGAACCATTACAGTGTGACTTTCTCTTTGTGTGATCTATATATTGTTGTTTCGGGTCTAGGAGTCATTGTGTATGTGAAATTGTATGTTTGAAAACGCACCCACGACACAGGAGAAAATCCTAGTGTGGGTCAATGTTTTTTTTAAAACAAAAACGAAACAAAGTTTATAATATAATTATTATAGGTTCGAGAACTGACGGGATTTTTATGTGCTAACGACACGTCCATATTACGTAAATGAAATATGTAACTTCCTTATATTTTAACATAACATCATAACATCGCACCTTTTATCCCCGAAGAAGTAGGCGGATGTGCACATTATGCCACGGTACCATGTAACACCCACTTTTCGCTATTTATGTTACGAGTCCCATGTTATAGGCGGTGAGCCTATTGCCATATACCGGGCACAAATCCAGACTCCGTTCTACTACTGAGATTTTTTTTAAACCCAGTAATACTTTGCCCGACCCGGGTATCGGACCCGAGACCCCTTGCCCGGCAGTCGCACTTGCGACCACTCCTTATATTTTCTACTACAAAATACAACTTACATTCGTATCTAAACCAAACAAACATCGCAATTAGAAGTAATTAGACACTTGTATAATTAATTTAGCATTACATAATACTAACAAGTAGATAGAGGTCAGTTTGGGTCGATAAAGATAACTTTATTGTTAAGGTCAAACGTGCTTTAGTAATGACTCATGGTATGGGAAAAACACCCTTATTGTTATGTTTGTCTTTTCAATACAATAATTTTTGAATACGGGTTTAGCGCAAAGGTTAGGAGACTGGGTATCAAAATAACTACAGTGGGTTCAATTTCCCTAATAACTGTTACGGACGAGGTCTCAAATTTGATCTCTTTCCTTCGAAGTCTAATTCCGGGGTTTGGAAATTTAATACAAGAAAATCTAAAACTCTTTCCTGGTCAGTATTAGGAATCAAACCTGTGATAACGTGATCACTAAATCAGAGCGAAGCAAACTTTACATAACAGTCTTTGCTTTAATTTTTATCTCAATCGGAGAATCGAACTTTGTCCTCCACAATCGACATAGTAACCAAGTCGGTATCACAGTTATTTTTTTCAAATAAATCTTATATAACATAATATTTTTGATAAATCGATAAAATATATCTGTATTTAGTGATATAATAGAGATAGTTATATATTTAAACATGACATATTGTTATAGATACGTAGAGGTATTATGTACCTACTTAGATAATTTAAAAAAAATATTTCATATTTGCGTTAAGTATGGTCAGTGATAGTCTTGATAACGCTGAAATCTAATTAACTGAAAAGGCCTTTGAAAAGTTAAACTTGTAAAACAAATTCAAATTAAATTTCAAACTAATAAAAATCATACTATAACGAAATTTGACTGCAGCCGCTTGCCCGACCGTGTTTTTTTTGAGGGCGTAAAGTTTCAGTGACTTTTCCCGCCTTGGGTTAGGCAAGAGGCGTTATTACTCCTACTCTTCAAGCCGGAGCCCCAGCAACCCGTTAGGCTTTCCACGGCTCCATATCGAGCATCAGTCCTACTGGGCCCCATCTGTGGTGGTCTGATGGCTCTTGCAGTACGCGCGGGTCAGGTTCTAGTTAGGCGGCGAGATACGCTTGCCGAAGGTCCGCAAAACCCACACTTACGGTGGCCGGAGATCGTCAGGCGATCTCTGACGTGACGCCTGGAGTGTCTCTTGCGATGGTTGCGGCGTGAGGAGATTCGTTCCCCTCACTCTGCACCATGGCCTGAACCAGAGCCGGATGCCAGAGGTCACCGTCGCCGACCACATCCCTTTCCCCTTCCCCATCGCCGGAAGACGGCGGTGCTCAGCCCATGTAGGGCACACCGCCACCGTATGCTCCACCGTCTCCTTTTCGAATCATAAGTCACGAATTCGAATCCTGCATTGTAAAATTATTTAAGTGATGCACAAATTGTTTGTCCTGTGAGTTTGTTTATTAACGCACCTACAAAATACAATATAAATGGAGAATGTGGAGACTATTTAAAATAACAACTTTTAACTTTATTGAAATAGAAGAGCAGAGTATAAAAATGTAACAAAAATACTTTATAATGACATGGTGTTTGAAATTGTACCCTGTACATTGTAATTGTCGCGGAGAACCTAACGGGTAACCGGGACTCCGGCTCGACGTGCAGGAGAAGGAACGGGGTGGTTTTTAGTCAGTAAGAGTCTGACACTCCCTCCCGCCTCACCCAGGCGGGAGCAGTCATTCGATGATTTTCCCCCCTTAAAAAAAAACATTATAATTACATGGGACTTAGAACGTAAACTGATACAAAGTGCGCGTCACATTGTAATGTGCACCTCACTAATAACAAAACGTGTCATAACATTATGTTATAATAACATAATATCACAAAGAATGTCACACCTCAACTACAAAAGTGCAAAACCGTACAAAATTCCACGACATCCAATTATATCAATAGACGACTTTATCTTATTCTTATAATTGAGATAATATGTTATCTGTGTCGTGATATAATGTGTTAGACTATATGTTATGTATCACGTATTATATAACAAGAATGTTAGTGTATGACGCGGTTATATACTTTGTAGTATTGAGGCAAATATTTGTATTAGTTTCTTGATAATGAGATCGAAGTATTATTAGTTGTTTTTGTTACGCAAGAGGGTTTAATGACGACAGAGTTAAATACTTTTATTTTGTCCCTACTCCTATTCTTCCAGCGGGTGTTGTTTGAGCCGACTTATGGACGACTAGCTTTTGCCAACTTCGTGGCATGGGATAAAAGCGGAGGACCACAAAGCCGCGAAGGATTTAATGGGTTGCTAGGGCTCCGGCTCGAAGTGCAGGAGTAGGAACGGGGTGGTTTTTAGGCAGAAAGACTTTAACACTCCCTCTCGCCTCACCTGGGCGGGAGAAGTCATTGAATGATATTCCCCCTAAAGACAGACCATAATCTATCCTTTTTCCAAATTTCATCTCGGTCCCTCCAGCTGTTTTGAAGTGAAGGTGTAACAAACAAACAGACAAACATAAAACTTTTGCATTTATATTATTATTAAGATTATGGACGATATATTAGAGAGGGTCACCAATTTAGTATGTAATGTGTATTCTTATTTAAATTCACTTGAGTCCAGAGTAGCGCGTGGGTTCAATGAAAGCCAAAAATAAAATAGGTAAAACTTTGACTGCCTCGTTGGCCGAGTGGTCGTAAGTGCGACTACCGGACAAGGGGTCTCGGGTTCGATTCCCGGGTCGGGCAAAGTATTACTGGGTTTTTAAATATTCTCAGTAGTAGCACGGAGTCTGGAATTGTGCCCGGTATATGGCAATAGGCTCACCCCTTATTACATGGGACTCATAACATAAATAGTGAAAAGTGGGTGTTACATTGTACAATGGTATAATGTGCACCTCTGCCTACCCCTTCGGGGATAAAAAGGCGTGATGTTATGTTATGTTATGTAAAACTTTGTGTTTATATTGTTATAAGAAATACACAATTCACAACTAATTTAAAATTGCAAATATTACTGGTTAACACCAAAGCTGGGAGACGACTGGCGTTCTAACGCTATAGGGTGGCAAGCGCAGCTATGCACTGGATAATACAAAACAATTTTAACACATACCTAAGTGTCGCCAGATATTAGACAGAGGCAAGGCAGCAGTGTTCTTTGAAAAACTTTGTAACTGGTATATGCAACCTACTCTTCAATCGCAGAGATTATAGCAGATCCTCTTATGTAAAAGAGGCTCGTAGAATACTAGTGGACTGTCATACGTTCTTAACGATTTTCAGTAGCTAAAAAATAAATTTTAACGTCTAGTATTCAAAGTACAAAATCATATAACAATACCACGACCTTGTTTCCTTACTAAAAACAAAATTCTATTGTATATTTGTTTGTCAAAGGCGTTTCCTACAAAACAAGAAACTTTTAATTACTATTAATAATACAATACGTTATGTATAAGTCTATTATTATGAAACAATAATAGTTATTAAGAAATAAGGTTTCAAACTCGTGACATTTTGTGTAGTCGGTATTGTTTTTGTTTGTTACATAATACACAAACAAATACGAACATTGTTTGATATGTGTTTTATATTAATTGATTTGTTGATTTAATAGTACTAGTTACCAGAAATATTTTTTTGTTTTATTGGCCTGTGTTTAACAGTTAGTGCGGTGAGACTGCACGGTTGGTGCGGCGACTAGGCAACTGGCTTCCAGGCAACGTGTCGCGGGTTTGATTCCCGCACGGAAAAACTCTTTGTGTGATCCACAAATTCTTGTTCCGGATCTGGGTGTGATGCGTTAGTGTCTGGCGCTAATTTTCAGATCAAGATTCGTCATTATTATACTGATAGGACATATCTTAGTATGCCGTATTTAGTACTAAGTACACCTGTACCATCAGATGAATCACAAGGTGGAATTTTCGAACTGGCACAGCTGGAAAATGATAGCGCAATTAAACGGGATAGGTTTCTTGTTTTCTTGATGGGGGGGGGGGGGGCTTCAGAAGGTGCCTAGACTTTGGGGAGTAAGACTGGGGAGTGTGGGATTTGTACCTCACTAAACCACCCCGGTGGCCAACCTCAGCACCTGTAAGGGGCACCGGGTCCTCTAAGAGACCTGCTCCTGAAAATATCATACATTTCTCGGTATCGATTTCCAGGTCGGGCAAAGTATTAATGGTTTTTTTTTTTTTCTCAGTAGTAGCACGGAGTCTGTAATTGAGCCCGGTATATGGCAATAAGCTCACCCCCTATAACGTGGGACTATAAAGTGGGTATTACAATGTAAAGCGGCATTAAGTGCCCTAATATACACCTCTGTCTACTCCTCTGGTACTAAAAGGCGTGATGATGATGTGATGATCTTTTTTTTTTTTGATTCATATTCTTAAACCACTCTATTAGTTAACACGTAACAAATAAATGATATAAAACATATATATATAGAACAACTTACTACTTAATAGGATATACTAGAAATTTTCAACGTGGCCTATCTACGGTTATACAATTATGAACACGAGACCCGCTCACGTTTTCTTGATCACGTGGACACAAACATACTGACATTGTATGCTCAATAAAATAGGTCTTACATTATACCTGAGGTATTTGGTAACCTATGTTTTGTAATTTGAACTATAATTTCGTAATGATAAGTTTTAGATTTGATTTTTGAATTAGGAAAAGTTTATTGGTATATTTCTTTTTTTTTGATAAGACGGTAAACGAGTAAACGGATCACCTGATGGTAAGTAATCGGCGGAGTCCATGGACACCCGAAACACCAGAGGCTTGAATGCTACCTAGTATTATTTATTTATAGTAGTACTTCCGCGCGGTTTCACTTGCTCTGGTCGGCGCCTATTAATCGTAGCGTGATATTTTATAGCCTCTTCTTATAGCGATATTCCTCGATAAATGGGCTATCCAACACAGAAAGATTTTTTCAAATTCGGTCCTGTAGTTTTGGAGATTAGCGAACAAAGAAACAAACTCTTCAGCTTTATAATATTATAGTATAGATTTCTTAATGCAAGGTCGAATATCAAAACATCAATGAATATAATTCGAATTTTAAACTGTCTCAAGAAGAGAAGAAGTCTCACATTGAATATCACACATCTTATCATTTTAAGAAGTAAATAATAATAATACACTAATATTTTTTTTAGTTGTTTCATAATAGTTATGAAACACAAGTTTTCTAGAAATACTCTTTTATAATTCAGAGAAAAATTCCAGACACAATGTATAAGGTTTCCAAAACAAATAGTTATTTCAGCTCCAACTTTCAAGGAAATATAATTTCAAAGGTAACAAACAAACAACTAACCCATATACTTAACGCGAACTAGGAATAACACGTGAAAACTTAAAATTTAATCGACGGCGTATTATTGTTAATAAGTTGCGTATTATTATTAATATATGGCGTATTGTTGTTAACGTGTGGCGTAGTTTTGTGGAAAGCTCTTACATGGTGTGACGTTGGCACGGTCACGTGACAAATGTTCCAGACAGGTTCCATACGTTTTACTATAGTCATGTTTGTATGTTTATTGATTTTCTATGTAGTTAGCTGTTTTAAATGGAATTGTACCTTGGAAAATTCGGAACTGTTATATTACTTATCCATTTTATTATGAAAGTGAACGAGTTGATGTAGAGGTATAAAGAATTTTTACAACAGATTTTTTAATTTTTGTATCTGTATTGAGGTATTTTTTTTTAAAATCAGCTGTTCATATTTCAACCTTATCACAAACACTGAAAAAAGTTATGATCGTAGTAGTTTTGTTTACTGTAATCTTTACCCCACTGGCCAAGCTAAGGGAGTATGACAAACCTTCTTACGAAGAAGAGCCTCATGTCCAATAATAAACCGTCACCGGTTGTAAAAGAGTCGTTTTCTTAGGGAACCTAATAAGAGATTTAATTTTTGAAAAATGTGTGTTAGGTAGTCTGTTTCAGAAGCCTACCCGGAGAACCTAACGGGTAACGTCGCGGAGAACCTAACGGGTAACCGGGGCTCCGGCTCGACGTGCAGGAGAAGGAACGGGGTGATTTTTAGTCAGTAAGAGTCTGACGCTTCCTTCCGCCTCACCCAGGCGGGAGCAGTCATTCGATGATTTTCCCCCCTTAAAAAAAGCCATAGGTCTTAGTCTAATTTAAAATCAAGGATATTAATGAAAGTTAGCCTTAGCTCATAATAATGAAGTCTCATGGAATACTTGTGCATAGTTTTCATTATGTACAAACAATACGCTAACTGTTTACTGTAGTGGCGATAGATTTTCAATCTTATTACTTTGTTATATAGTTGAGAATAAATTGGAGATATTTCAGATATTGGTATACCTTAATGTGCGGTCGTACAAACAAATGTTATTATTGTTTTAGTGAAAATTTTCCACATAATTAATTGTTTTTTGTCTTGAAGGTTATGTGTTTGTTAAAGTTAAATTGTTTAGGTGTGTTTATTGTTACTATATTGTATCAAGGACGTTGAAAAGATGGCGGACATAATGTCACTTAGAGATGATTGATGCACCAAAATGTCAATGGTGTATTTATGTGTGCGTGTACTTGCAACACCGTTAATGCGTGAGGTATTAGGTATGACGGGCCATGTCACATGACAGTTGTCCTTCGTGTCAATGTGTGTGTATTCTGCATTTAAGTCTATAGTAGCCAGGGGTCTCTTGAAGAGTCTCTTCAAACAACGACCACAGAGTCCCCGTCCGACCCGAAACAGACCCGAGCGTACGGCGCGTCGCGTTCCGCGCGCGCCTTAAAGAGCCCTCAGACCACCACAGATGGGGTCGAACAGGGCCGATGCCGATTCGGAGCCGCGGAGAACTTAACGGGTTACGGGGGCTCCTGCTCGAAGTGCAGGATTAGGAACGGGGTGGTTTTTAGTCAGTAACAGTCTGACACTCTCTCCCGCCTCACCCAGGCGGGAGCAGTCATTCGATGATTTTCCCCCCTTAAAAAAAAGACGTCGAACTATCAAGACTGTGTCTGCCTTTTTTTCATTGTCCTTGTATGTAATTGATCTAGCGATATTACCTAATATTTACTTATTACTTTGCTTAAGGTATCGAACCCAAGTCATTACGACCGCTAGCCTAAGTAGGTAGTCTACAGGGTGACGCATTAAAACTAATCCGATTACCTCAGGACAGACACTAAAATAACAAAACGTGACTAGGTCACGTGACCCTACTTTTTTCTGTCTAACTTATACAGACACTTGCATATCAAGCTACCCTTAAGTATCGAATTCATTCATTCAATTTTAAACTTTATCTTTATAAAGTGAAGGTTGGATTTCGTTTGAAAATATTCGATAGGTTTGTGTAGGTTGTTATGCGGGTCAGTAGTATAATGTAATATTTTATTTATGATATTAAATAACAATTTTTTGCTAGAACTTATGTTTAATATGAAACTCGTAAAATATAATTAGAATTGGCATACCTAACTATTATGTTGTTAGACGTCATGACTATAATTATTTGCAATTTGAAACTGTTCATTTGTTTTAAAATGTTTGTAACTGTGTATGTATTTAGAAAATGTACATACACAAGTGATGCACTTGTTAAGCTCATTTGCCAAAACTTAGTATTTGTGGGTAAAAAGTAACATACTTATTTGAGTGACTTAAAAGAAATTTTGAGGAAGACCTATATTCAGCAGTAGACATCTTAATTGTGGCTAATATGATGATGAAGAGAAAATCCCAGTACTCATCATTATTCCATCATTTACAGCCTATAAGTGGCCACTGCTGACCAAAGGCCTCTTTTTGCACGGAGAAGGTTTGAGCATTAATCACCACGCTTGCTAATGAGGGTTGCCGATTTCAATCTTTTAATTAGAAATTATAAGGCCAGGTTTCCTCACGATGTTTTCCTTCACCGTTTGTCAGTGGTGTCTAGATAATCCTAGTAGATGTAGGATTGTAGGTGTATATATATATATATATTTTATATTTGATGGGGCGACGTTTGACCACTATCTCGCCTGGTGGTAAGCGATGATACGGTCTACGATGGAGCACGTCGTCCCATAAGCAACCTATTCATTCGGGCCTTGACGACTCCCAGGTCCTTCAGGAAATACAGACTCTGACAAAGAATTACTCTCTTTAGCAGTACACACAAGGAAACTTGAAGCGAAGCGCTTCGTGCGTGTGGGCGGAACATCTACCATGAATCGGTGACGCTTCGCCGATTGTCTTGTGGTACGATGATGGAAAGGACTAGGGGGAATCAAGTTGTGCAATTCCCCCGCACACTCACCGAAATGTATATATAAAAAAATGGGCGCGACAAATGAATACTTAATTGAATCTGCACGGGACAAAACACATGACGCTATATAATAATGTTTACAGCACAATTATAACACGTAATAACAATAATATGATTCGTCATAAATCTGTAGTGTTTGCCCACAAGTTGCGCAATTACTCTAGTGTGTGTTTGCATCTATTTCGATGCACATTGCAAAGTTGCACGTGTATTATAGGTGTGTGTACGTATATATTTATCTATCTATATATATATATATATGGAGCGATTTGTTCTATAGTGTATGTTTCTATTATATCATAAAGATGGACGTTGGTATGACATGGTGGGGTATGCAGAGAGTGTTGAAAAATGAAAGTGTTGACCTATTTTTAGAGTGGTTGAGATAATTGGTGGTGGTTTTGAGTTCGTTCGGTATTTTATTTATCTATTTAGGAAAGATGAATGATAACTATCGTGAGACATACTCGTGCATGAGCAGTGTGCGCGGTCGCGGCGACGTCACGCAGCTCACTAGAGTGAGCTCATGAGGAAGAACCCCTCTGTAGCTCGAAATTAATAGAGCTTTTCTCAGTATATTCACTTGAGTAACCCACGATTTTAGTTAATAAGATGAATGATAGCCAAATTTTGATATGTAATATCGTATACGGGTAATAAACAAATGGGGTAATCACATCATCGAAGGTAAGAGATTACAGGTTCAGTAACCAGATTTTCAGCGCTTTTTAAAATTTCATAATTCATAAACATCTGTAACAAAAACGATTCTATCATTAAACTTGTACGATTTTGCCAACATCTTTCGTCAAAAAAAAAAATCGTGATTTTACATTATCAAAATCACAGTTTAACAACTTTGAACTCTAAAAAAGACTAAAAGTCCGAAATCCAAAGTCGTTTGTAACTCGTGCCATTTTGAAACACATGATTGAATCACGCATAAAGTGTGAGAGCTGAGCCACGTGACATAGCAGTTTAAATTAACTACTAGAACACGTTCTAAGTGTTATATAATAGTTAACTTACGGCTCTAACCTTAACATTGAACTGGGCTGTTATTTAAACCATTGTTCAAGTTAGAAGGTTAAGTTTTTAAAGTGTATAGAGTCTGAAATTGTTTTTTTTATTCTCTTGGGTATTTGAAAACGTTGTCCCGCTCTAGGATTGTCTCCTGTGTCATACCTCTATATACGTTTACAAACATACAAGTTTATATACACATGGCAATGGCACCAAGAACCGAAACAACAATTTGTGGATCATACAAATAGATCCTCCGTGCGGGAATCGACCCGCTACACGTTGCGCGGCAGCCAGTTCCTCAGCCACCACGCCGAATATCCAGTGTGCCAAATTGTGTGCAGTGTATGTTTTTAGAATAATTTCCATAGGATGCATAACATAATGGACAGATTAAAAACACTAGCGATTTTTTCCCACCAGATGCTACTCCACCACCAGTCGCTAATCTAGATAGAGGTCAATCATTAGTAACGTTTATCTAATTCCTTATTGGTTGACAAGGCCCAGATTAACGCCATATAATATGAAAATTAAAAATCTAATTGGTCTGTGAGTTAGATAATGTAAAATACTTACAAAACTTAGATAAAATGTAGTTACGTTAGAGGTCGAAGATATTTAAAATTAATATATCGTCGAACTATTTAATTTTGTGAGAAAAGAAAAAAAACGTGTCTAATGTTTTATTTATTTTTATTTCTGATGGGCCGACGTTTGGTCTACATGGAGCACGTCGTCCCATAAGCAAGACCAATTAAATTACCAGACGGACATTAAAGTAGTATTTAAGAAACTACTCTATTATAATGACCAATAGCAGTCGCCCCATTGACAAGTTTGTTTTTTAAAGTAGGTATAATATGCATGGATTAGAGATAACAAATCATGAAGTTAAGTTTAATAGTTTAAGTTCCGATTTTTCCAACAGCAGTTAAATTTTAACTGAGAAATAACTTTGAATATTCGACAATTCTTCCATATTACAAACTGTCAAATGTCAATTTTTATACTAGAGTTAAGAATTAAGTGATGATTGTGAAATCAGCCCATCCCATCCATCACAATCAGTGAGGAAAATCGAAGTAAGAGATTTTAAACCGCGAATTCTCAGCCGTGTGTGGAGACTATGGCTTAGAGGGATTCCTCTTATTGTGTAGAAAAGACGCATAGTTAAGAAGTGAATTATCGCAGGTTATGGCTGTGATGTGAGATCGACATATTCTGTGAAATTCAACCTTTGAACTTTTTCAGCCGTTACCATTGTATTATTATAATTTAAAATATGCAGTGTCTATGATAATGTCTAATGTCAATAGCCTCAATAACCTACGAAAAGTCTTTCTATTTTAAATTATTATTTATGTTAATCCACTTCCGTTAAGGCATTGAACTCTGAAATTATTTATTTAGATTTTTTATGTAAATTATTTAACTTTTGAAAAATTCTGAAACATAAAACTGTAATAAACGTCTCTAGCAGAGTGACATAACATCCGTTGATCTGAAATAAAAAAAAAACATTATTTTAAACAATTCAGACGAAATATATTTCGAAACTACTTCTTTATAAAATCAGCGAAAACTGACAATTTCCATTTATGAATAAGAAAGGCGTTTTTCTATTTTAATTTTCTAGAATTTTTGGCTGTTTAATATTTATTCGTATTATTGTGGACACCCTGTATAATGTATGTATGCGCATGAGTCGGCACGTGGGACGAACACGTTGTGCTTCACGTGTGCATGATCGTGCGCGGGCGCATATGCGATAAGCTAGGGTTGTCTCTGTATGGTGGATGAAAGTTCGACTGTCGATAAGGTTTCCGGGTTTGACTTATGGTCGGGTTTAGAATTATTAAGGTTTAATTTCAAAATAGTGACGATATATCGTCATATCATCATCACCAGATTGTAAAGGGTCATTGCTACTCAGCTTATGTTTGGTTCTATGACGCAATGGGGTATACCCTCAAATATCCTGAAACAGTTATAGTAATACTGAGAACTGTGTTTAATTCACGCATATTCTGTGGTTACAAATAGTTAGCGTAAGACCTCATCTGTCTCCATTCAATAGGGAGTGATTATACGTATTTTTTTTCTTTTTAATATTAGACTTGTGGTTTTAGTAACAGATGTAGTAAGAAAATATTAAAACATTGTTTTCAGCTTACTCTCGCAACTGTTTGACAAGGAACTCGACTAGTTTCAAGCCACGCTAAAGGCTCATATTCATGAGTAGCATTTCGCGACACGCGACGCGGCGACTGTCACGCTGTTACTAGTCGAGTTCCTCGTCAAACAATTACGTGAGTAAGCCGAAATCATAATAATTAATTTAGTACGTTTCGACAATTTCATGAAAAGATTGATGACTGTTAATGAAGCGAAAGAGGTATGTAAGAATCGTAGTAATTGGCGTTCCTTAGTCTCTGCCTACCCCCATGGGAGACAGGCGGGAAGTTATGTATGTATGTATGTATGTATGTACGTTTCACCAAAAAATTTCGGTTTATTGTAATCTGTGTTTACTAAACGCGTTTACTGGTGTATGCATGTTTAGTAATTAGGAATTCCATTGATTGCATTTTTATGACTGTGTACGAAATTTTATGAATGGAATGTTTTGAAAAACCAGTTTTTTCTCTTTTTTTTCATGGTTTATGGCCGTGTGCTGTAAGATTGTAGTTAAGTAAGCAATTAATACTAGGGGATTTTTTTAGGGGATAAGCCGGTAGACGAACTGACGGATCACCTGATGGTACGCAATCGGCGCCGCCCATGGACACCTGGAACACCAGAGGCGTTAGAAGTGCATTAGCGGCCTTTAGGGGATTAGGCATTTGAGGATTGTTGTGGATTCAGGGGTTAGGGAGAAGGGAAGACTTTCAGTTTGACCTGCATGTATCTATGTTTGGGCGCGATTATCTTGTATTTGAGTAAACTGATTTTGATGCGGTTTCACATACACTTAGGAGAAGGTTTTAGTATATTAATTGACCGAATTCAAGAAACGAGGGGTTTGGAATCGGTTTTTGAAGACGGAGCTTATAAAATAATTATTATTTGAAATATTGTATGAATTTTAAATTGTTCTTAATATTATTTTTCAATTGCACAACATAATTTTACCCAACCTTTCTCAGTTTTAGTGGTACACGTGGAATACATTGTACCAACTGAAAACGAAATGCTTGTTTATCTATATTTTATTGAAAACTTATTTGAATAACATGAAACTTTCAGTTTTACTGAAACTCTCAATAGGTATATTAGTATTTTATTGTCTGTATTATGGAAATTTTATACGATTTTTTATTAGCTATGTATGTACCTAGCTTTATTCTTCTAGAACGATTTCAAGTCTTAGTTCACAGAATGTATTTTGTTTTATATTTTATCATGTATCTTCTTCTTGTTTACTGGTGGACTGCGAGCTTACTATATACCTAGGGATAGCATGCTCCAAGCTTAGTTTGGAGGTAGTAGCTTTAGCACAAATGGGGCCCAACAGGGCTGATGCCGATACGGAGCTGCGGAAGATTTAACGGGCTACCGGGGCTCCGGCTCGACGTGTAGGAGAAGGAACGGGGTGGTTTTTAGTCAGTAAGAGTCTGACACTCCCTCTCGCCTCACCCAGGCGGGAGCAGTCATTCGATGATTTTCCTCCCTGAAAAAAAAAGGGAGGCATATGTCCACCATTGGACGGGCTAATGATGATAGGAATTAATATCAACGAGGCGAGAAGGTAGTACACATATAATATTATTGTCAAGAAAGAGAGGTCCTCATGTAACGCAGCACGAATTTTCGTCAAATATGGTTAAGGTAATCTCCTATTCGTCGTAGCGTGATGTTTTATAGCCTATAGCCATCCTTGATAAATGCGCTATCCAATACAAAAAGAATTATTCAAATCAGACTTGTAGTTACGGAGATTAGCGCGTTCAAAAAAAGAAACAAAAAAACAAACTCTTCCGCTTGATATAATAGTACAAGATTATATATGTATCAAAATCATTCCCATCATAAATGATCACTCATCAGTAATGATTCCATCTAAGCGCCGTGTTACTACTGCATCCATGATTCATTAAATCAAGCACATGAGCACGTGTGCGGTACCGTTATGTGCAGATCAAGTGGACGATTGACCTGGTCACGTGATCCTGTTTATGGTTAGCTTTTACACTTTCATTTATGTACGGTGTAAGTAGTTTAATGTAGAATATATTTATGTGTGTACTTCTTGAGTATGTGATTTACAGACAGTGTTATATTATCATTGAAATCAAAGTTGTAATGACAATTATGTCCATCAGATTAATGAAGCATTTTTGTAAGTCAAGAACAATATTATTTAAAGATACAAAATACAGCCCTATACATACATATATCGCGGAGAACCTAACGGGTTACCGGGACTCCGGCTCGACGTGCAGGAGAAGGAACGGGGTGGTTTTTAGTCAGTAAGAGTCTGACACTCCCTCCGGCTTCACCCAGGCGGGAGAAGTCATTCGATGATTTCAATGATCCCCTTAAAAAAAATACATACATACATACCTTCCAGCCTGCCTCACATGGGGGTAGGCAGAGACTATGGAACGCCTCCCCCTATAAGAATATTTATAAGCAAAGGTGGATTTTCCAGCCACATGACAGCCAGCCCATGATAGACGCCAGTACTCATGAAACAGCCGAAACCGGCATGGAAAGATTGTTATTTTAAGCCTGATCGAGCGGTTATAAGTGACCTGGTGCTGCTGAAAAACGTTTCTACTGTGTACCAAAGGCTTGAAGAACAAATATTATTCTTTTTCATTTATTTTACTAATAGGGCAGATACAGTTTTTGAGGAGAACAGCGTAAAACATTAGCATTAATGTCATAAAAGATTAATAAATATTACGTTTTACATCTTCAAAATCTATTTAGCTGTTCTCGAGATATATGTACTTAAACGGTGTAACTAATATAGCATTGTTTTATACATATATACAAATATTAGGTATATATGTAAAGTATATAGAGAATGATTGTTTACGTTATATATAAAACAATAATAGGAAGTACATAGTCGGTTGATAAATTTATCACGAGCAAGAGTTACGTAATGTTTATAGCATGCAGTTGGCACCGGTCACGTTTTGTGTATCATTTTGCTTTCGTGGGGTAGGCAGAAAGGTTTTTTTTGTTTTTTTTATGGGATAAGCCGGTAAACGAGCAGACGGATCACTTGATGGTAAGTAATCGGCGTCGCCCATGGAGACCTGGAACACCAGAGGCCAAAAAGCCGGTAACGCACTTGTAACGCCTTGGAGTTTCGAGTGACCATAGGTGGTACCGATTGCTTACCATCAGGTGATTCGTCTGCTAGTTTACCAGCTTATGCTATAAAAAATACCAAACACTTTGTCAAATTTTTCATTAATCATTTACTCAGCCATTTACATTTAAAAAGACCACATTACCTATTTTTTTACTTAATTAACTAAAAATTACTACATAGTATAAAACAAAGTTGCTATCCGCCATCTGTCTGTTGTTATGCATGCTTAGATCTTTAAAACTACGCAACGGATTTTGATGCAGTTTTTTTTAAATAGATCGAGTGATTTTTAAGGATGGTTTATATGCATATATACAAGCATATTGCACATTGGCGAAGCCGGGGCAGGTTGCTAGTCGAATATATAATTGAGCTCTTGTGTCGTAGTTACACTTCCCCCGATTCGACCAATGGAGCGATATACGAGATAATTTACACTATGTATTTTGTTCTATATACATACATATATCTATTTGTTACGTTATCGCATAGTTACCTCTATTTGTTTTGTGTGCGTGAGTTTGATCATGTAGTGCTTCTTATAATATGTCTTGTACAATTACATCCATAATTCGCAAGTTTATTTATTGTACGTAACAATAGGGTAGTTTCCTAAATTTTATTTTAATGTACGTCTGGTAGCTTAATTTCATTTTTAAATTAAATACTTTCGACGATATATTCATTTGAAATATCGTGTGACGTTACAGCGTGCTGCACTACATTTTGTAGCACGTTGTGACGTAGCGACCTCCCACTCTTAAACTTAACGCAATTTTATTAAAATATTGCAACTAAAACAAGAAAATAAATAATAAAGAAGATTAAAACAAGAAAATAAATAATACGTGTCTAACATTTTTTATTATACAACTGAGACGGAGTAATTCGATTTTTAATTTTCATACCCTGGCAACTACCCTTTTCTTTATAATGATCCAATTTGCTATTGTTTGGAAGTAAAAACACCCCCTCTCTTTACTTACCCCTTCATACTCCTCTCTCGTCCAATCCACGCGTCGAATCATGATCATGCGCAAAACGTGACTATAGTCATGCCAAAACTAATGAGATTACTCAATCATTGGACCTTGACTATGAATAGTGCACTCTCTTTCCGTGGGTAGCAATAGGGACTGTTTTGTTTACCCGCTATAGAATTGGGTAGTTTCCAGGGTACCAAAATTAAAAATCTAGTTAGTCCGTCAGTTAGATAATGAAAAAATATTAGACACGTGTTTTTTTATTTTCGTGTATTAAGTTGCAGTACTTAGATAAAATGGCGCTAAGTTTATGAGTGGGAAGTCGTTACGTCACAACGTGCTACAAAATGTAGTGCAGCATGCTGTGACGTCACACGATATTTCAAACGAATATATCGTCGAAAGTATTTAATTTTGTGAGAAAATAAAAAATACGTGTCTAAAGTTTTAAATTAATGTACCAGAAGGACATTAAAATAAAATTTAGGAAACTACCCTATTCGCCACAGAGTTAAATGAGTTTGTCACCACTACTGGTGTTGTTGCGGTTGTCGTAAGTATCCACAGTCACACTAATATTATAAATATAAAAGTATCTTTGTTTGGATGCTTATTCGTCAATTACTCTGAAACTGCTGAACGGATTTTGATGAAATTTGGTATACAGGCAGGGTATAGGCTGACTAAGGTGATAGGATTTAATGCTTTTTATCCCGATTTAATGCTTCCATGGGATAAAATAAGAATCATTATTCTACGCGGACGAAGTCGCGGACAGGACAATATTTACCAAGGACGGGGCAGTAGCGGTTTCTGATGAATCTGATGATGTGATCTCCAACTTGCCTGATAAATGTGGAGATTAAATACTCTTTTGTGGAAGAGGCCCATTGTACTGCATGGGCTGTTGATGCGATTATGGTTTTATGATATTACTAGCTACTTCCGCGCGGTTTCACACGCTCTGCTCAGCTCCTATTGGTTGTATCGTGATATTTTATAGCCTATAACCATCCTCGATAAATGCGCTATCCAACACAAAAATAATTATTCAAATCAGACTTGTATTTACGGAGATTAGCGCGTTCAAACTAACAAAAAAAAAACAAACTCTTTATGTAATAGTATAAGATGGGATAACAATAACATAATGAAAATATGCATAGGATAATAAAACACCAAAATAATAATACCGATTCATAAACAAAACAATATAATTCCCATTGAAAATCTTGTAGATCAATCGTTCGACGCAATACAATAACGACACGTGTTCTGCTTACCCCCACGTGGGCTTGATAGTACAACAAACGTGATCACTTCTTCAGCCAAATACCTACTTATGGCACAGTATTGCACAAGTATATATTTCATTAATACCACATACATTATTACGTATATAACCTCACGTTGGTCGCCCATGGGGTTAGGTAGTTCCTTCCTCTCTTTTTGAAAAGAAACAAAACTACATTCAAATATGATGATAAAAGTATAGGGTGCAAACTTTGACAGAAATGTTTGAATGCAGTTTTGTTTCTTATCAAAAATAAAGGAATGTTTTCTTTGAGTAAAATTTTCTATCTTATGTATTAAGAATAAGAGAGTGATACCTTCACTCTGGTCGTGCTGGCCCATTCGTGCCGAAGTATGGCTGTCCCACATTTATGGTGATTTAATAAATAAGACAGTTGGTATTCAGACAGCGTACGTTTCATTTCTCTCTCAAAACACAACAATCAACAAACTCTTATATTTGCTATTATATACCCCAGTTTTGGCTTGATACTAATCGAGTATTTATTTGTCTTTTTATTACATAATATAACATCACGCATTTTATCCCCGAAGGGGTAGGCAGAGGTTCACATTACGACAATGTGCAATGTAACACCCACTTTTCACTATTTATGTTATGAGTCCCATGTAATAGGGGATGAGCCTATTGCCATATACCGGACATAATTCTAGACTCCGTGCTACAACTGAGATTTTTTTTTTAAATCCTTTAATACATTGCCCAACCCTTGAATCGAACCGAAGACCCCTTGCACTCCTTGCGAGGCACTCGACCAACGAGGCAGTCTTTTTTATTATTCTTTATTATTACGTATAAGAAATAATAGAATGGATTATGAACTTAGCACTTTTATCACATTTATTTTGAAGATGTTTGCCAAGTTTTGTACTACATTGTAGTTGACGTGTGGAATGATCAGTGTGTTTGGCAGCTGATATGAAAGTCTCGTGTTCAATTCTCGTGTAGATATTGTTAGCATGTTACCTATGTGGTTTTTCTTGGAAGTATTGGATGTTATGTATATTTGTTTATCATTTTCCTTGTTGAAATTTATGCTCTGAAATTGGCAATGTGAAATTGTTTCCTTAATGTGCAATATAAATAAAGAGTGTTATGAAAATCAGACATTGGGTGTTTGAATTGCAGAATTTTCAGCAATAAGATCAATTTTTTAGGTCTGCAGATAGCAGTGTCTATTTGCAACAAGCTACGTGTTGCGGATTCGATGCCCACACGAAGAAAATCTTTGAGTGATCCACAAATTATTATTTCGGGTCTGGGAGTCATGTGTATGTGAACTTGTATCTTTGTAAACGCACCCAAGACACAAAAGAAAAATAGTGTAGGGCAAAAAATAGTGTTTAAAAGACAATATACAAATTCTATGGATAGAGCAATCCAAATATAACATTGATTTTAAACCGTGAGCACAGGCGTGCAGACGGCGAGCATGGGTGGCTCGCCGCCCAACCAGAACCAGACCCGACCAGACCCGCAGAGGACTTAACGCGTTGCCGCGGCTCCGGCTCGAAGGGCAGGAGTAGGAACGGAGTGGTTTTTAGTCAGTAAAAGTCTGACACTCCCTCCCGCCTCACTTAGGTCGCAGAAGTCTTTCGATGATTCTCCCCTTAAAACAAAAACATTGATTTTAAAGAAAATAGGTGTACATATATATATGCCATTAATTGAGTGTTTTAATAACGAATTTGTCAGATGAGATTTAATTTTAGCCAACAACAATATTTATGTATGTTTATATAATTTAAACTACAACTGCCATATGTAACATGATAATTAAATCCATTACAGAAACCTATCATCCTTACGACCTTAGCACTGACCTTTAAAAAGGTCATATATAAAGTGACCTCTTAAAAGGTCATTCTTGCGAAGCTACCAGCATGATAATTATATAACGCAAACACTTCCTGTGGCGTCAACAGATTTAGATCTTTATTTTTATTAACACTATAATTATTGAATAAACTATCTTATTGGTTGTGACGCAAGTTAACTACGGAGCAAGTTCGACTCTGTAGTTAATCAAAGAACTTATTATTAATTTTTTTATGTCTTTACCATTCACAGGACCTCAGGGTCCCGGTCATTTGGGAGGCGTACGAGGGGCCGAAGCCAACTGCGCAGAGGCCCTTTAGACAACTTTAATCTAAATGTAATGGACACACAAACCGGCGACTATCCCTGTATGCACTATGGGAGCCGCGGAGAACTTAACGGGTTGCCGGGGCTCCGGCTCGAAGTGCAGGATTAGGAACGGGGTGGTTTTTAGTCTGTAAGAATTTGACACTCCCTCCCGCCTCACCTATGTGGGAGAAGTCACTCGATGATTGTCCGTCCGTGATGTTATGTTATGTTACATATATATACAATATAATGAATTGATTTCGAACTTGACTGACATTTTGACATATCGTGTCAACTTTTCCCTATTTACTCAATGTCAAATTGAAGGTTCGATTTGATATCATCTTGCTTGCTTCCGTGCGTGTGCGCAGCATACGGGTAAGAGACCTTTATCCTAACCCTCAGACAGGTCAGGCAGGACTGAAGGTGAATTCGTAATCAGTATTATGTAATTACCTATGTAGGTTATTAGTTTGACGACTTGTCAATTGTTGTATGGGTAGCGAGGTTTCCAGTTCGATTATTGGATTAGGCATAATGTTGTTTTGTTATTGATTGGATTTAATCAGTGACGGAGTACTGGAAACGGTCCAGAGTTTGATGTAATGAATGTATGCAACAGAGGATGAGCTCTTGGTTTGACGACTTGTCAATTGTTGTATGGGTAGCGAGGTCTCCAGTTCGATTATTGGATTAGGTATAATGTTATTTTGTTACTGATTGGATTTAATCAGTGACGGAGTACTGGAAACGGTCCTGAGTTTGATGTAATGAATGTATGCAATAGAGGGTGAGCTCATGGCTATACACCGAGAAATAATTTAACTTCGTGATATGACTGCCTCGTTGGCCTCGTTGGTCGTAAGTGCGACTGCCGGGTAAGGGGTATTGGGTTCGATTCCCAGGTCGGGCAAAGTATTACTGGGTTTTTAAATACTCTCAGTAGTAGCACGGAGTCTGGAATTGTGCCCGGTATATGGCAATAGGCTCACCCCCTATTACATGGGACTCATAACATAAATAGTGAAAAGTGAGTGTTACATTGTAAAGCTTCGGGGATAAAAGGCGTGATGTTATGTTATGTTCGTGATATAATTCTAGAAAAAAATTTATACGGCCAAAAATAATACAAAAAATTTTCATTTAACCTAATGTCGAACTCACGACCACATTTTTGAAAGCCGACCCAGCTATTTTACTCGACCAACTTTGCATATAAGTAAGGTAACTATGACTTACTTCATTTTTTTTATATTTGATGGGTCGACGTTTGACCACAATCTCGCCTGGTGGTAAGCGATGATGCGGTCTACGATGGAGCACGTCGTCCCATAAGCAACCTATTCACTTGGACCTTGAAAACAGCCAGGTACCATTCAGAAAACACAGACTCTGGGCTTCTTGATTGTGTGTGTGTGTGTGTTGCATTCTTGTGGTGTGTCGTGGGGTAATAAATGGTTTTTTCTTTCTTTCTTAACATACAAACAATCGATATAACCACACTCTATAAATAAACATATTATACACTTTTCCTCTCTCACAAGGCTCTATTAAGGTAAATCAGTAACACATAATGACTGACTAACAGTTTCCGTAATATTGACTAGAATATATAATAGTTTAACCTTCAATTAATAGGTTTAACCTAGAATTTCTAGGAAATACCTAGATTTTCTTGATTATGTTATCTGTTTTTTTATTTGGTGGCGTTTCTGTAAATGTGGGTGGGGAATCTATAATTTTTATAGGTACGGTAAGATTGTTAATGTAATTATGTCGTTTAGATATAAATCTAATCTTCATCGAATTGGTTTATCTAAATAGTATGACATAACATCGCGTCTTTTATCCCAGTAGGGATAGGCAACCGTGCACATCACGGCCACTGCACAATGTACCACCCAGTTTTTACTATTTATGTTATAAGTCCAATGTAATAGGGGTGAGCCAATTGCCATAACTATAACGGGCACAATTCCAGACTCCGTGCTTCAACTGAGATTTTTTTATACATTGTCCGACCCGTGAATCGAACCCAAGACCTCTTGCCCGACTGGCGGTCACACTTGCGACCACTTGGCTTAAGTAAGATACATAAAAGTATCCCTAAAATCAAAACCGAACTCAAGCAAAACGAGTTTAAATACCCACTGAAAAACAAGAGAACCGACCTTTATTAAACCCTCCCATAGTAAGATAATAACATTTTACGTAACATCTCATTTATTCATTGTTAAAATTGTCCAAACACGACACAAAACGCCGTAACCACCACACATAACCTCCAAAAATCAACCTTAAAGTTCGGTTACAGGTGGAAAATTCGCTGAAAATTGTGTGAAAGTATTTTGTTGTAGGTTATATTAAGTTTTCGATGTCGTCACGTGAGTTTAGCATTTGTAGGGTTGCACGTGATTGACGTGCTTAACGATACGATCACGTAACGATCACGTTCCGACAGACGTAACAGTGGGTAGGTAGTATTGTTTTTACGTTGGAAATTGTAAAAATAATCTTTTGTGGGAATCGTGAATAGTGACGAAGGACTTTTCTTGTTGGTCCTTTTTGTTGAAGTTTTGAAATTTTAGTTTCGTTTTTTTTTTGTAGTAAGTATGTAGTTGAACATTTATTTAGTTTTGCGTGTTATATAAGTTATTGTAGACTGCCTCGTTGGCCGAGTGGTCGCAAGCGCAAGCGGGACTGCCGGTCAAGGGGTCTTAGTTTCGATTCCCAGGTAGGGGAAAGTTGTACTGAGTTTAAAAAAAATCTCTGTAGTTGCACGGAGTCTGGAATTGTGCCCGGTATATGGAACTTATAAATAGTAAAAGTGAAAAGTGTGTGTTACATTGTACAGCCTATTGCCATATACCGGGCACAATTCCACATATAATAAAATCGTAGCAAAGAGAGTGTACATCGAATATTTTTTTTAAAGAATGCTCTGGGAGTGATCTGCAATCGATACCGAAACCAAAAGTGTAGTTTTTAGGATTTTTGTCTGTTTGTCTGTATGTATGACCGGGATGAACTCAAAAAGTGCTGCACAGATTTATTTCAAATTTTGCATGAATATTACTAACAGGTCGGGTCAACATATAGGCTACATATTATCATGCTATGAACTACGGGGGAGGGGCTGTGAATCACTATTCCACGCGGACGAAGTCGCGGGCTCAGTTAGTACATACATACCAGAAAAACTATATTTATATGTACTTGCGTTATATTATTCATATCACATAACGGTTTTCCGTCTGTTATAAAAACCTAGCCATTGTTTCAGGATCTGTGACGTGGTTGTATTTTGATTATAACAGTCCTGTATGTACCTTATTAGTCAACCAGTATATAACGGTATAAATGTAATTATACCTTTTTCTCTCATACACAGAAATATTACATGTTATAATTATTTTTTATTTAAAAATGTCGTGGTGGCCTGTAGGTTTAAGACGCGCGCTTGTCATGCATGATGTTACGGGTTCGAATCTTACCAACAGCAAGTACCTAGTAAACTTTTTCAGAGTTTTATGTACTTTCTAAGATTATTTAGATACCACTGACAAACGGGGAAGGAAAACATTGTGATGAAACCTGGGCCTTTAATTTGTAATTTAATGTAAGTTTGATCGCCAACCCGCATTGAGCAAGCGTGGTGATCAATGCTAAAACCTTCTCCGTGTGACAAGAGGTTTTGTTCAGCAGTGGGCATTTATAGGCTGTTGATGATGATGATAGTTATTTTACTTGCTACTGCCAGCGGCGTCTCTCGAGTTCCCGTAAGATTAAAAGTAGCCTATCTATTCTGCTAATTCTAACGCTGTTCCAAATTTCATCTTGATCCATTCAAGCGTTATGACGTGAAGGAGTAACAAACAAACAAACAAGCAAACAGACATACAAACTTTCGCATTTATGGTATTCGTAAGATGGGGTCGGATTCTAATTGATACCCACATCAATATAGGAGAAATATATAAGAAAGAAAGAAAGAAAAAAACCATTTATTTTGCTACGACACACAACAAGAATCTAGAAACTCAAAAAATAGCCTATGGTGCGTCGTAGCGCAAAAGGCTGGAGCTCAGCTTAATACCGTGGACCGGGCACAGAGGCTCGGAGCCCACGGCGCTGATTTTCAGCACCAGCCCGTTGTAGTACGTACTAGTTACACCTACGGTAACGCTGATCGGAGCACAGCATGATGTATACATATAATGAATTAATATAAAAATGAAAACAAAACAAAATCAATAGCAACGATTACTGCCAAAAATATATATTGCGTTTTAAAAATAAGTAAACTCTTCTGGAAAGTTTCTAAGACGTTTGGAATATTATTTTTTTGAGGCCAATATCATCCAATGACTTCTTCCATTTCAAGTGAGGTGGAGGCGAGAAGGGAGGGAGTGTCAGACTCTTACTAACTAAAAACCATCATGTTTTACCTCGACTTTGAGCCGGAGCCCCGGTAACTCGTTAGGTTGTCCACAACCCAGGGACGTTTGGTATACCTATTGCAATAATTTTGATTGTGTATTATCTGGAGCTATTTCCAAGTAGTCAATCTGGAAGCCATTGAAGGAGGCTTATGTATGTAGCTGAGATAATGATGATGATGCCACTTTACAACAAACACGTGTATTAAAAAGCAAGCTAAAAAGTAAGTTCCAACACGTGTTTATATGTATGAATTATGAATTGTAATATGTATAAACAGCTGTGTCATAGCCAAATTATTACGAATAATTTAAAAGTCAAAGTGAAAAATTAGCATAAATATGAAATGCCTCAATTATTATGCTGTTTCACTTATTAGTATGTTTTTAAGTAGGTGTGTATGTATGTTTGTTCAACTGAATTATGTGTTTTTTAACTATTATTTGATTTGGTTAAGGCTGTTTTATATGTTACTTAGGTTGGGATGATACTACAATGGATACATATTATGTAACATATTTTTGATTTTTTATGAAGTAGGTGAATTAAGTGTGGGAGACCCATGTTTCGGCATGAATGGGCCGGCTCGACCGGAGTGATACCACGGCCTCACAGAAAACCGACGTGAAATTAACCCCCTCCCTAGTCTCCCGAATCCCCGAATCCTCCACAATCCTCAAATTCTCAATTCCCAAAAGGCCGGTAACGTTTTTGTAACGCCTTGGTGTTTCGGATGTCCATGGGCGGTGCCGATTGCTTACCACCAAGTGATCCGTCTCCTAGTTTACCGGCTTAAGCTATAAAAAAAACAAAAAAAAATTAGACTCTATTAAACACCATTCTGTTTGGTTTTGCTTTAATCCTCGGAAGTATAATCAGAGTTGAACCTTTACAACGTAAATTCCATTTTTCACCAGGTATGTCATGAGCTCCTCGTCTAGTGCCATATACTGAATGCAATTCCAGATTTCGTGCAATTAGACTCCTTTCCTAACGGCCAACCGGGGCTCCGGCTCGACGTGCAGGAGAAGGAACGGGGTGGTTTTTAGTCAATAAGAGTTTGACACTCCCTCGCCCCTCACCCAGGCGGGAGCAGTCATTCGATGATTTTGAAAAAGACTCCTTTTTTGTGATGGAAGAAAAATCATCAAATTACTCCTTCCACCTTAGGTGAGGCGAGAGGTACTGTCAGACTCTTACTGACTAAAAACTACCCCATTCCACCATCTACTTTGGAGCCGGAGCCAAAGTACCCCATACAGTTATCAAGACTCCATCTAATCGCCATTAGTCGGTTTCAGTACTAAAAAAAGCATCTAAACTGGAAATAAACATTTAAACACACACACAATAAAATCTTTGAAAAACGTGCGAGTCATGTGCAGTGTGCATATACACGGATCTTGCAATACACACATTGCATGTGTTATAAACACATGATCAGAAACGTGAGCCCTGTAACGTTACAATCAACAATTATTGTGATTGCTTCATACGTAATATTGTAATATTGTATGTTATGTTATATATTAGCTTTGTACATGGGTTTGTTTGGGTTGAAATTAGTTTTTTTATGGTATAAGCGATCGGACGGATCACCTGATGGTAAGCAATCGGCGTCGCCCATAGACACCTGGAACACCACAAGTGCGTTACCGGCCTTTTGGGGATTAGGATTTTGAGGATCGTTGGGTATAGCCATTGTGTATTGGGTGTTTATTAGTAGTTTAAATTGTATATTAGATAGATACATGGTATTCGTATAACGTTTTTTTAAGTTTTTAATGAAATTGTGCAATCTGACATCAAACTGACTTCTAAGATACACCTGTATCTTAGTTTAGAAGTCCTTTTGCTCTGGCCACAGTCATGATCCTGTAAATGTAAAAAATGTGATCTCTCTGGTAATAATAAAGATTTGTTTTTTTTTATTATTTTTAAACGTCAAGCGATTTTGGCATGGTAAATATTTCCAAGGAGGTAAAGTCAAAATCATTTATTTCAACTAGACCAACAAGACACTTTTGAACGTCAACAAAAATAATACAAGTGAAGCTATTTGTTCATTCCAAGGTGTAGATTCCTATGGAGAAGAACGAGCAAGAAACTCCATAGGTTACTCTTTTTCAATCTGGTTAGGGATATTTTTATGTGACTTTAGACTTGAATAAGATCCGTACATACATAAAGACATATAAATAAAAATTGTCTAGACTATGAATGTGGTACAATTTTATTAGTAATATGTACCGTCATGTAGGTATGTATACATGTCTTTCCCTGTTTACATTTTAATATCGGGTGATTCATTTTAAAGAATGTAAGTGTAAGTTGATGCCTGTGATTTATATAAAGATCTATATTAATTTCGTCCTTACTCTGAGTAATAGTGGACTTTTGAATAGTGGTGAAAACAAAAGATTCGAATTATCAAAAAAATTTGTAGGTGTAATAAATTGTATATTACCTATGGCTACGCAATATCCGGGAGTGGACCGGTATCATCTCGATGGAATAAGCTTCCCGCTTGGCCAATGACAAGGATCCATTCAAAAAGCTGACAGCCAACCTGAAGGAACCAACTGGCACCAAAAGAAGAACTTTATGTACACACCTCCTTTAAAAAGAAAATCGTCTAACAATCTTACATCTATACGCTTCGGAATTCAAAACTTTTTTTTCCTTCGAAATTCAAAATTGAACACGAACATGTTCTTTTTTCAAACAGCAATAAAATAAACAATTCCCACCACGACAACATTCAGAATACCACCACACACTAACCATACAAAATAACCACTACATACACGTCAATAAAGTAAATTTTCCTATAAACAATGTGCACAGAGGCTTATAAGTTGCGTAACTGACAGTTTTGAGCTCACGTGTGTCGCTACATATGTCGGTTCGAGGGTTGAACTGTCAAGGTTAAATGACATGCTTCGGTTAATTATCTCTTATGTAATCGTGTTTTTGTCCCTAGAGGGGGATGAGTAGAGGTTAACGGTATTTCAGGTAATTATTGGGGTACGTATTATGTCTTAGTATTAGGACTATTAGGGATGGTGGGTCTGTCGAAAACAAATTGTTTCTTTTTACAAAATTGATGCATGATTGTACCTATTGGTGGACTATGGGGGGTCCTCTACAAAAAGCGGTTTGCTTTAATCCCCGTGCTTGCCAGAGGAGTACCTCGGGTTTGCTCCGGAGTTGAACATCGCAATCTAAAGAGTCGCAGTCTAATTTCGAGTTACTTAACTTACAGAATATGTATACCATAGGTTTTTTTTTGAGGGGGGATAATCATCCAAAGACTTCTCCCGCCTGGGTGAGGCGAGAGGGAGTGTCAGACTCTTACTGACTAAAATCCACTCCATTCCTACTCCTGCACTTCAGGCTGGAGCCCCGGCAACCCGTTAAGTCTTCCGCGGCTCCGTATCGACATCAGCCTCAGGCTCCTTGAGGCGCGCGCGGAACGCGACGCGCCGTACGCTCGGGCCTGGTTCTGGTCGGGCGGCGAGTCACCGATGCTCGTAGGCCCGTGATGTGTAGGTACCATAGATAGGGTAGAGGTTTTCTATCGTGATTGGTCTTGAGCTCCACGTATATTAAAATAGGGAGTTAATTTGATATATAAAGAACATTGGCTGGATGGTTGGTGCCGTGCCCGTGATAATTTTCAAAGTAGATTCGATTCCTTTTACCACTTGGCTTAATAAGTATCTGCTTTAATGTGCTATAGGTTTGATTGCTGAATGAAACAATTATAAATTGCCTGCTGATTGCAGTTTAGAATGGGATTGAGAACAAAGTGTTTAAGGAGTAAATGTTCCTGAAAAAAGTAACAAAAAAGACCCTTCAGTCCTACGAAATAAAACCTCAATATTCATTGTCATCATCATCACCAGCCTATAAGTGGCCATTGTTGACCAAAGTCTCACACGAAGAAGGTTTGAGCATTAATCACCACGCTAGCTCAATGCGGGTTAGCAATATCGAACTTATAATTACAATTTATAAGCCCATGTTTCCTAACGATATTTTCCTTCACCGTTTGTCAGTGGTGTCTAAAAGATCCTAGATAGTACATATAACTCGGAAAAAGTCACATTGGTACTGGCTGTTGGTAGGTTTTGAACCCGCACCCTCATGCATGAGAAGCGGTCGTCTTAAACCTCCGGGCCACCACGACATTATCTAAGTACATACCTAAATATATAATGGTATAATACATAGAAGCGTGACATAAACACGTTTGTAAGGCAGTGTGCACGTGTCCCGGCGATTCACGTTTCTCTTACACAATTGTTCTAATTATAGGCTGTGTGTGTATGGTATCCATTCATGATGGTATTACCTAAACTAATACAGCCTTTTGTAATGTATTGGGCGTGTTTTTGGGGTGTTTTTTGGTTTAGTACCTATGTGTTTTAATCTCTTAAACGGCACGGTTTGTGCAGTGGTAGCCGCGCAACGTGACGCGGGTCCGATCCTGCACGGAGCAACTCTTTGTGTGATCCACAGATTGTTGTTCCGGGTCTGTGTGTCATATGTATGTGAACTTGTATGTTTGTCAACGCACCCACGACACAGGAGAAAATCCTAGTGTGGGGCAATGGTTTTGGTTTTTAAATTAAACTAGTGGTGGTTAAGTGTAATATTCTTTTCGCAAATAGGTTTTTAGTTGCAACGTATATATGTTGCAAGTAAATTAGTTTCTCATATGAGGATATACATGATCTCAGACAGATTTTATGCTTTGCCAATACAGGGGTCGAAGCCTAGAGAACGAATACTCTGTAAACATATACGAGATAAATTTTTCAGGACCTGAATATTCCTATGGCACGTGAAAGAATCCTAATAAGTATATATTAGGTTAGAATTTGTAGTGGCATAATGTGCACCTCTGCCTACCCCTTCGGGGATAAAAGGCGTGATGTTATGTTATGTAATTTGTAGGTGATGCTATATAGTTTTTGCCTACCCCCTCTGAATAAAGTAGTGATGTATATCTTAGCAATATGATGAACAATTATAATCAAAGTACATAATACATTAATCATTCTCTACGCCGTTTATCCCCGAAGGGGTAGGCAGAGGTATACTTTACGGCACTTAATGACACTGTACAATGTAACAACCACTTTTCACTATTTATGTTATGAGTCCCATGTAATAGGGGGTAAGCCTATTGCCACACAATTTCAGACTCCGTGCTAACTGAGAATGTTTTTAAAAACCCAGTAATACTTTTGCCCGGCCTGGGAATCGAACCCGAGGAGACCCTTTACCCGACAGTGACTTGACTTGTGACCACTCAGCCAACGAGGCAGTATAACAATACAAGCGCCCTTTATTACAACATAATAAATAATATTACAACAAATATCTAAACAAAAACGAACCTTTTTGGTCCAAAGTCGTGTTATTCTATTCTAGTCCATTCCAAGTAAATAAGTTCAATTAATTACTCAACTGTATTAAATAATTACGCAACACAAACAAATAAATGGGTTTTATTTTATGACGTCGAACTAACGTCATAATATTGCCACGCCCACTCTGTAGCAATCACCTTATTTATGACATTGCCACAATGTTACAATTACATAATAATAAATTATTGTTACATGTTTATTTTTATATGAGGTAAATAATTATTTTTGTACATTAAAACATAATGTTCCTTGGTTATTTTGTTCTGGTTAAACTCGGGTTTGTCATAAAATCGTCACTTGACAGTCGTTCCCCAAAATTACGGTGAACGAAGTGCTACCACTGTTTTTTAAGTGTGAAAGAGCCATGCTTCGGCACGAATGGGCCGGTTCAACCGGAGTGATACCACGGCCTCACAGAAAACCGACGTGAAACAACGCTTGCGTTGTGTTTCGTCGTGTGAGTGAGGTTACCGGAGGCCCAATTACCCAATTACAATCTATTGTTAAAAAATATTTGGTTCAGAAATAAAATATTTTTGTTTTTTTTACCCCCTCCCTAGAACGCGACGCGCCCTACGCTCGGGTATTGTATCTGTATGTTAGAACCGTAACATTGTCATACAACAATATAACTGTGATATTATTTTAGAATGTTAGAACGATTTGCAAGAAAATCTATCCAATTTGGTACTGTATTTTTGTCTGGTAAAGGGTTCGTCCCTAATTACAAAAAAAATAACGTGTCAATCTATATTGTTTACAAAAACTGGGAATTTTGTAATTTATCCATATTCATAATATGCATGTCATAGTTTTAAATGTGACTGCCTCGTTGGCCGAGTGGTCGCAAGTGCGACTGCCGGGCAAGGGGTCTCGGGTTCGATTCCCGGGTCGGGCAAAGTATTACTGGGTTTTTAAAAAATTCTCAGTAGTAGCACGGAGTCTGGAATTGTGCCCGGTATATGGCAATAGGCTCACCCCCTATTACATGGGACTCATAACATAAATAGTGAAAAGTGGGTGTTACATTGTACAGTGGCATAATATGCACTTCTGCCTACCCCTTCGGGGATAAAAGGCGTGATGTTATGATGTTATGTAGTTTTAAAAAAGTACAGTCAGCCTAACACATATATAATTACTAGTTACTTACTATTACGAAATAGCAATGAGTTGTCATATAATTATAATATGGTGCGATCAATCGTCATTGAAGTGGTAGACAGTATGACGCATTGCATTACATACTTATGACAAAAATTCTAATATGACCATATTTACACTTCATACTTCTAAATGGTCTTAGATATAGCGTCATTAATATTCTGACTTCATGGAATGACATGACATGGGAGAGTAATGACGTGCAATGATAAGTCATGAACTATCATAACATTTATAAATAGAATTTTATTTATAACTTAGTGTGTTCTTAAAACCACTCTTTCCCCGTTCCTACAATACTTAATTTCTGAGTGCCTGGGTGGCCGAGTGGTCGCAAGTGCGACTGCCGGGCAAAGGATCTCGGGTTCGAATCCTAGGTTGAGCAAAATACTACTGGGTATTTTAAAACATTCTCAGTAGGAGCACAGAGTTTGGAATTGTGCCCGGTATATGGCAATAGGCTCACCCCCTTTAAGATGGGACTCATAACATAAATAGTGAAAAGTGGGTGTTACATTGTACAGTGGCAAGGCCGATAATGCATTTGTAACGCCTCTGGTGTTCCAAGTGTCTATGGGCGATACCAATTGCTTACCATCAGGTGATACGTCCGCTCGTTTACCGGCTTATCCCATAAAAAACTTCTTCTCGAAACAAAGGTTTCATGTAACGAGTATTAGATCAAATACCTACTTAAAGGTAAGCTCCTGTTCTAAACCAAAGAATTTAACTTACCCGTATAATCTAGGCAGTAAACGGTAGTTAAGTGTTTAACCGTGATCTGACCGGGTTAGGTACCGACGATACACCGGTCGATTTAACCCCGATAACTACTAATCACTGGGTTAAAAGGAAATGTTGGGTTAAACTTGTTTAGCGAAGACATTGATGACAGAAAATAGAACATAACATCACGCCTTTTATCCCCAAAGGGGTATGCAGAGGCGCATTATGCCACTGTAAAATGTAACACCCACTTTTCACTATTTATGTTAAAAGTCCCATCTAATAGGGTGTGAGCCTATTGTCATATATCGGGCACAATTCCAGACTCCGTGCTACTACTGAGAATTTATAAAAAAAACCAAGTAATACTTTGCCCGACCCGGGAATCGAACCCGAGACTCCTTGTCCGGCAGTCGCACTTGCGACCACTTGGCCAACGAGGCAGCCTACGAATGACTTATGCATGCTTAATGCGTTTACCATAGCAGATGACTTAAGTATAACAATATTAAGTATTATGTATTGAAGTATTAATTTGAAACCACACGTGAGTTATCGCCTGTCCAAACAGTCCCCACGTGAACTTGATTGGACAAGTGTCCAGCACAGCCATATTACCACATACACACACACATAGAAACATAGTATAATTATGTGACTAATTAGCTAATACTACCAACTTAATATGAGTGAAAGTGAGGGATTGTAGGCTTAAATTGTTGGGGGTTAAAGTTGATTTTGCTGTGGGTTGTTGATTGCGGGTTTGATTAACCTTGATATTAATATGTTTTACTGTTTTTTAAATTTTCGGTATTTGTAGTCGAGTCTAGATTTTTGATAGGCTTTTGTAGATATTCTGATTTCTTTTAAACTTCATATTTTTTACTGTTTCACTCCTGTTATTTGATTTTGTTCTTTGTGTTAATACATTACTTTGCCTACGTTCAATTGTTTTTTCTATGTGAATATTTTTTAAGTAGGTACTGAAAGTTTATTTTTGTTATTTCATCTTCACCACATTAATACGTTTTTTGTTATTATTTTCATTTGCTTATATACATTTCTTGTTTTTTTTATAGGTTGCTTACAGGACGACGTGGTTGCAAGTGCGACTACCAGGCAAGGGGTATCGTGTTCGATTCCCGGGTCGGGCAAAGTTCTACTGGGTTTTTAAAAAAAATCTCAGTAGTAGCACAGAGTCTCGAAATGTGCCGGTATATGGCAATAGGCTCACCCCTATTACATGGGACTCATAACATAAATAGTGAAAAGTGGATATTACATTGTACAGTGGCATTAACTGTCGTAATGTGCAACTCTCCAGGGATAAAACACGTGATGTTATGTTATGTTATGCTACTACTGAAAATTCAATCATCAAATCCCCAAATCACCACAAAACTCAATAATATCCTCACATATTTCTCTCCACCCAATTATAGCCTAAAACCTAAGCTACCTAGATAGTATGACCTAAGTTTTTCCAGCACAGTACGTAAGCTCCACTTGCTGTAATGAACGCAACGGTAACGCAACGTCTTTTGCAACCACGCAAGGTTGTAGGCTTACGACATCCCTTGTGAATGCATCTAAGAGAGCTTGTATACTTAGTTGTCAGTCGCTGCGATTTTACTTTGTTTTTTTTTAGTTATCTAAGTATCATTTTATTATACAACAAAATAAAAAAATGGCTTTGTCTAATATTTTTTCATTACCTAACCCATATGGATAGCCCATTTATCGAGGAAGGCTATAAAACATCACGCTACGGTCAATTGGAAGCGAGCAGAGCGAGTGGAACCGCGCCGTAGAAGCTAGTTATTTATGAAGTCGATTAATAGCAAAGTAATAATACATTTTATAGTTTTGCAGCTCCATATGGTAAGATAAGATATGGTAAGATATAATAAGCCATTGTTATATTTTGGACAAATCAGACGAGTACAAGAATTAGATTGAAATATTAAGCTGCAAGTCTAAAAAATTCCAAAAGATAATTAGTATACCTAACGACAATTAAATAAGCCGCTTTGTCCCTTAAAAATACATTAACTTAATTTTTGTCAATTGTGCATACTCCTTTACACCGCCACAAACTTATGCTTACATGTTTATACTATAACAACAAGCCTTGAGACTCAAAAGATAAGGTTCAAAATGGAACAAACGTTTGAAATTTTGGTGAAAATCAGTAAAATTTTTGGTTAAACTTAGAAATGTTAATAACTGACTTGTTTGATTACAGAGACAGATTACAGTTCAGATATATTTATATATTTACGTTAAATTTTATAGTAGTTTAGTGCTAAAATAGAACCAGTTATCGAAAGTCTAGTTATGATCTAGATAAAGATTTCAATGCTTTGAACAGGTGTAGTTGGGTATAGGACTAGTTTTGTCTCTCGGTATTCGTCTGTTTTGCAATTTCAGAACTTTAACTTTACTTTGTTATGTGTGCTCTTTTATATAAAACTGACTTTCCAAAAGCTGCCTCGTTGGCCGAGTGGTCGCAATTGCGACTGCCGGGTAAGGGGTCTCGGGTTCGATTCCCGGGTCGGGCTAAGTATTACTGGGTTTTTAAAAAAAAATCTCAGTAGTAGCACGGAGTCTGGAACTGTGCCCGGTATATGGCAATAGGCTCACCCCCTATTACATGGGACTCATAACATAAATAGTGAAAAGTGGGTGTTACATTGTACTTACAGTGGTATAATGTGCACCTCTGCCTACCCCTTCGAGGATAAAAGGCGTGATGTTATGTTTATGTTTATGTAACTTTCCAAAATGGAGGAGGTTCTCAATTCATCTGCATGCTAATTAAGATCACATTACCTCGGTGGTCTATTATTTTGTTGCAAGAGTTTACCGGTAAAAAGTTCGATGCCCGAGTCAACATTTAATTTAACCTACCGTACGCTGACTGGAGCGAACAAAATTGTAAACTAAGTCCTCCCCAATCTCCAACAGTCCTCTAATTCCTAATCTCCAAAAGGCCAGTAACGCACCCTCTTATGCTCCAGGTGTCCATGGGCGAAGCCGTTTGCTTACCATCAGGTGATCTGTGTGCTCCTTTACCGGCTTATTCGATAAAAAAAGTTCGTAAGAAATTATTACGTCATAAATCTTCTTCTTATAATACAGTCTACTAAACAGTCTTTCAAATGTGTGTTTGTCTAACAAAGAAAACTATTTAAAAATGACTCCCTTTAAAAAATATACCCTCTCTACTTACCTCATTGCAGAAGACACATGACATCACGCCTTAATACCACTGTACAATGTAACATCCACTTTTTACTATTTATGTTTTAAGTTCCTTGTAATAGTTGGTGAATAGACTCCGTGCTACTACTGAGATTTTTTTTAATAATCCTAGTAATACTTTGGCCGACCCCTGAATCGAACCTGAGACCTCAGAGCCGCCGAGTCGCACTTGCAAGCAGTCAGCCAACGAGGCAGTCTCATTACAGAAGAATAGGCCTGATATTACAATATGAAGTCTCTTTACACCAAGGTCATATTTCAAATCTACTAAATCAACAACAGCGGTGACTCAATCACTAAATATGTCTATCTTAAGTATTACAAAATCGATTGTCAATTTTCAAGACGATTGATTCGATATTTCGTAAGTTTCATCAAATGACTTCTCCCGCCTGGGTGAGGCGGGAGGGAGTGTCACTCTTACTGACTAAAAACCACTCCGTTCCTACTCTTGCACTTCGAGCCGGAGCCTCGGTAACCCGTTAGGTTCTCCGCGAGTCCGTTATTTTGTAAGTTAAGATCAAGTTTCCATGCCTAAAGGGGTAGAAAGAGAGGTATAAGTCTACTTGTCCCCCGATGGTCTGTAGACCTACAAAGAGCTGCTTTCTGTGACTTTATTTTTTCTTTCAAAGTCAAAGTCAAAACATTTATTTCAATTAATCCTTAATAAGGCACTTTTGAAACGCCAAAAGGAAAAAACGGATAAGCCGGTAAACGAGCAGACGGATCACCTGATGGTAAGCAATCGGCGTCGCTCATGAACACCTGGGATACCAGAGGTGTTACCGGCCTTTTTGAGATTAGGAACTTGATAATCCTTGGATTCAGGGATTGGAAGATTGGGAAGCATAGGTAATTGGGCCTCCGGTAACCTCACTCACACGGCGAAACACAAAGCAAGCGTTATTTGACGTCGGTTTTCTGTGAGACCGTGGTATCACTCCGGTCGAGCCGGCCCATTCATGCTGAAGTATGGCTCTCTCACACTTTAAACCATTTGATATATTACTAGAATTTCTAACTGCAGGCTGAGAATATAAAAAAAAAAAAACGTTTTGGTGGGTTATTTTGTTTCTATGATTACTTTTATAATAATATTATCTTATACTATACTGTTTTATTGTTTGTTTATTTAAACGCGCTAATCTCCGAAACTACAGGTCCAATTTGAATAATTCTTTTTGTGTTGGATAGCGCATTTATCGAGGATGGCTATAGGCTATAAAACATCACGCTACGACCAATAGGAGCTGAGCAGAGCGTGTGAAACTGCGCGGAACTAGCTAGTTACCTAATAAAAAATGTAGCGTTAACCGGACTTGAGAATTTGAACTCGAAACTCTTTGGTCGACAGGTAAGTATTGCTTGCGACCAATCGAGTACCGAAGTGTATTTCGTATCGATTACTTTATCGATTTCGTCAACATACCAGTTACAACTGCGGAAAGTGTAAAATTTACGAATTCAAGGATAAACTGTCTGTTTGGTTTAGTTTTGCTATTTGTAATATTTACTGTTTTGTTGGTTGATTGAGTGGTTGGTAGTGGAGCTACTGAAAACAGTGTTTGGTGTTTGATTGTTTGTTTGGAAACAGAGTAATCATTGGATAATTAGGTAGTCATTTTAACCTTGATTAAATGTCATATTTCTTGCATCTTTATTAATTCATTGTTGTCAAAAATTTTTAGTTCTTCATTTAATCATTATTTTCAGTAGCTAAGCGAATTATATAGTACGTTATCCGGTAATCAAACTCTATATAGATCATTTCCATGACACACTGAACGATATAGGCAGCTTAGAAACAGCAAAAACAAATTTAAAAACGAAACGTCATAACACATAAAATAAATAAATAAATTAACATATAATTATCTAACATCAAGATTACATTATAATTACAAAAAGCTATTTTGATAGCAACATAACAGAATTACAAATAAATTACAATATACCACCCGCCATCTTGCAAAACTTGATGTAATTGCCAAGTGTAAAATTAGCGAAATATTTTGCTAATAGCAACACTGTCGTAACCATAGTTCCGTAGATATGTCAACACAAACATACATATAGTATTACTTAATGTTACTCAAATATACATATAAGTGGTATTATTTGGACGAATGATGTATGTGCGAGCTTCGATTAATAATGCAATTATTTTTCGCTATTTTTGTTAATATTGGTTGTTGCCCGCGTAGAATATGATTCCTGTTTTATCCCATGTGACCATTTAATCGCTATAAAGAAAGAAAAAAAGAAAAAACATTTATGTAGCACCAGGCACGATGCAGCATAAATAAAAAATAAAAAAGACAATCAAGATGCGACAGTGGAAGTAATAAAAATATAAGAGTTGAAAAATTCAAACAGAAGAATTAGAAAAGAGACGCTGACAACATGCCTATGCTAAAAGGGTCACCCACTCAGTGTAAGCCAGGCATACAGGTTACCCAGCATTGATTTTCAGTGGGCACCCATGCAGTGACGCACGGATGGTAGCAACGTTGTATGGTTAGACGAAGACAAAAAAATAAATATATACATATACCTATATATTGATGCATCTAAACACCCACCACACACACATATACATACACACACATATATACATATACATACATATACACATACATACACACATACATATGCAATAAGTATACAACAATGGTATACTTATTGATATAATAAATATAGAAAGTAATGTAAAATAAAATAATAAAAAAGAAAAATGTTAATAATTTGTTACATGACAGAAAGAAGGACAAAGGACAGCCAGTATGTCTGCGTTCTGCATCATTCATACACTAAACTGGCTAGAGTTAAATGATAGACAGATTAACATTAACATTATAAAAGTATCATATCACCTAAGTTAGCCCATATCCTGCCTTAATATCAAATTTCATCAAAATGCGTTCAGTAGTTTCAGCGTGATTGACGGTAAACATCCAAACATCCAAACAAAGAGACTTTCATACAATTATAATATTATTATTAATTGGCGTTCCATAATCTCTTCCTACCCCCATGGGACACAGGGGTGAAGTTATATATATATATGTGTAATTAATCAATCTTTATTTTCTTACCTGCGTACTAAATAACTGTGCCTACTGGTCGCAAGTGTGATTGATGAGAAGCTTCTTTTTTGAGGGGGGAACATCATCCAATGGCTTCTCCCGCCCGGGTGAGGCGAGAGGGAGTGTCAGACTCTTACTGACTAAAAACCACCCCATTCCTACCCCTGCACTTGGAGCCGGAGCCCCGGCAACCCGTTAAGTCTTCCGCGACTCCATATCAGCATCAGCCCTATTGGGCCTCATCGCGATAATAATACACATAATGATCAATACTTTTCGAGTTTGAAGTTAGTATTCATAAAGACATTCATTTAATAAATTACATGATTAAAAATGCCTATTCGATGTGCTAACAAGCTTATCAATTATGTCCTTTAATACAGATAAAAACAACTTTTTTTATGTTGTTTTCGCCGACTGTCTGATGTAATAGATAATCGAATTACAATCCAAAGATTTGTTACTCATCCTTACAAATCATACGATTCAGTAACCCGTAATGAAAAATAGCTCTTAATGTTTTCAAAATAAAGGTTATCGTAATTTGATGGCGCCATATTGACGTGGTTTAATAGGTGGTCAAAGCGTGGACTTGGTTTGACGCATTGGAAACGTGGATTTTCGTTTATTAAAAAAATAAGATTGTGTGACTCATTATTATGACACATGTGCTTACCTGTCTCTGGATTAGCTGTTTGAAGTTTCTTTTTGTGTCTATTTTTAAGTTAGAATTGGGTAAACGAGATTTTAAGAGCTTGTCCAAGAACTTTTTTTAATGTATTTATCATCACACTTACATATATCATTACAGATTTAACTTAATGTGATGGAGAAGGAACTTACATTAAACAAAACATGCAAACAAAGTTAATAATAGCAATTAGACAATACATACATACAAGCAATAATTAATAAAATACTGGCTTCTGCCCGCGACTTCGATTTTCATGTTTTTTTCTGTCTTAAGAATCTTCTCCTGATAATAACAAACACAACAAAAAAAATCTCAGTAGTAGCACGGAGTCTACAAATATGCCCGGTATATGGCAATAGGCTCACCCCCTATTACATGGGACTCATAACATAAAATTATAAAAAGTGGGTGTTTCATTGTACAATGGCATTAAGTGCCGTAATGTGAATCTTTGCGTACCCCTTCGGAGGTGAAAGGCGTGAAGTTTTGTTATGTGTCATATCGCATAGAAACCCCGATTTCCTTTGCAAATTTTAGCTAAATTTTAATTTACAAAACTGCTTAAATATCGCACCACAATTCAGCGCATGAACTCGAGACCTTCCGGCGCTATTTCATCACCAGAGTTAGTTGACCTGTTGCATTTCCACTGCGAGCAAGAAATGACTGCCGCTGTATATTTCGACACGTACTTTAATCTAATCATTATTGTTTTGTACTTATATTTCGTATTAATTAACTTTTGTTTTTAATGAGAATTGTTTAGTTATTATTCGTAGGTAAAGGTAATGTCAGGGTTTTCAAATCATTGTAGGGGGATTGGCAGAGGTGTTCTTATACACTATATCGTCCGTTGAGTCTGTTTCGAATATCTGAAAAAAGTTCGACATTAGTTACTTTCCCGAAACATGAATTTAACTCAAGACTCTTTGCTTAGCTGTAACAATTGGATCCACTCAATTGGCCGGTATGCTTCTACCTAATTCTTCGAAGAATAAAAGGCATAATATCATGTCAGGATCCTAAATATTACAACTTTATTAAATTTCCAATAAAAACTTAAAATTAACTATTATTAAATTAATAATAAGATATATACAACTTAAGATTAAAATTATATAAAAGAAAAATGAAAACAACTATTTACATAAAGCATCGAAAAATTCGTCCGCATCGACGAAATTCTAAATAAATTTAAGTGTAGCAAAATTTGAAAAATTAAAATTGTAATGCACTGAACAAAATTAATACAAAATCACTAAAGTCACCACAGTCCCTAAGACACAATAGTCACAAATATACTATAGGTAGTAACAAATATAGCAAACTTTATAGAAATAAGACTTCTAACGTTGAATCTATTCCTGCAATCGTCAAACCGGCTGAATATGGGTTACTGAGCCAATAGAACTACAGAACCTGTTCTAGGCGCACGCGCAATATCTAAGTCTACTATGGCCGTGGACTATGGATTAACCTAGCTAAGATGCGACTTTATACCGGTGGTGGTTTATAATTGGTTTTAGGGAAGATCTTTATGTCTAATGATTGAATTTTGGCTTGAAATCTACAGTAGAGTTGTATAATTTTTTTTTAGTTTTTTTATGCGTTACCTGCCTCGTTGGCCGAGTAGTCGTAAGTGCGACTGCCGGGCAAGGGGTGTCGGGTTCGATTCCCGGGTCGGGCAAAGTATTACTGGGTTTTTAAATGTTCTCAGTAATAGCACGGAGTCTGGAATTGTGCCCGGTATATGGCAAGGGACTATTAATGTGCACCTCTGCCTACCCCTTCGGGGATAAAAGGCGTGATGTTATGTTATGTGTTATGCGTTGCCCCACACTAGGTCCACTAGGATTTTCACCTGTATCGTGGGTGCGTTTACAAACATACAAACATACAAGTTTACATGCACATCACACCCAGACCTGGAAACAGCAATTTGTGGTTTACATAGTTGCTTCGTGCGGGAATCGAACACGCTACACGTTATGCGGCTGCCGGTCGCCCAGCCACCGCACTATACCCTATTTTACGAACCCTACTCTTTCCGCAGGTGTCGCAAGCGCTGCTGCACGGTCTCTGTCAAATGTGACAATACAGACTACAACATGGCGTTTATATCATACCTTCATAAAGAGTGTGTCTGGCAAGTTTGTACACGCACCACCACACAGGAGAAAACCGAAAAGTGGGGCAACGTTTTGAAAAAAAGAAACCAAAAAAGTATGTATTTCTTTATAAAAGGCCGGCAACGCATCTGTGACTCCTCTGGTGTTGCGGGTGTCCATGGGCGGCGATCCCATGATCAGATCCGATTACCATCAGGTGATATGTGTACTCATTTGCCTCCTATTCCATAAAAATGTCGCTGCATCGAAATTATTGTATAACACATAACATCACGCCTTTTTATCCCCGACGGGGTAGGCAGAGGTGTACATTTCGGCACTTAATGCCACTGTACAATGTAACACCCACTTTTCACTATTTATGTTATGAGTCCCAAGTAATAGGGGGTGAGCCTATTGCCATATACCGGGCACATTTTTCCAGACTCCGTGCTACTACTGAGATTTTTAAAAATCCAGTAATACTTTGCCCGACCCGGGAATCGAACCCGAGACCCCTTACCCGACAGTCGCACTTGCGACCACTCGGCCAATGAGGCAGTCAGGCAAATTATTGTATGTAATGTAATATATTATCGAAAGTCATTTATAAAATCCATTCAGCAGTTTTCTAGTTAATCATCTTTTGACAGACAAACAAACATGGCAGATGACTTTATAACAATATTCTTCATTTTACATTTATTCTGACTTACACCATATTTTTGGAAACAATAGGTATTTGCCTAATCTCACCCTTGGCCGAAATTATTGTATAGTGATAGTTGCTTTCGGTAAGTGTAAATTGAGTGACATTGATGTCTGGTAGCCCCTTTATGTGAAAACGGTGTGATGTTGCGATATATCTCGTGCGTATAGGGTGTGATTTTATTTGTGTTGGGGATAAATGGTGTTTTTGTTTTGGTTTTAAGTGATGCATTTTTTTTATTATGGTATTTTTTTTTATTTTTTTATTTTTTTTTTTTTTAAGGGGGGAAAATCATCGAATGACTGCTCCCGCCTGGGTGAGGCGGAAGGGAGTGTCAGACTCTTACTGACTAAAAACCACCCCGTTCCTTCTCCTGCACGTCGAGCCGGAGCCCCGGTTACCCGTTAGGTTCTCCGCGACTCCGAATCGGCATCGGCCCTATTGGGCCCCATCTGTGGTGGTCTGATGGCTCTTTGAGGCGCGCGCGGAACGCGACGCGCCGTACGCTCGGGTCTGTTTCTGGTCGGACGGGGAGCCACCCATGCTCGCCGTCCGCAGGCCCGCGCTTACGGTGGCCGGAGATCGTCCCGCGATCCCCGACGCCCGGTGTGTCCTTCGCGATGGCTGGGTTGCGAGGAGGCAGCGCTTCGCTGCCTCACGCGTCCCGCCTCCTCCTTAGCTAGCATGACTGCTTCGCAAAAGGAGGAGACGGCATCCCAGTCCCCCTCGCTCCGCATCATGGCCTGCACTAGGCCCGGACGCGAGAGGTCGCCATCGCCGATCACTTCCCTGAGGGCACGGCGGTGCTCAGCCCACGCAGGGCATTCCGCTACGGTGTGTTCCACCGTGTCCTCAGGGCGGTCCTCGCAGTGATGACACCCGGGCGTTTCCTCCCGCCCCATCAGACACAGGTACCTCCCGAAACTTCCATGTCCGGTGAGGACCTGCGTCAGGCGGTAGGTGAGGACGCCGTAGCGTCTCTCAAGCCACTCCTCAAAGAGGGGTCTTACCGCTGCAATGGCAGCGAGCCCATTTATTATGGTATAATCCGGTAAACGAATAGACGGATCACCTGATGGTAAGCAATCGGCGTCGCCCATGGACACTTAGTACACCAGAGGCGTTACAAGTGCGCGTTACCGGTCATTTGGCTATTAGGAATTTGAGGATTGTTGAGGATTCAGGGATTGGGGAGATTGGGGAGGGGGGGGGGGGGGGGTGATTGGGCCGCCTTGTTTCACGTCCGTTTTCTGTGCGGTCGAAAGCTAAAGTCGAAGTGTCTAATACACGAAATGGTTAGTATGTTTATGCTTCTGTATTCTCTTTTTATAAAGGAAAAGCTCTATATTGATATTATTATCGATAGTATGTAGTTAAATGTTTGCTGAAATCTGTGTTAATATTGAAAATTATGAAATTCAAAAAGCTTCACTTGCTTTGTACATAATATAACATTAATTGCTGAATGATTCACCTGAAAAATTAAGACAAATATGTATGGTCTAAAAAATTAAGACAAATATTTTGTTAAACAGCCTGTACATAAAATACCTACATTTCAATACACTTTGACATTCTCTAAACAAACTATCGCGGATGGTCATGCCCGTTCAAGGTTTGATGCTCGGATGTTGCAAACTATCCCGAGTGTAGTTTCCACATAATGTAAGTACATTATGTACATCTCATGTGTTACCTCATGTACATATTTGCAGTTAAATTGCTGTATATAATGCAATATGTGTTATTGTAAATGTTGTGTATTAAAGAAGCATTATTGTACTCGTATTTAGATGCATTTTAGTGGTAACTATTATGGGTATATGTAATAATATCAGAACCAATTGTAAGATATTAAAGAATCTTCTACATATATACATAACCTCACGCCTGTCTCCCAGGGAGTTAGCAGAGAATTGCTATGATTCTTACATATCTTTTTAGCTTTATCAACAGTTATCAAGCTTTTCATGCATGCTCGTGGGTTAAGGGTACTTTTAATTTGGCCCTTTCTATCTACTGAATAGATACTACACTAATCTACTTCTTACATAAGAGAAAGAAGAAAGAAAGAAAGAAAAACCATTTATTTTGCTACGACACACAACAAAAATTAGAAGAAAAGAGGGTTTGCCATAATCTCCTTCTTGGTGGCAATTTAAAAATATCAAATTTCTCATAGAGCATTGCTTTGCAAACTCATTGCATTGCACTCTTTAAGTGTGGGAGATCCATGCTTCGGCACGTATAAGCCGGTTCGACCGGAGTGATACCACGGCCTCACAGAAAACTGACGTGAATCTTAATTTAATTACCCACCCCCCCATTCCCCAATCTTTTCAATCCTTGAAAACTCCCAAAAGGCCGGCGACGCATTTATAAAGCCTCTGGTGTTCCTAGTATCCATGGGCGATTGCTTACCATCAGGTGTCCGTCTGCTCGTTTACTGGCTTATTCCATAAAATCATATCATACCAGCGAGAAGAGTCGCATTGATGACGTTTGGATGTTTATGTGCTGTCGCTTCTCGGCAGAGGGATTAGACAATAATAAAAATAAAAGCCAGAACAGACAGAAGAGATACATTTTATTGTATAGTCTGCTTACTAGCTTTGAACCTTGGTATTTTTAATTTATATGTACCTATATCTATAGTATTTCTATGATACCAATTTTTTTTTGTTTTTTAGACGTTGCCCCACACTAGGATTATCTCATGTGTCGTGGGTGCGTTTACAAACATACAAGTTCACATACACATGACACCCAGACCCGGAACAATAATTTGTGGATCACACAAAGTGTTGTTCCGTGCGGGAATCGAACCCGCGACACGTTGCACGGCAGCCGGGTACCCAGCCACCGTACCAACCGCCCGCAATTACCTACCTTAGTTTACCCTCGCTCTATATTATATTATATTTTTATTTTTAATTTGTAGTTTTTAGTGATGTTATGTGTGTTCTGCGCAACAAAAGAAAGAAAGAAAGAAAGAAAAACAATTTAGGTTTATCTAAATAAAAAAAAAATGCTAAAAATTCTTTCGTAAAATTTGTACTTTAGAATTAGAAAAATACCTATAATACTTATAACTTAGTTTGATGCCTGTACCAGCTATATAAACTACTTTTAACCTAACCTAACCCACTGCCAAAATATAAATAGTTCCACACAAACTCTGACTGAGAACATCCAAAACCAAAAATCAAACTTAACACCCTTTTTTAAAGTTCAAAATGCTCTTCAACAGTACATGTTGTAATGATCAATCGGATACTGGTTACTTAACTGGCGATTACATAAGAGAGTAACGTAAACGCAAACGTTATAGTTACCGTTCTTCACCTTGATGACGTAACGTGTCAAGGTCTGAAGACGTGTAGAAATGACTTGAGAATGGACTGTTGATGCAAGATAGCATGTGGTTTTGGGTTCGATTGCCAGATCAAGATTTTTGTAGTGTTATGAATTTTTCAGTAATAGATTACCTACATGTTATTGAAATGACTGGTGACTTTTGAGGAAGTGAAAGAGGTGTGTAAGACTCGTTGTATTTGACGTTCCATAGTCTTTGCTTACCCTCATGGGTGACAGGCGTGAGTTCCAATCCTCAGTGTCCTGAGGGTTGTGAGTAGTTTATAATATTAGTCTGTGCTTCTGTATATTTAAAAGTCAGATTTCTTGGGTTTGTGTTAGACAATAGTCACAGTACAATTCGTCACAGTCCGTTAGTTTTCTTTAAGATTCCTCTACATAAAACAGATTAATCATAGTTTAAAAAGTCCAGGTGTCAGGTCAAATGTGTTGTTCTCTAGTCGGCTTGACACTCCCGGGAAAGGTAAAGTCAAAATGTACATGAATATCTATAAAAAAAACCGCATCAAAATCCGTTTCGTAGTTTTAAAGATCTAAGCATACATAGGGACAGACAGACGGCAGATAGCGACTTTCTATTAATAAAACATTCGTATATAAAATAATACATGAGAATTGAGTCAAGTTTATAAAAGCAATAGTAAGTCGTTTAGTCGAGACAGTAGAATAGGATAGACGGTTATGAAAAAAAAAATATCAACAAGAAAAGATTCACAAAGAAAAAAAGTATCAACAGACACTCTTTAAACATCAAAAAGACTTTTAACCCTTCACAAAACAACGACAAAAAAAAAACACCAACTTTCTTTCATTCACAAATACAATCAACTGCAACGGATAATCTCACACATTTCTCCATTAAAATAAGAACCGGTTCGACAACCATTGCTTAACCTTTATTGGTCAGACACCCTTCAAACCGTCTGACCTTGGTCTGCATATGGGTTACATCAGACGGTTCTGACCACTTAGATAAGATGATGATGCAAAAACGTCGTAACTCTTGACGTATTATGTGTCCATTATGAACATATTGTTGCCAACTCGTTTTGTGAAAGATGGAAGGTTAATTGTGGTGCCATGATTTTTGCTGGGCGGGTCTGGCTGGCTAAATTTTGCAGTAATAATAAATTAGACGCCACGGTTGGCGCGGTGGATGGGCTACTGGCTGCATAATGAAACAACCACTTTTACATCAGTTCTGCCCATGTAATAGGAACTGAAAATACTTCAGTAGGTACATCTATCTACCGGACATAATTCTAAACTGACAATAATACTTTCTGGAGTTTTAAGACGCCCGCTTCTCATGCACGAGGGTGCGTTTTTGAAACCTACCAACGGCAAGTACCGATATGACTTTTTCCGAGTTATATGTACTTTCTAAGATTATCTAGACACCACTAATAGGATGGACGGTGAAGGAAAAAGTCGCAGGAAACCTAGGCTCATAATTTCTAATTATAAGTTTGTAATCGCCAACCCGCATTGAACAAGCGTAGTGATTAATGCTCAAACCTTCTCCGTATGAAAAGAGGCTTTGCTCAACAGTGATCATTTATAGGCTGTTGATGATGATGATGAATAATACTTTTCCTATCCTGAGAATCAACCGTATATACCCTTGCTCAGAAGTCGCATTTCTGACCTTCCATCCAACCAATTGAACCACCACAAGCAACTCTTATAAAACACGCTTAAAATAATTTTGTAATGTCTAAATGTCAATCATTCAATAGCAGTAAGTAGGTTAAATTATTGTTCTTACATAATTCTAGATGTGGGTTAAATATCAGAGATAACCTTTAATATAGTTAGCGTAATATTATGTTATCTCTCATGGTTGAATGATGAACTTATTTATATATTACTTGTAATCGTATTACGGAATCATTGAGGAGATTATATCGATCGTAATCGTTTTGCTTTGTAGATGGTAAAGTGTCATTGTCATCATGATAATCTTCATGTTAATGATAATATGTTTTTGTGGAAGAGCCATGCTTTGGCACGAATTTAATGTGTATTTCCTGAAGGGTATAACCTGGGTGTCTTTAAGGGTCGAGTGAATAGGTAGCTTTTGGGTCGACGTGCTCCATAGTAGACCACATCATCGTTTACCACCAGGCGAGATAGTGGTCAATCGTCAGTCCCATCTTATATAAAAAAATAGCTCGACCGGAGTGATACCACGGCTTTACAGAAAACCGACGTGAATTAACGTTTACGTTGTCTTTTGGCGTTTGAGTGACGTTAGCGGAGGGCTAATCATCTCCTCCAGTCTCTAAGTCCCAAAGAGCTTCCACCCGTCGGCAGCGGTCTCGGTTGTGGTGGGTGTCCATGAACAGAGTAGATTGCTTACCATCAGATGATCCATCAGCTCATTTACCGACAAAAAAGTCCAAAATCTCCGATCCCAAACAAAATGACCTTCGACTATGAAATCAAACGGCCACAATTTGGTCTTACATTTTAAGAGACAATGCATCTTCACAGCATCTCAGCTCTTGTCACAATCGTTAATTTCACAAGCAATTCTTACATCACGATAATCGTTACTTTTATCTGACGGCCGGTAACCACATGATGTAATCGTTTGCTAACAGTTAACGATATGTGTCAAGGGTAAACTATTGTTTGGTTTCGTTAAGAAATTCAGATAAAATGTTGGTTAAATGATTTTTTTTTGAGTTTGTTAATTAAACATAACATACATAGTGAAAAGTTGATGTTACATTGTACAGTGGCATTAAATGTCGTAACGTGCATCTCTGCCTACGATAAGAAGGCTATGTTATGTTCTGTTTGGTAATTTTTTTGTGGTTTTTTGATTGATTTTGTCTAGAACTCTAGATTGAGTGGTGGTACGTGTGACGGCCGAGGATTTTAAATGTTTATTTTATGTAATAACAGTTTTAATTAACCGCTCAAGGATAATGTCGCACGAATAATACCAAAACAATAACGATTAAAATTGTAAAACTTATTTTTTTTGTAAGGGTTTTTCGAGAGCATATCATTTACATCCTGTATTATCACTACAAAGTCGCTATCCGCCGTCTGTCTGTCCCTATGTATGCTTAGATTTTTAAAACTACGCAATGGTTTTTGATGCGATTATTTTCAATAGATTGTTTGTTTCGAGTGTTTTTCAAGGAAGGTTTATATGTATATAATAAAATACATGCATATTGCACCCGTGCGAAGCCAGGGCGGGACGCTACTAACTAGAATAAATGTAAGTGTTATATTTCAATGGACACCTCTGTCTATCCCTTCGGGGATAAAAAATGGTATCATGTTATGCAAAAATTGTCCAGCCGATCTAGAGTTAAATAATCCTTCAATGTGAAATGAACAGTTCCTCACGAATATCATTATCAATATTTGAATTAAAGTAATTATATTAATAACTGCAAACACATAATTAACATTTTATTACATCAAAACAAATATAATATGTTTGTGCAAGTGTTTTTATGGAAAACATGCAATTTTCATTTCGTTTCCTTCACGTGTGAGTTATGAAAGTTTGATAATAAACAATACTAATGAATGTATGATATTTTATTTAATTTTACATGTCTTGGGTACCTTTTTTTGAGGGGGGAAAATCATCCAAAGACTTCTCCCGCCCGGGTGAGGCGGGAGGGAGTGTCAGACTCTTACTGACTAAAAACCATCCGTTCCTTCTCCTGCACGTCGAGCCGGAGCCTCGGTAACCCATTAAGTTCTCCGCGACAACCTACCTAAGGTTAAAAGCAACACCTCTGCTTACCCACTAAGTAATGCTATTACAAACACATGTACAAACAAATCGCTTACAATACATATCGTAATTACATTGCTATGACCTAATCTACAAACCTTGAGCTCTCGTATAAAAACTGGGGCATCTGTGATGCAACCTACTTGCATCATATACATATGTATTAATGTATTTATACATGCAGATTTTAAGTACCGGCCTACATTATGTATTTATGTATTAGCTTCATTGTTATTATCCTATAGATAGCAGGTGTTGTTACTTCTTTTCTCCTTCTGTGGATGTTGAGAGAGGTATTTTTTTTAAGTGGGGAAAATCATCCAATGTCTGCTCCCGCCTGGGTGAGGCGGGAGGGAGTGTCAGACTCTTACTGACTAAAAACCACCTCGTTCCTACTTCTGCACTTCGAGCCGGAGCCCCGGTAACCCGTTAAGTTCTCCGCGACTCCGTATCGGCATCAGCCCTATTGGGCCCCATCCGTGGTGGTCTGATGGCTGGAGAGGAGAGTATGGGACTTTATATTTAATAGAGACTAGCCAGTATCATTCTCTGCCATTATGTATTTATGTGTGTAGCTCGCGAATCCGTCCGCATAAAATATGATTCCTGGTTTATCTCATGGAGGCATGTAATCAGGATAAAATATTCTATCACCTAATTCAGTCCATACGCTGCTGATTACAAATTTCGTTAAAATCGTTATCACCAAAATCTGCATAAAAAGGTTTTTCATAATCTCCACGTTTGACAAGCAGTTGAGATGACAAAATGTATTTTAGTTTAATGTCATTCACACACAAGTCATTTACATAGTTTTACAAAAAAATATGCTGAAACTATTAATTATGTACCTACGTACCTTTATAATAAAAAAATAGTTACCATGATAAACAAAACACTATACATATATGAAATAGCGTTTATTTTTAAACTAGCTGTTACCCGCGACTACGTTCGCGTGAAATTATTCATATTTCTTGTTAATTTATACTTTTTGACGCGACAACGTGTTGATTGGCGCGGCGTATTTGAGAGTTAGTATGAAACGGAACGTTTATTGTTTACTCAAGATGGCGACTGCGGTTTGTCTATCAGTGTCATTAAAATGAATTAATAAAACGAAATAATCTCCGTAGTCCGAATTTTGCGGATATATGTTGTCGACTCGAAATCAATATTTTTTATGTTTTGTTATTCAGGTAATGTTGTGATCGAGTCTACCGTACCCTTTGACGAAGTCGCGGAGAACCCAACGGGTAACCGGGGCTCCGGCTCGACGTGCAGCAGAAGGAACGGGGTGGTTTTTAGTCAGTGGGTCTGACACTCCCTCCCGCCTCACCCAGGCGGGAGCAGTCATTCGAAGATTTTCCCCCTTAAAAAAAATAAAAAACCCCTTGACGAAATTATTAATATAGATAATAGATTGCGGAAACTAATAAACAGGCTAAAGCGAAATATTTTAGTAAACAATACATGTCATATTAGGCAGTTTTTACGCTCCGAACTTCCCTATTTCTTGCCAAACAAAAGACAACCTTGAAATTATTACAATAATGTCTTTATTTATAAAAATATGTATGAGGTAATAGTTTCTATGTATTTGTAATCTACATACATAACTCTGTAATACCGTTGCAAATGGTACATTTGTGTAACCCAATTCGCTGTAACTGCGTTAATAGTTAATAAAAAACAACTTTAACGTCTCAAGTATAGAGTTGGTTATCGAATGAAAAGTTACGAAGTTTTGGTTTAAAATTACGTAAGATTTTAAGGTCACAATGGTTGCATAACTTTTCGTCGAGCTAAGCCATTGTAAGTTGATCTGTTCTAATGTACGGGGGAACTAACGGTGTTTGGGTTTTCAGAGGTTAGGAGGGGAGTGGTAGGTCAATTTATTTTGGCTGATATGTGATTTGTGTTGGCTAATTTTAGAATGCTGCTTTTGAAATGGTAATGTTAGGATATCGGGTCTAGTTCTCATGATAATCCAATATAGTTAGTGGTATAATGAACACGAGGAGTCAATTTTCAGATCTAGTCAGTTATCTAAGTGTCTACCAAAGAAATATTAAAAATATTAAAACAATATTAAAAAAAATACAGAAATATTAAAAATATTCTTTATTATATCTGTGGTGCCTACTTATTTTTTGAAATAAACGTTAACGTAACGTAACGTAACGTAAACGTAACGTGAACGTAAACGGATTTTTTAATAAAAGAATTGGTAAAGCTATTGGAAAAGATTCTATTTTACAATGCAGGATCAGTTCCGTTCATAGACACCCGCAACACCAGAGGAGTCACTATTTTGTATTCGCTGCCGGCCTTTTAAAAACAAGTATCTATATTTTAAAAACAAGCCTCGTTGGCCGAGTGGTCGCAAGTGCGACTGCTGGGCAATGGTCTCGGGTCGATTCCCAGGTCGGGCAAAGTATTACTGGGTTTTTAAAAAATTCAGTATTAGCATGGAGTCTGGAATTGTGCCCAGTGTATGCCAATAGGCCCCTATTACATGGGACTCATAAAATAAATAGTAAAAGTGGGTGTCACATTGTACAATGGCATAATATGCACTCGCCTACCCTTTCCGTAATGTATCTAACTACTTAGTATTCTTAAAGATCACATCATTCGATTCCTATCGCCGAAACTAAAAATCGAACCCAGGATATCACTTCTATAGACCTCAACCAAAACCTACCAAAATAATTTTCCTAAAATGTCACTTTAGACATAGATTGATCGGTTTCCAGTACCTCAAGAGTCAATTGAGGCTAATTCGTTATAACCATGGTGTTTGCCGGTAAACTTTAACCACTAGTTATGCACGATCTTTAACCTTAATAATACATTATTGCAACAGGTTAACAGATGCATCGAACGTTGACCTTTTCAGTATTTTACTGAATCATGTGCAATGGGAATACTGTTAGCTATGTACCTGTTAGTTGACAATATATTTATTTATTTATTGTGAATGTCTTGGTGGCCCGGAGGTTGAAGACGCCTGCTTCTCATGCATGAGGGTGCAGGTTCGAAACCTACCAACGGCAAGTACCAATGTGACTTTTTCCGAGTTATATGTACTTTCTAAGATTATTTAGACACCACTGACAAACGGTGAAGGAAAACATCGTGAGGATACCTGGGCTTATAATTTCTAATTATAACTTTGAAATCGCCAACCCGCATTGAGCAAGCGTGGTGATTAATGCTCTAACCTTCTCCATATGAGAAGAGGCTTTGCTCAACTGTGGGCATTTATAAGCTGTTGATGAAATATCTTGAAATATAAGAGTGGTTTTTTATAGAATAGGAGGCAAACGAGCTGACGGATCACCTGATGGTAAGCGATCAGCGCCGCCCGTGGACACCCGCAACACCAGAAATGCGTCACAAATGCGTTGCCGGCCTTTACAGGTTTTCTGTTTTTCATTCAGATTTTGGTACATACATAACATTATGCCTTTTATCTCCGAGGTGGTACGCAAAGGTGCACATTACGGCACTTAATGCCACTGTATAATGTAACGCCCACTTTTGACTATATAGGTTATGTGTCCCATGTAATAGGGGATGAGCCCATTGCCATATACAATTTTGGTACTGTAGTAGTAGTAATTTTAACTGGCCAGTTTGCAGTGCAGCTACTAAGCTATTTCTTTTTAAAAGGCTGGCAACGCACCTGTGACTCCTCTAGTGTTGCGGGTGTCTATGGGCGGCGCTGCTCGCTTACCGGTGATCTGTCTGCTCATTTGTGTGCTATTTCATAAAAAAGCTAAATTAATTTTAATCGGGCAAGTTGTGATTCAGATTTTATTTTTATTTCTTGTGTCAAATAGCCAGAAACAATACAGCCGTTAATTTTGCAATTTAAGAAGTAATTCTAAGAACTTGGAATTCAAATTTTAGATCTCATCGTAGGTAATTACGGTATTAAAAATCATAAGACACTGATGAACATAGGCTTCCAGCAGTGACTGAAAAGTCAAAGTCAAAGTTAAAGCATTTATTTCAATATTGAAACTCAATTGGGCACTTTTGAAACGATTTAAATTGTCCATTCGTCTGTCTGTCAATGAAGCTAGGTGCTCGTTCCAAAGTGTAGTTTCGAATGGAGAAGAACGAGCAAGAAACTCCATCGATATTATTAATTGATTTTTACAATCCCATTGATATATTATCTGGTCTTTACCTAATGTATGTTAGAACGATGTAACTTCAATACAACGTTCAAATTTAATGGGGCTCCGGAATCAACTCCTGAAATAAAAAAAAGCTATGAATGATTCTTCCAAACATGGTGCTCACGTATGTACACTATGTTATGGTGCCCTTACTTGCTTGTAAGAGAAGTCGTAGACAAGGCTATAGGTCCTCAATATCATCAGGTCATCAGTCAATGGAGCTGTTATCCATACAATCCGGTGTCATAGTCTACTGAGCCGATTCTCAGTGCCGTCCGTGTCATAGCTTCTTGCACTAGCGTGCCCATGGTTTAGTGGTAATCAGAGAATTTTTATATTTGTATACTTTTAAATTTATTTTGGTTTGATGATTGTTTCGTTGGACGAGTGGTCGCAAGTGTGACTGCCGGGTCGTGGAGAACCTAACGGGTAACCGGGCTTCCGGGTCGACGTGCAGGAGAAGGAACGGGGTGGTTTTTAGTCAGTAAGAGTCTGACACTCCCTTCCGCCTCACCCAGGCGGGAGCAGTCATTCGATGATTTTCCCCCCATAAAAAAAATGTGTGACTGCCGGGCAAGGGGTCTCGGATTCGATTCCCGGCCAGGGCAAAATATTAGTGGGTTTTAAAAAAATCTGTGGTAGCACGGAGTCTGGAATTGTGCCCGGTATATGGCAATAGCCTCACCCCCTATTACATGGGACTCATAACATAAATAGTGAAAAGTAGGTGTTACTTCTGTGTGCACCTCTGCCTACTCCTTCGGAGATAAAAGGCGTGATGTTATGATGATATAGTATAAAATATTTTCAAAAACAAATATAGCGTAACATTACCACTTAATTAAAATCTCAAAACCCACCCCCAAAACCAATCACTTACAAACATATCCACCCTACATACACACTCATACATGCGCACGCGCAGTTCCCATAGTTAGCCGCTTGTTACGAACGTTACCCGCACTCGTACCGTGACATAATCCGCTTACCCACTAACAGCCGGATACTTGCTAGGGTTGCCACCGGGGGAAATTGTATATAGGTTTTATGTCATGAAATGAAAATTGGTGTAGTAGACTATTTGCATGCCTTAAAATATGGACGTTCGCAATAGGGGATCAGACTACAATAAAGAAAAATATAGAGTGTACATAAATAAAATCTGCATAATATTTAACGAACTTTCAACAAGTTTTATATTTTTAAATAAAAAATCAAAATTTGATATTTACAAAATTTTTAATCTGTTCTATACCTGTAAAGAAACATCAATCAGGTCGCGTGACGTCATACGTGGGTATCGAGTCGCGGAGAACCTAACGGGTAACCGGGGCTCCGGCTCGACGTGCAGGAGAAGGAACGGGGTGGTTTTTAGTCAGTAAGAGTCTGACATTCCCTTCCGCCTCACCCAGGCGGGAGTAGTCATTCAATGATTTTCCCCCCTTAAAAAAAAAAAATACGTGGGTATCGAAAGTAAACAACAAATACAGCAGCTGTAGCCAAATGCTATTTAGTGCTTGTCTACTTGTAGAATAGAAAACCAAATTATATGGAATTGACGTAAATTTTGACACTTGTCAGTGTCATCCCCATACATTTTGATAAAGTGCAAAGATAAAGGCACAGGGCCTTTAGCCAAAAGCCACTTTAGCGCTTGTCTACATAGAGAGTACAAATCAAAATGTATGGGGATGACACTGACAAGTGTCAAAATTTACGTCAATTCCATATAATTTAGTTTTCTACTGTACAAATAGACAAGCGCTAAATGGCATTTGGCTACAGTGGCTGATTACAAGCGTCTTACTTCACGCACTTTAGTATGACAGTTGGTGGTGTTTCGCGATGTTTTCGTGGCAATTTTAAAATACTTATCTTTAAACACGTTTTGTTTAATTAACGTTTTCCAGTTGCACAGCCCTGGCTCAGCATCACAGGGATGTACGGTGCGGATGCTAACCTACTGCCACGTAACGGGACCGACACGCGAGATAACTGTGGACCTGCCACGCTGCCGCTTGTGCATGCATGACAGGCACGGCTCAAATATTACAAGACAATTTATTGATTTCAATATAAGTTAAAACTATTTTTTTTAAATGTGAATATTTCGAATACTTCCTCGGTGGAGTAGATTTGATCGTCCGATTTGGCAAAATATTGATGAGGTTTTTTCTAGTTTCTTAAGAAAACTTCTCAGTGTGGTTTTATGGAGTCTAGAGTTATGTCTGACATGTTGTGATATGCTCAACCCCTAGAAAGGGTTTTGAGGGTTCTTTACGAGGGTTCGTAATTACGTTTTACAGTACACTGAATACAACAATAACAATAAGTACCTTACCTAGTATATTTTCTAGTGAAACAATGGTTATGTCCTGAAGCCTAATTCAATAGATAACTAATTTATCTAGCCTGCATTGTACTTTTTTTTGAGGAGGGAAAATCATTTATGACTTCACCCGCCCAGGTGAAGCGAGAGGAAGTGTCAGATTCTTACTGACGAAAGACCAACCCGTTCCTTCTCCTGCACGTCGAGCCAGAGCCCTGACAACCCGTTAAGTCTTCCGCGGCTCTGTATAGTCATCAACCCTGTTGGGCACCATCTGTGGTGGTCTGATGTACGCTCGGACCTGGTTCTGGTCTGGCGGCGAGTCACCCGTGCTCGCCGTCCGCAGGCCCGTGCTTACGGTAGCCGAAGATCGTGCCTACATGTGACTCACAACATAACTTGTGAACAGCGAGTATTACATTGTATATGTGCACCTATACCAAGCACTTCGTGAAAAGATGTGACGTCATACGTTATCAATCACATTACATACATTATCTGGTATCCGAAGATTTAATTTCTTTGAAAGTTTCACACAGAAAACTAAGAAAAGAAACGTCTAATAAATTTTCCTCATAATAGGTTGATGATTTCTAAATAATTGACATTTTGACATTGAAGATGTTTGGTCATCTGCAAAAACATTGCAAACTGATTTACGAAAGGCAAACATTGCGCTGTTAATAGAATATGTCACAAGCAGTGAGGTAAAGAGATTAATTCTAAGATTTTTTGCCTATTTATTTAGGTTTGTTCAGATTTTCATTATACGCTGGATTTATTCTTACGTCTGATTCAATTGAACTAGTTAGATTACAATAATAAGGTTTAAAATGCTACGAAGTTTTGTAGTGGAAATTCACTCAATTTTTTAACATGAATTTTTGTCACAGAGTATCTATACTCGAATTTTATTTCCAAATAGGGGTCATAGAAATTAATCTAGATCTTTATTTAGAAGCATTATATTAACCCATGTCCCAAAGTATATTTTGATGAAACATAATTTTCGACATATTTTAGTCGATATTTTGATAAAAATCTTCATGGAGACTCCCATGGCTTCACGCAGTCTTAGAATTATGGGACTCCAAATTTCATTCCAACATTTCTTTTTTAATACCTTTTTAAATTAGCTTAGAAAACTAATCATGGATAATTATTTTACTACAGCCAAACGCATTTTTTTCGTTACTATTTCAATATTTTTTTTTAATATGATGTAGTCACATCCACGCTATTCCACCACCCGGCTGAACATACTATGTCGCGTGCTAGCACACTGAACCACTTACTATCTATTGATAAACACACAATAATACTTTTTTATACGCTCAGTTAATGTTGTGTTACGTATTCATTCTAACTTGACATTTAAATCGTAAACCTAAATAGTGTTAGCTTGACACCTTTTTATATTTAATGATAGTAATTCTTTTAGTGGGTAATGTTATCGTGAAGTGGTGGTTTTATTGGTATTTTGTAAGGAGGTGAACCTATTGCCTAACTTCGGTATTAGATTCAGGTTGAACCCATTTGATAATGAAGACATTAGGCTGCTACTAAGTTACTTTTACGTCATCATTATCAACAGGCTTTTTTTAAGGGGGAAAAATCATCCAGTTCCTCCTTCCGCCGTAGGTGAGGCGAGACGGAGTGTCAGACTCTTGCTGTCTACAAACCACAGCGTTCCTTTTCCTGCTCTTCAAGCCCCAGCAACCCGTTATCATCAACAACCTGTGAGTCCACTGTTAGACTATGGGCTACCTCTACCCATGAGGGGTTCCCATAATCACCTAGCTTACTAATCAAGTTACAAAGGAATGGGTTTATCAAAAAGCTCTAAAGTCTGGTCTATGTCAAATGTGTAGTGAAGTCTTATATGATACCAATAGTAGGACAAAGAATGGTGACAAATTAATGTATTCTATTCTTACCATAGACGCCAGATCCCTTCATTAGAATGTCTATGTAGTCAATTTAAAATGATGTATTATATTTTATAATTACACATTATAATTAACCGCCTGCCTCGTTGGTCGAGTGGTCGCAAGTGCGACTGCCGGGCAAGTGGTCTCGAGTTCAATTCCCGGGTGTAGCAAAGTATTACTGGGTTTTTTAAAATTCCTGAGAATTTTAAAAAACTACTGATTTGCTACTACTGATAGTAGCACAGAGTCTGGAATTGTGCCCGGTATATGGTAATATGCTCACCCCCTATTACATGGGTCTCATAACATAAATAGTGAAAAGTGGGTGTTACATTGTACAGTGTGCACCTCTGCCTACCCTTCGAGGATAAAAGGCGTGATGTTATGTTATGTTATGTTATAATTAACCGAAAATTTAGTAAGCTACGTGATTTTATTACGAGACACGAGTTACTTATTTTCGTTAGTTAGTGCAATTTTTCCAAATCTGCTGATAACAATTTGTATATAATGATGAATTTTGGTAATGGGAAATCATTCTTGTTTTGAATTCAAGACCTCAGCTTTACCTACCTACATACAAAGATTAATTTACAAAATGGCGACTTTCTTCATACTACTCCTGTTATTTTGTGTAAGTATAATCTTTTTTTTATTTTTTTATGACATAAGCCGGTACACGAGCAAAGTATCCCCTCATGGTAAGCATTCGGCGTCGCCCATGGACACCTGGAACACCAGAGGCGTTACAAGTGCGTTACCGGCCTTTTGGGAATCATGAGTTTGAGGATCGTTGGGGATTCAGGAATTGGGGACATTGGGGAAGGGGAGGGTAATTAGGCCTCCGGTAACCTCACACATACGACGAAACACAAGCGTTGCTTTACGTCGGTCGGCCGAGCCGGCCCATTCGTGCAGAAGCACCCACACTTAAAAAAATAACAAAAATCCTAACTTAAATGTAACTTTATCGGGGCTGCAGAAAACCTAACTGGATTCCGGGACTCTGGTTCAAAGCAGTAACAGGGTTGTATTTAGTCAGTACCTAAGACTCTGACACTCTCTCTCGTCTCACCCAGGATGGTAGAAATCGTTGGATGACTTTCTGCCCTTGAAAAAAACTTCCGCGACGGTGTCAAGACCGCAATTCAAAAGGTTCTAGTTTATCAGAGAACCAGGTCTCGGTTAAAATCAGTTAGTTCTTGCGATACCCACGAAAGGAGGAGGACTAGTGACAAATGTATTTTACTATGCTGTTACCACCACATTAACAACCTAAACCCAACTTTATTGGGACCTTTTTGCATATACCCTAAAACTTTACGCTCCAAGTGGCCACTGCTGACCACAGGTCTGTTGTCACACGGAGAAGGATTGAGCATACTAATGGTCTTATAACGTCAGTCCTATTTAATATAAAAAAAAATCACCAACTCATGTAAGGAATCATGTAAGGTCCAGTTCGTTTCCTCACGATGTTTTTACTTCATCGTTTGTCAGTGGTGTCTAAATAATGTTAGAGTACAAGTACATATAACTCGGAAAAAGTCACATTGGTTCATGCTGTTGGTAGGTTTCGAACCCGCCAACTCATGCATGAGAAGCGGGCGTCTTAAACCTACTGGCCACCACGACATGCTGTTCAGTTACAACACGGTAGTTGATTAGTTTAATTATTGAAACTAGAATTTTTTTATACTTGTGTTTTCAGGTGCCATCTCTAGAAGCATGTCCAGAACCTATGAATGTCCACATCCAAAACTATGATGGGCCAATAATCTTACATACTTCGAACTGTGAAAACCCAACACTTCGTAACCACGGTAACTATCATAAACAAATTAATCAGTGTACTGAAACTGATTGCAATTGTATATCGAAAAATGTACCCCCATTTTATGGTGGTTTTCCAACCAGTGTGGGAGTTGGTTACTGTCCACCAAACGGGAATGAGTTGGTTTTTTGTGGTTGTAAAGGTTATGGGCAGTGTGGGCATAATGGCAATGGGTGGTATGGACAGACTGGACAGGGTTGTCAAAATTATCCAAATTGCCAGAGTAAATGTTGTGGGTATTATTAGCCACTAGAATTTTATATCTTTCATCAGGCATACTAAATTAATCATTATGTTTTCATCTTACTCACGTAATTATTTGACGAGGAACTCGACTAGTTTCAAGCCATACTAGAGGCTCATATTCATGAGCAGTATTCCGGTGACTGTCGCGATGCTACTGTCTTCGTCAAACCGTTATGTAAGTAAGCTGAAAACATAATAATGCGTTCACAATTTTTTTTTGTCTAACCAATGCCAGTCTAATCTAATTTTCTAACTTTTGTAATTATTTACCTACTAAGATTGTATCGTAAAATGTAGGTACCTAAATAAATACAATATTGATCATAATTAAAATATTTTAATTCACTAAACCTGACACTAGTCGATAGGAGTCCAAGAGAATCTAAGAACTTACATTCGTTTATTATGTTTTTCGGCTTAATCACGTAATTATTTGACGAGGAACTCGACTAGTTTCAAGCCATGCTAGAGGCTCATATTCATGAGCAGCATTCCGGTGACTATCGCGCTGCTACTGTCCTTGTCAAACAGTTTAGTGAGTAAGCTGAATACATAATAATTCATTCACAATATGTTTTTTGTCTATCCAACGCCAGTCTAATCTAATTTTCTAACTTTTGTAATTACTTACCTACTAAGATTGTATAGTAAAATGTAGGTACCTAAATAAATACAATATCGATCATAATTAAAATCTTTTAATTCACTAAACCTGACACTAGTCGATAGGAGTCCTAGATAATCTAAGAACTTACATTCGTTTATTATGTTTTTCAGTTTACTCACGTAATTATTTGACGAGGAACTCGACTAGTTTCAAGCCATGCTAGAGGCTCACATTCTGCGACCTACGACGCGGTGACTGTCGAGTTCCTCGTCAAATTATTACGTGAGTAAGAGTTAGTAAAATATAATTATTATTGGAGTATGTCTCACAAAGTTATAATATGAACTTACAATCGGTTGCCATTCTTGATCAATAAGAACAATAACTAATAAAACCATGGTTAGGCTACCTAAGCCTTTATACAAAATTTTCATTACCCAAGAACAAGACTAAGATATACTTACATATTCATAGATAATAAATTTATTACCGTGCAATACAGAATGCATACATTTCGTAACATGTATAAATTGCCATGGCTGCGCCTGAGTTAGTTTGAGCGAAACCATTTGCAAAACCTAACCGTTTGCGCCATGATTCCACTGAGTATGAAACTACAGAGTGCTAACTTGAAATCAATTCATATTAATTAACTAATATAAAGAAAAGAATGCCTCGTTGGCCGAGTGGTCGCACGTGCCGGGCAAGGGGTCTCGGGTTCGATTCCCGGGTCGGGCAAAGTTTTGCTGGATTTTAAAAAAAATTTCAGTAGTAGCACGGAGTCTGGAATTGTGCCCGGTATATGGCAATAGGCTCACCCCCTATTACATGGGACTCATAACATAAATAGTGAAAAGTGGGTGTTACATTGTACAGTGGCATAATGTGCACCTCTGCCTACCCCGTCGGGGATAAAAGGCGTGTTGTTATGATGATGATGATATAAAGAAAATAAAATTGTCATCTATTAAAATGTGAATATTTTTAATGTTATTTATGTTTATTTGTGTTCCAAATGTTAATATAATAGGTATGTAAATGTGGCGTGATGAGAATGGATAAGATAAGAAATAAACATGTTTGAAGAAACCTATAAGTTGATATGTAGTTATAGATAAGCTAAAAGGTAATCGATACTTTTGGTACAAACATAGGGAACAAAATATAAAAAGACAATCAAGCGAAAGAAAGCGAGTTTGTGATTAGTATACCACTTACCTACAAGAAATATAAAAAAATAGACATTACCCTCTGTATCTCCATACTCCGTGTCATTACGCCATCTTGGAACCAATATGGTGGACTTTTTGTTACAATTTAGCAATTTATTGTTACAATTTACGTCACATTAATGTGTCTAATATTTTTATTGATATTTATTATTTGGTCAATATACATTTATTTTGTCAATATTTTCTTTCGAAAGTACCATTATTTTATTTGTTATAGACACGTTATTTCTGGTTATTGCTTTTGTTACATTATTATGTTAGAAATTGATTGATTGGTTTCGTATTTGTGTAGGTACCTAATTCATTTGTTATTGAGAAAATATTTCACTTAGTTTTGTGACAAAAAACGTGTTTAAAGTCACATTTGTTAAATTGTAAAGGGGTAAAATTTAGTGTTAATAAAATTATTATTATTCGGTTAGAAATAACGATTTCTTAGTGAGATTGTATCCTTACTAATATTATAAATCGGAAAGGGAGTTTGTTTGTTTGTTCCGCTTTCACGCCGTAACTACTAAACCGATTGCTTTGAATTTTTGCAGATGTATAGTTAGAAGTCCGGATTAAATAATAGGATACTTTTTATCCCGGAAAAATTTGATATTCCCGAGGGAAAACAAAAGTATTGGTATAGATGGCGCTGTGTGTATTGGTATATGTCACATTGGCTTTTTATTCTTTTGTGACGCGAGCGAAGCCGCGGGTAAAAGCTAGTAATAGTATAACTAGACGATTATCACAGTATCAAACGATATCTTGTTTTATCAAATTAACTTAAAACGCCGTCAGACACCCATATAATCCTCATTTATTTAATACGCATAATAGTGGCGTGATAATATTTATCTTAATATCTATTATTATCTAATACATAAATATTAGATATAATATTACAAACATAGATAATTATACATATTAATATTAAATCAATACATAGCTTGAAGGTCTACGCAATATTTTACAGAGCTTAGTAATATTTCAAATTCCAATAGTCTATAACAGTCCATTGAAAGTCAAAGTCAAAGTCAAAGTCATAATCATTGATTTTAATTAGACCAGAAAGGCACTTATGAGCATCAACAATAAAATAAATCTGTAGAACGAGCAATAAGTACTTGGCACAAAAATAACTGGTGAACCATTGTAAAGAGCAAACTTCGAAAGCGCATACGAACTCATAGTACATTATCAAAACATCACGCCATGTAATTCTCGAAGAGGTATTTCTCGTCAAGTGGGACGTGCGATGCGAAAAGTGCTTATAAATATGTCTAATGTTTCATGTCCGTATTTTAATCCACGTATGCTCCGTATTTCCAGGGCCTTTAGCCAAACGCCACGTTAGCGCTTGTCTATAAAGAGAGTAGAAATCAAAATGTATGGGGATGACACTGACAAGTGTCAAAATTTACGTTGTCAATTCCATATTATTTAGTTTTCTACTCTACAAGTAGACAAGCGCTAAATGGCATTTGGCTACAGTTGCTGGACCGCTCGTCGCATCAACGTCTCCATTCTCAAGGAGATCGGAATTACGCGTGCACCAGACTAGACACGACCTTCAGTAATGAAGAAAACGACTAGGAGGAGGATTTTAATCCAAAAAATAATATGACATTTTCATGTTTTTTGTTTTTATTTTGTACATCGAAAGTATTCCTTATGGCAAGTTTTTTTGCCACAGGACGAAAACTAAATATATTTCACGGTGTATAATCCCTAGTCGGCTCTTATGACTCCCCCGGGAAAGTAGGCGTGATGATATACAGAGTATGTATCACTCTATCATCTCCTAGCTTCACCTAGCTACACCGACAGACTGACTGACAGACTGTTATTTATTTTGTATTTGTTGACGTTTCAAAAGTACCAAATTATGGTTTAATAGCTTCACTGACGGACTGACTGAGAGACTATTATTTATTTTGTATCTGTTGACGTTTCAAAAGTACCAAATTATAGTTTAATTGAAATAAATGCTTTGACTTTGACTTTGACTTTGACTAGGTACATTTACAAAGATCATGAAAATCAGTCCAGTTGTTCTAGTCTAGAGTAATGGTGTAACACACATGGCTTTGTTTTACACATATACATAGACAGATAGATAATATATTTTTAGCTAAATATTATCAATTTAATGCGAATAACTGTTTATAAAGACAACAAGGAACTTGTGTTATCAAGATTAATAAATACATACCAGGTGGCATAATATCTTTAACATAAAATCATGTTATGACATAAATTATTATAAATAAGATTGTACATATAAAACTGTCAATAAAATTAATTATAATTTAATGCATCTTAAGAAATTAAGCTTATTTAGTATGCAATGTAATTAACATTTCATCGACTTCTAAAAAATGTAGTATAGGTATATAAAACAGTGCTCTTATTTACATTGCAATATAAATCTAAGCTGCTAAGTAATGTCACACACAAAAAAAAACAACATTTACAAAATAAATAAACGAACAAATTTAAAAATGAAGCGAAATAGGTATTTGTTTATTCGTAGTAATTGGCGTGCCATAGTCTCTGCCTACCCCCATGGGAGATAGGCGTGAAGTTATGTATGTATGTATGTATGTAATAAAAAGAGAAATAAATAAATAAATAAATGTTTATTTGCCATAATTTGTACAGTCACACTTATATATAGTATTCTTTATAACATCATATAAAAAGTGAGTACTTAAGATGAAACTATGGTAGCCAAAATAAGATCAAACTTATGTTATGGATACCATCATCATCAAATAACATAAATTTACTAAGTACCTATAATACATACAGTTATATCTGCAACTATCTGAAGCAACATGAGCTAACAGTTATGCAAGCCTCAAGGATTCTGCACAGGCGCATAATGACAGACTTATCTTTTATAATGGCGGTATTGCTACACTCAACTATGATATACTTCTCATTATAATAATTTGTGTTTATCAGTGCATCAATACTGAATTACCAAACAATATGGGGTTTTTGGGGCTTGTTCCCGGGTTAGAAAAGTATTTGATGTTTTAAAATGGCGTCACACTAGTATTTTCTCAAGTATCCTCGTCGCATCATCGCTTACCATCAGGCGAGATAGTAGTTAAACATCTGCCCATCAAATATATAAAAAATCAACGTGGTTGCATTTGCAAATATGCATATTAAATAAAACACAGACTCAGATCCACAGAACGCAATCAGTATACAATATACACTGTACATACAAAGTGTCATTTCATACGGGAATCGAACCGGTAACAGACTAAGTTGACAGTAATAATGTTTGAAAATGCGTCTATGGTATTTAATAAAAAAACGAAATACAGAAGGAAAAAATAGAGACTATAAAAGACTGCAAAATTAATTTGATTCATCATCGGAAAACCACAGGTACTGAACAAGGGTCTCCCTAATTACCTTATTGTACGCTGCATGATACACAATAAAGCAAAGACGTTGCTGGCTAGCTAGTCAATGATGTTTCAGGATAAAACCTGCATGGTTTTGGTTTTCCCTCTTTTTATCACGTCCGAACTCTGAGTTTGTTTCCAAATTTCTTTTTAGAGTAGTCCTACCCAGCTTCACCTAGCTTCACTGACGGATTGACTGAAAGACTGTTATTTATTTTGTATTTGTTGACGTTTCAAAAGTACCAAATTATGGTTTAATTGAAATAAATGCTTTGGCTTTGAGTCAGATAGGAAATTTTCACAGGAAAGTCATATTGCTGTATTTTAATACTGATGTGTACTATTTTGTAACCTATTTCTAAAATTTACATCTAAATACTATAGTTGTATGGGTACTAGGGTTAGTGGAAAGTTATTTTAAAACCTTCTAAAATCCAAACTCGTAAAACATGTTCGGAATGCACCATATATTAAATGTAAATTAACTTACGCTTTAAAATAAATAACTATTACATCAACCAATTACAAAAATCCATGTAGGTCATTAACCTTTTACAAATAAACGAGAAAAAAACTAATAACACCTCTTAAAGACTACAATTATGACTAAAATGACACACAAACAACTTTCCATACGAAACGACAAAGATTTTTCAAAAACCACCCACTAAAAGATCTCCCGGTCCCAATCCCCGATCCTACCGCCATCTATTGGAGAACCAGAGACAATTATTCGTTAGCTACATGAGGTAACTCTTACGCAAAGCATTCAAGGATAGCGCAGGCAAGCGTAGCGTGTTGCGCAAATCAAATGTCGACTTAGGAAAGGAGTGGTGCCGTGTCAAGGCGTCTCGTAGTGGAAACAGAACGCCTTTCCATTTCTTAGGCAATGGGATCTAACCTAAATGCCAGCCAAGGGATACGTTTGGGGTGATTTGGAAGGAGATTTTCCGATATCCCACTTCTGTTGTGGGAGATTGGAAAATTTGAGTTTGGTGATGCGGAAAATGGAAAATATGGAGAGAATTACATATTTTCTCAGTAGGTATTATAATATACCTATTGTAATATTGTAATCGGTGTATCGTTTATAACAGATTAATAGTAATTGCGGTACTATGGAAAGATAAAGATCTTGAACAATTTGGTTGCGTGTTTGGTTGAGTGATTGCATCGTATCATGTCAAGTAATTATCGGGTAAGTTACTAGGTACAATTTTCCATTTGAATTCCTAATTTTTGGCAAGCACTGAATCTGAATTAGGCTTAATATCTAGAAATATATAAATTCGTCTTAGCAGAACTAGCAAAACACTGACGTATAAATACTTCTAGAAATCCTCTTTGAAAAATAAGGTATGCAATATGATGTCTGCTAATTGATTGTCGGAAATATCTAGTACTATTTTTTACCCAGGAATTGAACCTGAGACCTCGTTAAGCCTGGTCACTGGCAAAAAAACCTGTCAATTATAGTTAGTAATACAATACAATAAAATAAATAAATAGTTTTTATACCCAGGAAATGATAAAAGATTGTAATAGTCATCGTTGGTTTTGCATCAAGGGCATTGCACGCATGCGCCGGCGCAGCTAAGAGATCTATAGATCATCTTTGCATATTTTTATGATTAGTATTTCAGATTCTTGCTTACAGAAGTTGTAGTTTTGGCTGCATGGCTGACTAATGACAGGTTGGTGACACGCTAAATACCTATTACAACATAGTTCGATTCCTGACCTGATCAATTCTTTATGTCAATTGCATAGTTATAATTCCTATGAGATTTTGGTATATGTAAACATTTTAATGACACAGTAGAAAATTATAGTTAAGAACTGTGTTTTTTAAATAACATAACATAAGATCATATCACGCCTTATATCCCCGAAGGGGTAGGCAGAGGTGTACATTATGCCACTGTACAATGTAACATCCACTTTTCACTATTTATGTTATGAGTCCCGTGTAATAGGGGGTGAGCTTATTAGTATATGGATACCGGGCACAATTCCAGACTCCGTGCTACTACTAAGATTTTTTAAAAAAACCCTGTAATACTTTGCCCGTCCCGGGAATCGAACCCGAGACTCCTTGTCCGGCAGTCGCACTTGCGACCACTCCGCCAACGAGGTAGTCCTTTTTTTAAATAAAAGAAGAAAAACAGTTTGTCCAAAATCCCAACTGTCATTTAATCATAGGACCAGAGTTTGATCCTTACAAGAAAAGAGCAAGCGAAACCATAAATATTTTAACTCCCGCATAGTTCTGTCTCAACAAATTCTTTGTAAAATGACAGAGATGGCACGATATTTAAATGCAGCTTCAAATTGAGCATCCTCTCAGTATTCGAGCGTAAGTATATGTAAAGAGATAAGAATAGTAAGTAAATAAGTAGATTATATAATCGCATATAATGATCTTATTCAATGTTACTGTTGAGGAAGTTGCCAGTATATTGTATAAACGATTAACACGACTGCGCCGGCGCATAGTAATTATACCGCACTTATACACTTAGTTGGTAAGGAAAAATCATTGCTGATAAGTTTATAATTTCCATAAAGCCGACCACGTTTTCAAGGAATTCTATATTTATACTTAGATTTTATTATCCCTATTTTAATTCGAACGCTACAAGTGGATTGGAATCCAAAACCTCTTGTTTGTTATTTAGGTATCGTCAAAAAAACTATGTTCATAAGATTGGTAATTCATAGACTTAACCTACCCTTAAAAACCTCACCTCACCCTAAACAGCCTATAAGTGGCTACTGCTGACCAAAGGTCTCTTTTCACACGGAGAAGGTTTGAGCATTAATCACCACATTTGCTCAATGCGGATTAGCGATTTCAAACTTATAATGTAATCTTATAAGAATATTAAGAACTTTATAACCTTAAATAAACGAATAAACAATTTCTGTTGCTATGGCAACAGGTGACAAAGTAACTTATAATTAGATATTATAAGCCCAGGTTTTCTCACGATATTTTTCTTCACCGTTTGTCAGTGGTGTCTAAATAATCTTAGAGAGTACCATATAATTTGGAAAGAGTCACATTGGTACTTGTTTTTGGTATGTTTCGAATCCGCACCCTCATGCATGAGAAGCAGGCGTCTTAAACCTCCGGGCCACCACGGCCCTTATATTATTACTAGCTTTTACCCGCGGCTTCGCTCTCGTCACAAAAGAGTAGCCTATGCGACATATACCAATACACACATCGCCATCTAGACCAATACTTTTTTTTTCCTCGGGAATATAAATTTTTTCCGGGTTAAAAAGTACCCTACTATTTAATCCGGACTTCTAACTTTACATCTGCAAAAATTCAAAGCAATCGGTTGAGTAGTTACGGCGTGAAGGTGGAACAAACAAACAAACAAACTCAATTTCAGATTTATAATATTAGTAAAGATAATGATTTTTTTAATGGGTTTGCTATAATCTGCCCACTAAGTTAGCAGGTTAGAGGAGATGAGAATTTAAAAAGTTCAAGTTCATCGCTGCGAACTGTTGATTAGCCTATCAAAATATCATCCCTATTTAGTTAGATGTAAAGTATATATTTCCTTAACAAACAAATTAACCTTTTAACTATATAACTATTAGTGTTTATATAAGGATGTTCGTGGAATAAATTACTATTAGCGCATCAACAAAGGATGTAAGGACACTTTCAAGGTGGAAACAATACTTCCTGAAAACAAGATGTATTTATTTATAGGTTATTTTTGCAAAATTACGTCACGGCTTGTCCTAGAGATAAACGTAAAGGCTATATAACTATAAGAGAAATGGAGGAAAATGCTTCAGAAATATTTACTTTTCTTGTATAGATTTATATGGTCTTGTATATATTATTGCACAGCACAGGATTGATCAGGCGACTCGTATCATAATTTGTACCTTATCTATCTATATAGAGGTATATAAAAATGAAACCCGTTTCCCGTTGTCACGCCATAACTTGAGAAGGGCTGGACCGATTTGACTGTTTTTTTTGTTATGTTTGTTACTGTTAGGAGAAGGTCCTTATGATAGAAAAAAATTCTGAAAATCCTACGGGTCGGGAGAAAACGGGATTGCACGTACGAAGTCGCAGGCTAGTCGCATAAAAATATTAATATTCGATTTCAATTGTACCTGCATTTAGAATTCCACCAGAATGTTTTATAGAAAATCGAAATACCGAATAATATTTTGCCCAACCTAGAATCGAACTCAGCACAGTTACCTCCATAGACGCATTGATGAGCACTACACCAACGAGTTAGTCTCTAACATAATTTAAATACAAATACAACGTTAATCTTAACCAATACCAATCATTGCTGATATACATAATTTGGAATATATCACAGGACCTTTTCAAAACACCTATATACTCCTTTGACCCCTCTTCCGGCAATGTCATAGTATTACACAACGATTTAATCCTATTACTCCACTCCCAGTTCTATGACGCAACATGTCCTAAAATTGTCCCTCCTTCGACTGTCCTAAATGTCATAATCCAATTGACATGTTACAACATGGCCGGGAATCGGTGGGAATCTATTTAATATCTACATTTAGATAATTTTGAACTATTTAAAGGGTGCCTTTCTTTTTTCTGGCGGCAGTCGATGATTTATGGAAAATATTATCTAGAATGACATTACAAACGAAATTGTCTATGGGCTCATATATGGAAATCACAGCCTGGACTGAGTTATGAGCGTTGAAAGGAGCTGGAGTCAAACATTTTACTTGGGATTTTTTATTCAAATTATTCATATTTTTGTCACAATTCCTAACTTCAAATTGCGCGCCACTGTACGCCGGACACAGAAAATCTCAAATCTCAAACAATCTCAAATCGGTTCGCTAAGTTAGGAGATTATGGCAAACCTTCGAGGAAGATCACACTCCAGCAGTGGACAGTTGATGTTGGGTAAAGTATAATTGAATTCTCTTTGAAAGTAAAGCCAGGAGTTTGGTATTATATAAACTGTCCATACTTTTACAAATCAACTTTAAAGTATCAAAAAAATAACAGGTCAACAACCTCAAAACGAACAACCACGAAAGCATACATTCATACATATACACATACATACATATACACATACATACATAAAAATATATAAACCATAATAATAAACTCAAAATGCATTCCCACACTAAAATTGAACGAAATAACAATATTGTACTATCAGTTAAGCCACTATTTAACTATTACTGCGCGTACGCAAGTAACCTTGCTGTAAATAGCTCTATCGCAGTTACATCACATGTTACGCAATGTCACTATCAAAATCAATTCTTGTGTCTGTGTGTGTAGCACACATGTGTGGGATGCGCCGGCGCCGGCGCACACTTTGAAACAACAGTGATTTGTAATTTGAATTGTTTTTAAATTTTGTGCTATTTTTAGGTTCTTGTATAAATTAGGTAATGTTTTTGTTTTAGGTTTATCATTCTAATTTATATTATAAATGCGAATATGCTTATTTGTCTTTATTGCACTTTATAACACGAAATGATTTAATGATATGATTTGTGTCCGAAGGCCTCCTGGCTTGGGCAGATCTATAGGCAAGTTCCTTATTGCTCTAAACATATTTTAAAATATTGAATTGCTACTAAAGAAAATAAAAATATACCTAGGTACTGTTACTTAATTATGCTCTAAAATAGCATACTAAAAGGGGCATACTCAAAAATGTTCAAAAATCGAACGCCTGTCGATTCGCAAACATATTTAAAATGAGTTTGCGAGGAAGATTCCGACACACGTGCTACTAAGAGACGTGCTTCATCGTAGACCACATCATCGGTTACCACTAGCCGAGATAGTGGTCAAACGTCGGCCCATCAAATAATATATAAAAAAGGTAACAAGTGTTCAATTGAAGGATACTTTTGTGCTTAACAGTTACCTTTAGGAACCTATATCCAACCTCTTAGGCTCTTAGGAGATAGATAAGAAACTATCTCCAATAAGTCAAGGAAGAAAATATAAAAAAACACACACTTTCTTATTTAAAATGGCAATTAAGATATTGTTTACTTCAATATGAATTTGAATTAACAAGCTTATGTCAGCGACTTTGCCCACGTTCACGTAGGATAAAAAGGTCCGGTCAGTAAGAGTCTGACAGTCTCTCTCGCCTCACCCAGGCAGGAGAAGTCTTACAATGATTTTCCCCGCTTAGAAAAAGGACCATAATCTATCCCACTTCCAAATTTTATCCCAATCCTTTCAGCCATTTTGATGTGAAGCAGTAACAGACAAATAAACATACATAACATGCCTTTTATCCCCGAAGGTGTAGGCAGCGGTGCACATTACGGCACTCAATGCCACTGGACTATGTAACACCCACTTTTCACTACTTATGTTATGAGTCCCATCTAATAGGGGGTGAGCCTATTGCCGTATACCAGGCACAATTCCAGACTCCGTGCTATTACTGAGAATTTTTTTAAAATCGTTGTAATACCTTGCTCGATCCGGGAATCGAACCTGAGACCTCTTGCCCAGCAGTCGCACTTGCGATAATTCGGTCAACGAGGCAGTCATACAAATTTATGCATTTATTGGTAATTTCAGTAGGATGCGTATAACAAATAACTTTAACCTTCCTCAGTTGAACATATTGTATAATACAAATAATAATAATGTCATTGATAATGCAATGTTAAGAAATTAATATATTGCAAATGCTATTTATATCGTTATCTGATAAATAACTGATTCATTATAAACATGCGGAATGATGCAAAAATAGATATGACTAGGCTTTACATGATGGCGGATAAACTCAAAACGGAGGGTTACGTATTTACTTTCAAGTTTGTAGGTGTATACAACATGTAACGTAATTAACACACACCCTCAAACACTCCAATTAGAATATTATGTTATAATCATAATACATACACTAAATTTTTAATTTAACATGTATATCCATCCTTACTGGTCTTGTCATAAGGTTTATTTTTCTTTATTTTGTATTGAATAATAGAATTTGTATGAATACAAATAAAACTGCGATTTTTAACAATCTTATTGCTTTGACTTACGGTCCATTTCGATTGTTTTAACAATACAGGATTAATATGACAATAATTTCCGTAGTTTTAATTATTTTTGGGATAAAAAATTGCCTATACTAAAAATTATATAAATCGAATTAACGATTCTGAACAAGATATTTTCAGGATGTGCGTTATTTAAGTTACATGTTGTATAAATCACGTTATTTAAACAAATGTGTTATTTCGTGCCTAGTAGGATCTTCAGGAATTATACCCCAATCCTCATATCCCTTATACCCAAAAGGCATGCTACCATTAGGTTATATCGTACACTTAACAAGCACGGCTTCGGCACGGCTCCGGCACTGCTAAGGAGTGGAATTCTTTTCCAGCATCTGTATTTCCTGAAGGGTATAATCTGGGCGTCTTCAAGGCCGAGTGAATAGGTTGCTTATGGGACGACGTGCTCCATTGTAGACTGCATCATCTCTTACCAACCGGCAAGATAGTGGTCAAACGTCGGCTCATAAAATATATATACAAATGAAATGTTGGTACCTAATGCAATAATTAACAAACACGATTTCCTTCATAAAGAAATAAGTATCTACATAAAATCCTCACCATAATATGAATCACGTTGTTTTCCCATAAGGGATGGGCAGAATACCAAGTGACACGAACTACATTATATTTATTTATTTTGATCTTATTTGGTATTATTCACCATTGGATTCCGAAGATGACTAATTTGGGAACATTTTGTTTTGAATCATTTGACCTTGGGTATAAGAATTATCATCACCAAAGGTACTCATTGAAGATTGTTGATTAATGTACTTATATGTTTAATTATTTATGGACATAGTGACCAATAATGTTGTTAATTAGTCATATTATTACATGGAATGAGTCTTGTCAAATATCATTACGTATAGACTCAGTATCAATTGGGATGATGACAGGGTATGAAAATTAAAAATATAATTAGTCCGTAAGTTAGGTAATAAAAAATATTAGACACGTATTTTTTTTTATTTTGTCGTATACCTATTAAAACAATATTTAGATAAAAACGAATCAAGGTTTAGGAGTCGGGGCTAAAACGTCATTTTTACATATAAAATGTACATAGAAGTGACGTCACACGACATTTCAAATCAATATATCGTAAAAAGTATGAACATTCCAAACCACACTCAAAGAAGCCATTTGATGATTTTCCCCTTTAAAAAAAACACTCACTCAAAAACCATTCCACCATCTTGAAGCCTCGTTCACACCACATTCTACTCTCCTAGAACTCGCGGTTTACGCACGTCGACTAGCACACGACCGTCATAAGGTCATCCGGAAACGCCGTGAGCTAATCGGAAGTGCGAGCACGTTGGAAGTACCCTTGCATGCTAGTGATGTAATGGAATGTAAACAAAGCATGACTTAGTCATAGAAGGTTGCGTAAAAGGAAGAAGGATTATGACCGTGGGGTTAAAAATAAACTAATGCCGTAGATGTAAGAGTTTGTTGGTTTATCACGGTTAAACTCATGGACTGAAGTTTATTACGAATATTGGATTACGAAAATAGAAATTGTTAGGGTATTTGGGATAGGTATGGGGCTTGCGAAGTTTCGAATAAATTGTAGCCAGAATTGTGAAAAGTACAGTAATTTTTGATCAACCTGGGAAATCTTCTATTCTAAAATATGTCATTAAACTTGCTTTAAGTGTTACCATAACTATCATGTTAAAAATTGGGCAATGTTTAACAAATTGTTATTCTCTATTCTGTCCCTAATCTATACTTTGGAAACATACATACCTACGAGTTTATTTCCCAAGTTAAAAAAGAGAGGAAATCCCTATTTTCTAATCCCGATTATGAACTATAAATGTGTCAAATTACACCCGAATCTCATCACCCATTACAAAGAAATTCATTACCAAACATCAATCCATAAAAACATAGAAAATTTTCACATAAACCTAAATAAAATGACTCATTTACAGCTACAAATATACTAATATCCATCAAAAGAGAATAAACAGCCGACACGCAAGTGTACAATGGCTCATACATAGTTCACAATTGCCCAAACAGTCTACAATAGCCACGATAGTCTACAATAGTCTATCGAAATAGTTCAGAAGTTATGCAAGGGATCGAGTGGCGCAATATGGCTTAGATTTACAAGTGGGCCAAGTACGGCTCGTAAGTGACGAATTGAGTGCAATATTTTTGATGTGAATGTTCGTTTGAGAATGGATGTTTTTTATGTAGATGATGTTAAATGTGACATCTTCCTTTTTTAGTTATATTACGTGTTTCAGGTGACGTTTAGTAATGAGAACCTACGCCTACCCATTATAAAAAATATATTTTATAGAGATTATTATTACTTAGAATTTTCGGAAAACCTAAAGAAACCAATCATATTATTTTGCTAGACTTCGTCATATAATATTTAATATCGCGTACTATTGTAAGATAAAATAAAAACTTTATTATTATAAAAAACTTGTTCCAATAAAATGTAAAAAATATGTTCCATATTGTTTTAATATTATATTGTTATTTAAGTTGTGTTTTAATAGAAAAGTAGGTACTGAAAATTCTTTTATAAAATTTTACAAAGAGAAAGAGGTAAGAATCAGTTGTGGTCATTAGAATCCTTTTTTCTATATTTTTACGCAAGTAAAGCCACGGGCTCATATACTGTAATAAGATTCTTAATGGGGATGATGACAGGGTATGAAAATTAAAAATATAATTAGTCCGTAAGTTAGGTAATGAAAAAATATTAGACACGTATTTTTTTATTTTGTCGTATAATAAAACAATACTTAGATAAAACGAATCAAAGTTTAGGAGTGGGGGCTAAAACGTCATTACTTAGTATAAAATGTACTGAGAAATGACGTCACGCGACATTTCAAATCAATATATCTTCGAAACTATTCGTTTCTGTGAGAAAAGAAAAAATACGTGTCTAATGTTTTTAAATAATCTATCAGACGGACATTAAAATAAAAATTAGTCGTCTACCCCATTGCACATGGTCAAAAATTATGTAGTTGTACTTAACATTTGCAGTAGTTTTTTAAGTAAAGCATTTGAAAAAGGCGTGATAAGTGTTTTTGTAACGAATTATTTTGACCTATTGATTTATAAATAAACAAATTAAAAAATATTATATCAGTCAAAATAAATATAAATAACTTTGGCATGCGCTTAGATATAATGCATTAACTTACAGATTTTGTCCATATCCTCAAAATCATCTATCCTGCATACATATTTTTACCTATTTTAATAATATTTTTTGTAGAATATTATATTACAAAAGACACGTAATTATGACTAAATGTCATTTACCTAGGTACATACATTATGTGCGCAGCTTCTATACGACGAATTTATATGTCAATTTAAATTACAAAAATTATTCGATCGAGAGTATTTCCAACTCTAGTTGAAAGTAATTATTTTATATTTTTTTAAAAAAATATGAACTGGGGTCGTATTTTTACTTACATTTAATGTCAAGTGGGTAGGTAGAAATACACATATGAAATTTAAGATCCATTTTTTCCCCATTTATATTTATAATAAATCGTGTCAAATATAGCAGTAACTAAATGTAAAAATAGTAATCAGAAATGTAAATATTACATACAGATAATAAAATATTGATTCTGATAATATAACTAGGGCAGTTCACGATAAGTTTTGTGAAACACGGTCACTTGTAATATTTTTATTGATATTATTCATTGTGATATAACAAAATATGTATTAGGTGCCGATAAATGCGCGTGAGTGGTTAGATTACACTCGTTTTTCTTGCAGGGACGAAGTAATAACACATGTACAATAATCTATATATATATATATATATATAAAAGAAAGTCGTGTTAGTTACACTATTTATAACTCAAGAACGGCTACATCGATTTGGATGACCATTGGTGGGGAGGTAGATTAGAACCAGGAGACGGACATAGGATACTGTTTCATCGATTTTTTTTTACTTTTCACCGAAAATCACGAAAGGGAACGGGAAAGAACGGGATTTCGCGTACGAAGTCGCGGGCAGGAGCTAGTATTAAATAATATACCTCTACAAAAATTACCTTTTTGTACAATGTAACACCCACTTTTCACTATTTATGTTATGAGTCCCATGTAATAGGGGGTGAGCCTATTGCCATATACCGGGCACATTTCCAGACTCCGTGCTATTACTGAGAATTTTTTGAAAAACCCAGTAATACTTTGCCCGACCCGGGAATCGAACCCGAGACCCCTTGCCCAGCTCTCGCACTTGCGACCACACGGCCAATGAGGCAGTTTTTTAATAATGTACACCTCTGCCTACCCCTTCGGGAATAAAAGGCGTGATGTTATGTTATTTAAATTACCTTTTTTGATATATAGATAATAGTAAGTCACATTTTAGGTTTTTTTTTTAAGTGGGGAAAATCATCGAATGACTGCTCCCGCCTGGGTGAGGCGGAAGGGAGTGTCAGACTCTGACTGACTAAAAACCACCCCGTTCCTTCTCCTGCACGTCGAGTCGGAGCCCCGGTTACCCGTTAGGTTCTCCGCGACAACATTTTAGGTCTAAATTAGCTCTGTCTATCTAGTCTGACTTATTAAAGTACCTGATTCACTTAGGATACCTAATTTATCACTGTCAGTGAGTGATTTCAAACAATTTCGTTATATTAATAAAATTAAATGTCAAATATTAATATTAAATCAGAAAGGCATGTTAATTGATTATTTACATAAAAGGTACCTGTGTAGGTTTATTTTCGACCTTAACTCGTCGAGTACCGGTTTTATAGACACAATTAAAGAACAATAGGTCGCGGTCACCGGTGACCGCTTGGTGCTTGACAGTTTAAGGGGAGCTACACCATTTTGACAAACCAGAATCTGGGAATGAGTGGTAAGTGCATAACAATGTAAAAGAAGAAAAAAAGAAAAGAAACCTTATTATGTAGAGAAGACCCATATGAAATTACATACATAATATGAAATAATAATCCGTAGAGATTTAGTTTCGTTGTGCATTTTCTATCGCTTATACCACGGGGAGTGCTCTGAGGAATTGTTTGATCTGATACCTGCCGCATCTTTTCGCCATCGACTCTCACGACAGCTTGTGCACCCCCATCATAATAGATGGTTGGCAGGCCACAACTGTGCGCTTCTCACGTAGCTTTCTGCCTCGCACAGGAAAACTATGGAATGATCTGTCATCGGCGGTATTTCCGAACCGATACGACCTTCAAACCTTCAAGAAAAGAGCGTATTCCTTTTCAAAAGGCCGGCAACTCACCTGTGACTCCTCTGATGTTGCGGATGTCCATGAGCGGCGCTGATCGCTTACCATCAGGTGATCCGTCTGCTTGTTTGCCTCCTATTCCATAAAAAAAGAATAATAAACCGTGATAATTGTGATTTTGTATTATCAAACAAAATTATATGAATTAGACCGAAATTCATGTAATTCAATACGTAACAAAGTTAGGTACTCATAAAATGACATTGTGTAATAGTTTATGTAGAAATAGAATTCAGCGCAGTTTTGATAACAATAGTTTGATAATTTTGGTGAATAACTTCTGATAAGGGGATTGCAGGATTGGGTAATAATATTTTAAAAGTCAAGTTGAATGCGTTTTTTTTTAATTTTTAACATAAATAAAGTGATCGCTAGTCATGCCATGAATGCGGGTTTTCAAACCTAACAACGGCAAGTACCAATGTGACTTTTTCCGAGTTATATGTAAGTACTTTCTAAGATTATCTAGACACCACTGACAATTTTGGTAAAGGAAAACATTTTATGGAAACCTGGGGTTATAATTTCTAGAAATAGCCAACCTGCATTGAGTAAGTTTGGTGATTGCTACGCTCTCCGAATGAGAAGAGTCTTTGGTCAGTAATGGCCACTTACAGGCTGATGATGTCAAATAGATCTGAAGAAACTTACTTTATTGTATACTATCGACCCGCCCCGGATTCGCACGGGTGCAATATCTATGTATTATAACTATAAAACTTCCTTAAGAATTACTCTATCTATTTAAATACCGTATCAAAATCCATTGCGTAGTTTTAAAGATCTAAGCATACATAGGGAGTCGCGGAGAACCTAACGGGTTACCGGGGCTCCGGCACGACGGAGAAGCTACAGGAGAAGGAACGGGGTGGCTTTTAGTCAGCAAGAGTCTGACACTCCCTCCCGCATCACCCAGGCGGGAGCAGTCATTCGATGATTTTCCCCCTTAAAAAAACATACATAGGGACAGACAGACTACGGATAGCGACTTTGTTTTATACTATGTAGTGATGTAGTTACCGTTTTGTAATTAAACACTTATTTTGCAAACAATGACATGTACCGTCCGTGACCCAGTTTGATAATAAAATGCTAATACATAGTAATTTCAATTATTTATAGGTTATCGAATTACAGCTGATAGGCATTGTGTTTCAGCTACTGATAATTTGAAGGCCTTGGAAAAAACCTTGGTCGATAATACTGTATTTTGCACTAAATGTATATAAGAGATATGTTTGAATATTGGATAGGTCAAGGCTTGATTTGAAAACTCGTGTTTAACTTTTTTTATTTTACTTTGTTGCTGTTTAAACATGGTATTTCTTCTTCTTTTTTCAAATTACTTGGTGTGGGTATGATATGTCTTCTTCTCCAATTTTTTTTTTAACATTCTTCATACAATCGATTCACCTATAATTTATGCATCTGATTCCCTTTCATAGCTGGTACTTCTTTATAATAATTTAATAAACCATCTTACTTGAAGTAAAATTCAATCACCCGAATGGACGTTACTATACTACTCTTTGCGCGGGAAACTTTACTAATTTGTCACATTTGACAGATGACATGATGACGTCAACATGACAGCTAGTGCTGTCGATAACACAAATTAAACTGGTGACGTTCATTTAGTTGATTTCCATCGTATAATCTAATTTTCGCGGAATAAATATTTAAAATAGCATAACATAACATCACACCTTTTGTCCCCGAAGGAGTAGGAAGAGGTGTAAATTACGGCAATTAATGTCACTGTACAATGTAACACCCACTTTTCACTATTTATGTTATGAGTCCCATGTAATAGGGGCTGAGCCTATACTGGGCACAATTCCAGACTCCGTGCTACTACTGGGACATTTTTCAAAAAACCCAGTAGGTACCTATTACTTTGCGCGACCCGGGAATCGAACCTGAGACTACTTACCCGGTAGTCGCCCTTGCGACCACTGGGTCAACGTGGCAGTCAGAGGCAGAGATAGAGGAGATACATTTTTAACATTAGTTCAAATAAATTTCTGTCAAAACATAAAAGAAATCTATTGCAGTGTGAAGCGACACACTTTACGATAATTGATCGAATCAATCGAAGCAGAAGTAGGTACAGTTAAAACTGCATAGTTAAATCGTAGGTCCATACAGCCTGCACACCTTACGATTTAACTGTTCAGTCCAATCATAACACAACCACGTCGAAGCCATGCATTTTTTTTTAAATTTGATGGGCCGACGTTTGACCATATCTCGCCTGGTGGTTAAGCGATGATGTGGTTTACGATGGAGCTCGTCGTCCCATAAGCAACCTATTCACTCGAACCTTCAAGACACCCAGGTTATACTCTTTAGGAAATACAGACTCTGGCAATGAATTCCACTCCTTAGCAGTACGCACAAGGAAATGGGGTTGTTAGGCAGAGCATAGTGGTGACAAATTGAATTCTTCTCCACCGTCACCACAGATAACCCTCCTTCTGGCACATTTGGACAAAAATGAACCAAACAATAGTACCTATTACACAGTTACAGTATCTTACAAAACTGATGGACTTGGCAACAGTTACGTGCCCGCAAAACATTCGTTACACATGATCGCAAAATGTTACAATAGTTATGTAATGTAACATTGTAATGTAGGGCGGCCTTTATGAAATATTAACATTTTGTGTTTATTTAAGTTTACACTTGTGTTTTTTTTAAGGATGATTAGATTTTTTTTTAGAGGGACAAATTATCATATTATGGCGGAATAGTCACTCTTCTGTATATAAGACTAGCGTTTACCAGCGGCTTCGCTCGCGTCACAAAAGGATAAAAAGTAGCCTATGTGACATATACATACAGCGCCATCTATACCAATACTTTTGTTTTCCCTCGGGAATATCAAATTTTTCCGGGATAAAAAGTACCCTATTATTTAATCCGACCCTATTATTTAACTTTACGTCTGCAAAAATTCAAAGCAATCGGTTTAGTAGTTACGGCGTGAAAGCGGAACAAACAAACTCACTTTCCGATTTATAATATTAGTAAGGATTATGATCTAGTGCAACTACCTAGAATTGATGCTAGTTCGAATAAAATTATTGATAAATGGAGCATTCAGATTACACGAGGGCTTATAAAATTAATAGGTGTTTTGGTGCTATATAATTAATTCATTATTTAGTTATTAACTAGCTGTCCGGGCAATCTTCGTACCGCCTAAATATTCTTTTCTTACCTTTTAAACCTTCCCTGGACTTCCACGAACATTACAAGACCAAAATTAGCCAAATCGGTTCAGTCGTTCTCAAGTGTTAGCGAGACTAACGAACAAAAATTCTTTTTTATTTATACAGGGTGGAATTTTGTAATGCCACCTGTAGACTAACTCTTAATAGTCACTTTTCTGCAGGTTCTTAATTCGTCTGTGTTTTCTTTTTTGTAGATAGTAGTAGAGAGGTCTATCATCATCAACAGTCTTCGAAAGTCTACTAATGGATCATAGGCCTCATCGACATAACAGGGTTTACCAAAATCTTCTCCGTTGACAGACGGGTTCCTACTCGTTACTTTCTTTTTTGAAAGTGGAAAATCATCCTATTACTCCCGCCTTGGGTAAGACGAGAAGGAGCACAAAAAGGTGGACTTAATGTCGCGGGCATTTTCTACCAGTCTGACCTTTGGGTGATGCAGAGAAGAGTAATTGGTAGGTGCAAGAGGCAAGCAGTGATTTTATTTAACAGTGAAAGATAAACTAATATATTTCGGAGATATACATACATAAATAACATATTAACTCTTACTGACTAAAACCAACCCGTTTCTATTTCTGCTCTTCGAGTCGGAGCCTCGGCATCCCGTTAAGTCCTCCGCAGAGTTACCTACCATTGCTGCAAAGCGCTGTGCCCTGTGTCCCTGTCAAACGCGTAGGTAATCCCTTATACGGCTTTAACGACACCAGCGGCAAAAGGAGGGGTTGTGAAAAACGCATTTTCTTTGGCTGCACCACACTTCTTGTGTACTTATGTAAACAAGTTTATCACGTTTGTAATTTTGGCATAATACTAGAAACGACGCAGTTGTTGACTCAACATTATCAGTGCACGTGTCGTCTGATCATCAAAATATGTTAGCAATGACTAATGTTAAGAGAAATCATGAAAAATAATAACAGTCGGTGTAGGTAGATGAATATTTTTGTGATTGTGATCTATTTCGTCAGATATGACTAACTGTTTTTCTAGATTTTTCTATGCAAAATACTACGATAATGTTGATATGGACTTTGGATTTTTTTTTACTTTCTACTAATCTGTAACAAAACTCTATCGTATTGATAATGACTTTTTTTCTAGTTCATTGTAAAATCCAATGTCATGTTATTTTTTTATTTTGTAAAAATATATTTGATCGACCGACGTTTGTACACTATCTCGCCTGGTGGTAAGCGATGATGCAGTCTACGATGGAGCACGTCGTCCTATAAGAAACCCATTCAGGAATTACAGACTCAGGCAAAGAATTCCACTCCTTAGCAGTACGCACAAGTAAGCTTGATGCGAAGCGCTTCGTGCGTTTGGGTTATCTATTATGAATCTTCGCCGATTGTCTTGTGGTACGATGATGGAAAGGACTCGGGGGAATCCAGTTGTGCAATTCCCCCGCACACTTACCAAAATGTATAGAAAAATTTATAATTCCAAAAGATACTTGAATACCCCTATAACCGAATCCATGTAAGCAACATTTTTTAGTGTTTCTCACAGGACATCATCTTTTAAGGAGGAAACCATAATAAATAAACAGTAGGTCATGCTATTATTCATCTAGGTGGGTAAGCAGAGCTGCATAATACAAAGTAACATCCACTTTTATCCACCAAATGGGTATGTTATGAGTCCCAAGTAATTCAGTAGGTTTTTTTCAAGACTTGAATGACTTATCCCGCCTGGGTGAGGCGAGAGGGAGTGTCAGATATTTATACTGACTAAAAACCACCTCGTTCCTACTCCTGCTCTACGAGCCGGAGTCTTGGCAACCCGTAAGGCCTTCCGCGGCACCGTATCGGGTATTAACCCAACTGGGCTCCATCTGTAATTGATAAGGGTGACTCGGTTTTAAGAAGAAAAAAGACTAATTTATATTGCAGAGGTTTTGCAACTCAGGTTGACAACCTCAGTACAAATATATTTTAGTTTTATGTAACGTTAATTTGTTGATTCAGTGCAGTGTTGAATCATAGTTTTTGAGATTTCGATTACCGAGCGACTTGGAATATGATTCATATTGTTCATTCGTTATTAGGTCAATCTAGGCTGAGTCTACACTAGAGTGCAATTTATTTGTAATGTATTTGGTTAATGACTACCTCGTTGACCTTAAGGTCGCAAGTGCAAGGGGTCTCGGATTCGATTTCCGGGTCGGGAAAAAAATACTGGGTTTTTAAAAAAAATCTCAGTTGTAGCACGGAGTCTAGAATTGTGCATGGTATATGGCAATAGGTTCACCACTTATTACATGAGACTCTTAACATAAATAGTGAAAAGTGGGTGTTACATTGTAGTGACATAAAGTGCCATAATGTGCACCTCTGCCTACCGCTTTGGGGATAAAAGGCGTGATGTTTTATATGTATGTATGAAGTTGGTTAATTTTATATTTAGTTTATCTAATAGAATTCATTTCTGCCCATTGACTGAGGTTAACTGAGGGACTAAAAGTTTTTCATTTTAGCAGCACTTTCTAATGCCCAATTACTCTCCCCTTCCACAATCTCCCCAATTCCTGAATCCCCAACGATCCTCAAACTCGTAATCCCCAAAACGCTGGTAACGCACTTGTAACGCCTCTAATGTTCCAGGTGTCCATGGTCGACGCCGATTGCTTACCATCAGTTGATCCCTCTGCTCGTTTACCGGCTTATGCAATAAAAAAAAATAGAATCTTTGATGCTAGGACGTCCAACCTGCTAACTATGGATATTATGGCAAACAGTCTTATGTAAGCCTATAGGTCACCGGAGAATTTTTACATTCTTTTGGTCTAAAAATAACACACTAAATACTTAATTGGACGGCACGGTTGGTGCGGTGGCTGGGCAACAGGCTACCGCACACCGTGGTGTGGGTTCGATTCCCCCACGGAGAAGCTCTTTGTGTGATCCACAAATTGTTGTTCCAGGTCTGAGTGTCATGTGTATGTGAACTTTTATGTTTATAAACGCACCAATGGCACAGGAGACGATTCTATTGTGGGGCAAAGTTTAAAATTTATTTTCAAAGAAATAATTTGGAATTATTATTATTTATTTATTTATTATTGTGATGTTAAAACGGCTTTACACCAATTACATTAACACACATACAAAGAGAAATCAAAGAGAATCAAACAGAATATCCGCTGGTGTGTTCTAAGCCTATACATTTCGCGGTTTTTCACACACACAGTAATACATGCAAAAGTCTAAAGAATAACAAACTAGGTTATCGATTCAGTTAGTGGAAAAGCTCATTGTTTAATGAATTATTTAATAAACCTTGACGTACAAGGTTCAATAACCGGGTCAGTCAAGCAGACGGTGAGTCAAAGTCAGATTGCGAGAAGATTCTTCCTGTTATTAAGAATTTTGTGAGTCAAGGTGTATGATGTGGATACGCTGCATCAGATTTATATAAATATGTTTGTTCAGTTTTTCTATTTTCATATTGTATTAACGTAACATAACATCACACCTTTAACCCCCGAAGGGTTAGCTTGTGGTGCACATTACGACACTTAATACCACTGTACAATGTAACACCCACTGTTTACTAATTATCTTATGAGTCCCATATAATTAGGATCGAGCCTATTATCATATACCGGGTACAATTCCAGACTCCGTGCAGTAGCACTACTGATATTAAAAAAACCCAATAATACTTTGTATGACCCGGGATTCGAACTCGAAACTTCTTGCCGGGCAGTCTCATATGTGACCACTCGGCCAAAGAAGCAGGTATCATAATATAGTAATAAGATACCTTATCAATTTTGAAAGAGTAGTTAGAGATGTATACAATTGTACTGTGCCCATTGGGGCCATAGACATTAGTCCATTTTTCGTTAGTGATGGTCAAAGATCTTAAAACGAAACTTCTACCTAATTACCTTTAGGTAAAATTTTAGAGGCAAGTTTAGTCTACTGAAAATGAAATTAAAAACCAGTCGAAACACCCAAACAAACAAAAAATCTGTAAACAATAACCATCTGCTGAAAGAAAAGAAAATGTAATTTTAGTCTCAAATTATATTATGTGTGACATGGACTCCATGATGGCGTTAATGTGTTTCATCCACACCCATACACGACTCATCCACATCCATACAGTTATTTATTATTTCTGGATGAAACACAACTGTCCAGCCGTCAGTCACGAAAATTCATTTGTCTGTGCGAATGAGAAAATAAAACAAAAAATAGGCGTGTCGCAAAAAGCTGCGCCGGCGCATCGCCAAGTAAAGGGAGATTCAAGGGCGGTGAGTTTAATGCTCAAGCGAAGTATATGAGGAGAGCAGAAGGTTTAATCTGGTATGGTTTTGTATAATCCAGTACACTTATTTAAATTTAACCTCGTAGATCGAGAGGCTACTGACAGAACGACTGAGTTATCACTCAGGCTGGGTTTTAGCTTTAACCTGTGCTCAGCATCAATATCATATTCAATTTTAGCATTATCTACAGATAATAACTATCGCGAATATACTCTAATTCTAGAGTGTGAATATACTCTAATTAAGTATTTATATTATATTAGGGAGTAATATGCGATTTTTATTTAATTAACCACAGATATCTAACGTCTTCAGTAATGACTGAGAAGCTGGAATTGAATTATCGTATTCTCATCCTTATAATGACTTAGTAACATCCCCTTTATAATGACTATAATAAATGACAATTAAAGACTAGGTGAACCATTGATTATGAAGAAAATGAGAAGTAAGTAGTATAGCTTTCAATTCACTCTGTATTATGTGGTATTTTTTATATATATTTGATGGGCCGACGTTTGAACACCTGGTAGTAGTTGCGGCCTACAATCGAACACGTCGTCCCATAAGCAACCTATTCACTCGGGCCTTGAAGACACCCAGGTTATATACCCTTCTGGGAATACAGACTCTGGCAATGAATTTCACTCCTTTACAGTACGCACAAGGAAGATTGATGCGAAGCGCTTCGTGCGTGTGGGTGGGAAATCTACCCGATTGTCTTGTGGTACTTCTGAACAAACCTGCACAGTGCAACAGTGGTGTAGGTATTTCTAAAAATATATGGGAACCTCAGAATCGTTGGAGATCATTCAACAGCGATGCAATAAAAGCAATCAGCTTATTTATTTAACTGGTTCATTGAACAGACGTTTCATTACTTCTAGATCATTCTAGAAATTTCTATATAGTAAAAGCATCTGAAATTAATAACCAACCGTGTGGATTTCAATTCTAATGGATGGGCAATAGAGTACATAGTTAAAAACTTGAAGTTAATAATTTCCCTTGACCAAGGAATTAAAAGTCTGAAGTCCGAATGAAATCAAACAGTCTAAATTTTGTTTAACCTGGACAATGAACCTCAGTTAGTACCTAGGTCAACATTCACTAGTGTTAATATTTCTTTTTATAGGTATTTTATTACATCTTTGTCTACTATCTCGCCTGGTGGTAAGTGATATTGCAATGGAGCACTTCTGATTCTTATAAGAAACATATTCACTCGGTCCTTGAAGACACCTACGTTATAGACATAACATCACGCCTTTTATCACAAAGGGATAGACAGAGGTGCACATTATGACGCTTAATGCCACTGTACAATATAACACCCACTTTTCATGTTATGTTATAAGTCCTCTGACTGCCTCGTTGGCCGAGTGGTCGTAAGTGCGACTGCCGGGCAAGGGGTCTCGGGTTCGATTCCCGGGTCGGGCAAAGTATTACTGGGTTTTTAAATATTCTCAGTAGTAGCACGGAGTTTGGAATTGTGCCCGGTATATGGCAATAGGCTCACCCCCTATTACATGGGACTCATAACATAAATAGTGAAAAGTGGGTGTTACATTGTACAGTGGTATAATGTTCACCTCTGCCTACCCCTTCGGGGATAAAAGGCGTGATGTTATGTTATGTGTGTTATGTGTTACTTTGCCCGACACGGGAATCGAACCCGAGACCTCTTGCCCGGCAGCTGTACTTGCGGCTACTCGACCACGAAGGTAGTCACCTACGTTATACTCTTTGGAAAACACAGATTCTGGTGAAGAATTCCACTGCCTACGAAACTAATTCCTTGCCCTGTCTGTATAAGGAGTCATGATGATATGCAAAAAGGTTTCCACCGATATAGGCAATCCATCAAGCTGACCAACCACTTTATCATGGTCTCCTCTTATATAATCTGTTCGTACATTCAACGGTCAGCTTGTATTGGTTTTGCATAGCTTGAGTTGTAGCCGTTAGTTCAAAGGTTCAGTAAATTCCAGTATACAGAGGTTGTGGGTTTCCATCCCAAGTGCGGAATCTTCCATTTTATATCAGTTTTAAATGGGTTTCTACCAAACGTTAAGGATGATCTCATTTTAATAAAGAGGCTTAATATTTGTTTTTGTTTTTGTGTTTTGATTTGAGGCCTTTTGAACTTAATATAATATTGCTACTGCCTCGTTGGTGAAGTGGTCGCAAATGCAATTTCCGGGCGAGGGGTCTCGGGTTCGATTCCAGGGTCGGGTTAAGTAATAGGTCGGGTTAAGTAATAAGTTAATTTATTATTGTATATTTTTTATTATTATTTATTTATGTATAATTAGCAGGCCCGATAGACTTCGTCCTGTCAAAAAAAAAAACATTCGATTTTTTCTCGCCGTAAAAACCAACCTTGAACTCCAACAAATATTTAAAAAAAACTTGTTTGATCCAAATGGTCCAGGCGTTGTTGAGTTATGCGCTTACCAACACATTTTGCGATTCATTTTTATATCATAGAAGACTAGTAAACCCGGCGAACTCCGTTTCGCCACCAGATGGTTTCGTTTTATCACATGTTACACATTTCGTTTGGTGATTAAAAGATGAAGAAAACTCTTTTTCCGGAATTTTCTTTGCTATAAACGTCACGGAGCCTGACACCTTTCCAACGAATGCAAAACCGTGGAAATCGGTTCGTGCGTTCTGGAGTTATAGCGTCAGGAAGGAAAACCCGACTTATTTTTATATAGTAGATATAGCTACAGACTAGTGCTGAAAATCAGCATCGCGACTGAGCACTGGGCTTTTTGCACCCTTTTCACTGTTTTCTTTTTAACATTTTTGTCGTGTTTTTTGTATTTTGTAACGGAGCAAACGAACTGTTTGTCATTCTTTCATTTAAAACACTTATTTCCAGTAACTTAAATAACAAAAATCGCTCACAGCTATTAACAAATTACCTATTCCAAGTCGTCTGACATTCATTTAGTCCTTTAACCCCTATGAGTGCATGCATTGCATAAGTTCTGACTCAGTGTCATTGTCACAGGGACGCCAGACGTCTGCGGGCGAGGGGGAGTGGGGGGGGGGTAACGTTAACGCGTGAGTCACCATTCCAGAAACGTAACGCAATGTGTTTGACTTATGTAGGAAGAAAGCTAAGCTTATTGTTTATGTTTTGTTTTTGTGTAATTTGTTGTTTGTGTGTGGTGTGTGTGTGTGTGTGTGTGTGTGTGTGTGTGTGTGGGTATTTACATAGTTTGTAGATAGGAACGGCTGCAACGATTTTCATGAGACATAACATAACATAACGCCTTTTATCCCCGAAGGGGTAGGCAGAGGTGTATGTACATTATGCCACTGTCACTGTACAATGTGACACCAACTTTTCACTATTTATGTAATGAGTCCCATGTAATAGGGGGTGAGCCTATTGCCATATACCGGACACAATTCTAGACTCCGTGCTATTACTGTGATTTTTTTGAAAAACCCAGTAATAGTTTGCCCGACCCGGGAATCGAACCCTAGATTCCTTGCCCTGCAGTCGCACTTGCGACCACTCGGCCAATGAGGCAGCAGATTTTCATGAGATTCAAGTTTTAATTATGACTGGACAAAAGTTACAATTTAAAATCAAGGAATCTGTTAGTAACCAAAAGGTTGACAACGCACTTATGACTCTTCTGGTGCTGAGAATGTCCATGGGCGGCGCTGATTGCTTACCATCAGGTGATCCATAGTCCATACGCTCGTTTGGACGCCCCTATTCCATAAAAATATATTATATTTTTATTGCATTGTTTTTACACCAAAAGAACTAAACAGATTTCAATGAAATTGATTGCAAAATAAAGTACCTACATATAGCGAATGATTAGGCATATTTTAGAGGTATTATTGAAATCTATACAACTTTATAATGCAAGCAAAACCGTGTACAAAACTATACTCAATAAAAAGCCAGACTAAACACTATGTCTCACATCACAAATTATAACACACAAAGACAGAATCAGATGACAAATAAACAAACAGACAAACATGAAAGAAATCCTTTTCTCTTTGCTTTGTACACATTTAATGATACCTTTTTAGCACGTTACTGCACTACAGACAGACAGACAGACAAATAAAGCATGTAGACGCGCATGCGTCATTACTTGAATCATTTTCTGATACATTGTCTTTCGTGCTTCGTTGCATATGATTAGGAAATTAAGAATTTTACTATATTGGTTAAGTTATATAGTCTGCGTAATTTTATTTAAGGAGAAAAAATCATCCAGTGGCTTCTCCCGCCTCAGTGAGGCGGAAGGGAGCGTGAGACCCTTACTGACTAAAAACCACCCTTACCTACTCCTACTCTTCGAGCCGTAGACCCGGTAACAAGTCAAGTCTTCCACGGCTTTATATTGGTCTGGTTCTGATCAAGCGGTGAGCTACCTTTTGCTCGCCGTTCGCAGACCTATGGTCTTTGAGTCAGCGAGCTGGTGATTTTCTAGCATATAATCTGTAAACATGTAATTTTGTAATCGATTCCTAAAAGTGAATCATGTTTTTGGAAATAATTTCATATTTTTAATCGACTTCAAAATTAAAATTGCAAAAGATTTTCAGTTTCACTTGTATCTATGTATGTTTGTATGCGTTCATATCATTTGGCAAAACAGACTTTGATGAATGAATTTTTAACTCTCTGAAGTACACAATAATATGAAAAACTGTTTGTTTAACTTTATTCTTTTTTATCGTAACGACTACTGCTAATTTTGATTCGATTATTTGGACAAATATCCATATTAAGTAAATAATATTCGCACAAGGAAAAGCTATTGTTTATTGTATCACCACCTATTATAATTGTTCTAATACATTGCAATTAATTTGGGTTAAAGTTCATTTACATGCGTCAATCAACATGATGTGTAATATTTAATTAAAATTTCATAGAAATTACATTTTATAATACCTACCTACCTACATAATTTATATGTCTGTCTACATGGATAGATCCCCGTTTGTCTCAAGTATATAAGTAGGTAAAACCTATGATTTAAAGGTGTAAAGATTGCAGAATAAAATTATAAAGAGACAGGGAGAGAGCGAGACAGAATGACAGTTGAATGGAAAAAGAGATAGAGATATAAGAGAGTCACAATGTCATATAGACAGAAAGACATTTCTTTATTTTTTGGTTTGTTTTTTTTGTAGTAAATTCTATTATTGGGTAGTTTCCTTAATCAGAAATAAAATATTTCGACGGTTTAATACAATATACAATATAAATAATCACATTAATAATTAATTGATTTTATGACCAAATTAATTTTAGTATTTTTTTCAGTCAATTTTTAAGAAGTAAATATGCAGTTTGACGCTAAAAAATCGTGACGTCACAATACACAATCTCGTTCAAAATTCACAAAAAACTGTCGTTTTTGACAGTTCTAAAAAAATATTGAATTTGACTAGTTGGCAAACGTACCCGTATTTGCTTGAAAAATACTATAATTAAGTTGGTCATAAAAACAATGTATGAAAGTGTGATTATTTTTAAATATTTTATTGTATTGAGCAGTTGAAATAATTTATTTTTAATTAAGGATATTATTTTGTGTATTTACTTTGTTTTGATCGATTCAATTTGATTTTGATTATTTTGAGTTTATTTTGATTGTTTTAATTTGATTTTATATTAATTTGATTTCGATTATTTTGATTTAATTTTAATTATTTGACTTAACAATAATTTAATTTACATATTTTATTTTGATTTTAATTTTAAAACTATTTCATTTTGACTTTTATTCAATAATTAAAATTCGATTATATGTTACGTTTTGACATTAGATATTAGATATTTGGTGATAAATGTCAAATATATTTTAAAAAAATGTTAGCTTCATTTATCAAATGTTGCTGTGCCATTACGGGGTCCATAAATGAAACTTAGCTTTAAGCCTATTGTAACACCTTATACACATTATGGTATGCAAATAAATGAATATGAATAAGGATAGTACCCAACTAAAAATCTTTATTCCAAGAATTGACTCAATAAGGTCACGTATGTTTTATATGTATTATGTAATTTTACAATTCCTAATAAGGTACAAAATATTTGTGGTTTTACGAATGAACTTGGTACATGGAATCGTACAGGGATCGGAATTATACGTCAATTCAAAAATTTCCTTATAATTAACTAAATATTTATTTGACGCTGGGTATTTTTAAACGTTTTTGACGTCTGATTCACAGATTTCTTTTTTAAGGGGGGAAAATCATCGAATGGCTATTACCGTCTGAGTGAGGCGGGAGGGAGTGTCAGATTCTTACTGGTTAAAAACCACCCCGTTCCTTCTCCTGCACGTCGAGCCGGAGCCCCGGTAACCCGTTAGGTTCTCCGCGACCTGATTCACAGCATAGAGTGGACTTTGCGGTGTATAAGTATTTTTTTATACAATAAAACAATACTTAGATAAAACGAATCAAAGTTAAAGTGTGGGCTAAAACGTCAATTCTACGTATAAAATGTACATAGAAGTGACGTCACGCGTCATTTCAAATCAATATATCGTCGAAAGTATTCGTTACTGTAAGAAAATAAAAGTACGTGTCTAGTGATTTAAAATAATCTACCAGACGGGCATTAAAATAAAAATTAGCATCTACCCTATTGCTACGATTCTATGATACGGTTATATTTTACTATTTGATCAACGTCATAATTCTTGCTATTGATAGCAATACCTACTACTTCAGTAACGAATACACCTCAAAGATATAGACAATGCGGAAATCCCATGTTGAAATCACATGGCTCTGACGTGCGTAGTGACTCAACCAGCCCCTCTCCAATTTAAATAGCACCCTTGTGTGAGTCATGGAACTGAGCGCGTCACTTCTAGAGAAAACTAAATCTGTGTGCTGTGTTCGCAATTTTGCCTGAAAGTGCAGTTATAACTTAGACATATGCTAATGGGCTATGTTTCGTGATTTGGTATTGTAACATGAGTTGGGAAGCATATGTATCCTCATCATATACATTGTTGGTAGGCCACAAGTATGTGCTTCTCTCGTAGCTTCTGCCTAGCATAGCAAAACTGTGGAATGATATGTCGTCGGCGTTGTTTCCTAACCGGTAAGACCTTCAAATATTCAAGAAAAGAGCGTATTCCTTTTTAAAAGGATGACAACGCACCTGTGAATCTGGTGTTGCGAATGTCCATGTGTGAGCTGATCGCTTACCATCAAGTGATCCGTCTTCTCCTTTGCCTTCTTTTCCATTAAAAATGGTTGAAATCGGAAATCTTACGTATGTATGAATTTGGGTAATTGTTATGTTGTTTGGACCTAAAATATTAATAGTTGTAGTTATGTAAATTTAAATTATCATTCCTCTTTTGGATATCATTTTAAATATATCTTAGTAGTTACTTCTCTCTAGTCCTTCGGAGAAATAGTAATTTTTTCCATCTTATCTTTTCCCTTTTTGCTGTTGTCCTAAGTTTTTTTAAAGTCGTTACGTTTCTCATTCATTTTCATAATCTGTTAATATAATTATATTACAGCACATGTTTCCTGATTTAAAGTACCTAAATATATGTTTTTCTTTTCCATTCTCGGCATCAAACATAATCCTATTTCAATTATTATGTTTGACGAGGAACTCGACTAGTTTCAAGCCAAACGAGAGGCTCATATTCATGAGCAGCATTACGCGACGCTCACGCGCGTAAGTCCAGCTCTGTTGATCGTCAAACAGTTACGTGAGTAAGTCGAAAAACATAATATATAATTAATTTAGTATGTCTCATGAAAATTTTAATATTAACATAATCCTATTTGTTATTCTCATTGAGAAAAAGTACAAAAGTGTTGCAATATACATTAAATTACTACAGAATTTACGTTATAATGCTAGCCTTATGTAAATTATAAGGAAGTTATATAATTGTTTACAAGTCCATGTAATTGTTCGCTGCATTTGACCTTAGACTGCAGTTTAAGGTGCGGATATAGAACGGTTTTACTAATCGCTGTTATTTAATAATAAAATAAATCAGCAATAAATGTACCTATATTTTTTTATTTCTTTTGAACACTTACGCTATATGTGAGAGCATACTACGGCAAGAATGGACTGGCTCGACCGGAGTGATACCATGGCCTCAAAGGAAACCGAGGTGAAACAAAGCTTGCTTTGTAATTCGTCGTTTGAGCGAGGTTACCGGAGGCTTAATTACCCCGCTCCCCAATTTCCCCAGTCCCTGAATCTCTAACGATCATCAAATTAACTATCGCCAAAAGGCAGGTAACGCACATGTAACACCTCTAGTGTTCCGGGTGTCCCTGGGCAGTACCAATTGCTTACCATCAGGTAATCCGTCTGCTCGTTAACCGGCTAATATCATCATAAAAAACATAACGGTGGACTTTGGTATCAAGATACTCCTTACCTGATGAGTGCAGATCTAAAACCTGTCAAAAAATTTTAGTCATAAATAAAATGTAAAGAAATAAACCAATCGATTGTATATGTTTAATTATCTATTAATTATTTTTTCTCAATGCGATGAAATAATTTGCACATCCGTTGTCTTTTGCAAACTTTCGCATTGTTAAATGGGACAAGCCCGCCACAACCTCACAAAACCGCTGCAACTCCTGTAAACCAGGATCTACAGTAGATACAACCATGAAAACACCGGAACACTGAAGTCCAGCGCGTCTCAGGGACATGAGTAACTGTCTTGGTTCCATCAACGAAGTGAATCAGAAGATATTATAAGAGGAAAAGAAGAAAAAGCTATGGTTTCCACTTCCCTCGGTGAATTACAGTAGGAAACTTTCGCATTGTTGTTAAGAAAAAAAATAAAGATTTAATGTCATACAGTTTAACAGCTTATAAAAACTGACAAGACGTAAAGCGACAGAGGCGCCACCTTAGCAGCGCAAAAATCAAATGTCATTGAACCAAAGAAATAACAGTGAAGTATAACAATAAAATCGCCAGTCCGCTGTCATACCCGCTCCGCTTAATCTAAGTCCTAGGCTTTTCTCAGTCTAGACTAAATTCCTGGAAGGGTACACTAAAGTCGAGTCGAGTCAAAGTGATTCACAAAGAACGAACATTGCGTCATAGCACATATTAATTTATTTGTCCGTCTGTCCGTGTAAAGTCAAATGTTGATATATTGCTTTAATTGAATAACAGTAGTTAGTTATTTTTGTAAATATTTAAATGCAAAATATGGGACTGCTTCGTTGGCTGAGCGGTCGCAAGTGCGACTCGGCCGGGCAAGGGGACTTGGGTTCGAATCGAGAAAGTATAACAGGGGTTTTTTAATTTCAGTAGTAGCACAGAATCTGGAATTGTGCCCGGTATATGGCAATACGCTCACCCCCTATTAAACGGGACTCATAACATTAATAGTGAGAAGTGGGTGTTACAGTTACATTGCACAGTGTCATTAAGTGCCATAATGTGCACCTCTGCCGACTCTTTCTGGTATAAAAGGCACGATGTTATGCAAAATGTGGGAAAATTAAATGATAAGATCCTGTTTTCGAAAATTTTAAAACTTTACTCCACCCAGGCTATTATTACCGTAAGCACGGGCCTGCAGACGGCGAGCATGGGTAGCTCGCCGCCCGACCAGAACCGTTCGGCGCATCGCGTTCCGCGCGCGCTTCAAAGAGCCATTATACCACCACAGATGGGGCCCAATTGGGCTGATGCCGATACGGTGCCGCGGAGAACTTAGCGAGTTACCGGGGCTCCGGCTCGAAATGCAGGAGTAGTAACGGGGTGGATTTTAGTCAGTAAGAGTCTTACACTCCCTCCCGCCTTACCCAGGCGGGAGAAGTCATACGATGATTTTCCTCCTTAAAAAAACCCAGGCTATTAATGAGCTAATCAGCCTTATATTACACAACATTATATTTTAGGTATAGCTTATATAGTATAGCTATTATTTCTTTTTCTTTTAGATTTTTTTTATTTTTTCCTGGTGTTTGGGTAATGGGCAGTTGTCTACCTGCCAACTAGTCAGATTCAATACTTTTTTCGAAATGTCAAAAAGCTGTGTATTGTGACGTCACATTTTTTAGCGTCAAACAGCATACTCATTTCTTAAAAAAATTCCGGGAAAACACTAAAATTAAATATTTCACATGGGCATTTTATTCAAATAAAAACTTAAATTAAAAACTAACTATTACTTTAACAAAAAAATACGACGCTTTATGTAAATAGTTGTTTTTGTTTTTTCTTATAATTAATTTTAATCTTAAGTTGTATAAATTAAATTTAGTAATATTTAGTTTTAAAATTAAATTGGTCGTACAATCAATTAATAAAATTATCCACATATCTAGTAATTATGAGTGGGCACCGAAACTTAATCAGATTTTAATACCTAGGTAACTTACGTGGAACTACAAAAATCTGCGCTCTATAACCATTTATGATAATCATGGCATGCTCCATATAAGATGTGACTGACAGACTATCAAGTGATACCTGAATCCCATGTCCAAGGGAAATCCCCTAATATACACAAATATATATCCACATTTGGACTTTGTAATGTTTGTATAAATTATATCAATATGCCTAATTTAATACTACTATGCATCACAAATCCTGGAACGCTTTGACAAAACAATTAATGGAATTAGATTAAATATGTATTAATTACAAATATATGTATTAATGGGACGCTTATTTATTCATATATATGAAGTATATTATATATTGGTTTACCTCATATTTGGGACTTAGGGAAGAACCTGCTTTATGTTAAAACTAGGTACTGCCGCGCGGTTTTACTCGTTGCTCTGTTCTTATTGATCGTAGTATGCTATTAAACATTATCGCGTATAACTTTTCTCGATAAAGAGGTTATGCAATATATAAATGATATTATTAAATTTAAACCAATAGTTCCATATATTAGCACGTTCAAACAAACGAACAAACTCTTAAGTTTTGTATAGATCTCCCAATCTCCCCAATCCCCAACAATCTTCAAACTCCTAATCCTAAAAAGGGCGACGCCGATTGCTTACCATCAGGTAATCAGACGGATTACCTCGTTTGCTTGCTTATGTCATTAAAAAAATATGTATTATATACTTATTTATTTTTATTTATTTTTTATTATTTTATTTTATTCCCAGCAACGCTTGCGTTGTGCTTCGTCGTGTGAGTGAGGTTACCGGAGGCCCAATTACCCTCCTATTCCCCAGTCTCCCTAATTCCTGAATCTCCAACGATCCTCAAACTCCTAATCCCCAAAAGGCCGGTAACGCACTTGTAACGCCTCTGGTGTTCCAGGTGTTCATGGGCGACGCCGATTGCTTACCATCAGGTGATCCGTCTGCTCGTTTACCGGCTTATGCCATAAAAAAGGTGTACTTTCGACGTGTAAATTAAAATAAAAAATTAAGGTGTAATTTTTTTACTTTTAAAGAACATTTCATGGAAACACTAAAGCGGGTACTATCCGCATGATACGTGCCAGCCGACGAGAAATACATCTTCGACAATCACATGGCGTGACATTTTGATAATTGTACTACGAGTTCGTATACACTTTTGAAGTTTACTTTTTGCATTTATTCACCAATTGATTTTCTGTTTTAAACATTTTTATTTCTTTATATTAACAAGACAGAAGCATTTTATTTCAGGATGAAAACGGAATGATTGACAGATTACAAGGTGTATATTAATTTTATTTGTCTTTCTTTACCAAGGTAAGGGAACATTTTTATGGTAGGATTGGGTCTGAGTATAGTTAAGAAACAGGAGTGTAACGTAGGGTATTTAGACAAAATGCTAATAAGGGAAACAAATACAAACATTAAATTCTACTCATCTCTTCTTTCTTATCCTTTTGAAAACTAAGATTTTTTCTGTGTCGTGACTTCGTGAGTGCGCTTAAAAACATACGATTTCACATATACTTCACACCAAGACCTGGAATGCGTCGTACAACAGCCGGTTGCCCAGCCACTGCGCCCATTGTGCAGACGACATAATATAGACTAATTTTATCGGTGTGTATGTAAAATTATTATTAAATAAACATAACCAACGTCATTTACTGTAGGATAATGACGGTAAAGTTACCTACAAAATGCAAATCCTTAATGAATTCATGGAATTTGAAATATTATATTAATTTTATACTAAATTACACACCTATATAAATATGAACTTATTTATCGTATTAAAGTTATTAATGACAATTAGATTCTGTTGCTTTCTGTATTTAATTATATTATATTTCAATAAAACTTACAGTTCAGTATTTATTTAATGACTGTTTCTATGGCCAAGCTTTTAGTCTCGAGTTATCATAGGTATTTGTTTTTATTTTAATGGGACAAGCCCGCCACAACCTACCAAAACCGCTGCAACTCCTGTAAGCATTTACAATTGATACAACCATGAAAGCACTGGAACACTGAAGTCCGGACGTCCCAGGGAGATGACAAGAATCACTGTCTTGGTTTTTTTTAAATGAATTTGAATTTGGACACTCGGAACACCAAGGCGTTACAAGTGCGTTATCGGCCTTTTGGGAATTTGAGGATTGTTCCCGAAAATAAATAAATCCGAAGATATTTTAAAAGAATAGGTAGGTTAGGTTTATATGTAATGTTAGATATTAAGTATTCTATAATTTCAGTAAATAATAAGTCTGTGGACCATGGACAAGACTTCACTTCATTTTATATTTTTAGCTTTTATTTTATTTTATTTTTGGTTATGTTATGTGTGTTTTGCGCAAAAATAAATGGTTTTTGTTTCTTTCTTTCTATATTTTTAATAATTACCTATAAGTAACAGATTTTCGAATACTTCTAAATTAGTCCTTGCGAAAGTTGCTTATGGTTATAGACCCTTGTTTTACCATGAAACTAGTCGAGTCACCTCGTATAACAGTTACGTGAGAAAACAGTATTACCGAAGTATATGTAATTAATTTACTTGAATACAAGTATCTTATTGATCGTAACGAGAAGTTTTGTAGCACATAACCGTCCTTTATAAATTGACTATCAATCACTAAAAGAATTACTCAGTTCGCACCAGTAGTTTCGTAGATAAGGACGTCCTAACAAAGAAACAAAGTCTAGCTTTACAAAACAAGTATTTTGCATGACTGAAACTTTTAATTACGGCTACTCAGTTTATGAGCCATTTAAGAAACAAATAGAAATAGCTAATTAGTATATTTTCCTGTGGGTGACTGGTTTCCATGGTAGAACCACAATATGGAACACCTGATGATGTATGTACGTACGTCAATGGAAATGGAGTCATCGAATGGTCAGTTTTTTAATAGATTAAGAGTCAACATTTATGTTTTAATGACTCATTTATTAAGTTTGTGGTCTACTTTTTACTTTGAAAGACCGCACTGGGTTTAGACGCTATGTATAACGTTGGTTTTTCCAGAGGAGGCTACATGCTGAATTTCAGCATGTAATAGTGGGTGTGTAATACATCATAATCATCATAACATCACGCCTTTTATCCCCGAAAGGGTAGAGGTGCACATTATCCCACTGTAGGTACCTACAATATAACACCCACTTTTCATCATTTATGTTATGAGTCCCACGTAATAGGTGGTGAGCCTATTGCCACATACCGGGCACAATTCCAGACTCCGTGCTATTACTGAGATTTTTTTTTAAACTCAATAATACTTTGCCCGACCCGGCAATCGAAGTCGCACTTGCGACCGCTCGGCCAACAAGTGTGTAATATGTAGTTCATTTAGTCATTCAGACAGGCGATTTTAGAAATTGGAGTTGGGGGAATGTAGGACTGGGTCACACTTAGAGTAATATATAAAAATCAGTCGGTAAATCGGTTACCTATAACCAACTCTTATCTTGTAATCGGTTTATTGACTGATTTTTATAATAATCAGTATCCTCGTCAAATATATATACTAGCGGACCCGACAGGCGTTGTCCTGCATATCCACTTGAATGTATAAACAAAAATTCATTCAAATTAGTTCAGCCGTTTAGGATAACTAACCTAGACAACGACTGCAGCGCCATCTGCCGGGCTGATTTGAGAATCTAAACCATCCAGGGCGCCACTCAAACGCGTACAGAAAAATTCATTTAAATCGGTTTAGCGGTTTAGGAGGAGTTCAATGACATACACACGTACAGCAGAATTATGTATATATACTAGAGGACCCGACAGACGTTGTCCTGTAATAATATGTATAGATAAATAACCTAAACATCGACTGCAGCGCCATCTGAAGGGCTGATTTGTGAATCTAAACCATTCCCAGATCCCCTTGAACACACACAAAAAATTTTATCAAAATCGGTCCAGTCGTTTGAGAGAAGTTCAGAGACATACACACTCACAGAAGAATGATATATAAAGATAAAGATAAGTATAAAAAACTTAAAAGTTGCATTTATCTTTTAAGAAAATATACTTAATTCCAAAATTATTTTCAACACAGTCGAACCGTTAATACGTTGATTTAAAATCTACATTTATTTTAAACAAGAGGTCCGTTCCCATGTTGATTTTATTATGCATCTTGGACCTTGGATAACAAAGGGGCTCAGTGTATTATAAAAACTGGTCTAAATGCCAGTTCAGTTTAGTACATAAGTATACCTACGTCTGTAGTTTGTGGGTCCGTACATATTGTTACTTCTTCAGCATGTCCTCGGCAGCTGAGCACGTAGTCTTCCACATGTGGTATTGTTAACCGACAACTATCACCATCTCGTATCAATTAGCACAACTATATTTAATTGTATGTGTTCTTCCATAAACACCCTCCGGCTCGAAGGACCATGAACAGTATTATATATGTACATTTTCAAATAAATAAATAAATAAATAAATGATCTAAACTTAATATTATTTTATAGTATACTAGCGACCCGCCCCGGCTTCGCAAGGGTGCAATATGCATGTATTATACATATAAACCTTCCTTAGGAAACATTGTATCTATAAAAAAAAATCGCATCAAAATCCGTTGCGTAGTTTTTAAGATCTAAGCATACATAACGACATACAGACGGCGGATAGCGACTTTGTTTTATACAGTGCAGTGATTTTTTTAACCGACTTCAAAAAAGGAGGAGGTTATACGTTCGGCCGGTATGTTGCTTTTTTTTTGTATGTATGTACGCGCATAACTCTGAGATGCGTGAAGCGATTTGCAAAATTTTTGTTTGTCTGCAACAAAACAAAAATTCCGACTTCTTACCTATCAGTGGGTGGGTAACCTATCAGTACTAATAATAGTTATTTTTTGCTATTTAGTTTAGACTTTTTGTTTGTTATTAATTTTTGGTTTTTTTAAGAATTAATTTTTGTTTATAACATGTAGGTATACTGAGTAATTGTATTATCTCACTGGTTGAGTGGTCGCAAGTACGACTGCCGAGCGCTGGCTTACTGTATCCATGCAGCTAAATTCTAGTCAAGCTATGGCTTATTAAGATTTTTTGAATATATATCAGAAGTAAAATGGGTTTAGAATTGTGTCTGATAGATTATAAAAGACTTATCTCTTCGGACTAATAACATAACTGGCTGAAATATGACAACATTAGAGCTTAGACTCGGCCTAGCACTAAAATTTTTAGTCAGTAATAACAACAATAAAAACACTCCTAACTAAACCACGGTCCCCATTTAAATTCAAATTATTCAAATTTATAAATAAAAAAAACACCATCTTTTTATTTCACAAACATAAATACAAGACTTTTTTTATGAAAAAAAATAATAAAGAAATATCTGGCCGAAAAAACCAGTTTGCGCCAGACTCTTGCACAACCCTAATACGCGGGCCAGACACACAGTTATAATACCTATACAAGCGCACTTACGTAACGAAGCACCTTTGAGCATTTTGTTAAGAAACCGGATGAACCTGGGGGCTATTGTGGGTTCTAGGAACATGGCAGACATTGGGGTAGGTCATAGGGACTTTGGAGTCACCTTCCGGCCATTGAACCCGACCTTCAATGCCCGGCGATGTAATAGGAAAGAAATTCAAGATGGTTTTGCGTGCCCCAAGGATTCAAGTCTTTTGTTTTGTTTTAAACTCGTTTAGGGCTTAGATTTTTGAATTTTTTGTTTAGAAATGTATGTAGAGGTACAAATTATGTATGTAGAGGTACTAGTTAAGTGGGAATGGTTTTTGCTTAAAAGTGTAGCGTGGTTAGGTAATTTTGTTTTCAAAAAAAATAGGTAGGTACTATTCGATTGAAAAATCTATTTGATTTACTTCTTAATTTATATCTGAGGTGTGTGCAGGAGGTATATGTGTCTGGCAGTGTATTCGACTTTATAGAAAAAAAAATTGTCGTGATATTTTATTCTCTTGAAGACGCAGCTTACAAAAGCTGGATAATTTTAATGAAATATATATACTATTTTTGAAAAATTTGAGTTCTTTGAGTCTATTAATAGAAAACTCTTTTATCTTATAAATACCGCACCTTAAACAAACTGTGGTGAACTTGCAGAAATACAACATTTTATTTATAGGCATTTCCCCGCCTCATGATCATCAGGATCGGCCATTGCGTGGGTATTTGGGCATAAAATAATATAAAACACCGAGTCATAATCATCACTAATCCAACTCTAACTTTATGAAAAATTATAAGTTCGTCGGAGATGTCTCGCGCACGCCATTCATAACCGTAGTCTGGTTCAAAACTATGGCGGCGCTGTAGGCGACCTGACGCTCCGTCAGAATGATTTCTGTGGCTAGATGTCATCCTAGTTCCAAAACAAATAATAGACGGCGCTGTGGCTACGCCGTCAGGTAGTTATAACTTTTGTTTACAAAACAAATACCAAAATTGTAATTGTATTAGGCATAATACAATTCTGGGTAATACACATTTGACCTATAGTTCAATCATACCTACCTTTTACAAATAAATTTTTGGTATAAACCTAACACAAACAAACTTGAGTACCTAATATGAGGTGGTACGCCCGTGTGTAACTAAACCTAAGTCCATTTAGGTCTTATAATTAGGTACGAATATTGTTTGTGCATTGATGAACCTCCCATTCCTTCTTGGTATAATTGTCATATAGAGGTAATGAGCAGTAATTAAAGTCGTGATGACAAAGCAAATATTTTATTTAAATGTTATGGTTGAAATGGTAGAGGACTAAGAATGGAATGAGGGAGTAGAGTAGAAAAGTCATCGAATGACTTTTCCCGTCTAGGTCAGGCGGGAGGGAGTATCAGGCTCTTACTGACTAAAAACCATCCTGTTCCTACTCCTGCACTTCGAGCCGTTAGGTTCTCCGCGGCTCCGTGGAAGAAAAATAGGTATAGAAATTGAATTCACTGATTCCGCATCGATAATTTCCATAAATGTAATGGTCTGTACATAAATTGTGTAATAGTTATGAGCTGTGAATTATTTACTAATATTTAATTAAATAGGTCTTCTCGTGAACTATTTGAAAAATGTTATATTTCAAATTATTTAACTTGAATCACTGAAATGATTTAATTAACTCTTATATACATAGGGATAAAGTATAAAAATAACGTATAATATGCGTAAAACACCTCATGTGGTGTCAACGTCTTTAGTTATAAATGAAAATGCATTGAGTTATAATTATTACAAATGGGTTTAACCTATTGATTTACTAACGTGACGTAATCACACGTAAAGGACATATATACACACGTGCAACCTGTCACGTAGCACGTCTTTATTTTGACTGTAATATCTAATTCAAAGAAATAAGCTGTTTCAGTGTGATTATAGAATTGTTTACTTAAACGCGTCATTACCTCTGTGGTCAAATTAGGTAAAGTGTTATTCAGTATTTTTGATTTTTCTATATTTTTCCGTAGATTATTCTCAGTGTTCGTGGTTATACGTTTGTACGTGGATTCAAAATATGCATTTAAGTGTTGTAAAGTAGGTGGATGCGAAGAAAAACCCTACTGCGAAGGCAACTTGGGTTCCGTACAGAACACGCTCGAGGAGTACCCAGCGTGGGCCTCTGAGTAGCGGTTCTTTGTTGCCAGGAGACGAGACCTGTAGTAGACCTGACCAGAGACAGAAAACTGGAGGGAAGTGGACACCTTTTGTGAGACTGTAATATCCTAAAAGAAGGTTGCTAAGTGGGATCGAGAGGAGGCCGATCCCGCCCATCGAAGGCGTCAAGGAAACAACCGCCGCAGCGCCTAATATGTTGATTCCTCACGGTGTTTTCCTTTATCGCTGGTCAGTATAGTTTCTAAATAATTATACGTAGACAATGGCTGCACGGTCGGCTCGGTGGCTGGACAACCGGCCGCTGCGCAACGTATGGCGGGTTTGATTCCCGCACGGAGCAACTCTTTGTGTAATCCACAAATTCTGGTTTCGGATCTGGGTGTTGTGTGTGTGAATTTGTATATTTGTATAGGCACTAGGCATCTTTAAAAATATGGTTCGTTATTTTTTATGGAATAGGAAGCAAATGAGCAGACGGATCACCTGATGGTAAGCGATCAGCGCCGCCCATGGACACCCGCAACAACAAAGGAGTCATAGGTACGTTGCCGGCCTTTTAAAAAGGAATACGCTCTTTTCTTGTTTGATACAAATAATGGAATCATGCTCAAGTAGGTGCTATACTGTTAGATAATTAAATTCAATCGTGATACACTTGATATATCTTACCGAAAACGCCAATAATTGTTCATACAATAGTAGTCTCTAGACATCGGAAATAAGGTCTAATGTATAACCTATAATTTATTTCATTGGCTATAATATACGTTTTAATTTGAGGGTGCATACTTTACTTATATAGCATGCAAGGACAAACTGACAGACGAATGTCACTGTACAGGATATTGGCAGAAGGTTAGTTCTTTTGTCAACAAGGCCGTAAATATCTAATGCTGGATTTTAAACATCCTCTACATAAGACGGTTTTGCCATAGTCTTCACGTTTGGCTCAGATTTTTGTAACAATCATGTAAAAATAAGTTTGCAGGTTATCAAGGGGGTGACTGCCTTGTTGGCCGAGTGGTCGCAAGTGCGACTGCCGGGCAAGGGGTCTCGTAAACATTACTAGGTTTTCTAAAAATCTCCGTAGTAACACGGAGTCTGGAAATGTGGCCGGTGTTTTTTTTATGGGACTAGCCCGTCACAACCTCCCAGAACCGCTGCAACTCCTGTAAGCCAAGATCTACAGCAGATACAACCATGAGTAACTGTCTTGGTTCCCGCAACGAAGTGAATCAGAAGATATTATAAGAGGAGAAGAAGAAAAAACTATAGTTTCCACTTCCCTCGGTGAATTACTGCAGGAGACAGAATGAATTAAGCCCAAAGGCACAAAGAAGAGACTGTACAACTGGGTGAAGCCCGGTATATGGCAATAGGCTCACTCCCTATTACATGAGACCTTAACATATAAAGGGAAAAGTGGGTGTTACATTGTACAGTGGCATTAAGTGCCGAAATGTGCACCTCTGCCTACCCCTTCGGGGATATAAGGCGAGATGTTATGTTGCAGTGCATGAAGCATATTATATAAATATTAAGTGTACATAGTAGGTAACATAACATACATAACATAACATCACGCCTTTGTAACGGTACATAATAGGTACCATTACAAATTAGTTTCTAATGGCATTACAAAATGCAACTTCTGAACATTTCCATGCAATGTCTGGCAATGAAGGGCCAGACAATGGCAGGTCACCTTGTCGGTCGTTGCACGCTTGCATAATGTTTTTTTGTCCGTATTTCGACCCAATCTCAGGAACTGCGTCGCTTTTATTGAATCATCTTGCGACTTTTCAAGGATTCCTTTGTTCCTTAATTGTTTTTCGTCGTAAACATAACGTTATGTGTATTTTACTTTTATGTGGTAGACAGACGTGGTAGATATAAAGTATTTATTACCCATGTTCTTATTCGTTATATGGTATATGGCAATAGGCTTTCTTCGGTATATGGCAATAGTCTCACCCCCTATTACATGGGACTCATAACATAAATAGTGAAAAGTGGGTGTTACATTGTACAGTGGCATCAAGTGCGGTAATGTAAGCGGATAAAAGGCGTGATGTTATGTTATGTTATGGTATGTTATGTTATGTTCTTATTAGTAAAACAACGTCACGCCGTTTAATCGGGAAAGAGGTTGGTAGAAATGCATTACAATGTAATACTAATTTTAAGCCAGTTATGTTATGAGTCCCCCATAATAAGAGTCGAACCTACTGCCAAACACTAGGAACAATTCTGAACACTATGTTATTACTAAGAAATTTAAAAAAAATGAACAGTGAGGATCCCTTCACCTTCTCCAATTACAATTACCCCCTCCCCTTCCTCTATCTCCCCAATCCCTGAATCCCTAACAATCTTCAAATTCATAATCCGCAAAAGGCCGGTAACGCACTTGTAACGCCTTTTGTATTCCAGGTGTCCATGGACGATGCCGATTGCTTACCATTACCTAATGGTAATGTAAATGAGCAGGTAAGTGAGCATCCAGGTGGATTAGGTGGTCCGTCTGCTCATTTACCGACTGACCTAATAAAAAAAATAAGATTTATAAAATAAATTGTGGAGCCTAGGTTTCATCGGGTCTACAATGTTTATTATGTATGAATTTTTGTCTACCTTTACCTACGTCATATTAAAAGACGTGGCGTTATTTGTTATGATTCTCTGAAATTGCATTCATTTTGCAAGCCTATAAATGGGCAAGACATAATACTTGTTTTTCATTTCAATGGGTCTTATGTCATAGTGTCTAGTACTACATAGAGACCCCAAATCGACCATATTACTCATCTATTATATTACTATATTATAATTATGTGTGTCTTTACCATTCACGGGACCACAGGGTCCCGGTCATTTGGAAGGCGTACGAGGGGCCGAAGCCAACTGCGCAGAGGCCCTTTAGACAACTATAATATAAATGTAATGGACACACAAACCGGCGACTATCCCTGTATGCACTATGGAAATGCACCCAAGGACAGTCCCCGGTTAGTGTAGGACTATTGTGAATAATGGAAAAAAAAGGTAGGGCTATGGATGGGTTGCTGTGGACTGGTAAATTGGGAACTATGGATGACTATGACACCTGCCGAAACAATGTAATTTTTACACGTAAAAATGGCAGGCGGAGACTCGCCAACTCACCGACCGGGCCCCGGGAATGGTTGCTAGATATAGCAACAGAGGGGCAACGAGAATGTGAGTGGCTGAAGGGTTAAGAAACTACCACCGCTTTCTACTCAGATCATCTGATCCAGCCGAAGCCTCCTGCATCCCTGGCCCACTCGCGACTTACGAATAGTTTCTTACCCTCCGAGCAGGTTCACTGCTCTCGCGACTCCACTCTGGACGGCCAATGAAGGCAAGCCAGAGGTGGGAGACCTGTTCCTTGTCATCTTTCACTCCAGCCAGCCAATTAAGGCAAGCCGGAGAAGAAGGAACGGTGACTTCTCCCTGGAGCACTCGGGATGATGGTAGCCCGCGGGATCGCTAATGCCCGTCACCTCGCCTCAAGGTGCCCTGCGGGCTATTACTATATTATATATTATTATTTAATCAACCTAGTAACAATGAGTAATATAAATCTAACTAATAATTATTGTGTAAATTTACATTCATTAAACGTCTATATTATAATTATTTACAGCTTTTTGTGGTTTTAGCAGGAATTATATGGAGCTGTAGTTATTGATTCATGTTGTGGCGCCACAAAAACGCATTTATATGGACTATAAGCACACCTACATTCAGAATATGCCTAGTCAAAATTATATTGTTTTTTCCTCACAAATATTGACTCAAAACTTTAGGCGTACCTGAGCGATACCTATTCTGTCTAAACCACAACACCTACTCACTCACTGCAACTCCTGTAAGCCAGGATCTACAGTAAATACTAATTTTCAAAACACGAAACAATGAAGTCTGGCACCATCCGACATAAACAAACTATCTTTGATCTCGCAGCGAAATTATTTCGAAAATATTTTTGAAGAAGACGAAAGTGGTAGCTGGACAATCTTCTGTAGAGTAACCTGTCGTAGTTTTGATTATTGGATAAGTGGAGGGCCATGCTTCGGCACGAATGGGCCATCTCAACCGGGATACCACGGTCGCACAGAAAACCGACGTAAAACAAAGCTTGCGTTGTGTGAGTGAGGTTACCGTGGGCCCAACTACCCCCACTCCCCTCCCCAATCCCCTAATCCCTGAATCTCAAACAATCCTCAAACCCCTAATCCCCAAAAGGCCGCTAACGCACTTGTAACGCCTCTGGTGTTCCAGGTGTCCATGGGCGACGACGATTACTTACCATCAGGTTATCCGTCTGCTCGTTTACCGGCTTATCCAATAAAAAAAATCTTTGTGTTCAACAAAATTTCTTGTTCCGGGTTTGGGTACTTAAGACCGGTCATAAATAACATGACAAAAATGTTTCATTGCTTTTCCACGTTATTTTATTGTCCTTTATTTTAAAGTCGGCTAAAAATGTACTTCTATCAGTAAATTACCTCTTCTTTTAGAGATTATATGCCATATTGTTATGACTGCCTCGTTGCCCGAATGGTCGCAAGTGCGACTGCCGGACAAGGGGTCTCGGGTTCGATTCCAGGGTTGGGCAAAGTATTACTGAGTTTTTTCAAAAAATCTCAGTAGTAACACGTAGTCTGGAATTGTGTCCAGTATATGGCAATAGGTTCACCCCCTATTACATAGGACTCATAATATAAATAATGAATAGTGGCTGTTACATTGTACAGTGGCATTAAGTGCCGTAATGTGCACGTCTGCCTACCCCTTCGAGGATAAAAGGTGTGATGTTACTTTTATGTTGTTATAGTATTACACGTACTTTCAACAAAATCAAACCGTTTAAACTGAATCATAATAAAATTAACAACTTAACAAATATCCTTTAACATCTATTGGTATTACAAACCATTGTTAATTTTGTAAGAAAACAGACTTGTATTAACAAAGAAGTATTTATAGTTAAAAATAAATGTTGGTGTTGGGTTCTTGTGACCTTGGAAGGGTCTGGCCAGGGTCACCTTCGGGGGAATGACCGCTTGCGTAAGCAATTGCATCATTGTGCAGAAATGCATGCTGTGAGTCAAAAGCTAGGGCTGGTTACTGAGAATTTGAGATTTATTATTTCAAATATTTCATTAGTAATAAATAAAATATGGTTGGTTCTTATTTCAAGATTACTGGTTGCATTTTTGGCTATTAGTATCGATCACTAATCACCCCCTGATAGTTATTTTGGAAATATGTTTCATGTACAGATTTTTTTAAAACGTTGCCCTACAGTAGGATATTCTACTGTATCGTGAGTGCCTTTACAAACATATACATAACTTCACATACACATGACACCCAGACCCGAAACAACAATTTATGTATCACACAAACAGTTGTTTCGTGCGGGAATTGAACCCGCTGTACGTTGCGCGGCAGCCGGTTGCTCAGCCATCGCGCCAACCGTGCAGTCAATAGTGCCCTCTCTACAGATTTATTATAAGTATAGATGTCTTCTAATGCTTTTAGAAATGAAGTTTTTGATTGGTTTCTTTTATTGAATTGCTGTGTTATAAATCATTTAATTTCGTGCCATCCTAAATATGACTCAGGAATTTTGTCACGTTTTCATATAAAATTAATACATTTTTCACGGCATCACTCGTGTATGGCTGGTGTGAATGAGGTTATTGGAGGCCTAATTACCCCCCTCTAGTCCCCGTATCCCCGAATCCTCCACAATCCTCAAATTCCCAATTCCCAAAAGGCCGGTAAGGCACTGGTAACGCCTTGGTGTTTCGAGTGTCCAGGGGCGGCGCCGATTGCTTACAATCAGGTGATCCGTCTGCTCGTTTACCGGCTTATGCTATAAAAAAAACCCCGAAGAGGAACTTAAATGAGTGTCGTCATGTAAGTTAAGTCAAAGATGAGACTAAAATTTTTGACTTGTAACAGAATTGGCAACCCTAGCACTGATTTAAAAATTGGACCAATCACTGCTCAGTATAAAATTACGCATATAATTTATATTACTGATGCCCACACCGTTTTATAACGTAATATTATTTCTTTATTATCAGATAATTTTGCATTTAGATAAGAATTCTTAGTAATAATAGCATAGGGTCTAAAGTTTGTCGCGGAGAACCTAACGGGTTACCGGGGCTCCGGCTCGAAGTGCAGGAGAAGGAACGGGGTGGTTTTTAGTCAGTAAGAGTCTGATACTCTCTCCCGCCTCACCCAGGCGGGAGCAATCATTCGATGATTTTCCCCCTTAAAAAAAGGTCTAAAGTTACCTTTTCTATTACATGGGACTCACAACATAACATGAAGTTAAGCACTTTAATTCTATTATTCGATAAGATTAGGCAGGTTTTTACACCTACATTATGAATTTTTTACGTAATTCCCTTATTTATCTTATTAAATATATAGCCTAAGTTCATCATCGATAATGTGGGATTCAAATGGTAAAATACATTTTCAAATCCGTCCGGTAGTTTCGGAACAGATTCAATTTAAGCAAACAAATAAACAAAAAATCGAATCTTTCCTCTATACTATTCGTATTATTCCTTCAATGTACTTCAGCTTACCTTCTGAACATGTGTTCTGCTCAATGTTAAAGATTACGTCATCCTTTTCTTAACAACTCATGAATAAAATGTAACCTTACCATTTTACATTGGATGACGGTACAAGTTAATTTCGCTAACCGGACTCGAACCCGCAACCTTGCTTGTTCAATGATCCTTGTTACTCAGAATGCACAGTAATCGTTTAAGTACGTCTGTGATGTATTCAACAATTTATTTTAAACTAGCTGTGTCTGCTACGCAATATAAGCCGTTATTAATATATCATTTTAATGTATATTTTCGAATGAACAATGTTATGTTGCCATAAAATACTTCTGTCGGGTTATTGGTTGGTATTATTCTTGGTATAATCTCTTTCTCTCTCTCTCTTTTTTATATGAAAAACGTTACCCGTCACTAGGATTTTCTCCTATATCGCGGGTGCGTTTACAAACATACAATTTAGGAGTAGATTTTTTTAAATCTCAGTAGTAGCACGGAGTCTGGTATTGTGCCCGGTATATGGCAATAGGCTACTATTACATGGGACTCAAAAAATAAATATCGAAATGTTGGTTTTACATTGTACACTGACATTAAGTGCCGTAAAGTGCACCTCTGCCTACCCTTTCGGGGATAAAAGGCGTTATGTTATAGGTGTAAAGTTACGTTGAATAAAAAAACTGACTTAACATCAACGGATGTTTTCGCAAAACTGTAGTAATATTATGCTTCACTGCATATTGATAAAAAGATAAAATCTAACTGCAATCGCATTGTTTCAACCTTTGTTACGAATGCACAAACATTACTTGCTTATTTTCCAATAAGGAAAAGGGTTTTTTGAAAGAAAACGCATTGCGGAAAACGTGCTTCATAATTGTTGAACTTATAATTTTGTATTATTTTTACTTGGATTGACTTATAACTGGCGATTTCAATAACCAATCTTAATTCTAAAACTATGGATTGATCTTGATTTTTTACAGAAAATGTATAGACCTAATGTCAATTGATTTAAGGAATAATATACGGAGCGCTTTTGCCATACCTATAACTGGAAGCAAGTATAACAGCTCACACGTGGTGCAGGAGAAGGAACGGGGTGGTTTTTAGTCAGTAAGAGTCTGACACTCCCGCCCCACTCAGGCGGGAGCAGTCATTCGATGATTTTCCCCCCTAAAAAAAAACAACGAGGGAAGTGGAAACTATCGTTTTTTTTTCTCCTCTTATAACTACTATGTTCTGATTCACTTCGTTGCGGGAACCAAGACAATTACTCATGTCCCTGGGAGACTTCAGTGTTACGGTGTTTTCATGGTTGTATATAATGATCTCGAGATCCTGGCTTACAGGAGTTGCAGCGGTTTTGGGAGGTTGCGGCGGGCTTGTCCCAATTTTAGACTATGCAGTGTACTGACTCCTTCTTTCATTCTACCAATCGAACGCTTTGGAAGTGATTAGGGAAAGCCTATGTTCAGCAATAGACGTCTTCTGATAATCATCAGAAGCTTACATGCAGAAGCAAAACATGTTATAGTATATAATCAAACACTCCAGCATTTTTTTACAAATATTCTTACTATACCAGAATAATGGTAAAAATTTAAAAAAATACAGTTCATTTTATACTGGTCGGTGACAAAAGTGTTGCTATTCTTCCTTTTTTGAACTGGTAACATTGTTTACAACTACAACTACAGTTTCAACAGTCATAAGGCTAGCAACGTGCTTTTTTGCACATGACTGGTCACGTTGTATTTGTAAATAGCGTGATGAACGCGTTTCCTATGAAGAAAGTGTTATTTTTTTCATAACAATGATTGAAACGTACCGTTACATTTGTGGGTAAAGCTTATTGTCATGACTTATTAGTTTAACGGTTGACTTATGAAACTGTTCGAAATTACCTCGACTAGTTTCAAGCCGCGCTTGGGATTCATATTTATGAGCAACATTGCGCTACACAATGACGTGGCGTACGTAGCTCCGCGAATTCTTTGTTTCCTTGTCATGATAGTTAGGGATTTCCTATATATTATATAAGGGGCTTTCTTTCTTCTTAGAGATCACAACACCTTGTCAGAAACTCGGTAATAAAAGCTGTTAAAATGTCAAAATTTCTAATTCTATTTGACTTGCTCAAGGATCAATAATACTTTAAACCAACGAGACAGTCTTAAGAGCTTTATTGCACAACATTTTATTAATATAACCTAAATTATCTGGTCCAGACGACAAATTAAACAAAACTATATATTTCCAAACAGTCGCCTTTGTTACAACGACCGATGATTAACATCTCAGTTTATTACAAAAATAGTATTAAGATTTTCCTTTTCTCACACTCACATACATTTGTGCAACATATCCATGTGTGCGTGTGTCGACCAGTTTTACTTGAGCCCCCCTACCTCTTGTCTCTTCCATATTTGAGGGGATGAAACGAATTCAATGGCGCCACAGAGCTCTTTGTTAAGTGGTAGACTGTTTAGGTTGCAGTGTAAAATGTGTAGGGTTATAAAGATTTTAGTGACTTACGCGGTAGCGAAATTTTTTATGATATTTAAAATTAATATTGTGTGTTTATTTTATCAAACATAATCATCTGTTGCTGTACGGAAGTAAGTTTTAATATTCGCGTATGACTTCCTTACCATCAGCATCATTATCATATAGACCGAAAAATGTCCACTACTAACTAAACTAAAGCTTCAACTTACCGCCTTAAGACCTGGGCGGTAAGTACCTAGGTCCTAAGCAGTTATGTACCTACGTACTACACGATGATAACTAATTTAGCTAGTTAAATACATGCTAAGTTACATTTACACGTGTTAAAATGAAAAATGATTTATAAGTTGGCATCCAAAACAATATTTTGAATTTAAAATCAAAATTATCAACTTAAAATAAAAAAAATCGCATTAAATTAAGCACCGCGACGGGACGGCGATGCATAAAACAACCACAGCCCTTACATTCGCATACAAAGGCACGCGTGTGTGTGCGCGGTCGACCTTGAGCGCGCGGGGTCGGCGCCCAGCCGCCAAGGGCGATGCAACGCGCTGTTTATGTAACGCATCATTCCTGCACCGTTAGCTGTCTCGTCGTACATGAAATTGCGGCTTTATGCGTCGAGTTTAGAAATAATGATAGTGAATTTATTTAGCTAGGCTAAGCATACAATAATTAGCAACTAAACCAAGCCTAGTGTGTATACTAATGTCACCATCCCATCCCTTCTCGTAGGTGAGAGGTTCGTGCGATGGCTGGGCAACCGGCTGCCGTGCAACATCTCGCGGGTTTGATTCCCGAACGGAACAATATGTGAACTTTATGTGAACCATAAATTGTTGTTTCGGGTTTGGGTGTTATTGTGTATGTGAACTTGTATATTTGTAAACGCAACCACGACACAGGAAAAAAGCCAAGGGTGGGGCAACGTTGTGTTAAAAAATAAACCTCACAATTTTTGTCATCAGATGTTTATTCGTCAATCACGCTAAAACTTCTAAACGAATTTTGATGAAATTTGGTATTCAGACAAGATATAGGCTAACTTTTATTTTATAGCATAAGCCGGTAAACGAGCAGATGGATCACCTGATGGTAAGCAATCGGCGTCGCCCATGGACACCTGAACACCAGAGGCGTTACAAGTGCGTTACCGGCCTTTTGGGGATTAGGAGATTGAGATCGTTGGGGATTCAGGAATTGGGGAGATTGGGGAAGGGGAGGCTAATTGGGCCTCCGGTAACCTCACTCACACGACGAAACACAACGCAAGCGTTGCTTCACGTCGTTTTCTGTGAGGCCGTGGTATCACTCCGGTCGAGCCGGCCCATTCGTGCCGAAGCATGGCTCTCCCACACTTGCAAAGCTATATGCTAAATGTGACGAAATAAAAGCCCGACCACCAGCGGCAATTCACTGTAACTATGTTTATGGTGTTCTCACGTGTCCACTCTGTGGAAGAATAATTATAAACAACATTCGTGCCGAAGCATGGCTCTCCCACACTTAAAAGGTCTTAGGTGATACGATACTTTTATCCCGATTAAATGCTTCATGGGATAAAACAGCAATCATATTCTACGCGGACGAAGTTGCGGACAACCGTTAGTATAATAATAACAGCATTAAATTATCCGTATATGGGGTCTTATTAACAACTTGTTATTAATTAAATGTTATAAATAATTCCGTCTGGAGTCTGGAATTTTAAGGATAAAACTAAATAATATGAACTTGATGACTGTTGAGGAAAGGAAAGAGGTATGTAAAAAACGTAGCAATTGGCGTTCTAATCCATAATCTCTGCTACCGCATAGGAGACAGGCGATGTAAAGAAGTAATCTCTAAGGAAGATTTAATAGATACATTTTTTAATTTAAGGAAACTATGGATCATAATATTTTATAATGTAGAAGACCTACTCTTTCTAAAAGAGCTACTGCTCTTAACTTTTAAATTATTCTCCACGAATAACAATTAATCAAGTAATACTCAGAAATATTGAAATTGAAAATAGTCAAATAATGTAAAAAATTTACGATGGAGTTGACATTATCTTATTTGATAAAAACCTCTACAAAATGTAAAAAAATCTTTTTAATTATTACTTAGTTAAAATCAGCTTGATCCCATACTGCTGGATGTAACCACCTCCAATAACGCTTTACTGAGGATCTGATCTGATCACAGGAACACCAGACACCCAGGTAATCTAAGGAAAAAATAAACTAATCAACTATTTATTTTTAATTGCAATACATAAATACATAACATCCCAATTAACTGCTCTTAATTAAACCTATGACCTCTCCAAAGATATTTATAGACCTAAGAACGTAATAATTTAAGGATAAACTAATTTTGACATTATTGTAAACATGCATTAATTATTACCTAACAATATGTTATTACATCATTTTGTTATTAATGACTAGGTATTATTATTTCATAATGTTATTGTGGTTAAATTGCATTATTAAACTTATTACTTTTGTTTAATTGTATAGGAATAAATTAGGTATGTTTGTTTTGTGTGTTTCTGTTGCTTGTGAACACGATAAGAATTTAGCGTATAACTTATAGGTTTATATAAACCCGGGACTTATAACTTTAAGACTTAGAAGTCATAATGCTGATATGATACGTTCAAGTTAAAGTGAAAACGACCGGAGTGATACCACGGCCTCACAGAAAACCGACGTGAAACAATGCTTGCGTTGTACTTCGTCGTGTGAGTGAGGTTACCGGAGGCCCCAATACACCGCCTTCCCATTCTCCCCAATCCCCGAATTCTCCACAATTCTCAAATTCCCAATTCCCGGTAACGCACTTGTAACGCCTTGGTGTTTCAGGTGTCCATGGGCGGCGCCGATTGCTTACCATCAAGCGATCCGTCTGCTCCTTGACCGGCTTATACCATAAAAAGGGCAAATGAGCAGACAGAATATCCTGATAGTAAATGGTAAGTAAAACTAGAAGAATTCTAAGTGAGATACTGGTTTTTCTTCACGGACTCACTCACACAGCCGAATATAACGTATGCGTTGTTTAACGCCGGTTTTCTGTCAGACCGTGGTAGGTATCACTCTGGACGTGCCAGTTGATTTATGTCGAAGCATAGTCCTCATATCTCAGATAATCAACAACGGATGATACTCCAATACTTGACTATGGACCTCCTGTACATGAAAGGGGTTTGTCAAAAATCTCAAGCTGAGCAAGCCGGTGGAAACCATTACATAACATCACGCCTTTTTATCCCCGAAGAGGTGGGCAGAGGTGCACACAGAAGTAACACCCACTGTTCACTATTTTTGTTATAAGTCCCATGTAATAGGGGGTGAGCCTATTGCCATATACCGGGCACATTTCCAGACTCCGTGCTACTACTGAGGTTTTTTTGTAAGAACCAAGTAATACTTTGCCCGACCCGGGTATCGAGCCCGAGTCGCACTTGCGATCACTCGGCCAACGAGGCAGTCCCTCGAAACCATGAATTTCAAGTTTTAACCTAGGCGGACTATTTATAAGTTGAAACACTTAAAATTAATAACTAAATCATATTAATAAAGAACAAACTATTACATAGTTGTGTCTGCGTATTCACACATAACATTATTCCTCTATTTTTATTTTGCCTGCTCCTAGCAGCTGGTTGGGTACCGTTATTCTGTATAATCTGGGGGTAAGCACTTTATATGTTACGATTTTCTTTCTACATCAAGAAGATTTGTATTCAGCAGCTTTAGACAAATGCCATTTAGCGCTTGTCTAAACGTAGAATAGAAAACCAAATTATATGGACTTGACGTAAATTTTGACACTTGTTAGTGTCATCCCCATACATTTAGTTTTTTACTCTCTCTATAGACGAGCGCTAAAGTGGTGTTTGGCTAAAGGCACAGTTTTGAAACTGGTTTACTTATGTACTTCACCACCATGTGAACATCGAGGCTATCCAGCTCCTCGACAACACGGACATAGTGAGAAGGCTAAAAAGGACAAAACCTTTTGAGTTAACATAGTGAAGTGTTAGTGTAAAGTAGTGAGTGCTACCGGAACAGAACACAATAACAAAGTGTCTTCCCCTTAATAGAGACAATAAGAAAGGTGTTAATGGACACATTCTTAGTTATACTTTCCTAGCAAATTAAGACACAATTGAATTACTTATTAGCATTAAAGCTAGATTGTATTTTTTTATGATGTTACCGTATGAGGCTACATCATATAAACAAAAAAAAACTTATGTATGATTTAAAGTATATTTTATAGCCATAAGTATTGTTGTAGTAAAAAAAACCGCAGCATAATAAATATCACGCTCTCTATTTCCCGAATGATTAAGTTGAGGTTCACATAATGTAGACACTAGTACTTTTTCTGCAGTTTTACCCGCTCTGCTCGGCTCCTATTGGTCGTAGCGTGATGTTATGAAGCCTATACCCTTTCTCAATAAGTGGACTATCGATATTAGTTCAATTAAAGAAATCAGGTCTTCAGCTTTATATAATAATAAAAGTATATATATCAATCGCTCTACACCCGTTATATACCTAAGTCCCATGTAATAGGAGGTGAGTTAATACCGGCTACACCTAGTTACTTAACCCGCTATTAATAAACGTTTTTCGAAGAACCGAAAAACACCCTAATATCAAACTTTGTTTGAGAACGAAATAGGAATGAAGATCCCTTGTTCATCTATCCATTCCAGAAATAACAGGGCTATATTACCCAAGCGTCCACGAGTTTCTTAACATTAATTTTCTAAGTAACTTTTTTTGTAATCCTTATTAATATTATAAATCGGAAAGTGAGTTTGTTTGTTTGTTTGTTCCACTTTCACGCCGTAACTACTAAACCGATTGCTTTCAATTTTTGCAGATGTGAAGTTAGAAGTCTGGATTAAATAATAGGATACTTTTTATCCCGGAAAAATTGATATTCTCGAGGGAAAACGAAATTATTGGTATAGATGGCGCTGTGTGTATTGGTATGTGTCACATAGGCTACTTTTTATCCTTTTGTGACGCGAGCGAAGCCGCGGGTAAAAGCTAGTTTCGTTATAATTAAGTTTGGTAAGACCCGTACCTACACTCAACTTTTGTGGTCGGATGCGGTCATAACCTTGCCATTATGACATTCATCATGATGAAGCAACTGTCAGTCAATCGATGACACGGTGACTTGACAATCATCTGTCTGACACGGCAATTATAGATGACTCTGTTGTAATTTTCATTTTGTGAGTAAATTGATCAAGTTGCTTGTTGGTTGACGCCTGGTTGGTTACTACAGTGCAGGGGGTGTGAGATTCAGTTCTGAAAAAATAACTTACCTGGTTTTAATTTTACTTATTCCTTTGTTGAAATAATAACGCAGTATATTTAATTTCTCTTTATATTAAAAACTTATTGCATTTGTCTCGTATTGTATGTACATTATTTTCTTATTATTTTCTTATTTTTTGATGATTTTTGTTATTTTGCTTACGCTTTTATGTTTGTTATTAATATTATGTATTTATGTAAGTATCTGTATTTATATTTTTCATAATCATTCGCGCGCGAGACGCCGACGCGAGCGCACGAAGTTTCTTTACTCCTTATCGTTTAAATCAACTTTTTTCGAAGTACCGTCATAAGTTGAGAATGGAAGAAAAAAGTGACGGAGATAACGCGGAATACGATCTAATGCCTACTTCGATTTCTTTTGCGAATGGAGCAAGTAACTATAGTAGCCAGAAGGATTGCGAGATGGAAAGTGTGAGAATTGTGGAAAAAAGGGATAGAGAAAATAGTGAAGAAAGCTGCAGTGACGAAGGTTTTATAACAGTGATTAGAAGGCGACCTAAGCGCCTTTTAAGGAGTGAGTCTGCCATTGATGAGATTAGGAAGGAAATGAGAGAAGAAAATATGGATAACACATATAAGATGAGTTTGACAGCCTTAGAAGCTATGCCCAAACAAATGGCATTAGCAAGATTATTTCAAAATGAAAATATACAAAACATTGTGAAAATTAACTACAAGAGTCCCTACAAGATTTTTGTACATATTGCTAAAAAAGAAGATGGAGAAAAATTGATAAAATGTAAGAAGTTTCTGGATCTAGGAATAAGAATTCAATATGTTAATCAACTCGACTTATCGTACGGAATTATTAAGGGTGTTGATTTAGAGCTGAGCGAGTCAGAAATATTAGAAGCATTGGAGACGTCTTGCAAAATACTGTCAGTTAGAAGACTAAGGCGCATAAGTCAGAATGGAGAATGGGTGAACAGTGAGACTGTGCGTGTGTGTTTTGAGAGCAATATAACTCCAGAATTTGTTCTTGCCTATGGATGCCGTTTTAGAGTGGAGCGATATGTATTTCCAGTCTCTCAATGCTCTAACTGCTGGAAATACGGGCATATAAAGAAATTCTGCCCAATAAAAAAGATTATATGCCCTAAATGCAGCCAAGAACATGAAAACTGTGATACAGAGAGAATTATATGCCCTAATTGCAAAGGACCTCATATGGCACTTGACAAAACGTGTCCTGCATTTTTAAAGGAGAAAGATATTCGTACAATAATGAGTATAGAGAATATATCTTATAGAAAAGCATTAGAAATATATCTAAGGAACAAAAATAAAGACAGTATGGTTGTAACAATTGAAGATACCAATGAAAGAACTAAAGAAAACCAAATTACTTCGAAGAAAAATTACAGCAATGCTGTGCAATCCGGAACTACTACACAAGACGGCTTGACTAATGAAAATGCATGCAATCGCACCGAAAATTCAGGCAACAGAAAACAACAAAAAGTGGACGGGTCTAAGAAGAAAAATAAAAATAGACAAGAAAACCAAACTACATTTATGGAAACAGAGTGGGAATCGTTCACGGTGGAAGATGAGATAGATGGAAGTAGTCAGGAAAGTAGTATATCCCAAAAAAAAGAAAAGGAAAAGACAAGGAGGTTAAAATTTGTAGAAATATTTTTAAAAATTAAAGAAATAATTAGTTCGAACAAGGGATTTGAAGAAATAATAATGTCAGTGGTCAAAGTAATTTACGAAGGATGCAAGGTATTTATTAAGGAATTTTTAAATGGAGGTAATTTATGTCAATTGTTGTTAAAATCCTTAAATGGATAATTATCGTAAAGACACTTTGATCAATATATTGCAATGGAATAGTCAAAGTTTAAAGCCTAAATTACCTAGCTTAGGAGCGTTACTCTCTCAGGAAAAAATACATATTGTTATTGTAAGTGAAACTTGGCTTAATCCAGACGTTAGTTTAAATATACGAGGTTATAATGTATATAGAAAAGACAGAGACGATTCTTATGGTGGTGTCGCGATAATTATCCATAAGTCTATAGAGGCACAACGATGCCCCATTACCTTAAAGAATGTAGGTATAGAGATAATGTGTATGAAAATACTTAATTGTAAGAGTTTAGAATATGTAGTATCTATTTACTGTCCATCTTCAATCCGTACAACACAGTCCGATTGGGATAATGTTTTTTCGCTAGTGCCAAAAAAATCGTTAGTTGCAGGTGATTTTAACGGTCACCACACAAACTGGTCTTATAAAACGGATCAGCGTGGAACACAAGTACTAGACTCATCCTTGGAACATGGCTTTGTAACCTTAAATAGTGGAGAGGCAACCCGAGTTAAGCTTGTCAATGGAAATATACAAAGATCATCACCGGACATAACATTAGTGTCATCTGGTATTGCTATTAAATTTCACTGGGCTGTAATGAATGAAAATTTAGGTAGTGACCACCTCGTAATGAAAATTTCGATGAACTATCAAGAACAAATAGAATATAAGAAAAAACGAAACTTTAAAAAAGCTAAATGGGAGGCATATCGTCATGAGCTTACAGGATCTTTTTCTGAGGCAATTGAAGTCAACAATGACATTCAGGTATTATACGACTATTTCTTAGGACAGGTAGATAGGGCAGCCAACAAACACATACCTATAACCAAAATTTGTACTAGTCCCTTAAGGAATTTTAAACCAAAAGAGTATTGGGATCCATCATTATCCAAAGCAGTAGCAGAACGTAGGTTAGCTTTGGCCAAATTCAGAAGAAATCCTACTCCAGACAATCTTACAAAATTAGAAGAAAAAGCAGCAAATGCAGGCAGTTTAATAAAGAAAGCTGTTGAAGGCAGCTGGAAAAAATTCTGCAGTAGTATAGATGAAACTTCTTCAGTTTCTGATATGTGGCGCAAGATGAGATGGATTAAAGGTTATCGTCAAGCTAAATTTATTGTGTCGGAAGAAAAATTAAAGGTTTTATTACATTCACTTACACCTGATTCTGTGATAAATTTACCACCAATATTTAAATCACATAACGCTTTAATGGAGTCAATATTTACGACAGAAGAACTAGAGAATAGTTTAAAAAAGAAAGACACTGCTCCGGGTAATGATGGTATAACATACTCTATGATATATAATCTTCCAGGCGAAGCCAAAGAATTTCTTCTCAGGATGTATAATAGAATTTATAGAACTGGAGATATTCCAAAACAATGGCGCGTGATATCAGTTATTGCTATTCCTAAAGGTGGGTGTGACAGGAATACGGAGACTAAACTTAGACCAATATCTCTGATATCCTGTGTCTGCAAGATATTCCACAATATGATCGGAAAGAGAATAGAATGGTATATTGAGAAGAATTTAATTTTGTCACCTTACACAGTTGGATTTAGAAGAGCTCAATCTTGCTTAGATTGCATCTCAAGATTATCTACTTACGTTCAGGTGGGGTTCACTAAAAATGAACCTACATTAGCTTGCTTTCTGGACATTACAAATGCTTACAACAATGTCTTAGTGAAAAAAGTTGTTGAGAAATTGGATGATTTAGGGATTGGCTCAATAATATGTAGTTATTTAAACTCATTTCTATCAGAGCGATATCTTTTTATAACAAATGGTAGTGATGGAAGAACTATTGATGTAAGACGAGCAAGCAGAGGCTTGGCGCAGGGCGACCCATTATCACCGATGCTTTTTAATATTATTACATCAACAATTTGCCAACAGATCCAGAATGTAATTGTCTCACAGTACGCCGATGACTTTGTATTTTACTTGGGACATAAAGATCTAAATATCGCGGAATCGGAAATGCAAGTTGCTCTTAACTCCATGAGCGCGATACTCGAGGACATAGGTCTAGAGTTGTCACCAGACAAATCAAAGATGTGTCTTTTTAGTAGAGGTAGAAGAAGACGACAGATAAGACTTACAATTAGCAACTTGCCAGTTTCGTCAGTAGATTGTGTGAAACACTTAGGTATCTGGTTAGATCGGTCACTTCTGTGGAAAAGACATATTAACGAAATACAGGAAAAGACTGCAAAGTTTTTAAGTCTGTTTAAAGTCTTGGCGGGTTCGACTTGGGGTATACATCCGAAACATTTAAGATCTTTGTATATTTCATTGGTACGCAGTAGGATTGACTTCGGATGCTTTCTCTACGATAATAGTGCGAAGAGCCATTTGGGCAGACTCGATAAAATTCAAAACCAGTTTTTGAGGACTATAGGTGGTTTTATAAAAAGCTCTCCAGTACATGTAATGGAAGCGGAAATGTGCATTCCTCCTTTGTATATTAGGAGATTATATTTAGCTTACAAGTTCTGTATAAAAAGTATGTCACATGCGAACAATGTAACTATTAAATTAATAGATAATTTAAATAATATTTCAGTCGCAAGATACTGGAACAATAAGAAAAAACCGCTACTCGTGATAGTATACAATGAATGTCAACTTGTTAATATACATTGTTCTAGTATTTTAGACATGTACTCATTGCAGAAATGGGCTACCGGTATAAACGTGCGAGATAGGATTAATTGGAAGTTGGACAGTGTTAAGTTAGCAAAACGGAGCCATGAGGTTACATCTCTTAAATTCGAGGTCATCAAAGAACTTGGTGAAAAGTACCCAGGATGGAAAATGTACTTTACTGATGGGTCTAAGAATAAAAGTGGATGTGGTGCTGCCTATTATAGTTTAAGTGATGAAACTTCGGCCTTGTTCAAATCTACCGATATAAACTTATCTATAATGACGATGGAACTCGTTGCAATCCCAAAGACGCTAGAGAACATAATTTGTTGGGATAATACAAATCAAAACATCGTTATATGCACGGACAGCAAAAGTGGTTTAATGCATTTAGCTCGATGTGCCTCTGGTTGCAGAGGTCTACCGATAGCTTATGTAGTGCTCAGACAATTTTACGAACTTGGTGACAGTAATTTGAGGTTGCAATGGATCCCATCTCATATTGGCATACAGGGAAACGAAAAGGCTGACATATTTGCAAAGAAAGCTATTTTGGAAGGTGTAGAACTTAACATCGCTCCGTTCTACACGAAATTATAGGTTTATACAAGAATATGCTACTAATTTTAAAGAATATTTCGACAGAAAATCAAGAGAAAAGGCATATGGTATAAGACTATACAAAGTGAGCCTCCCGAATCCCATGGTTTGCTGATTGTCGCACAAAGAGGGCATATGTTGTCATGGCACATAGATTGCGTTCTGTCATTTCCATCCAAGAAGTTTGGACACTTAATGAAAAAAGTCGATTCACCTAATTGCCAAGTGTGTAATAAAGTTGATGACGTCCAACATTTGCTGATGGAATGCCAAAAAAATAGTAAAGAGAGAGAGATAGTGATGCAGAACTAAAGGTTAGAAGATATGATGTCGGGGCTTTCGTTAAAATATCTGTACCAAGTTCAAAAGAAGCGGAACTTATTTATGAAATGGTTGGTGCAGCACTATCCCCCTCGCTTACAGGAATAGGTAAAGTAAATTAGCAATAAGTGTATAATTAAAAAAAGTAGTTAGTTAAGTTAGATTAGGGTATGATGAGGCGGCATACCTTTGTAAGGGAAAAGCCTCTAAATAAATAAAGATAAAAAAAAAAAAAAAAAAAAATTTTTCATAATCTTTGTTTGTTTGCCATTTGCTAAATAAATGCTTTTTTCTTTCTTTCTTCTTTCTTTCAGTAGTAAGTATGTTGAACTTAAACAGAATAAGAATAGAATAACCTAATTGTTCCTGTGCCTATGTATTATTCCAGACCTTTACCTACCCCAGTTCCAAATTTTATTCCGATCCCTTCAGCCGTTTTGACGTGGTTTAGAAACAAACAAACAGAAAAATAGATAAACTCACAAACTTTCGAATTTATAAAGTCAAAGTCAAAATCATTTAATTCAATTAAGCCAGGAAGGCACTTTTGAACGTCAACAACAAAAATTTTGAAGTGAAGCTAGTTAACCATTCCAAGATCTAGATTCTTATGGAGAAGAACGAGCAAGAAACTCTATAGGTTACTCTTTTTCAATCAGGTTCACAGTACAATTCTGTAGTTACATAAATATCTAGTAACCAGTTAGATCACTATTTCAACTATCCAGATCCATATATATACCTTATTACCCTTAGTCACAAAATCGTGTCGTCCCCGTGTCGCCTTCACTAAATATCCTCGATATTCTTAGGTGTCCCACCTGCTCATATTGTGCAAACTACTTTTTATACGTTCGTTAAATAGTCAGCAATTATCCAGTCTAGTGCTTACGTTCTTTGGGCCCTGAAGACCTAGAAATTGATGGCAGATATTCACTTCTTGGTAAAATGTTTTTATCAATTTGTTTTAAAGACTTGAAGGGTTTGTTTTTCTTAAAGGTAGGTATGTAATTTTGGGATTATTTATTTATTTATTTATTTATGTATTTATTCTTTAATGTACACCATTTTAATATGGCACATAAGGCGGACTTAATGCCATATGGCATTCTCTACCAGTCAACCTCAGGGTTTAAATAGAAAATCTGCGAAAAATAAGGTACGGAGAATAAAAAAATATAAAAAGGTAATTATTAAATAATATAGCTATACATGTATATTACATAATAGTAAATAGTATATATAGTCATATGCATAAAATATATAGGTATAAATACATACATAAATATATATCGACGAAGAACTAGACTATTATATTAAGATAGTTTTAGTTTCATTGGAGTATGAATGTATAAGAAAGATTTCATAATTATGTCTATTTACGCTATGGTTAATATCATATTTATTGCAATGGTAAAACAATACCCAGTTAGATAATATCCATTCTTCGTTTGATTTGTTACGCACTGAAAACATTACCTACAAACAACTTATATTTTTGACAGTAAAATTTTTCAGTCTACATTTAGTAATTAAGAGTGTTGTAGACAATAATAATATAACATTAAAACTAACTTTCCATCGATCTCCATGCGAAAATTCATCCGTATCAGCTCAGCAATTTAGGCACAAAACGTCACAAAACAAACTAACACTTTAAAACCACAAAATAGCTAACTTTAATAGAAAAACCGGTTCAGAAGCAAGAAATATTCCACCACTATATTACATAGTAGAAAAAAACCATTATTACATACAAGTACACAATTATCCAAAGGCCAGGTGGTTGTCTTTATGTCACTAGGATTACAGGGTAACGGGTTCAGTGCCAGGTGGTCAAAGTGAATCCTGCTCAGCTCGTTGCCTATTGGAACTCGTTTAGCGGTATGAAAGCGGTATGAAGCGTCCTGCATAGAAATATGTATAGTTGGTTTATTGGATATTTATGTATATTTATTTATGGATGTATGACTGTATATGTATAGGGTTCTATTTTTGAAAAATATATTTAAAAAATGTTTCTAGAAATGTATTGATTGCCTCATTGGCCAAGTGGTTGCAAGTGCGACTGCCTGGCAACTGGTTTTGGGTTCGATTCTCGTGTCGGGCAAAGTGTTACTGGGTTTTTTTAAGAAAAACTCTGTTGTAGGACGGAGTCTGGAATTGTGACCGGTATATGGCAATAGGCTCACCCCCTATTACATGAGACTCATAACATAAATAGTGAAAAGTGGGTGTTACATTGTACAGTGCACCTTACTGCCGTAATGTATACCTTAGGTTCGATTACTTATACGTAACTAGCAACCCGCCCCGGCTTCGCACGAGTGCAATACGCTTGTATTATACATATAAACTATCGTTAAGTATCACTCAATCTTTAAAAAAAAACCGCATCAAAATCCGTTGCGTAGTTTTAAAGATCTAAGCATACATAGGGACTGACAGACGGCGGATAGCGACTTTGTTTTATACTATTTATTTATTTTCAGCCATGATCGTGCCACTACAGGGCAAAGGCCTATACTATACTATGTGTCGCGGAGAATCTAACGGGTAACCGGGGCTCCGGCTCGACGTGCAGGAGAAGGAACGGGGTGGTTTTTAGTCAGTAAGAGTCTGACACTCCCTTCCGCCTCACCCAGGCGGGAGCAGTCATTCGATGATTTTCCCCCCTTAAAAAAAAAATAAATACTATACTGTGTACTGATATATATATTTGTTTTATACTATGTACTGATTATTATAGTACACACTTCCACTACCTACAATTTTATACCAACCCAACGTTTTTTTCATAATCCTTTAGTGGATCTCTGAAATATGTAAATTCCATTCAAATGATCACATGTATGTATGGAAATTTAGCAGCACATTCACCCATTAATGGCACCATACTCTGAGGCACGTGGTCATACATTCTCATACATTAATTCCATACATTGCTTTTATTTATTGTGTTTGTTTCAGTTTTTGAAGTGTACGGTTCATTTATTCTTATACTAGCTGTTGCCTGCGACTTCATCCGCGTAGAATATGATTCCTGTTTTATCCCATTTTTATTAAGAGGGGAAAATCATCGAATGACTGCTCCCGCCTGGGTGAGGCGGGAGTGTCAGACTCTTACTGACTAAAAACCAACCCGTTCCTTCTTCTGCACGTCGAGCCGGAGCCCCGGTTACCCGTTAGGTTCTCCGCGACTGTTTTATCCCATATGAGCATTCAATCGGGATAAAAAGTCATATCACCTAAGTCAGCCCATACGCTGCCTGTATAGCAAATTTCATCAAAATCCGTTCAGTAATTTCAGTGTGATTGACGGACAAAGACCCAAACAAAAATACATTCAAATTTATAATATTAGTGTGTTTAAATAGGAAAATATTCGAATGTTTATTAATTTGTTTGCATTATAAAATATAATAAAAATATGTTTATTGACCAAATGCTTCACATTACATTTTTGTATGGCCCTGGACCCCACACTAGGATTCCCTGTGTCGTGAGGCCCAGTCTCTACCAGTCAGCAAAACATAGCAATACAAAAGAAAAACCAGATGAAAAGATAATTAAATAAATTTTACTGTTTTCTTTATATAATCCTAATTATGTTACATTGTACAGTGGCATAATGTACACCTCTGCCTACCCCTTCGGGGATAAAAGGCGTGATGTTATGTTATGTCCTAATTATGATATCAATTAGAAAATTTCTTTCATTATTGGAAAACGTAATTAATCTTTTAGCAAAAGATGTCGTTGTCAATGACACTGTGCGGTCGCCAATGGTGGCTTTTTTTTTTTTTTTTTTTAAGGGGGGAAAATCATCTAATGACTGCTCCCGCCTGGGTGAGGCGGAAGGGAGTGTCAGACTCTTCTCTGCACGTCGAGCCGGAGCCCCGGTTACCCGTTAGGTTCTCCGCGACTCCGAATCGGCATCGGCCCTATTGGGCCCCATCTGTGGTGGTCTGATGGCTCTTTGAGGCGCGCGCGGAACGCGACGCGCCGTACGCTCAGGTCTGTTTCTGGTCGGACGGGGAGCCACCCATGCTCGCCGTCCGCAGGCCCGCGCTTACGGTGGCCGGAGATCGTCCCGCGATCCCCGACGCCCGGTGTGTCCTTCGCGATGGCTGGGTTGCGAGGAGGCAGCGCTTCGCTGCCTCACGCGTCCCGCCTCCTCCTTAGCCAGCATGACTGCTTCGCAAAAGGAGGAGACGGCATCCCAGTCCCCCTCGCTCCGCATCATGGCCTGAACTAGGCCCGGACGCGAGAGGTCTCCATCGCCGATCACTTCCCTGAGGGCACGGCGGTGCTCAGCCCACGCAGGGCATTCCGCAACAGTGTGTTCCACCGTGTCCTCAGGGTGGTCCTCGCAGTGATGACACCCGGGCGTTTCCTCCCGCCCCATCAGACACAGGTACCTCCCGAAACTTCCATGTCCGGTGAGGACCTGCGTCAGGCGGTAGGTGAGGACGCCGTAGCGTCTCTCAAGCCACTCCTCAAAGAGGGGACTTACCGCTGCAATAGCAGCGAGCCCAGCCCTCGGTTGCGACAGTCGTTGCTGCCATTCCGCCATGAGATCGCGCCGGAGCTCATCCCGCCACGCACTTATCTGGCGCGGCAGCGGAGTTTCGCCCCGGCGACGTGCCTCCGCGCGCATGCGATACACGCGCGCGAGCACCTTCGCCTCCAGATCCCACGGCGGTATCCGGCAAGGAGGTTCGCCGACTCCCCAGAGATCGTGCGGTATCCGCGGATCATTCGGATCGCCATGACCCTCTGTGCCATAAGCAGCGCCCGAGCGGGCCGCTGCAGCAGGTTCGGCGCCCAAACAGGGGCGCCGTAGAGGGCCATGGACCGCACGACCCCGGCGTATAACCTCCGGCAGGAGGCGTTTGGCCCCCCGAGGTTGGGGAGGATGCGCTTAAACGCAGCCCCCACCCTCGCCAACTTTGGAGCCAAACGTCGGAAGTGCTCCACGAAGTTCCATCGACTGTCGAGGACGAGTCCCAGGTACTTCATCGCCGTCTCGACGCCGATGGTAACCCCTCCCGCCATTATTTGAGACCCACCAGGAGGTGGCGCATTCCCGCGGCCATGAAAACACATGGCCTCGGACTTGTGGAGCGCCACCTCGAGTCCCAACTGCCGGATTCTCTCAACGACTGTCGCAACCGCTGTCGCCATTAAATCGGCCGCCGCCTGGTGCGACCTCCCGTGCGCTAGCACCAGCGTGTCGTCGGCGTAGCATATCATGCTAACGCCGTTCGGGAGGTCGGTGCGCAGCACCCAGTCATAACCGATGTTCCACAGGAGCGGCCCCAGAACCGAACCCTGTGGAACACCGCGTGACATCTCTCGCCGGTTCCACTCGCCCCGGTGACCGGGGTAGATGACGGACCTGTCCGTCAGGTATGCCTCGATTACACGACGGAGGTAGGTAGGCACCCGATGATATCGGAGTGCCTCCAAGATGCAGCTCCAGGGCAGGGAGTTGAAGGCGTTGGCGATGTCCAGAGACACCGCCACTACGACCTTACCCCTGGACACTGCAGTCCCCGTCGTCCGGTCCCTAACGCGCATGATGGCGTCCACCGTGGAGCGCCCTCTGCGGAAGCCGAACTGGCCGTCCGATAGGTCCGGCCCAATATCCGTCAGGTGCGCGACGAGGCGGTTCGAAATGATTCTTTCGAAGACTTTCCCCACCTCGTCGAGCAGCACTATGGGCCGGTACGCGGACGGAGAGTCCGCAGGGCGCCCCGTCTTCCGCACGAGGACCAGTTTTCCCGCTTTCCAGAGCAGCGGGAACTGGCCTCTCTCCAAGCATGCGCTGTAGAGACCGATTAATCGAGGCCTGAGAGCCTCTGAGGCCAGGACCCATGCTTTGCCATGCAAGCCGTCGGGTCCTGGGGCGGTGTTCTTGGCGCCCATCCGGCGCACCGCCGCTCTCAGTTCTGCCTCGGTCACCTCTGGGACGATGTCGTCGTCGTCGTCGCTATAGCCCGCGTCGGGCACCGCAGGGGGCGGAGTCATATACGGAGGGGTGAAGCCCCTCCACAGCCGGGGGAACAGGGCGCCAATTACCTCCTCAACGACCTCTGGCCGGAGACTCTGAGTGAGCGGGGGAGCCCAAGCGCGAAGCTTGTCGCGTACCATGCGGTACGGGCGTCCCCACGGGTCTCTATTCAGAGTCCCCAGCATCTCCCGGCGGGCCTCCTCCTTGGCCCGCAATATCTCCGCCTTGAGGACGGCTTTCGCCGCCCTATATCCCTCATACAACTCCGCCTCTCTCGCCTCCGCATTTGGAGGACGGAGACGGCGCCTGCGGTGCCTAGTGTACTGGCGTCGCGCAGCAGTGCACGCCTTGCGTAAAGCTGCCAGCTCTTGCGACCACCAGTACACCTGGCGCTTTTGTTGCCTCGACCGGATCCGGGGCATCGCCACGTCACAGATCCTGGACATGGCGTCCTGGAGCCACTTGGCCTCATCGTCAATGTCGGCAGGCCTGACCGGTGGTATCACCCAGGCCTGCACGATGGCGGCTTCCAGGAGCAGCTCCCGGTCCAGCTGTTTCAGCGCCCAACGCGGGCCACATGGGGCCTGTCTGACCGGCGGATCCGCGGACTCGGCGGAGACGTTGAACCGGATATACCGGTGGTCGGAGTACGTCTCCACCTCCTCCATGACACGCCAGTCAACGATACGTGGTGACAGAGCAGGGCTGGCGAACGAAATGTCCACCACCGACTCGCCCGCCAATGGTGGCTTGGATTCGATATTGAGACTAAGGAAGATTTCTTCAATTTTAATTTTGGTACGCTTATCCATAGCATAGAATTTACAATTCTATCTGTACTTTAAACTAGAAAATCAGACTTCGTCAACATAACTAGTCAAGTAAGTGAACATAATAATATTTCTGCCCACCCCACAAATAAACAATACGTAACAGCAACACCACAACGTGACTCTCTACTCATCAATTAAAACAAAACAATCATTCAAGAATCCCTAATCAAAGGTTATACCAAAAATAACCCTAACAAACACACAATAAAAGCTATATTCATCTACACCTTACATCACTTATCATTCATTGAAAATCAAAGACATTTTACATAAGAACTTATTATGAACTTGCCTTTCCCAATACAAACACGAGGCAATACACGTGATAGACAATTATGAACTATATTTACGTCATTATAAGTCATACTTCATCTAATATTCTATGCTGACCGGTCATGAGGTCCAATTACCTCTTATGAATGAGGAGTTTATATTGACATACTGCTTTAAAGACTGGAAAGGTAAAGAAGAATTAAAAAATAAGTGAACTAAAATCGCGGGTTACTCACGTGATTATACTGAGAAAAGCTCTACTAGTTTCGAACTACAGAGGGGTTCTTTCTCATGAGCAGCGTGCGCGGTCGCAGTGGCGTCGCGCAGCCCGTCAAATCACTCTCCCAAAGGCAATGGGACGAGCCGCTCTGCAGAAAAGTGAGCGAAAATCTGTTAAACTCCGCTTGTTCATCTGCACAGCGAGCTCACCTTTTGGCTGTGGGTGAGTGGGAGTCGGGGTTATGGCTTCTTGCTTTGCCTTCGTGCAACCTAGGTACTTTGTTGGACGACACCACATTCCGCGCTGCAATTTGTTTAAGGCTTGGAGCTTCATTTTGTTCACCTCATCGTTGTCGTTGTGGTGAAGTTGTCAACAACCTTGGACACCACGGCTTGTCATGTAGCCGTAGTGCGGGCCGTTTTGCTCGACACGCAAGTATTAATGACATAATTCGTCGAACTCTTGCCTCCGTTGGCGTGCCAGCTACTTTAGAACCTAATGGCTTGGTACGCGACGATGGCAAGAGACTTGACGGTATGTCATTATTCCCTTGGAAGATGGGTAGGTCTTTAGTATAGGACGCCACTTGCGTTGATACTCTAGCGCTATCCTATCTTCCAAGCTCAGCGTGTCAAGCCGGTGCTGCCGCTGCTGCTGCCGAGAACCTCAAACGGCGAAAGTATAACAGCCTGATTGGCAATTATGCTTTCGGACCGTTGGTGATTGAAACTTTAGGGCCGTGGGGCCCAAGTGCACATCTTCTTTACAAAGATACTGTAAGAAGGATGGTTGACACTTCAGGTGATCGAAGGGCTGGCTACTACCTTGGGCAAAGGTTAAGCATTGCCATTCAACGTGGCAATGCTGCCACTCTTTTGGGCACCCTACCTCACGGTAACGATGAGGAAATTTCTTTGATGCCTTATGATACATTTTTATCATTTTTTTAAGGTGTAAATATTTTAGTTTTAAATTATTTATATTTTAAGTTGTATATATTTAAATTCTAATCTAATTAAATTAGGTAACATATTCTAAATGTTTCCATTGAGGAGAACATTCAAGAACCTCCAAAATTACTTTTTCAAGCTCTTCAAACAACGAAACAGTATGTCCCAACTCCATAGTTATGACATTGGTTCATGACAGAGCAAGCGTCACGTTTTCCAACACGCGTCATAGAAAAGTTTACAAGAAAATATGACACGTTTTGGTCACGTAATAAAATGTCCACAAATCTAAAATTGTTCACAAAATTTCACATATTTTTCCTATGACGTCATTTGGCAATGGGGGTTGATGTAATATTTTCCTATTACGGTTTCCGACTTCCGTGAATTTCGACATTTCTTTGTTCATGATGTAATTTCGTGGTAACTTATTTTACTTTTCTTACCGTTGTTAGGAAATTGAAAACGTATGTTGCGGAGTTATAACAGATCTTTTTTATGGTCGATCTTTCCAGAAGTAATTTCTAACTTCGAGGTTATCTTAAATGGTCTCACAGAAAACAGCCTATACTGTTGTGTGAGTATGGTTACCGGAAAACAAACCTACATCATCTCCTCCCGTCTCCCCGAACTTCAAACCTTCAGAAAGCCAACAATGCATTTGTTATTTCTCTGGAGTTACAGGTGTCCTTCGGTGGCGAAGATTTCTTATCCTCTCTCTTATTTCTCATCATCCACATCATTCGATCCGTCTGCTTGTCTGCTGCTCTATTCACTAAAAATAAAAGGCTTGAAATTATCTTACTATTCACCATGAAACCTATTTCGTTTTCGCCCCTTGGCAAAGCAGCTTGCCGTAAGGAGTACTTACGATGTATAAAGTAAAATAAAAAAAAGTAAATTTTTTTTTTGGCAACGGAGTCTCTAACAGTGTTGTCGACTATCCTGCCAGTATCGAGTGGTGACGGCAGGTTATTGAGCCGTCGAACTGAACTTTGTGGTAGTTTTAGTTGTTAGTAAAAAAGTAAAGATGTAATTCTTTTTTTGTTTAAACTGTCAAACATCGCGAGGACACCGGTGATCGCAACCTATTGTTATTTAATTGAGTCTATAATGACGGTACTCAAAGGGTTAAAAAATACATAACATAACATCACGCCTTTTATCCTCGAAGGGGTAGGCAGAGGTGCACATTATACTCTAAGTACAATGTAACACCCACTTTTCACTATTTATGTTATGAGTCCCATGTAATAGGGGGTGAGCCTATTGCCATATACCGGGCACAGTTCCAGACTCCGTGCTACTACTGAGATTTTTTAAAAAACCCAGTAATACTTTGCCCGACCTGGGAATCGAACCCGAGACCCCTTACCCGGCAGTCGCAATTGCGACCACTCGGCCAACGAGGCAGTCTTAAATTAGGTTAAAAAATAGATTCTTGGAAATATGCACATGAAGCACTAGACGTTTTGTAGGCACGCGCCACCCGACCAGAAATACCTCTTCCAGAATTACATGGCGTGATGGTTTGATTATGTACTATGAGTTCGTATGCGCATGTTTGCATAAATATTTTACTTCTAATAAAAAATTTCACGGTGTATATTTAAATCATATTATTATTACACACATCTAAGTACCAATGCTTCATAAGTAATGGTACCTACGCTCACGCTTGCACAACTCTTGTCACCGACAGATCATATCGCGTCTGATTAGTGTAGCGTGGGTGTCTGCACGTGTCGAATTTAGGCTAGGCAGCATTACTTACTGTTGATCTTAGAACCGTTGTACACGATTCAATATGAATGAGATTTTGTCAACTATAATAAACCACTAGAGGAGGCCCAATTAACACCCCCCTCTCCCTCTCCCCAGTATCCTCAATCCCTGAATCCAACAATCCTCAAATTCCTAATCCCTAAAAGGCTGGTTACGCACTAACACTCGTGTCCAAACACTCCTCTTGTGTTCCAGGTGTCCATAGGCGACGCCGATTGCTTACCATCAGGTGATCCGTCTGCTCGTTTACCGGCTTATCCCACTTAAAAATAGAAATAAATAAACTTATAATCGTATGAATCAACTTGTATCATGGATCGCTAGCTTAACCAAGTAACGGTGTAAGTTACGGCACCTTATCTAATGTAATGAATACATTTATGATAAGTGGGTAGGCAGAGCTTGCTAAACACATCATTGTGTGGGTACCTACATTAGTGCTAAGTCTTGTATATTGTGTTTTATGTACCAACCGCTGATTTATATCGTTTTGTACATGTATGTAAATTGTTTATTGACTCTTAGTGTTTACAATCGCAAACTATGAAACCATGTGAAAACGTATGTTCTAAAAAGAAAAATACGACAGCAAACTTTAAAACAAATGTAATTTGAACGACTAGACAATTGGGTAGTTTCCAGGGTATCAAAATTAAAAATCTTATTAACTAGTCTGTCAATTAGATAATGAAAAAATATTAGACACGTATTTTTTTATTTTCTCGTATTGAGTTGCAATACTTAAATAAAATGCCGCTAAGTTTAGGAATGGGAGGTCGTTACGTCATAACGTGCTACAAAATGTGACACGCTGTGACGTCACACGATATTTCAAATTAATGTATCGTCGAAAGTATTTAATGTTGTGAGAAAAGAAAAAATACATTTTTAAAGTTTTAAATTAATGTACAAGATGGGCATTAAAATAAAAATTAGGAAACTACCCTATTGTGACAAAGTTATTTACACCTAACAAAGGAAATAATGGTTGCCACGACAAACGAATTGATGGTCTGACGAATCTGGAACAAAAAAGTGGCGGTTATGCACTCGACATGCCTTTTATATCGATCTAAATATTCTTCTAACTCCAACGATTCCCAACAGTAATCAATAATCAATAATTATAATCCAGTACGTCATGATTTTTAATCTCTATAGGGGGACAGACATGAATGAAGAAACCTTTTGTCATATACCGAGTAAAATTATTAAAATTCGTAAACTCTTATTGCATTTTCATGACCCGGGTATCCAATCTGTGATCCTAAGCTCGCATTTTTAATAAACGAGATAGGTTGTATATACGTCTAAATATGTGCTTAATTCCAGTCAACTTAATAGGGTCAGTAATATTACGCAAGTCGTTACTGTAACTAGGCTATCGACGGGTCAACGGCCGATAACAAGGACACTTTATAAAACATATTTTTTATGACATTTATTCGTCTACTGATAACATTTGCGTGTGATGTCATATTTTGTAATATGTGTGAGTATAATAAATGGTTTGTTGAACTATTTCGTAACTGCATTATTATAACTTCACGCCTGTGCCCCTCTCATGGGGGTAGGCAGAAACTATGGAACGCCAATTACTACGATTCCTACATACCTTTTTCGCTTCATCAAAAGTCATCAATCTTCTCATGCATGCTCGTCGGGTAAGAGTACCTTTAATTAAGCTCTTCTTTAATATATCGCCAATCTGGTCACTATATGTCCGTCTAAGGCGCCCTCTTTTTTTATGACGGGGGGAAACCTTCTAAAGGCGCCTAGCCTTTTTGGGGATAAAAGACTAGGGGGTGTGGGATTTTTACCTCACTAAAACCACCCCAGTGGCCACCATCAATACCTGAAGATAGTGGTCGGCCCATCAAATATAAAAAAAACGATTCAAATAAAAAAACAATTCATCCTAACTTGAGTTATAAATGCTGTAACATTATTTAAACATAATAATTATGTATATATAATACACATACATGTAATTCAGTTTCATGAAACCGTCTGTAATAAGTGTTCAGCTTTTCAGCCAGACAACAAAGGCATTTAAATCACTCGCCAGACAGGTTATCACTGAAATGTCAACATATATATGTATACTAATATATATATTATATTATGTAGTTATATGTGTGTAACAATGTATGCGTTGTGTAAGGATATTATAAATTATGTTTTACATACATAACATCACGCCTTTTATCCCCGAAGGGGTAGGCAGAGGTGCACACAGAAATAACATCCACTTTTCACTAATTATGTTATGAGTCCCAAGTAATAGGGGGTGAGCCTATTGCCATATACCGGGCACAATTCTAGACTCCGTGCTACTACTGGGATTTTTTTAAAAACCCAGTAATACTTTGCCCGACCCGGGAATCGAACCCGAGACCCCTTGCCCAGTAGTCGCTCTTGCGACCACTCGGCCAACGAGGCAGTCAAAAATTATTTTAAATTAACATACATTATTGTTTTCTAGCCAGACAACTGTCTCTGCCTACCCCGTTGGAAAATCTTAGGTTACGTTATGGTGCTGTATCACATCATGTTTATATGTAAAAGCTGTAGGTAAAGGCATGTAGGATAAAAAATATTTTGAGTTATGAAGCAAACAGTACCAATATAATACCTATATTTGCTATTTTAATTAGTTTCGTTCTTTATTTGATTAAGTTTTCACAAAATGTAATGTACCGACTGGATAAATATTATAATTTGATTTTCACAATTGACATATTCAATTACATAGGTAATATTTTTTTTGATTAAAAAAAAATATTACCTGAAATATTACGTGGAGTAAGAATCTAGATGTTATAACCACGGTCTATATGTAGTACATAGAATAACCGATTATAATTTTGAAATAGTAATAACAAAAAAGTAATTTGGATTTATTCGGGCAAAATAATCGAAATAAGGCTTGCATATTGCCAATCACACTTAACGCAACATTAAAATTACGCCACCCTCGAGTCATTCACTTTCAAAATCAAACATTTTTTTTTAGTATATTATAGAAACAAAGCTAGACATTTAAATATGTCTGAAAGAACATCAAATTGCTTAAGCCTTCAGAACATTAAATTATAAACCAATCAATTCCCAATAATTCGAGCTTTATTTACTCATAAAAAGGGTCTATTTTCGTACGAAAACAATTCATAAAAGATAAAAAGCTCGTAGTAGGAAGACATTGGAACAATAAAAGGCGAAAGTTGGAGTTCGTCGACCCTTATCGGCAAGGGAATGTTATCATGCTACGCGGCTACGATTCGGGGGTCAACGACCGCGTAGGCGTGCTACGAATATTTTACGTAATTTCTCCTATTATAGTTTATATTATTTTAATGATAGAATTGTAATTGTTATGTTATTGTTATTTTGAATATAATTGACACGTGTCTTTACTTATGGTTTGAAGTTATTTAAGTTCATTGAGTTTCATATAAGGCTTTCATTACTCAAGGTAAATTTTCATTGATCTTGTATGTATAAATGAGTATTGTCTTGCTTGTGATTCATTTGAATCATAATTGTGAAGATGGTGATAACAATATTATGTATTATAACTTACGTGAGACATACTAAATTAATTATTATGTTTTTCTCTTAGCTTACTCGTGTAATTTTGAGGATCTTACTTTAATACGCTCATGAATATGAGCCTCTAGCATGGCTTGAAACAGCTAATCGAGTTCTTTGCCAAACAAATACGTGAGTAAGCCAAAAAACGTTAATAATTAATGGTGACAACAATTTTGAACATGAAATTATGAAACACATGGCGGTACATGAGATTGTTATTTTTTTTTCTTTTTTTTTAAACGTTGCCCCACACTAGGATTTTCTCCTGTGTCGTGGGTGCGTTTACAAACATACAATATCACATACACATGACACCCAGACCCGGAACTACAATCTGTGGATCACACAAAGAGTTGTTCCGTGCGGGAATCGAACCCGGGACACGTTGCGCGGCAGCTAGTTGCCCAGCCACCGCGCCAACCGTGCAGTCAAATAATATTAATAATAATTATAAGTCAGACATCCATCTCAGGAGGCTGGCGTTAGGTGGATGGATCAAGGGCCTGATACAGAAGGCAGTTCTCCTAGAAACGGCACGTATCGTGAGGAGGTTTCTGTCTCTGCAGCCCTAACCACCGGTAGCTTGGACCATGCTCCCGCTACTGGTCGGGTCCTATTTTTTATATTTTTAAATATTATTTTTTTTATTTTGTAAGTAGTATTTAGAAATAAAATTTATAGAGAATTTTAAATAAATATATGTAAATTATAAGTGTACCATTCTAATATATCTACTGTAGTATTCACTTTAAATGATCACATCAACTCAAACTATTTCATTTCTTTTATATAAACAGCTTAGTTACTCAAATCAAAACCCTCAATCGACATTCTACAGTCTGAAAACTGAAAAAAGGCTCCAAAAAGGTTCAACACAATGAATACAACAATCAATAACTAAGTTTACATAGTAGACGCAATAAAACCTTCAGTTGCGTCGCGTCGGGGCCAACGACTTCAGCTGAATTTTATTTCAGACAGGCTTGTGAAAGTAAATGAACTTTCCCTTTCAGGTTCAGGGACGAATTCAGTTGATAAGGGTTGGTTTCGCGTAACTTATTGTGGTTTTGCGAAAGAGTGACATCTTAATGTAAAAGATAATGATTTTGAAAAAATGATTCTTGTTCTTTGAAAGAGTAAGGTGTCCGACAGATGGATGGATCCGGAGATAGGTATCCTATTGATGGACTATAAACTAGCTACCAGCAGTGGGCTGTCAAACGCTATCAATGTTTTTAGTTTAGTTATGGTGCAGATGTCATTGTAATTACACTTTACAATTGTAATTGGCGACTCATGATTAACCTTCTAAAAACCTATCATACTTTACTAGAATTTTCGTATTGATAATTACGATAATATTTCATTTACCCTGACCACACAACACACACTGACATAGATAAAAATCTATCTATATAAATAAAAATTAATTTCCGTTTGTTAGTCTCGCTTTAACTCGAAAACGGCTGAACCGATTTGGCTAATTTTGGTTTTGAAATGTTTGTGGAAGTTCAGGAAAGGTTTAAAAGTTGGGAAAACATTGGAGAAGGTACGAAATGTGCCGTGTCAGCTAGTACATTATAATAATCAGTCACATTAGCATCAAGTTGATGAATGAATGAATTTTCAATCATGAATTTTCTTCAAGCACACCCAAAGATGAGGGAGAGCCATGCTTCGACCCGAATGGGCTGGCTCGACAGGAGTGATACCCTCACAGAAAACCGACGTGAAACAACGCTTGCGCTGTGTTTCGTCGTGTGAGTGAGGTTACTGTAGGTGCAATTACTTACCCTCCATCTTTCCCAATCCCTGAATCCCCAACAATCCTCAAATTCCTAATCCTAAAATGCCGGTAACGCACTTGTAACGCCTCTGGTTTTCCAGGTGTTCCTGGGCGACGCCCATTGCTTATAATCAGGTGATCCGTCTGCTCGTTTACCGGCTTAATGCATAAAAAAAATATGAGTACTCAATTCACGGCTTATTATTCAATAATCGTTACCCAACACTACACCTTAGTAAACAGCCATAGATATAAAAATAAACTAAAAAAATTAACAATTTCAATAAAATAAAACAAGATCACAATAATTTAAACTAAAAGGATCCCAAATCCGTTCACATCGGCCCATACAGCATCCTAATCGATCGGTCATCGAACTCTGAACTGTCTGTCCTAAGCAATAAGACATATATCTCTTATATACCTTATTTATATACAAGGTCCTTGACCCTAGTTTAGGTGCATTTATTATTTTGACCGTGAAAACATTGAATATATCTGTATTTAGTTGTCTGAGAGTATTTTTGTTTATTTATATGCAGGAACGTACATAATATGTTATTATGTATCGTTATGTCAAGTGGTCTCGAGTGAAACTGCCAAACGGGGAGGCCTTGCTTCGAGAAGTAAGTAACGGAAGAAAAAAGGTAAAAGGAATTTCAGAAATTTCAGTACTATGAAAATAGTCTTAGGTTTCATAATACTATATAGTCTGCACAACCTCCCAGAACCGCTGCAACTCCTGTAAGCCAGGATCTACAGTAGAACAGCTGCAACTCCTGTAAGCCAGGATCTACAGTAAGGTAATCCGGTGTTTTCATGTTTGAATCTACTGTAGATCCTGGCTTACAGGAGTTACAGCAGTTTTGGGAGGTTGTGGCGAGCTTGTCCCAAAAAAAAATACTATATAGTCTAGGTTAGGTCTTGATTTGTTTTTTTAATCAGATACAACAATATGAAGCTAAGCTAATATCTATGAAGAAAACAGTGTGAAATTGGTGTTAAAGAATTGTTCGACGTGAACATAGTGGAAATATAGTATGTGTTTTGAAAGCAACCAGTTTGAATCAAGACTTGCTTTTGTCGTCACTTCGAACACAATGAAAAAGATTATCCAATTGATTTCGATCCTCAACCCATAATACATTATTCGTTATAATAATAATATCACATATTCTGACTCCACAGTTGGCGTAATGGATAGGCAAGACCAACCGACTATTGGACAATATGCAACGGCTTGATTCCCTGATGGAAAAAAATATTCGTTCATCAGCTTATAGAGAACCACTGCTTGACATAAACCTCTTTGTTTGTGTGACATACGATTTCTTGCTTTGATTCTAAATGTAATGTGTATGTGATATGAAAGTATATTTGTACATCCACCCACGATACGGGAGGGAATCTTTGTGTAAATAGGTATACATTTTTTATGGCATAAGCCAGTAAACGAACAGACGGATCACCTGATGGTAAGCAATCGGCGTCGCCCATGGACATTTGGAACACCAGAGGCGTTACAAGTGCGTTACCGGCCTTTTGGGGATTCAGGGATTGGGGAGGAGGAGGGGGTAATTTGGCCTCCGGTAACCTCACTCTTATGACGAAACATAACGCAAGCGCAAACATAAAAGTTTCTTACATGATAGACACAATTGTACTTTGAATACACCTTATTACAACCAGATAATTTACATGAAGGTCAAATTAAACATATTACATTTATGTTAAACATGGATTTACTCATGATTGTCGCCTCCGAGTGGGATGCAACCAAATCATTTTGTTTTTATAACCGATGCAGTGCAAATATAACACACACAGAATTAGCAAGAGAATAGATATGACATTGAAGAGACACTAGTGACGTAGGTATTCTGGAAATGTCTTCGTAGTTCGCCGCCAAATTACGATGGAGAAAATGTGAAAGTTTTTTTTTATGGAATAGGAGGCAAACGAGCAGATGGATCACCTGATGGTAAGCGATTAGCCTCAACCATGGACAACCGCAACACCAGAGGAGTCACAGGTGCGTTGCCGGCCTTTTAAAAAGAAATACGCTCTTTTCTTGAAGGTTTGAAGGTCGTATCGGTTCGGAAATACCGCTGACGACAGATCATTCCACAGTTAGGATAGGAGCTCATAGAATTATATGTTTTGTTTTATGTCTCAAAATAGGACAATCCGCACCAATCTTCACCCCATCTATGTAAGTTTTGACAAAAAAAACTATACTAATCCGATAATCAAAACTGGAATTAGAGTTATGATCGATTATCGGATGTTATTCTACCAACGATTAAGTTCATTAGTCGCAGATTGAAGTCCCAAATCTGACAAAGCAGCTTAGATATTGGCCACGATCATAACGTATGACAATAAGCAACGTTATTTTTAGTGTTATATTATCTTACCATATACACAATCAATAATAATAACAATCTCATTAACAGATGCCATATCTATTTAAACAATAACTCTATGGTTGGTTTAGATCAACGGCCGCTCGCCCTTGTCCGTTCTGAGTCTTATGTAAATCCAATGCTCGGGTTTGTTCACATTGCTCGGCTCACGCAAGTCGTGACGTGGGTACGTCCGCGTTATAGTTGTTGTGGGGTAGGCAGAGGTCCAAGTTTATTAATAGTTTTAGTAGACAATTGAGACAATTGTTGATTCTTGTTATAGGTATCTATGATAGACATGCTAGTCGATTAGTTGCTAATGTGATCTTAGATTTGATTTCTGCAACAAAGAAGGGAAAAGTTAGGATCAAAATTCTCCAAAATAATACTGTCCTGGCGTTGTATTTTGTGAAAATAGCGAAATGTTACTGTGTATGTGTAATCTCATACACAGTTTTTAAAGAATACCTGCATAGACATAATTAATAGGCTCATTTTTAAGAGGGGAAAATCATCGAATGACTTTTCCCGCCTGGGTGAGGTGAGAGGGAGTGTCAGACTCTTACTGACTAAAAACCACCCTGTTCCTTTTCCTGCATTTCGAGCTGTAGCCCCGGTAACCCGTTAAGTTCTCCGCGGCTCCGAGTTATTAGGCTTAGATATGTTATTTTTTATATTATTTGGGTATTAACAAAAGCATAAAATAAAATAATGAACAGGATATACATACGCGATAAATGATTATTATCATAATACATTGCTTTTTGGTAAATTCCCAGTACAAACCCGATTGCAACATCCAATATGTATCTGTGGAAACTCCTATTAATTTAACTCTACCAGTAAATCCGTTGTATTGATTTTATATCATTACCTATTCAATCAAATAATGCGTAATTCTTTTAATAATATTATATTACTTTATTTTGTAAAGATTTAAGGGCAAGAAATGCCTTGTTGGCCGAGTAGTTTCAAGTGCTACTGCCGGGCAAGGGGTCTCCGGTTCGAGGCCCGCCCCGGGTGAGCAAAGTATCAGTGTAATACTTTTATGTTATTTATTTTTTAAGGGGGAAAAATCATCGAATGACTGCTCCCGCCTGGGTGAGGGGAGTGTCAGACTCTTACTGACTAAAAACCACACCGTTCCTACTCCTGCTCTTCGAGCCGGAGCCCCAGCACACTGCCCGACAGTCGCACTTACAACCGCTCAACGAGGCAGTCACGTAGGTACTACTCTCCAAAACAAAACCTATAAAACTGCACTACAGAGTGCACTCGAATCTAATGAGATACTAAAACTAGAACTCACCAGCGTTCTATGAACTGCTATAAACAGCTATGAATCACAAGACTCCATAAACTGTCAAACACCGCGAGGACACCGGTGACCGCCACCTAGTGTTCTTTAATTGTGTCTCTTTTCCTTATGGGACAAGCCCGCCACAACCTCCCAACACCGCTGCAACTCCTGTAAGCCAGGATCTACAGTAGATACAACCATGAAAACACCGGAACACTAAAGTCCGGCGCGTCCCAGGGTCATGAGTAACTGTCTTGGTTCCCGCAACGAAGTTAATCAGAAGATATTATAAGAGGAGAAGAAGGAAAAACGATGGTTTCCACTTCCCTCGGAGTTTACTCGGTTACTCGGTTTACTGCAGGAGACAGAATGAATTAAGCCTAAAGGCACAAAAAAGAGACTGTACAACTGGGTGAAGCCCAGTCACCAAGCACTACGGAAATTTGACTAAAAACTAAGTGGGTCCTATGTGTGAGCTGTTATACTTGCTTCCAATAATAGGTATGACAAAAACGCCTAAACGCACGGAAATTTGTTCTAGATTCCACAAGGTCCGTAGTAGCTTTGATTGTGTCTATAATGATGGCACTCAAAGAGTTAAAGAGTGCCCCCAACATCAGAGATAGCCTTATCTTCAAATTATTTGCGTGAAAACCAGCCCGTAACAGACTTCGCTCTGGGGTCAATAACTTCGCATCCCTTGAGACTCTCAAGTCAGTAACTTTCACGAAAATACAGAAAAATGAACGACATAAATATAATAATAGTTACGACAGGGAACTTGGCTATGTTCTTGTAAGGGACTCATAAAATATAATAATAATATTCGTCTGAATTTTATTACGTCATATAAGGTCTTTGTTATGTATACTAATATTATAAAGCTGAAGAGTTTGTTTTTTTGTTTGTTTGTTTGAACGCGCTAATCTCCGAAACTACTGATTCGAATTGAATAATTATTTTTGTGTTGGATAGTCCATTTATCGAGGAAGACTATAGGCTATAAAACATCTCGCTACGACCAATAGGAGCCGAGCAGAGCGGGTGAAACCGCGCGCAAGTAGCTAGTATGTCATAAAACTGCAAGGACCTTCCAAAGGATGGGTGAAGGGTTCCTCTAAAGATTTTTTTTCTTTTTAACTACTCACTAGGATTTTCTATGTCGTGGGTGTGTTTACAAACATACAAGTTCACATACACATGACACTCAGACCCGGAACAATAACCTGTGGATCACACAAAGAGTTGTTCCGTGCGGGAATCGAACCCGCGACACGTTGCACGGCAGCCAGTTGCCCAACCACCACGCCAACCATGCAGTCAAACTATCAGTGATCTTCAAGTCGTTAGCCAAGTGTGGGGATATGATGGAGTACCCGATCTTAAAAGCTTAAGAGTGAATCCCCTGTCCAGCAGTGAAAGTATCCTGGCTGATGGTTATGATGAAGAAAGAAAGAAAGAAAGAAAGATTATTTATTTGTAAAACATGCGTATACATAAATCGAGTAATCAGACATGCAAGATGTTAAATAATATGATGTGCGTCCATGTTTCGCCAATAGTGGCATACAAATTTTATAGGTATAAAGATTATATTCAATTTCATTAAAATCAGCAATTTGTACAATAATAGTCATTATTAAATTACATTACAGAGATAAACATTTGAATTTGATGTCACAATATTTCTAAATTAGGTAGTTACTTATATGATAGTCTAAAATAAATTTCGTCTAGTACATATATCCATTATTACGCAGTCAAATAGTGGTCCTTACAATAAGTCAATTTATTTACAAATCAATACTAAATTATATTATTATGTCCAGTAGGTATACAAAAAAAATTATAAAAATGTACATTGTATTAATATTATTCTTCAACCATTAAATATGTTATACGAAGTCTGAATTTGAAAGTATTTTTCATTCAAAAAGTCCTGAACACTGTAATAGGCTTTATTAACTAAAAACCTTCTCAGCTTATTTTTAAAATGTGTCAAGGGTAGTTCTCTCAAAATTTTAGGTAATTTATTAAAATAGGCGCCATACAGAAAATACTTTTACGCATGAGGGAAGTTCTCGCAGTATGCGTGCATATCCTACTGTTATCGCGCCTGTTACGTGGGACTATTTCATTTAATAGTTTAAATTGGTGTGAATTCGTTTTGACAAATACATGATGATGATGACGTAGAAGTCAACATTACATGATGACGTTGAACAAGTTATTTCGTTGTTCAACGAAACATAGTAGTACAGTCATTTGATTTTTACTTGGAAAGATTTCCGGGAGTTTTGAAAATTGGTAATTTTATAGATTTTGACGTGCTCTTGCCGAATTTTTCCTTTGCCACCTCGTATCTTTGCCGCTCACGCCGCCATATTGCAAAAATGGCGCCTTCAAGCAGTTTTTTGATAATAACTCCTTTCCGACGCATTTTACAAGAAAAATATATTTTACAAAATAATAGAAGAGAAAATTTTCAAATGAAATACGAAAAAATAAAATAATTATTATTATTATTATTTTATTTCAACCAAATGACTGTACTATAGGCAATTTGGAAACATCTTCTCTTCGTTTGAACTGAAATTTTGAAAAACCAAAAACTTTTTTTATTTACCTATTCCTAGAATTGAACCCAATACAAGTCTTTGCACTTACGACCGTAAAACGGAGAAGAAAGTCAAAGTAATGATAACAATTTATTTTGTAACATTTTGTAATTCTCGGAATTAATTTATTTCTTTCAGTAAGTATACAGAATCTGTTTAATCAACTCGTCTAATGATATCTTTTGATTAATATCGTTAGAGTTTCAAAACAGTTTATTTTTGTTTTAAAGTCAAAGTCAAAGTCATAATCGTTTATTTCAATTAGACCAGGAAGACTTTTGAACATCAAAACTATTTAAATATTTTAAAAAATATCAGTCTGTCATTCAACCCTCTAGTGAAGCAACAATATTTGCTTGTTCCAAGGTGTAGATTTCTATGGAGAAGATCGAGCAAGAAACTCAATAGGTTACTCTTTTTTTTCAATTAGGTTTACAGTACAATATTCTTGATTACATTGTTTCGTTGGTTCATAAGTTCAAGATCAGAGTCTAATTTTATTTTTCGCTAACTTTTCCTCAGCATACAGTACAAGTACCGGATTACTTTAGGTGCTACGCCACGTTAAGTGACAGTTTAGGGATATTTTGTAAAAACGGACATAAGTATTACTACTAAACTACCCCCTTCCCTTGCCCAATCTCCCCAATCTCTGAATCCCAACATTCCTCTAATTCCTAATCCCCAAAAATCCGATAGCGGACTTGTAACGCCTCTGGTGTTGCAGGTGTCTATGGACGACGATTGCTTACCATCAGGTGATACGTCTGCTCGTTTACCGGCTTGTCCCATAATAAAATAAAACATGTAAATACTGTCTGACTGCCTCGTTGGCCGAGTGGTCGCAATTGCGCCTGCCGAGCAAGGGGTCTCGGGTTCGATTCCCGGGTCGGGCAAAGTATTACTGGGTTTTTAAAAAAATTCTCAGTAGTAGCACGGAGTCTGGAACTGTGCCCGGTATATGGCAATAGGCTCACCCCCTATTACATGGGACTCATAACATAAATAGTGAAAAGTGGGTGTTACATTGTACAGTGGTATAATGTGCACCTCTGCCTACCCCTTTGAGGATAAAAGGCGTGATGTTATGTTGTTATGTGTAAATACTGTAAGGTTTATCTCTACTTATCCTTTGTGTGCATGTATAACAAATGTAACGTTACGTAGTACACTCATTTAAGGAAAACAATATCATCGTCACATACATATTGTATGAATAACGAATTGATAACAAATATACAATTAGTTAAAAGTTTATTAACATTTTGATAATACTCAAGTTAATGCTATGAAAAATTTTATCTTACTACAAAATATAATTATTATTCATTGATTTACATATTATTTACTATTCAATAAATATTAATATGAGAACGATGACTGTCTAGTATGTATTTAGTAAAATACTGTCGTTCATTCATCTTTGTCGTATTGGGTTCGTTGTTGGTCAGTTTTATTATTTATCTATTATTGACCTGTCGAGGCTTAACTTTCTATGGGATAAGCCGGTAAACGAGCAGACGGATCACCTGATGTTAAGTAATCGATGCCGCCCATGGACATACGGAACACCAGAGGCGTTTCAAGTGCGTTAACGGCCTTTTGGGGATTTCAGGATTTTCAGGGAATCTGGGAATCTGGGACTCCGGTCGAGCCGGCCCAATCGTTCCGAAGCATGGCTCTCATACAATTAACTGTCCCTGCTTATCCGGTGACTCGTGGCCTTTTTACCAGCCGCCCCTAAACTATCCCTTAACTATTCTAACCTTACCTTAAGGATTTTTTAAATTTAAGAGAAATGGTGAAAACTGGCATACTTATTTCATTCTTAAATAAAAACCTTCTAATGATAAATAACTCAAAAAATAGAACATTACCGAAACCAGTTTATTTACAATCAGATATTAGCATTTTTTACAAAGATTTAGTTTTGCAAAATTCCGAAATTCTGAAATTCAGTTTGTAACAAGAAGTCTACAAGCATGGCTGGGAAATGGCAAAGGGGTCGGTCCCTACAAGGATTCCATATAGGGGACCTCCTGCTTATCCCTTTGGGAAATTAGCCCGTCTATCTACTTTAAGTTGGTGCAATCTTCATAAACACAACAGCCAAGTAACGGTATTCGATTTCCATGTCTTGTGAAGTTGGCATGGAGTTTTTTCAGAACCTTATATTATAAAATAAGTTTAAAAATAAATAAAAGAAGGAAAATATTAGTGCACATGTCTTTTAATTTTCATCAGTTAATATAATAACCAGAAATTATGCAATAAGTCTGTAATCCCCAATTCCACTTCAGCAAGCGTGATCAACGCACATTCCTTTACCGTATGCGAAGATGCTATCACTCAGTGTGAGTTTTAAGGTTGAGCGAACTGCCTGATCCGGAGCTGCAGACCAATTAACAGGTCATCAGGGGCCTGTCTCGAAGCAGTAGTAAGAACGGAGTGGTTTTTAGTAAGTAAGATTCTGGCACTCTCTCTCGCCTTACCTAAAAAAAAGGTTTTTTTCCCCTCTAAAAAAAGGTTAATAATGAACTAAGTGGCATTGACATAATTTAAAAAAATGTAAGACGAGGGCACGGACCAAGAGTCCGTGGAAAATTAATATGTAACATTCAATTTAAAAAAAACTAAGGGGATTTTTTACTGCACCTCTATTTAGAAATTTAAGCAAAAAAATTACTGTAGGTACTACAAATGAAGTACACATTATAAAAACATATTACATCGTAAAACAAAAATACTGATTTGCACACAAATTGTTCAAATATTAGAATTACTTACAAAATAGGTTAGGTTAGGTTACGAATTAGTACATAGTATAATTGATTTATTTGATGAGCAAATTTAGTGTGCAATTCAGTATTTTTGGTGGTAATTTCGAATATTTTGATTAAAAAAAGGGAATTTACAGTTAAAGTACCAATACCACCCAAAAACTAAGTGGCACGTGTATTGACATACATCGGATAAAATACTCCATTATATTAATAGAATTATCAATAAAATTACTCGAATAAAATACCAAAACCGAGATACAGAGTTTTACAACGAATATTTGTGACGCCATTAGTCCAACACGTCATAGTTTTAACGATTTACTTTAAATCAATTAATGTGCACAAATAATTATTAATTATTAAGTTTCCCATACCTGTAATACGAGGAATTTATAAGATAAGAGATTTTCTACCTTTTAATAAATCATTTAGTATTTATATTAAATTTTATAGAATTACCTACTGGAATTTAATCCCGTGATAACCATATAAATAAGTATATATTACAATTTAATTTATTAAATTCTTGAATTAAATATACAAATGAATATTGTGCTAAGGATCAGCATGATTACGATCCTTAGTTCATGATGGTTGGATCAGAATGATTATAATCCTTTTCTTAAGCAGACGGGCAATCATTTATTTATTTATTTTTAAACAGTCACAACGGCAGTAAACTCAATTACAGTAACTGACATGTTTACAACAATAAAACATAAATAAAAGAAAAAGAACAGTAAAACTTAATTAGGTAAAACAAGAGTTTTCTCTCGCAGTACTTCAAGTGTTTTGATAAAATCTCCTTCCATTCGTCTGCAAATCAGAAAAACCAGACCAGTACGACGCGTCGCGTTCCGCGCGCGCCTCTAAGAACCATCAGACCACCACAGATGGGGCCCAATAGGGCTGATGCCTATACGGATCCGCGGAGAACTTAACGGGTTACCGGGGCTCCGGCTCAAAGTGCAGTAGTAGGAACGGGGTGGTTTTTAGTCAGTAAGAGTCTGACACTCCCTACCGCCTCACCCGGGCGGGAGCAGTCATAAGTTGATGTTCCGCCCTTTAAAAAAAACCGTCCGCAAATAGATCACTACTTGGATTGGAATCCAGGAGATCATTGAGCGCGGCCAGAGTGCGAGGAAGGTGTTTTAGCGTGTGCGACGGTACGACATGAGGACATGCAAATAGCCTTTGATTTTTACCCCGGCAGTTATCTGGGACGTTAAATCATCAAATATCTCCCCCAGCCCTGGGTGAGGCATGAGCGCGTCAGCCAGAAGATACATGGGATTGGTACCTCACGAAAATCACCTCGGTAGCCATCACCACTATTTATACGTTAGTGCCGAGTCCAGGTCAAGTCTAGGGTTAATGGTTAACCTATACGTAAGAAGCATGTTTATGGTTGGAAGATGAAAGCCAGAGCTGGTGAGGCAGTGATTGACGATGATGATGAGCCTTGTAATGTTGGGTGTATCATACATATTTATAAACATTTTTTATTTAATTTGTTACATAACTTCACGCCTTTTATCCCCGAAGGGTTAGGCAGAGGTACACTTTACGGCACTTAATGCCACTATACAATACCTCTATAACACCCACTTTTCAACACTTATGTTATGAGTCCCATGTAATAGGGGATGAGCCTATTGCCATTTACTCATAGACTCCGTGCTACTACTGTGATTTTTTTTAAAACCCAGTAATACTTTGCCCGACCCGGGAATCGAACCCGAGACCCCTTACCCAGTCGCACTTGCGACCACTCGGTCAATGAGGCAGTCTAGTATAATTTGCTAGTATTGAATATTAAAGTTAAGTTATTTATTTTGTCTGATATAATATTGTGACTTTTTTTATTTTATGTTTTCGTTGCTTCTATCACCTGAAGCAATAGATAGAGATCATGTAATATAGTAAAATTTTTAGGTTTGGATGTCTCAGTTGTCAGTCATGAGCTTACAGTCCTATGAAGTTCGATTCTTTAACCTCTGTTTTAAATGCAACTGCTGACTGTGTAATAAACCAATTTTTTGAAAATATAGGTATCGAACTTTACTCCTGTTAAACGTCTACTAGACTATTACAAGCAAAAAATAAACAAAAACTACACATGAATAAACTTGTACACTAAATACACAAAGAATTTATTAATAAAGTGCGCAATCCACAGTTACAAAACGTATATCATACACATACACACACACAGGACACAGGATATTCCTGTATATGTGTGCGAAAGATTAACATAGATCACTGTACATTTTTCCCTGAAACTTATGCATGTGTGCATATGTCTGTGTATTTTACACTGTAAATATTGTAACGGACATGTGTGAAGTTTGTTTACAAGCAGATTAAAGTCTAAATAGAAATATGCGAACAATTTTAAAAGCTTTTAATACTGTAATGAAAGTAGAAATCTATACAAAGATGTCTATGTGTGAGTGCAGACTGCAGTTGAACGCACTGAATGTCTTGCTTTATACATGTGTGGGTGCACCCTTCTCGTCTCGACCACATTCGAATTGCGTTTTTTAAAAATACTATCACGCTTTATGTAGCATGAGTTAAGATTCATTTTTGATTGGCTTCGGCTTTGTGGGGTGTTTTTATAAGTTTGTAAATTTATTTTGAATCACATAGTGGTTATGCAGTGTATGCATGTTGTTGGTGTGTATGTGTGTGTTCACCTTGAAAAGCGTCAGTTCTTTGTGCAATGGGTTATTCGGTTAATGGCACCAAGAAAGTCAATGGCGCGGATGGCTTGCTTGTAGCGTCAGCAGATAATATTGTGATGACGAATATTATTATTATTAGTCTTTCTATTATTATATAATATTAACACTGTTGAATGTCCTTAAGACGCAATGAAATTGAAGTTAAATTCACATGGTTATTTAAATCATATATCATGGTCATTTATTATCGTTAGTAACAAATGCACCTCTGTCTACCCCTTCGGAGATAAAAGACGTGATGTTAGGTTATGTTAACAGGTGTATTCTACACTGCTATCGCCATAGATCAACATGGGGTTCTTCAAGATGGAAATAAATAGGTTTTTCAAGTCAGCAAGGCGCATGTTATGTCCCAAGTGTTGCAAGCGTTTATAGGCCACGGTAATCACTTACCATCTAGTTGGATGTCCTTTTTGCCACCATCGTGGTATAAATAAATCAGAGCACCCGTTCATGACATTCTTTTACTGGCTTCTGCTAGCGTCTTCGTCCGCGTTCTAATGAAAGTAGCCTATTATTTTTTTCTAGACTATAATCTACATCTACCTATGTAATCTACTATATAAAAATAAGTCGGGTTTTCCTTCCTGACGCTATAACTCCAGAACGCACGAACCGATTTCCACGGTTTTGCATTCGTTGAAAAGGTCTCGGGCTCCGTGAGATTTATAGCAAAGAAAATTCACTAATCACCAAACGAAATGCTACATAAAATGAAGCCATCTGGTGGCGAAACGGAGTTCGCCGGGTTTGCTAGTTACTTATATAATGCTTATGTGGGAGATCCACGCTTCGGCACAAATGGGCCAGTTCGACCGGAGTGATACGACGGCCGAGCAGATAAGCGACGTGATACCACGCTTGCGTTGTGTGAGCGATGTTACCGGAAGCCTAATTACTCCCCTCCGCAGTCTCCCCAATCCCCACAATCCTCAAATTCCTAATCCCCGAAAATCCGATAACGCACTTGTAATACTTTTAGTGTTTCAGGTGTCCATAGGCGACGCCGATTGCTTACCATCAAGTGATCCTTCTGCTCGGTTACAGGCTTATCACATAAAAATGTTCATAGGTACTCGTATAGGTAAGTTATATTATATCATACCTAGTTATACTCAAAATAATTTAATTGGTGTTCCCCAACAGCAATTTTGTCAAATTAAGACACAGGAGGAAAAACGATAAAATATACATAATTATTGTATGCGATATATACATGGTAATGCAGTATGTTGGTTTGTAAATACCAGGCATTGTAGGTCATGGTTACTATAGTTTCCCTATTCAACATAGTTTCCAGATAACCACCACCTAATAAAGTCACCTATAGCCAGATTTAAGGTAAAGACTTATCATTTATTTTGGTTTGACTAATCGAACAGTTTACAGAGACAAACGAAATAATTTCATTTCAAAAAAAAATGTTTGTCTATTGTTAGTTCACTATTGAAGCTCGTTTGCTCGGTCTAAAGTCTAGATTTTTATGAAAGTGAATTGTTTATAAATAATTAAATACTTGAGTAAATATGGCAGACTGAAAACTAAAAATCTTAAAAAGAATCTGAGGGTTTTCTGCTATCGCTACGTCTCAAAATACCGGGCGGTCGCACACTCGCACAGCGGCGCACGCGCATGTTGGGGTAGGACCGCGGTGTTACACAGAATAAGGTGTTAATACAACGCACCATGCTTAACTATGGATCATTTGAATTTTTGTATGGGATTTTGCTAGAATTAGATTACATACAAATTGAATTTTGTGTGATGTCATGCAAATATTGTAATGGATGTCAAGATGTTATTTAATTGAGCCTGTCATTAGATAATAGGGAGAAAATTTAATACCCTTGTATTGTACATGAAAATGAAAAGAAAAAAGAATATAAAAGAAGAGGTTTTTGATAATCATCACGCCTTTTATTCCCAAAGGTATAGGCAGAAGTCCACGTAAGGGCACTTAATGCCACTGTACAATGTGTACCCACTTTTCACTGTTCATGTTATGAGTCTCATGTAATAGGGGGTGAGTCTATTGCCATAATTATACCGGATATAATACTGATTTTTTTTAAAAAACCAGAATACTTTGCCTATCCCTTGAATCGAACCCGACACTAGGCCAACGAGGCAGTTTCTGATAAATAGAAGAAAACATAATATTATGTCATTTAAACAATATAGTTACTATGTCCATCTAAAGTGTGTAATAATTTCGTGTATGGAAATTTACTAATAAGAATTCCATACATACAAATTTATGATGTCATACAAAATATATGTATTATATTATTAAATGCCTGTTGTTATGCAGCAGTGGTAGGCAGGGAAACCTGTAGTATATTTAATTACTATTATTAGTTATTACTTTCCTTTATAGTCAATGGTTATTTAACACTATAAGCAGCATGTAAGTAGGTATTTTTTACATAATTATAATACTGGCTACTCGCGGGCTTTTTCACTCGCTGCTCGGCTTCTATTGATGGTAGCGTGATCTTTTATAGCTTACAGCCTTCCTCATCAAATGGGCTATCCAGCACAAGAAGAATTATTAAATTCGGACTAGTAGTTCTGGAGATTAGCGCGTAGAAACAAACAACCTCTTCAGTTGCATGTATATTGATAACAAATATTCATTAAATACTCCCGCGATTTTTCACTAGCAGAAGGGGTAGGCAGAGGTGCACAATATGTAACAGTACAATATAACACCTACTTTTCACTATTTATGTTATGAGACGCATGCAATAGAGGGTGAGCCTATTGCCATACACTGGGCACATTTCCAGACCCCGTGCTACTAATGTGATTTTTTTAAAAAACCCAGTAATACTTTGCCCAACCCCAGTAATACTTTGTAATCGAACCCGAGACCCCTTGCCCGGCAGTGGCATTTGCGACCACTCGGCCAATGAGGCAGTCTATACCTATGTATAATAACACCATCATCATTATCAACAGCTTATTAATGGCCACTGCTGACCTAAAATCTCTTCTCGCACGGAGAAGGTTTGAGCATTAATCGCCACGCTAGCTCAATTCGGGTTGGTGATTTCAAACTTACAATTAGAAATTATAAGCCCATGTTTCCTTACAATGTTTTCCTTCGCCGTTTGTCAGTATGTTAATATGAATTTATAAAAAAAAAATTAAAAAAGAAAAAAAACTTTATATTTTATACATTTCACGTAGAAATATTGTCACTGAAAGTGAAATTTACATTTCATCAACGGCTTACTGATATTTCACTAAGAGCAAAAAGGAGAGGGAATATAATTTACTACATCTGAAAATAAAAACATGGACTTATTTTTAATCCTCTACATCATTTTTGTTGGAAAATGAAAAATAATGCGCAATATCGTCGAGTGTCGGAAGCTGGGCTGTGATTGGTCGAATCAAAGTTCACGGACCGGGTGATGGCTGCGCCGGAGCACGTATGTTGTAAAAATATGACAAATGCGCTAATTAAAGAGTGTTTTAGCGTAAACGACCTTGCAAGGGCATGTATTGATATATTTTTGGTGATTTTTTGAAATATGGTTGACTTTAGGCTAAAGTGTCTGCTAAGGAGGAGGTTCCAAGTTTGATTCCTTTTTGAATTTCTTGAAAGGGGATACAGAAGTGCATGGATCGTAATATAGTATCAACTTTTCCACCCATAACGTTGTGGGTCCCGTGCAAGTAACTCGGAATAGCCGGGATGATCTGAATAACACTTTACGCAACTTGGGAACAGTAACACCTATGTGGACGAATTCTGTGACGCCTCATAGACGGATTTTCGTTTTTTCTTTTATCTTATTTTTTATTTAGTTTATTTTAAGATTGCTGAGATTGTACTGCCTCATTGCCCAAGTGGTCGCAATTGCGACTGCCGGGTAAAGGGGTCTCGGGTTCGATTCCCGGGTCGGGCAAAGTATTACTGAGTTTTTTTAAAAATAGCACGGAGTCTGAAACTGTGCCCGGTATATGGTAATAGGCTCACCCCCTATTACATGGGACTCATAACATAAAAGTGGGTGTTACATTGTACAGTGGCATTAAGTGCCGTAATGTGCACCTCTGCCTACCCCTTTAGGGATAAAGGCGTGATGTAATGTTTATTTTAAGATGTTTATATTTATTCATAATATTGTGTTACTTGGTAAACAAAATACTAAAAATATAAGATCAAAGCAATAATGTATGAAATTAAACATGTCATTACAATTTGAAGGAATGAAAGAAATCTTTTTTTTTCCTTGCTAATTATTTCTACTAAATGTGAAAACCATGTATAATTGGGTTTTGCAAAACCTACTGAATTTCTCCGTAATAATATAGTATCGAGAATTATTACTTATATGCGTGTAATGTATGAATTATACCTCTACCTATGTATGAAAAATAACTGTTTGTTTATATAATTATATTCCAGTATTTATGCCGAACTTTCCAATAGTCATTCAGAAGGCGGGAATGCTTGGCAGAAGATTCAAATTCTACAATATTGAAATTAAATCGAATCTGTAACTTTTAACAGTGGTCAGTGAGCTGCGCGACGTCGCCGCGACCGCGCACGCTGCTCATGAGGAAGAACCCCTCTGTGGTTCGAAACTAGTAGAGCTTTTCTCAGTATATTCACGTGAGTAACCCGCGATTTTAGTTAATTTAGTACGTCTCACGATAGTTATAATAAAATTTCTAACTAGTGATGTCTTTGTGAACACTGGACCAATAAAGTACTGTTTTGAAATATTGCCGCGAAAAATCACGTAGACATCTGATTTAACTTTACCTAACTAAAGAATAGAAACTGACTGCCTCGTTGGCCGAGTAGTCGCAAGTACGACTGCCGGGCAAGAAAGGAGTCTCGTGTTCGATTCAGGGGTCGGGCAAAGTATTGCTGGGTTTTTAGAAATAATATCAATAGTAGCACAGAGCTTGGAAATGTGCCCGGTATATGGCAATACGCTCTATATATTACCTACATGGGACTCATAACATAAATAGTGAAAAGTTGGTGTTACATTGTGCAGTAGCATTAAGTGCCGTAATGTGCACCACTGTCTACTCCTTCGGGGATATAATGCGTGATGTTATGTTATGTAGAATGGATACTGCAGAGACGTAGGGAAGATAAATAGTCCGACAAATAACTAATATTATCATTGTCTTATACCTAGATTGTCTTCAAGTGTTAATGTGTATTCTTTTAAGTATTTATGTGAATGTGTGTATGAGTGTATTGTGTATAAACAAACACAGATAGCAAGATGTTTGCAAACCTTGTAATCTTTTGTTACAAAACAAAAAAGTGGAGCAAGGAAACAAAATGATACTGTAATTATTATGTTTTTGGACTTATGACAAAATGACTACGTCATTGATCAGATGGTTTTGGGTTCGATTCCTACATAAACGCAAAGTATTTGGGACATAGACTGCCTCGTAGGCCGGGTGGTCGCAAGTGCGTTACTGGGTTTTTAAAAAAAATCTCAGTAGTAGCACGGAATCTGGAATTGTGCCCGGTATATGGCAATAGGCTCACCCCCTATTACTTGGGACTCATAACATAAATAGTGAAAAGTGGGTGTTACATTGTCTGTACAATAAGGAAGGAAAAAGGAAAGGAATAGGCAAAGGAGCACATTATGCCTCTGTAGGCATAATGTGCTCCTTTGCCTATTCCTTTGAGGATAAAAGGCGTGGTGTTATAACATAACATAACAATGCATGCAGAGCATGCACCAAAAGACTGATAACTGTTGAGGAAGATGAAGAGGTATGTAAGAATCGTAGCAATTGACGTTGCCATAGTCTCTGCCTACCCCCATAGGAGACAAGCCTAAGGCTAAGTATGTATGTATGTAAAAGCCAATGGTAGGTACACAGTCTTAAGTTTCTTTAATCTACTTATAAATATGTATAGAAGATGATTCAATAATAAAAATGCATTACGTATATAAGACAAACAATGAGATCTCTATTTTTACCTCCATTAACAGGCAATAACCTATATTTATATACTGATAATATTAATTAGTTCAAGTCATATTATTTTAATCTTGTTAAGAAACAATGTAGCGAGTAGCAACATAATATATATTTTTTAATATTTTCTATATTTTAGTTGACCGCCTCGTTAGCCGAGTAGTCGCCAGTGCAATTACCGGATAAGGGGACTCGGCTTTGATTCCTGGGTCAGGCAAAAAAAAAAAATCAGTAGTAGCACGGAAATGTACCCGAGATATGGCAATAGGCTCGCCCCCTATTACATAGGACTCATAACATGAATAATAAATAGTAAAAACCATGGTACCTACAGTGGCATAAAGTGCTGAATGTGCACCTTTGTCTATCCCTTCGCGGAAAAGGCGTGAATGTTAGGTATATTATGAGTTTCTATGAACATAATTCAGCATCATTAACAGCTAATAGTCAACTACTTGACTATTTTAGTACTAGAATATGAGCCTCTTCTATAAAAGAGGATTTGCCCCAATCTCCACGCTAGCAGACGGGTTGGAGATATAACGGTACAATAACTACATTATAAAATGCAGTCTCTGTATTCCTTTGTTTATGGTAGTCTCTTAGTCAGATCTGGGGGCTTACTGTTGAATCCAATGGGGCCTACCGTATTTTTGCTCTCCACTTGCTTTACACTCGACCAACGAGGTAGCGGTATTTAATACACCTACCTATATTATGCTACCAATGCCTATCCTTTTGCGGTATACAGATGTGGTATAATATAAATACTTTTACCTGGAATTTTATTAGACCTCATTGCTTTTAGGCAAGGAAAAATTGTCATATAATAAATGTATTATGTATAATAATTATAATTATGCATATAAATAGCAATTTCTATTATATTGTCTTACTCAATAGTCACAATATGAAAGCTGTTGAGTTGCCCCATTAATCATTCATGCAATAAAGATAATTAAATGAATGTCTTTTAATTAACTAGTGGGTTCACGCTGATTCTCTCATTTTGTAGCTTAACCGTTGTTTATTTCATCATCAGCGTCATCTAAAATAGTTGGTAGTCGTCAGCAGAACTTTAGGTTTCCTTAACAAAAAAGGATTTGTCAAAATCAGCAACAGGTCGATTGGAGACTGCAGTGATGATTCAAATTAGAAATACATTGCTGTCCGGTCGATGTCACAAATGTTATACTCCAGATCCTACCTTCAATATATTCAACCTGCTTGCCAATCGTGGCGACTGTGGCACACCCTCTTGTGTAGGCTTGTAGTCCAGCATAGGAGAGTTATGAGCTGTATAGATAGGCAGGAGGAGAAGAATGAACAAGAATTACCTTTCGATTTTTGTTATGAAATAAACCGGTAAACGAGCAAACAGATCACCTGATGATAAGCGTTCGGAGCCGCCCATGGACACCCAAAACACCAGAGGTGAGGAGGCACACAAGTTTTAACACACAAACAAACTGTACAATTAAACTTATTAATAAAGACAGTTAGGGTAGGTTTACTCGTCGCATATTTGATTTATTGCTTCGATATAAGACACTCTACACACTGACCTTGCACAGTACTCTTAGCTTTCAATAACATTATCAGAAGTGATGCAATACGCCACAGATAACATAAATTTATTGTTATAGTTCTATTTATGAAATACGTATGTGTTTGTTTTTTTTTCTACAATTTCCGTTGCGATAAAAGGGTGTTGCGTTTTGTTTTGATAAAAATGCGCTTGTTTTTTTTATAATTGGGTATGTGTGTTCGAGAGATTTTGTTTTGTCTACATAATTATGACTATTATGTACCATATCTTTGTTTCAGGGTTTTTTTAAGGGGGGAAAATCATCGAATGACTGCTCCCGCCTGGGTGAGGTGGGAGGGAGTGTCAGCCTCTTACTGACTAAAAACCACCCCGTTCCTTCTCCTGCACGTCCAGCCGGAGCCCCGGTAACCCGTTAGGTTCTCCACGACTAAGCTGAGGTGTAGGTAGTCACAATGTATAATGTTATTTGCCACTTAGTAATTAGCTCCACAGGGCAGGTTAACGCGTACGGGGTTTTACATTTATTATGGCACTGATTTTCAAAATCACCCGCTATCTACAATAACTGTCAATTTCTAAATCTTAAGTACGTTTGTAGTAGCACGGAGTTTGAAATTGTTCCCGGTATATGGCAATAGGCTCAACCCCAATTACATAAATAATGAAAAGTGGGTGTTACATTGTACAGTGGCACTAAGTGCCGAAATCTGTGCACCTCTACTAACCCCTCCAGGGATAAAAGGCGTGATGTAATGTTATGTAAGTTCGTTTATGGCATATGCGACAGACGAGCTGTATCACTCGATAGTAATGAACGATCAGCGCCATTCATGGACATATACAAGGCTAGAGCAGTTACAAGTGCGGTACTGGCTTAAATAGACTTCAAAAAAGGAAGTTCGTGACCTATGTAAGTTTGTGCGCGTTAACCTCATGATTGAATGTGTTAATTACACTTTTTTTTAAGGGGGGAAAATCATCGAATGACTGCTCCCGCCTGGGTGAGGCGGAAGGGAGTGTCAGGCTCTTACTGACTAAAAACCACCCCGTTCCTTCTCCTGCACGTCGAGCCGGAGCCCCGGTTACCCGTTAGGTTCTCCGCGACGTGTTTGTTACACTAAGGAGAAGGTTTTAGTACATATATTAATTAACCGACTTCAAAAAACGAAGGGGATTCGGAAGTAGGTTTTTTTAAATGTAGTTTATAAAGTAATTTTTTAGTTATTAACTTATTTAGTTGTATTTTTTAATTTTTAAGATAGCGATTAGGAATTCTTTTTTTACTTTTTTATTATTTTTTTAAGGTGTAAATATTTTAGTTTTCTGTTATTTGTATTTTAAGTTGTATATATTTATACATAATTAAGTTATATTTCCACAAGCCATAAAGACCGCAGAGGACAGGGGCGTTTGGAGGAGGGTTGTGCATCAAGTGACGCGTGCACCAGACTAGACACGACCTTCAGTAATGAAGAAAACGACTAGGAAGAAGAAGTTATATTTATAATTGTATAGAGAGATTTTTTAGTAAGGTAAAATATTTAATGTTTGGTGTGCTGAACTCATTGTTGCTTGCAAACATCTAACCAATGAACCAAAGAGTATTTGACCCAATAACTTTATGATTATCTCAACACTTTTATATTACTGGGCTAAAGCCCTTATATTAGATTATTATTAATTTTAACAGGCTATTTAACGATAAAGGTTTGGGTGGAAAGACCGCAAATAAAGCGGTTATTTACATTTTACCTGATATTATCGAGACGGGTTTGTGCATTGACCTGTTTTTACGACAAGTTATATGTTTTTGGTGTTCAAATTCAATGTTTTACGTAAATAAGGCTATAAAAATAATGTGTTTTTCGATCTCTCGAAAATTCTCAGTATATTTTTGAAGGGTGTATATGGGCAATTGGCTCATCAGTTACATAGTAAAAATAGGTGGTATAGGTGTTGAAAAATGAATTTTATTTTATATATTTAATAGTGCCTCCATGGCTTCGTTGGCCGAATGGTCGCAAGTTCGACTGCCGTGCGAAAAAAGTAAAAATACGTGTCTAATGTTTTAAGTTAATCTACCAGACAGACATTCAAATATATAAAATTTAGGCAACTGCCCTAGGCAAGGGGTCTCGGGTTTGATTCCCGGGTCGGGCAAAGTATTACTGGGCTTTAAAAAAAAGGCTCACCCCCTATTACATGGGACACATAACATAAATAGTGAAAAGTGGGTGTTACATTGTACAGTGGCATAATGTGCACCTCTACTACCTACCTCCGCCTGGTATTTATTAGGCCCTGGTATTTAATCATTTTTATCTCAGAATAAAAAGTTCGAAAAGTAGAGTTTGCTATCCATTTCTACTCTTCCCATGAATGTTGCTAGAGCCGAGAGCGAACTCCATTTGTCTGTCGTTTTCCATATATTTTTTATAACATACCCCATTACAGCGTTACGACCACAGAAAACAAAAATACTAACTATGTGGTTCGACGATGCGACGCAACGCAGCGCAATGGACAAATGAGGCCTCGCTCTAAGGGACTAGATTAGGCCCATCAATGAACTGTACCAGGCCATTAGTTCGGTATATAAACACGACTCTTTGCAAAAAATAAGTATCTATGTTAAACACACATCATGGCCAAATAATCGCCAAAACAATTAGAATAAAGAAAATGTATGTCAAAGTTATACTATTATCTAATATTTGAATTAATTGAAAATAACAAAAAACAAAATGTTCTTTCTTCGTCCCAGCCAGTGCAACCACCTTGACAGTAATCATATGACACATATATTACTGAAAAAAGGAAAAAAAACAGGTATTTTTCATACTAAACATTGATAAATATTGTGTTTGTCGTGTGCAGTGTAAATAACTGACCTAATGCGAATATTTTTTTTTAGATAACAAGACAAAGGAGTTTTTTATGCAAAACAATATGATGTGTTTGTCATAATGTCTGTTTTGTGTGTTATATAGGTGGGGGTTGGTTGGTAATCTTACTGTCTGTAAATATTATGATCTGTCTGGGTTTTTCTTTGATGACAAAGTATTTCTTAACTTATGTGTGGGAGAGTGATGCTTCGGTACGAATGGATCGGCTTGACCCGGAGCGATACCACGGGCTCACAGAAAACTGACGTGGAACAACGCTTGCGTTGCGTTTCGTCGTGTGAGTGAGGTACCAGGAAGCCTAATTGGCCACCACTCGCCCACCCCTTCCCCGATCTCCCCAATCCTTGAATCCCCAACAATCCTCAAATTCCTAATCCCCAAAAGTATTTCGGGTGTCCATGGGCGGCGCCGATTGCTTACCATCAGTTGATCCGTCTGCTGTGCAATAAAAAAAAAAGAGATGCACTGAATGCCACTGTACAACGTAACACCCACTTTTCACTATTTATGTTATGAGTCCCATGTAATAGGGGGTGAGCCTATTGCCATATACCGGGCACAATTCCAGACTCCATGCTACTAACTACTGAAGTTTTCTTAATAGTTTTACGAGTCCCATGTATCGAAAAATAGGATAAAAGATTGAATATCAAAAATATCGAGGAATCCATACTTCGCCCGACCAAAGATTCCATGCAAGACCTCTTGCTAGCAGCCGTATTTCCGTTTACTTGGAACTCCGATGAATAGTTTCTTCTCTCACTACCTTAAAAATAAAAACAAAATATGAACCGTACAAGAAAAACTGTATTACTAAAATGATTGTGTAATTTCGTTCAAGGCTTGCATTACATACTAAGATATAAACATGTTCTTACTTGGCATTAAAACCTTATCTCCAATGTAGGTGACCGTGTTAAGGATGCGCCCAAATATCGTACAGTCTGACCGACTTTAGGTTACGAGTGACGCAGTGGCTGCGTGTTAAGATATTATGCATGTCATAGGTGTATTAGGGATTTTTTTTTAATGGAGGAAAATCATCGAATGACTACTCCCGCCCGGGTGAGGCGGAAGGGAGTGTCAGACTCTTACTGATTAAAAACCACCCCGTTCCTTCTCCTGCACGTCGAGCCGGAGCCCCGGTTACCCGTTAGGTTCTCCGCGACAAATGCCTCTCCGCCACGCTCTCTGCTATGTCCAGAGAGACGGGCGGAGAAACGCCCCTCGGAAGCGCGGGCTATGAGCCCGCCGCCTCCAGAACCCTTTAGGATTCGCCCGCCCAGTCCAGAAGTCTGCTGCGGGCGACAGTAACTCCAACCCTATCACCCCCGCTAGGGAGACTGTCGCCCGCACCCGGGGTGCACCACGGGGAGGTCTTCTGGCACCGCGCCCCGGTGTATTAGGGATCGTGGTGGCCCGAAGGTTCACGACGCCCGCTTCTTATGCATAAGGGTGCGGGTTCGAAACCTACCAACTTACCTAACAAAGTTAGATTATCTGACAAACGGTAAGGAAACCATCGTGAGAAAACCTGGGCTTTATAATTACATAACATAACATCACGCCTTTTATCCCCGTAGGGGTAGGCAGAGGTGCACACAGAAGTAACACCTACTTTTCACTATTTATGTTATTAGTCCCATGTAGTAGGGAGTGAGCCTACTGCCATATGCCGGGCACAATTCCAGACTCCGTGCTACTACTGAGAATTTTTTAAAAACCCAGTAATACTTTGCCCGACCCGGGAATCGAACCCGAGACCCCTTGCCCGGCAGTCGCACTTGCGACCACTAGGCCACCGAGGATTTAAAATAATCTACCAGACGGACATTAAAATAAAGATTAGGCATCTACCCTATTATTATTGTTGTCTAGTATACAATAAATAATAACTTCATATTATAGTCTAACAATAATACTGATAACAGATTTAATGATAACAACTATCTGAATACATCTTTGATGCAATGATAACGGTAACTTCTGTTGTTATTGGTCGGACGTCCTCTAGTATTCTAGATTATTAAACTTTAGGTCTTTTGATCTGTGACGTCATTAGTACCCTTTTTATTCTAGATAATGTTATGTATATGGTGTAGGCAAAATTTGAAGGTTTTTTGTAGGTTTATAGGTACCGAGTATATTGAAATACGAGATGGTTATATAAGTTATCCTTTTTAAAAATGTAGGCAATGCACCTGTGGCTCCTCTGGTGTTGCGGGTGTCCATGGGCGCCACTGATCGCTTACCATCAGGTGATATGCTGCTCATTTGGCTCCCATATCAAAAAAGTAAGATAATCTTAAAACACATAACATAATATCACGCCTTTTATCGCTGAAGGCGTAGGGCGAAGGTGCACATTACGGCGCGTAATGCCACTGTACAATGTACTTAATTAAGACTCATTTTTAACTAGTAAGATTTTTTTTAAATCCTGTTATACTTTACCCGACCCAGGAATCAAACCCTATACCCCTTGCCTGGCAGTCTAACCTGCAACCACTCGGCCAACGGGGTAGTCTTTAAAAAACTATGAAACCATTAAAATTAATAATCTATTCAGTAATTATACCTATTAATCAGAAAATATCAAAAAAATCTTTAAAATTGCAAACTTCATGTACGTAGATTGACGGATTATAGGTATATATATTATTGCAACATATATATGTCTATTTTAACCTACAAACAAACAAACAATGATAAAACAATTTAACATACCTACTTACCTAATTTATCTTTTTGAAATATAAACAACTTTTTATTAGCAAACTTGTTTATGTATTGTTAAAACTTCCTTACTATATGTTATTTTTAAATGTTATTGTTATTCAGAGATGTCCTTTGTGTTACGAATGTTATAATAGTGCTCTGCCCTAAGAGTCTAGACAGCTTAATAAAGCTGTCTGGCTATCTAGTTTAAAACTAATACATACATAATTATCTACAATGCTTGTGCATATCTATATGTTAGTCTGGATTATTTTGAAAATAGTTTTTGTTTAAATATAATAATGACTAGTACTTAATAATAAATTTGTTTTTTTGTTGTTATAACGTAACATAACATCACGCCTTTTATCCCCGAAGGGGTAGGTAGAGGTGTACTTACATTATGCCACCTGTACAATGTAACACCCACTTATCACTATTTATGTTATGAGTCCCATGTAATAGGGGGTGAGCCTATTGCCATATACCAGGCACAATTCCAGCTCCGTGCTACTACTGAAAATTTATAAAATACCCAGTAGTACTTGTACTCTCGACCCGGGAATCAAACCCGAGACCCCTTGCCCAGCAGTCGCACTTGCGACCACTCGGCCAACGAGGCAGTCTGTTGTTATAAATCTAAGTAAATAAAAAAATGACTATGATATTCAAAGATATCTGAATCTGTGGTGTAGTGGTTAGACATGGGGCTGTTAAGCATGATATAAGATCTTCAGGATAGACAAAAAATCAGACTTGTTTTGTTTTTATAATAACTATCGTGAATCATACCAAATTAACTAAAAACCGCGGGTTACTCACGTGAATGTACTGAGAAAAGCTCTACTAGTTTCGAACCACAGAGGGGTGCTTCCTCATGAGCAGTGTGCGAGGTCGCGGCTATATAGCGCACCCTACTGCATAGGTTCCAATAGGCTGCGCGACATTGCCTCTGTGGTTCGAAACTAGTAGAGCTTTTCTTAATATATTCACGTGAGTAACCCGCGATTTTTAGTTAATTCAGACTTGTTTTATAATAATTTGTGCTTTGGAACAAATGTTGAGTTTTTCCTGCATATTATAATAATTATTTTCTATATTGTTGCATTGGTTTCCTAAAAAGAATAGAAGTAAAGAATTAAGTTAATTCTGATACGTCTATTATTTAGACCATTAGCTACTCAGGTAATTATGGTTGGAATTTATTATTATCTAGGTTGTAATTAAATAAAATCTTTAAAAAAATAATTAGTTACATTTAGGTAGGTACCATACACTACTTAGTACTCAAAATAAAACTGAAACACACAATTACATTTACAAATAAGTAATATATATTGTGATAAAACAACAACGAATTGTTTTTGTAATAAATCAACATTAAATGGCATTCATTTGATAATGTTTATTGGTCGTTTATAAAGCGAAAATAAGTAATATCTCATTATTATTTTGTTGTCAACTCATTATTATTATATATTATATACGAAAGCTTTTAATTATAACAATACCTAAAATGAAATGTAAATTTATACTTAAAATCTATCTCACTCTATTTTATTACCATTTATAAGACCTATATCTGTTGCACCTATGTTAACAAATAAAGATAAGTGTGGGAGAGCGATGCTTCGGCACGAATGGGCCGGGTCGACCGGTGTAATACCACGACCTCACAGAAAACCGACGTGAAGCAACGCTTGCGTTGTGTTTCGTCGTGTGAGTGAGGTTACCGGAGGCCCAATTACCCTCCCCTTCCCCTATCTCCCCAATTCCTGAATCCCCAACGATCCTCAAACTCCTAATCCCCAAAAGGCCGGTAACGCACTTGTAACGCCTCTGGTGTTCCAAATGTCCATGGGCGACACCGATTGCTTACCATCAGGTCCGTCTGGTCGTTTACCGGCTTATGCCATTAAAAAAAAGTGATTTGATTTGATTTTGATTTGACAATGAAAATCCCAATCAATGGTTTCTAGCTACAAAATTACTCAACATTTTGAATGAAAATGACAATAACTAGAGATAATACAAACTTAAATCTTAAGGTGTCTATTAAATCTATACTAATATTATAAAGAGGAAAGATTTGTATTTTTGTATTTTTGTATGTTTGTAATGAATAAACTCAAAAACTACTGAACCGATTGCAATAATTTTTTCACCATTCGAAAGCTGCATTATTCAGAAGTAACATAGGCTATATAATATCACGCTAGGTCCTATAGTTGTGGAGCAGTAACCAAAAATGTTTTAAAAACGGGGGAAAAGTATCGTTTCTGAGGCCTTCCGTGGCGTGCGCTGAGCATATAGTTAAAGTTATACAAAAATGTTCTATAGATGAATTGTTTATCTTAACATTATTTTTAAAAAAGTCCGCGAGAGCATATGTCTACCTTTTATAGTTTACCCATAACAATCGTTTTAATGAATGGTTCAATCCTTATAAAAGTTTGCTCTAGATAACTTTTGAATTGTTCAATCGGTTACCTTAAGACGCGACATCGACAACGGAGGGCAGGTCGCTAAAAAAAAACTGAGAATAAATATAAATAAAACGTAAAACTATGTAAAAAATCTTAAGTCCCCCCGTGCGAAGCCGGGACGGGCCGCTAGTCTGTAATATAGTTATAATAATATAAATCTGTAATTGACTGCACGGTTGGTGCGGTGGCTGGGCAACCGGCTGCCGTGCAATGTGCCGCGGGTTCGATTCCCGCACGGAACAACAATTTGTGTGATCCACACAATGTTGTTTCGGGTCTGGATGTCATGTGTATGTGAACTTGTATGTTTGTAAACGCACCCACGACACAGGAGAAAATCCTAGTGTGGGGCAACATTTTCTCAAAAAAAAGGTACTTTAATTTCAATGTATATAAATGCATACGCTGCTAGACTTCAGGACCCAGCACTCAGTAGCAATCAGTGCTAGCACTTATCCAAAGGTACATACATTGTAAATGAACAGCATGCAAGTCACTAAATAATTGTAGGTATGATTAGAGACGTGCACAAAATAAATACATCGTCACATATAATTCAAATTTTCATGTATAACTTGAAAATTATCATTTTTTCTCAATAACAACAAACATTTTAATAACTAATTCATTTCGAGCCCTGTAATAAATATGTCTTATTTATTATTTGAAGATAAAATTTACGAGAGCAAAGATCCTATGTGCTGCTGTAATGGAAGGTCATTGTCCAATGTCACTTTCAAGGATAAATAGGGTTTTCGCACTGGAAGCGACTGTCTGGGTTTGTTTATATACAATGTATTTGTTTATTGTTACGTGTTTTATGGCACTTGCAATGTCTGATGTCGCTTTTAGTTTTTTCTTTGAACATCGTTTCACAATAGGTTTGGTATACATCGAACTCAGAAACAAGCAACTGGATACGGTCAAACAATAGTTTATTGCGCAACTTGGAAAATTGAAGCTGCTTATTTAACATAACATAACATCACGCCTTTTATCCCCGAAGGGGTAGGTAAAGAAGGAAAGAAAGAAAAACCATTTATTTTGCTACGACACACAACAAGAATTTAGGAACACACAAAAAGCCTATGGTGCGTCGCAGCGCAAAAGGCTGGAGCTAAAAGGTAGAGGTGCACACATAAGTAACACCCACTTTTCACTATTTATGTACTTTTCACTGTTTATTTATTTATTTACGCTTTTTGTACAATATAAAATGGTGTACTTAATGCATAGTAGGTGTAGTTGCAGTTCAGTTCTAAATCGAGCATTCTGTAAATTTAAGTAAGCGACTACCTATAGGTACTTTTGGTTATAAGAAGTAATTAAGTTATAATCAACTATCGAAAAGATACACCTTTTTGGTCAATTTCAAAAAATATCAGGAAGAAAAATATTCATATAAAATTTAGTAGAATTAGAGTCTATATTAGGATAAAGCTTACAGCATATTACAAAAAAAACTACACGACTTAAAAAATTATAATTAAGCCCCCTATCTCTACTTATCCCTTCAATATACAACATAAACTTTATCTGTAACGTCTGGCCAAAAAAAAGAGAAAGATTGCCATAATACTTTCAGGGTACGCTCAGCAATCGAAGCCGGTTCACGGTCACTTATGGAATTTCCGGACTTGCGTTCTGACTAAACAAGAATCAAGAAATCAGATGAGGTATAAAGTAGCCTGCATATTGAATAATATGGTTTTCCTTAACCAACTACTGATGCTGTAGATAGTTTATAAAATCACTACATAGTATATAACAAAGTCGCTATCCGCTGTCTGTCTGTCCCTATGTATGCTTAGATCTGTAAAACTACGCAACACATTTTGATGAGTTTTTTTTAATAGATGGAGTGATTCTTAAGCAAGGTTTATATATATTGCACCTGTGCAAAGCCAGGACGGGTCGCTAGAAATTTAATAAGGGAAAATTAAAATATTAGGTTTTATAGTTCGTAAAAATAATTATTTGACTCCTGAGTGAGGCGGGAGTGTCAGAATTTTACCCGTTAAGACCTCACTATTTCTACTTCTGCGCTATGATAAATGTATCATGAATCATTTTCTATATTTATAAGTAGATTAAATACATAACATCACGCCTTTTATCCCAGAAGGGGTAGGCAGAGGTGCACATTATACCACTGTACAATGTAACACCTTTATGTTATGAGTCCCATGTAACAGGGAGTGAGCCTATTGCCATATACCGGGCACAATTCCAGACTCCATGCTCCTATTGAGATTTTTTAAACAAACCCAGTTATCCTTTGCCCGACCCGGCAATCGAACCCGAGACCCCTTACCCGGCAGTCGCACTTGCGACCACTCGGTCAACGAGGCAGTCATAAGTGGATTAAAGAAACTTAAGAATTATTATATATACATAACCTCACACATACATAGCCTCAGGCTTGCCTTCCAGTGGTGATCTACCCTTGCTCGTCATCGACCGACCCACGCTTAGAGATTAGGCCTCCGGTAAACTTACGCTCATGGTGAAACACGATACCAGTGTTATTTAACAACCATTTGCTCTAAGGTCGTGGTATCACTCCGGTCGAGTCGGCCCATCCGTGCCGAAGCATGGCTCTCTTACGTACAGACGCATTGGGGAGAAACCTCACGGAAGTATTTATAGAAACAATAAGTGTAAATATTTTCCCTGGTTTCCTAGTGTCGTCATAAATCTAAAATTATAATATAGAATAATTTACATAATTTTATAACAAACCGCAAAGTTAATGTTCCAATGTCAATATATAAATATAATTGACATCCCAAAAACCCAACCACAGAGGGAATTCACAGTAAAACAATACAAGATTAAAAAAATAGGATTCCATATGTATTATTAACATGTTATCATAATTATTATTTATTTGTTTATAACTGTACTAACTGTTACGTGCGGTTTCGCTCGTCAAAGTAAAATAAAAAAAAAACAAAATGAAAAATCATTTATAATCCTCCATGCCGGTTTCGGCTACGGCGACCGTATCATGACTACTGGCGTCTATCATGGGCTCTCATGTGGCTGGATATATCCACCTTTGTTTATAAATATTCTGCCACAGGGTGGACACGTGAGAACACCATAAACATAGTTATAGTGAATTGCCGCTGGTGGTCGGGCTTTTATTTCGTCACATTTAGCATATAGCTTTGTAAGTGTGGGAGAGCCATGCTTCGGCACGAATGGGCCGGCTTGATCGGAGTGATACCACGGCCTCACAGAAAACCGACGTGAAGCAACGCTTGCGTTGTGTTTAGTCCTGTAAGTGAGGTTACCGGAGGCCCAATTACCCCCTTTTGGGGATTTCCCCTTTTGGGGATTAGGAGTTTAAAGATCGAATCTTCAAACTCCTAATCCCCAAAAGGCCGGTAACGCACCTGTAACGCCTCTGGTGTTCCAAGTGTCCATGGGCGACGCCGATTGCTTACCATCAGGTGATCCGTCTGCTCGTTTACCGGCTTATGCCATAAAAAAAGTCGACGAATCTCAAAATCTGATATATGGTGTCGCACCAGTGACCTCTACTCTCCGCGGTCCTATGCAAGCTCTTCCCAACAACCAAAATCATTTATTTGCCCGAACAAGGTATGCAGTGGTCACATTATAATCATAGTCCCTCTTATTCTGCCCACAATTCGGGCATGCAAAACTTTTAAATGAAAGTAAAAATAATTAAAACTATAAAACAAGGTATATCTATAAATGGTAATTAAAGGTACATGTCAAAATAGAATTGCTTTAGTTATACAAAAATAGGTACATTATTTGTCAAACATTAAAATAAAACTAACAAAGAAAAGACCTTTTGACATAATACAAAATCAAAGTGAAATAAGATTGAACATAGTTCGCATAAAATGCATTACATCATCTGAGCACCATATTACTTAGTCCGAATGGGTAGGTAGAAGTGTACACAATAATACATACATAAATAATAAACATATTTATTAAGATCCCCTCTTAATAAATATGTTTTAGTCTATTTCTTAAGTCAAAGCACAATTACAGACTTCATGCTATAATTAAAAATTTGAAAACTTACTGATATTTTATTTGAAATTCGAACCCAAAAACACGTTACTGGCAAGTAAGACTTACTCCCTACCAGTCTAAAACAACAAAAGAATTATAAAACACACATAATACATACGCACACATAATTATTTATAATCTCTACCAACCCACACTAAGAAACATGAATGACTCACTCCCCAACGATTTCCGTTGTCGGCGCGTTCTAATTTTAAATACGAACCCCCTTTTCGAAAATGGTATAAAATTCGTCGGCGCACGCGCCGGACCGTCGCATCCTTTTATTATTTTAGGACATCCGACTGTAAGAGATTGATATTTGTACTGAAATAATCAACAAGGGGTAACAGAGGAAATATGTGAATAGTTATTTAATGTAAGAAGATAGTTTTGTTAAGATTCTTTGAACGCTTTTTTAACGATTGAAGTTGGTAAAAGAGCAGACGGATCTCCCGATGGTAAGCAATCGCCGTCGCCCATGGACACCTGAAACACCGAGGCATTACAAGTACGTTGCCGGCCTTTTGGGGATTAGGAGTTTGAAGATTGTTGGAGACTCGGGGTTTGGGAAAATTGGGGAGGGGAGTTATTGGGTCTCTGATAACCTTACTTACACGGTGAAGAACAACGCCAGCGTTTCACGTCGGTTTTCTGTGAGGCCGTGGTATCAGCCTGGTCGCGCACATTCGTACCGAAGCATTCCTCTCCCACTCTTACATTTATTGTAGTTTTCGAGCTATTTAAGTATGTAATCATCATAATCACAACCGCTAACTAAAAATGTACGAAGGATTTCGCAATCTCTACGCTCGGTAGATGCGTCTCAAGTTGGAGATCGCAGCATAATAGGATTATATTTATCAGTGATCGCTGCTGCCCAGTCTCTTTCAAATGTATAGTCCCTTAGTCGGGGTGTACGATACCCGCGGAAAATGTGGGGCTGGTAAAATTTATTCTACTCCGCTGGTGTCCACACCAGCAGGTCACCCACATAAGTTATTAAATTGCACTTTGTGGTTTCTGCTTATCCCCAAAAGGGTTTGCCCTTTTGTGGATAGAAATAAATTCTAGGACTAAAATTAAGCGAAATGTCAACCTAAATGTAATTTAAAACATTTAACAAAAATCGTTATGTAAATTGAATAATAGAAACTCGAAATTGTATTACAGTATAAAATAAAATATATTATGTATGATTCATATATTTCAGTAATACAATTTAGTTCTAGCATTTCGTATGCATTGCAGGCAGTCTGCGTATTAGCAATTTTTGTGCGACTTCGTATAGAATAATGCTTTTTGTTTATTTATTGTCTGAGTCTTTTAAATCTATATTTTACTTATAAAAGAAAGTCGTGTTAGTTACACTATTTACAACTCAAGATCGGCTTAATCGATTTGGATGAAAATTGGTGGGGAGGTAGCTTTGAACCAGGAGACGGACATAGGATACTTTTTAACCAATGCTTTTTTTTACGTTTTACCGAAAACCACGAACAGGAACGGGGAAAACCGGGATTGCGCGTACGAAGTCGCGGGCATAAGCTAGTATTAAATAAATAATTATACAAACACTAAATCGAAATTGATATACCGTTTCTTGTTTTTTTTTATTAAATATAGCCTATGTTCACCAGAAATAATCTAAGATTCCAACGAGTAAGTAAGTTAGTCCAAACAAAAATAAACAAATCTTTTCTCTTTATAATATTAGTATAGGTAAATACTTAACGTAATATTTTTTAATCCTTGCAGGATGGACGAAAGCACATACATCCGGTTTTCATCGAAATGGTAAACGAGTCTTAATGTTAATAGGAGATGAACCAATTGCCATAATTATACCTATCCACAACAACGCCCCTTGAGAGACTCTCAAGAGCTATGAGTGAACTTTTTTCACAAAAACAGAAAAGAACTCAACAATACCATTCCAACCTGAGTTTCGAACTCGACAATCAAGTGAAACAAGTGAAATAAGTGAAACAAGTGAATTTATTTCTGCAAATAGGCTACAAGGCAGCACTTTTACACGTCAATTTTATGAAGCGAACGATGAGGTCGACATTTCCTAACTGACTACTCTGAGAAGAAATGCCGAAACAAACTCAGAGGTCTGTCTCTTTTAAAGTCCAGACAATATGTATAATAGATTATGTGTGAGAACCGTGCAAGTTCTTTCTGTAGTGGCCTTTTGAGGAAAGAACCACAACAGTTTCAGCGGACCCGTTCTGAAGGCAGTACGCATGTGTTGGTTTACAGTCAACTCAATTAACAGGTGAGGCTGACTGATTCCTTCGCTAGCTTGCTTTAATATTCAATGCTTTTGAGTAAAACCACACTGATACCTTTAATGCACATAATAAATACATATTTTACCTAATAACTAAAATAAAAATCAAAACATAAAAATGAACGTAAAATCCATAATGCATCAACGACCGGATATAGACACATCCGAAGCTCCCAATGTCCGGTCGCCATTAAAATTGGCGTGTATGTAAATTTAATGCATTTAATATTATTATGTAGCTACACGCAACGATTTGAATAATTACGTCTGATGTAAAATTGATCGTTTCTGGCACCCGAATTAGTTAATTCAAAATTACTGTTAAATCTTTGATCTCTTTTGTGGTAATTTTTTGTGAGATTGGAAGGCAAATTGTACAGTCTGATCACGTCATGGTTAGCAATCTGAGCTGGCCATTGAGACCCGCAATACTAGATAAGATACAAATGCATAGTAATTGGCGTTCCCTAGTCTCTGCCTACCCCCCTGGGAGACAGGCGTGAAGTTATGTATGCATGTATGTATGTATACAAATGCTTTACCAGCCTTTGGGAGAAGTATTCCTTCCTATGAAACCAGAGGCGTTGTGTTTCGTCGTGTGAGTGAGGTTACCGGAGGCCCAATTACCCCCCCCCCCCCCTCACCAATTACTATTACTATTACCTATTACTCCGGTCGAGACGGCCCATTCGGCCCGAAGCATGTCCAGAATGGGTACAATTAGCTGGTGATTGAGAATAACTGTTTTTTTTTATGGCATAAGCCGGTAAACGAGCAGACGGATCACTTGATGGTAAGCAATCGGCATCGCCCATGGACACCTAGAACACCAGAGACGTTACAAGTGCGATACCGGCTTTTTGGGGATTAGGAGTTTCAGGATCGTTGGGGATTCAGGAATTGGGGAGATTAGGGAAGAGGAGGGTAATGGGGCCTCCGGTAACCTCACTCACACGACGAAACACAATGCAAACGTTGCTTCACGTCGGTTTTCTATGAGGGCGTGGTATCACTCCGGTCGAGCCGGCCCATTCGTGCCGAAGCATGGCTCTCCCACATTTGCAGCTAGGCTACTGACTATTAAGAGAAAATTATTCGTTATCGATGCTTGGTTACAAACTTATAATTTTAGGACATAATATATTAGGTTGTTTGGTAATTTCCAGTGTAAAATTTTACACATATTTCCTTAAAAAATATGTTGCAAATGTTAAAATGTTTTCCTCTTATTACTTAATACCTTTTATCCTGTGCCAAATTCTCATCTTCCTTATAATAAATAGTTTAGAAACTGTAAGTTAAATTCCCCTATTGTTCTCTAAATATGGTGATGTACACACTGCCACACATCAATCTATACAAAACCAGTTTATCCTGGTGTCGCGTCGCATCATCTTTCCGCACATTTAACGTTCAGTTTATACTGGTTATGTGTTATGTAAAGCTCGATGTGTAACCATGTGTACCTACTTGTAAACACTCGCATTTTTGTCCGCTCGGCCTCATTTGACCATTTCAACTTCAAATTCATAAATTATTTATTTATGTAAATAAAGTACAGATAGTTTGTCATTTTAAAATAGTTTAGATTCTGTTATTATGTCTTCAACGTCGGCGTGCAAAAAGATAGGTTACTTACAAAATTAGACTGCCTCGTTGGCCGAGTGGTCGCATGTGTGACTACGCAAGAGGTTTCGGGTTCGATTACCGGGTCGGGCAAAGTATTACTGGGTTTTAAAAAAATCTCAGTAATAGCACGTAGTCTGGAATTGTGTCCGGTATATGGCAATAGGCTGACCCGCTATTACATGGGACTCATAACAAAAATAGTGTACAGTGGCATTAAGTGCCTACCCCTTCGGGGATAAAAGGCGTGCCCAGCAGTCGCACTTGCGACCAATCGCAGTAGTAGTAGTAGTAGTAGTAGAGGTAGAATCACTACGTAGTATAAAACAAAGTCGCTATCTGCCGGCTATCCGTCCCTATGTATGCTTAGACCTTTAACACTACGCAACGGATTTTGATGCGGTTTTTTTTAATAGTTAGAGTGATTCTTAAGAAACGTTTATATGTATAATACATGCATATTGCACCCGTGCGGAGCCGGGGCGGATCGCTAGTAATAAATAAAATATCTCAATGTCAATGACACTACACTTTCTACGCAGCGAAATCTATTATGCAATCTGTGGTCATTTGCTAGAGAGACAGGCAGTCATTTGCCTTAATACCGCTAGGTAAGTGCCTTGTTGGTCGTGTTATGTAAGCGACTATTGAGCTTAGAGTGTCTAGTTCAATTCCTGTGTAAGTGATATTGGATTACTGATTTTTTGGACTGCCTCGTTGGCCGAGTGGTCGCAAGTGCGACTGCCGGGCAAAGGGTCTCGGGTTCGATTCCCAGGTAGGGCAAAGTATTACTAGGTTTTTAAAAAATTCTCAGTAATAGCACGGAGTCTGGAATTGTGCCTGGTATATGGCAATAGGCTCACCCCCTATTACATGGGACACGTAACATAATTAGTGAAAAGTGGGTGTTACATTGTACCTCTACAGTGGCATAATGTGCACCTCTGCCTACCCCTTCGGGGATAAAAGGCGTGATGTTATGTTTATGTTTATGTTTATGTGATTTTTGGATTGGATATTAGTATTTTATCTTGTATCGATACGTTTAACCTTTTTTCGATTATTGAGTTTAGTTTAGCCAAGAAGTTATTTATTTTTGTTTTTCTTTACGATTTTGTTATGTTTGGACGTAATATAGATTTAGTTTTTAAGGCCTAGCTATCGCATTGGAGAGATCTGCCATGGTAGTTTAGGTAAGGTTTTATATAAATAAATAAAAACTTTTATATAAGAGGGGAGCGAAGTCATTCTATAACTTCTCTTGTCTTAAGTGAGGCGAGATGAAATCTCAGACTCTTACTGACTAAAAACCAACTCGTTTCTCCTTCTGCTCTTCGAGCCTTTACTTATGTCTAGACTCGAAATAATAATTTGTATAGGTATCAAAGAGCTGTTTCGTGCTCTGATTCGAGATCTGAACGGAAATCGAACCTGAGATATAGTCGGTGGCACAGCCACTGCAACCGTGTAGTCTGATCACACTATCGAAATCCTTAGTTATAAAACATTATGATTGATTTGTTGCCCATGTATATGCTTGTTTGTTTATTAAATGAGATTTTTCTACAAATAGCTTTGTCTCTCAAAGGGTAAGCAGATGTACCCATACATGTAATACATAATACATATTTATTTTTTGTCATAATAATTTTTCGTTATAATAATTGGAGGTACGCTTATAGAAATATACTATGAATATTATGTATATATATGGTGTGTAATGAAGTATAATGCTGTTTGTATTAAAACATAACCTCGTGACCTTCGTCTGTAGTCATCTCCCTGCACTCGTGCGCAGACAGGACATACAGATCGACACTATATAACATGTGACTCCTGATACAATTTGCCTGGTAATTAAGCCCTGAAGAACTAGGCACATTGTCTGTATAAAATGGAATACCTTCTTACGTTCCTTCTTTTTTCGCCTTTTCGATGTCGTGTTGATGTCATGGTGGCCCGGTGGTTTAAGACGCCCGCTTCTCATGCATTAGGGCGCTGTTACGAAACCAGCCAACGGCAAGTACTGACGTGACTTTATCCGAGTTATATGTACTTTCTAAGATTATTTAGACACCACTGACAAACGGTGAAGGAAAACATCGTGAGAAAATCTGGGCTTATAATTTCTAATTATAAGTTTTTAATGACCAATCCGCATCGAGCAAGCGGGGTAATTAATGCACATCAGTGGGCATTTATAGGTTGTTGATGATGATGATGAGAGTGGTTGTGGTTAAAATGGATCCGTTACTATACACCCACCTCAAGATGAAACAATCACCACTTATTAAGTATGAAAAGATGACAGAGAAAGAAAGAAAGGCGCTAAGTGGTACTTTGTGGTTTCTGCTGGGAGAAAATCTATTGTCAAAACATGTATGTACTATTCCAACTACAAAAAATGTTCAAGCTTTAGAAGCTTACCCGAGCATTTGTAATATTAATTTGACTTCATAATATCAGAATCTGATAACAGCTCTTTAAACAACAATAACGACTTCATATTTATTTCCGTCTCATACAAAAATGTCACCAGAATTTCCTGCCGGAAATCTTGCAAGAAAGATAACGACAGTTAAACTAACATAATAAGAATATAGTTGTCCTGTCTGTATGCGCATAATCTCTCTCTTATACCGGATGACGCGTCGCGTGTAAATTTAGCGCCGCTTACAGGTTCACGGGCGTGCGCGGGCGCAGACCTCCGCCATCTTGTTTTTGTTGCAGCAGATTCGATGTACCTACCGTCACTAAATGTCACTTGTCTTGTTATTATATTTTAATGCTGGTAATATTGCGATCTAATTAGCTAGGTGAAGTTTTTTTTTGATTGGCAATCTTCGGTTAAGATGTAGAGTAATTTGTGGTTCTTTATGTAAACTAGTATAAAATATTATGGTTTTGTTTTTATGAAAATTCATTGTAGCATAGTGCTTGCTTGCTTAAATAGAGTAAGACAGGGCTGGGTGCTTTTTAACCGACTTCAAAAAGAAAAATAGAAGTACTCAGTTTAACCTGGACGTAGGTATGTTTGTGCCCGAATATCTTACAATTGGCTGGACCATTTTTGATGCGGTATTCAGAAAAGAGGAGGAGGTTTTAGTATATTACTTAACTGACTTCTAAATAAGAGGGGGTTTAAGGCGGCTTTTCTAAACGTAGTTCATAAAATAATGATTAAATCTGTACTGTTCTGAATTCCTATTGTTAATTCCCCTATTACATGGGACTCATAACATAAATAGTGAAAAGTGGGTATAACATTGTACAGTTATGTTAATGTTAAAATGTTCTTAATTCCTAATAATCCATTAAATTCTTATAGCGGCAAGATTATTGCCAAACTTTAACTACATATTATGTACCTACATACATACTGAAAATGAAAAGGAAATCAATATTTTTTTATTTAGTAAATTAAATTATTGACACTGTTCTTCGAAAATGCACATCGATTAGTAAATTATTAAACTATGCGAAATCTATAAATGGACTTATTTATTATGTGTTCCGTTATGTATTATATAATAAGATTTTATTTAAATACATTATACATACTTATAGCCTTAGATCATGTATCGGAACTGGTTTAAATATTCATCATCAATGCTATGAACATGATTTAGTTCATAACTGTTTTAAAGATGTTAAAACAAATATGCAAATAATTAATACACGTTGGCTATTATATTATAAACATATGGAGAGTTTTTGAAAGCATGTGACTAGTTGAGTTCAATTCCCAGATTGGATTCAAGAGGATAATTCACACTTCAGGTAATCAAAAGGCTGGCTACCATCTTGGTCAAAGGTTTTTTTATGGCATAAGTTGGTAAACGAGCAGACGGATCACCTGATGGTAAGCAATCTGCGTCGCCCATGGACACCTGGAACAACAGAGGCGTTACAAGTGTGTTACCGGCCTTTTGGGTATTACACCCCAAAAGACTGCGATGAGGATAATTTTTTGACGCCTAAGCTAGGATTTTTTTTCTGTCCTTATATTTAATCTTAGTTTTTATTATTATTTTTGTCATGCATATTATTATTGGTATCAATAAATTGACATGTGACAGTTTTTATTATGGAAAAATTGACAAATACTCAACGTTGTCCTGTAGTGTGTGTGACACCTCGCCCTATAAGTAAGTAGCATAAGATAGATATTAGACACTCAATTAAAGATATTCGTAACACCAACACGTCTCCCTCATTGATCCTACCGACTGCGCCATTGCATGGCGACCCTGCCAGTGCTGCCACACGGGCAGCGCTGCGCACGAGTACAATGTTGAATATTTGGATTTGTTATAAAATAATTAAGTAATTCAAGTGTGGACTAAAAGTGCGTATCAGCGTTCGTAAATGGAGAAATTTTGCTGGCTGCCGGGTGTCGATGCAGCCAGATGTGGACCTGCCGGGAGCGGTTGGTGTCCTGGAGGATGGAGCCGGGAGATGTTGGCGACCAGGTAGCGTCTGAGAGAATCTCCGCTACTCTGGGTACGCCTAAGTAGTAACCGGACTCGAAAGTACTTTGTGTTTAAATGTTAAGTGTTTTAGTGTAGTTAAAAAGTGAAAATGGACACCAGTATATAGAACTGTAGTAGTAAGTTAAACATAATTTTAATAAGGGCCCAACGTATATTATGTAATTTTAGTTATTTCATATAATTTTAAACATTTTATTTATAATATATGTATACACTAGATATAGTTCACGCCTGTTGACAATATTATTAGTTTTTGTATTGAATCATTTTAATATTATTTTGTATGAACTAATGTTAAATCTTGCAAATTTTTGTTGTAATTTAAAGATTTTTTTTTTAAAATTCGTAGTTCGCTAACATTAATCAGATTAAAGGAATGTTCCCATGCCCATATAGGTAAATGATGTCATACCGAGTGTCAGATTGTATTGAAAGAATCGTGTTACTTGACACCGATTAACAATAACAACTGCACTTTGGTTTTGTCTTGTGAAATAAATAAATTAGATGAATGAAATTTGATATTAGCTAGGTTTTGGAATGTGTTTATTGTTCGTATAAGTATGTAAGTTTGGTTTTTAGGTAGTTCGGAATGACTTGGTACACAAGTTTTGGCGTATGACTGAAGGCTGATCACCTAAGGACAACGTAAAATTTTGTCGACCAAGCTATTCAATTGGATTGTGTTTATGTTAGGTTTGATAGTTGAAGGATAAGTAAATAATAAATATAATAGGTACACATGGTAAGGTACAGTTTAGTGTTCATGTCCTTAATTTGATCATGGTGTAGACGAGCTCTCTCTGTGAAAATTATTGGAGATCATAAGAATCTTAAATATTGACACTAAATTATGAAATGAATAAATACTTAAATAAAGTAAGCACAATGATAAATAATAATGAGAAGATATAATGAAATAAATGAACAGGTACCGGAGAGTCCTGAATAAATATATAATATAATGTGCTTACATGTGTATAAAGATATTGTATATGTACCTTACGATGATAGTGCAAAGTTTTGAATAAAATATATTATGTGTACCTAGTTATAAAAGATATAGAGGTTTAGGGTAAAGGTAAATAATTAAATGATAATAATGAAGAATAAATATTTAAGAGGGATAAATTGATAACAGAATTTTGATAAATATATTATAACAATTGTCAACAGTGCGAATAATTTTTTTAAAAATAATTACACAGTTCTAAAATCTATAATCTAAAAAAAAAATGTATTAAAATATTTTTTTTTCAAAAAACGGGGGAGGTGTAGTGTGTGTGACACCTCGCCCTATAAGTAAGTAGCATAAGATAGATATTAGACACTCAATTAAAGATATTCGTAACACCAACACGTCTCCCTCATTGCTCCACATTGCAGTCCTCAGTGAATATTTATCTGGCGTTGGAGAAATCGGCCATTAGAATAATTTTTTGCTTTGCATCATCTACAGCATCTCTGATTTTGTACAGTTTAACAATCTTTACATACTAAAGTATGAATAAGATGGAGTAAAATGTAATTAATATCTGACCAATTGGCATCCTAATTTAGTTTAGTGACCTTGACTGGTGCATCTTAAGCATACGGAGTCCTTCTTATTTCATTATATTCTTACTGTGTCAAGCCATTTCAGTATCTTTGGCATAAATCCAGACTACATTTTAAAATTACTGGAATTGGATATGCCATATACCTACTCAATTAGTTGGTTTTCCGGGAAATGTAATTTATTCCTTCATTTGAAAAACTTTCAGATGGTACATTGGAAAATATATTTTTAAGAGAAAAACAAGGAAGGGTTTACACACATACATAAATCAATTTTAATAATGTAATAAAAGCTTCAGCGGCACTCATTGTTCATCCTAATTCTTTGAAAGCATAACAAGTGTTATGTTTACTACATATATTCCACTGCCTCTTTGGCCGAGTGGTCGCAAATGCGACTGCCGGGCAAGAGGTCTCGGGTTCGATTCCCGGGTCGGGCAAAGTATTAATGGGTTTAAAAAAAATTCTTAGTAACTAGTAGCACGGAGTCTGAAAACGTGCCCGATATATGGCAATATATTCACCCCCTATTACATGGGACTCGTAACATAAATACTGAATAGTGGGTGTTACATTATACAGTGGTATAATGTGCACCTCTGCCTACCCCTTCGGGGATAAAAGGCGTGATATTATGTCAATGAGAAACAGAACTTTAAACTTGGTTTTTTAATACTACAACGAAGCTTGTAGATGCACTAACTACTAAATCTCTTTTACTGGTTCAGATTTTCCTTAACTAAGATCTATGTCGGGTTTTTCCTATATTATTCAACAACAATACAATTTTGCACGAATTTCTTGCGAATGAATTTGCAACCACAAACTATTCACTAGGTCAAAAATCATATCTAGGAATCTCCATCATGTCCTTAGCAAAAACATTTCCGCGTGACTATTTAATTCAAGATCATCCAAAACGCTTAATATCTCTGGTTAAGAATAGACAAGATTAAATACAAGAGTTTGACGTCACTTCCGGAAGCATGGCGGTCGCGGCCTTTATTCACTTCCTTTCTTCTGATGGCGTGACATGTAACTCTTTAGAAATTTTTTTTATGTAATAAAAGTTATTATTTTGTGAGTACCCCAAGTTCAAGGTTGATGCAAGTAATTTTGTCATTGGGCACATCAATATCGATAACAAACCTTACCTTAAACATTTAAACAACAATAACACATTACCATACAAAAAAGTTCAAAAAACACGAGTTTATTGTTGTGTAAATTTGTATTTAAAAAAACATTATGTTTTACTCACAAGAAAAAGGAAAAAATAAACAAAAATGCGCTAACAATTCATGCATACATAACTTTATATTCCAAGACCAAGGTCGAAAGCAACGACATCGACATTCAAAATGGCGGCTGCAAATTGAAGTCAGTACACTCTTGTTAAACGATGATCTCGGAAAAGGCCAACAATTACGCATATGTACACAATAAAACGATAATATTTTAAACAACCAGGATCCACTGCAGAACTGGGTATCATTGAAGAGTTCGTTGGTATTACGTGCACTTCCTGACTCTCCGAGGCCACACCACGGCGGCCATATTGAATTTTTTGACGTTTATTTTTGGCGGGCTTTTGTAGCGTCCAGAAATGGTAAAGGACATCGGCATTTAATGTCAGAAATGATTGTTTATTACTTTTTTGAATTAAGAACTTATTAACATTTTTGTGTCTTTACTTTTTTGTTATGTAATTAACTTGTTTTTATTTAATCTTTAGGAATATGGTCATATTCAGTCATGTAATCATTTGTGTCGTAAAATCGTTGTGACAAAGAACGAGTGAGGTCGTTGGCCTCTTGACATTGTTCTTGATTGTGCTTTATTAAGCCATTAAAGTCTACAAATGCGTACACTTTGATACCTATCCATCCATACAGCTCTGAGTTCCGATAATTGAGTTTGAGATGTGTCATTCATACATACTCCTTTTAGAGTTGTACATCGGTTAAAATAATATACGTAATACAACAACAAAGATATATATTAAACTATGCTAATTTAAGCAGAGTTTGAGTCGTGTAATATTATGCCATTTTATTTTCAGATCAGCGTATAAGAGAATAAGTGGCTCCACTTTTTTACAATGTATGTACTTTTTTAAACGTTGTCCTTTATTAGGGCACATACATACCCAGATCTTTAACAACGATTCCAGAATTACACGAAGAATTATTCCATTACAATTATTGAGGGAACATCACCAAATCCTTACTATAATATTATGAATCTGAAAGTGAGTTTGTTTGTTTGTTAGTTTGTTCCACCTTCACGCCGTAACTACTCAACCGATTGCTTTGAATTTTTGCAGACGTAAGGTTAGAAGTCCGGATTAAATAATAGGGTACTTTTTAACCCGGAAAAAAATTATATTCCCGAGGAAAAACAAAAGTATTGGTATAGATGGCGCTGTGTGTATTGGTATATGTCACATAGGCTACTACTACGACTACTTTTTATTCTTTTGTGACGCGAGCGAACCCGCGGGTAAAAGCTAGTAGATTATAATTCCTTTTATAGGTACCCACTACTAAAAATTTCGCGCAAATATCCAATAAAAATACATAAATCTATTTCCACGCAGTACATTCATCTCGGCCTTATATCTATCATTGGTTCAAAGTTACTAAATGAGGTTCATAACCTAAAAGAGTTTACGATAGAACAAAATAATCTGGATTTATTCCAGATTTTTCCAAATTTATATCGTTTTGTTTTGAAGTGGAATCTGGATCATTTGTTTATGATATTTTCGAGCACCTGGGGATTTTGTAGTTTGCGATTTTCGGAGTCAATGGCCTAGTTGAGGGTCACCCGTCATTTAGATCGGTGCATTGACTACATATTTATGTTTCTTTTTCTCTTTTAACAGTGTGACCAATCCTTATTAATATTATAAATCAGAAAGTGAATTTGTTTGTTTGTTCCGCTTTCACGCCGTAACTACTAACCCGATTGCTTTGAATTTTTGCAGACGTAAAGTTATAAGTCTGGATTAAATAATAAGGTACTTTTTATCCTGGAAAAATTTGATATTCTAGAGGGAAAACGAAATTATTGGTATAGACGGCGCTGTGTGTATTGCTATATGTCACATAGGGTACTTTTTATCCTTTTGTGACGCGAGCGGAGCCGCGGGTAAAAGCTAGTATTTTATAAAGAGCTGAAATTCTCAGAACTTGAATGCATTTTTTGGGTTCCTTTTTATCTCTGCCTTGTTGCATCAGTCGCGCCTACCGAATGAGGGGTTATGATTACCAAGTCAGGCAGTATTGTCAAAAGTTTGTGAGTGTGACTGCCGAGTGAGGGGATTCGATTACAGAGTCAGGCAAAGTATGGTCCGGAATTTTCGAGTGTGATTGCCGAGTAAGGGGTCAGGGTTCGATTAAAGAGTCAGGCAAAATGTTGTTAGAAATTTATCGGTTTCTCATGACGTCTTTCTTTGTAAATGGGTTTCGTACTATAAATATAAGTACGGTGATTTCCTAATAGGTTACCTGCATCATCATTAATAACAGTTGGTAGACGTCCACAGCAGGACAAAGAGTTACCTATTGGTTACCTGTATATGAGCACGTAATTTAGCTCTTGGGGAATCAGAACCTGGGTGTTAGGTTTCATTCCTTCCTTAATTCGACCTAGAAAATAATGAACAAGTAATACGTAATTACCTATTACAAGCAAATTACTAATAGTCCCTTTGTTTGATCACACTCAAGGATGAATTATTACGCATTAGTGCGTTCATAATACGATTTATTATTATTTCTCGACAAAGCAATTGTGTTGCTTAATGTTTTGTAATAGGTCACAATAATCATGGCTTCTTTTTGTTCTAGAGGGTTGGATAGATGTTAAATTATAAGTGATAGGATCTTAAAAAGGGCCAAATTAAAAGAACCCTTAACCGACGAGCATGCATGAAAAGACTGATGACTGGTGATGAAGCGAAAGAGAGATGTAAGAATCTTAGCTATTGGCGTTTCATAGTCTCTGCCTATGTCTATGGGAGACAGGCGTGAGATTATGTATGTATGTGTGTAATAGAATCTTGATTTTCACTAATTACCTTATTATAATAGCAATGAGATAATACAAAATGGTAAACAAAAGAAACTAAAAAAATATTTTAAATAATAATTGCTCAAGATGTGCACCTCTGCCTACTCCTTCGGGGATAAAAGGCGTGATGTTATGTTATGTTGCTCATGATGTTATTGAAATACTTTTTTTATGGAATAAGTTGTCAAAAGAGCACACGGTGACCGGTTTGCTCTTTTCTGGTGACCCTGATGGTAAGCAATCGGTGTCCCAGCAACACCAGAGGAGTTAGTGATCCTCCAAAAACAGTCGGAAATGCGTTTGAAACGAATAATTTAATGGGGATGATGGCAGGGTATGAAAATTAAAAATATAATTAGTCCGTAAGTTAGGTAATTAAAAAATATTAGACACGTATTTTTTTATTTTGTCGTGTAATAATACAATACTTAGATAAAACGAATCAAAGTTAAGGAGTGGGGGCTAAAACGTCATTTCTTAGTATAAAATGTACTGAGAAGTGACGTCACGCGACATTTCAAATCAATATATCTTCGAAACTATTTGTTTCTGTGAGAAAATAAAAAATACGTGTCTAATGTTTTTAAATAATCTATCAGACGGACATTAAAATAAAAATTAGTCGTCTACCCTATTGAAAAGATAGAAAGAAAAAAGCTCAAATTCAAACTCAAAAGCATTTATTTCAATTAAACCATAATTTGGTACTTTTGAAACGTCAATAAATATGAAATAAATAATAGTCTATCAGTCTGTCCGTCAGTAAAGCTAGGCGCTCGTTCCAAAATGTCGATTCGAGTGGAGAAGAACGAGCAAGAAACTCCGTTACTCTTTTAAAAAAAGTCTGTTTTACACTGCTCTGATACATATACCAATATTGTACACACACGTGAGAATAATGTAAAGACATACCTGACGCATCATAAAAAAAGCCCAATAGCTCAAAATCGGCAACAGTAAATGAAGTTACTTTTTTACTAAAATAGATTATTATAATAGCATTTAGTTATTTTAGTTTTTTTTTCACAATCAAAAGGGCCAGTAAAATTAAAATAATCATACCTCAGTCGGACTAATATTTCTTGAGATCGACGCATTTAAATAATAAAACTATTTGTCTTGACACAGCAACACTAGGTATTGCATAAGATTTGTTCTTTACAAATAACTAAGACCACAAATAAATGACTAATATCAAAGTACAACTCATTTGTGTATTGTTATAATTGTAGGAATTATTGTATTAATCAAAATGTATGGGCCTACTAGGTTTTGTGTTCCAATTGTTTGTCATATTTTGACCTATTGCGTTAGGTTGGTCAAGACTTCGTATTGAGAGTGATATTAAGGAATCGGGTAAAGTATTATTGGGTTTTTCTGCTACGAAATCCTCCGTAAGTAGTTGTGACTGACGTGGACAAAAGTATCATTGCAATTCATCAAATTTCTGACGCTTTATGTTAAAAATATTAGCTTTATACTATCTCTAAGTACATTAAATGAACATTACCTTATAAGCGATTTTAATTACCATGTTAAATATTAATAAGATGAGACCATAAATAAATAATTTTGATACAACTAATTATTACACAAATCTACCAATAAAAATCTTCGCAACGAAATCTTCGTAACCGTCAAAATTCACGAAAAAGCAGTTATGCCAGTTTAAAATTTAAAATTCATCACGTTCGAAGATTCGATGTTCAAAATTGATGCGCGTGCATGCGATTGTCTATAACTGTACTGCGCAGACGCGACCTGCCGCAATGCGCCCGCGCTCAAGGGCACGCACAGAAATGACGTGGAGTCGTGTGTGTTTGTTATAGTTTTGAGTGAGCTTTTTTGTGTTGTTTCTTATAGAAATAAGATAGTTTTTATAATTTTAAAAATATGTTAGGTGTTGATCATCTTGTAGAAGCGGTGGTGTGTAAAAGATACTTGGGTATATATCGTATTTTATTTTGTATAGACAGTGATGGTGCCTATTAGGTTACCATAGGTTAGGTCCAGTTTAGCCCTTTGTTTCTAAGGAACATGTTTAAAGAGTTATTAGATTCCTGATAATGACAAACTCCATGTGTCGTACAAGATCATTAAATAATCAACCTTTCTGTCGGAGTGCCTAATGTGACGCTTGTTGAATACGTGTGCGGTAATAAAACATAGGTGGTCAGAAATCTAATTTGATGCGTTCATTATTAGTTTATTTTTATTATTTTAATTTTTGTAAATAGTTTTCTCTCTTCTAAATAATATGATTGTAAATAGTACTCTTATGATCTTTATAATTTCCATATATTTATTTATTTTTAAGAATTAAGATATGTAACAATTAATATAACAAAACCTCCTTATGATTTATGAATTGTAGCAAATAAAACCAAAAATTCGTATTCAATACACCATATTATCATCACCGTTCGCCAGCAGACGTTCATTGCGGAACAAAGGCTTCACTAGAAACTCATCCAACAAGAAATATAAACAAAGTCCTCTCCATACCTTCCACAGTGCAGTTACAAGAAATGAATAGCAATCGTCGACTCAGCTCACGATTGGGACGTCAAGGCCGGACGTCGTTGTCCGTTGGCACCGACATCCCTTACTATTGTGTATATTTCGTACAATCTTGAGGAAAACTTAAAAACTTGAGTAACTATTTTACTATATATAAAACTTTTAGTTTGAAATTCTCAGTAGTAGCAAGGAGTCTGGAAATGTGCCCGGTATATGGCAATAGGCTCACCCGCTATTACATGGGACTCATAATATAAATAGTGAAAAGTAGGTGTTACATTGTACAGTGGCATTAAGTGCCGTAATGTGCACCTCTGCCCACCTTTTCGGGGATAAAAGGTGTAATGTTATGTATGTGTTTTTCTGACAACTGTTGGAACCTTACCAATCATTGATCGGCAAGGTTCCTTCGGTGCCATTTGATCGTCGAATTCAGAGACATCTTGTTTTTTTATGGAATAGGAGGCAAATGAGCAAACGGATCACCTGATGGTAAGCAATCAGCGCCGCCCATGGACAACCGCAACACCAGAGGAGTTACAGGTGCGTTGCCAGCCTTTTGAAAAGGAATACGCTCTTTTCTTGAAGGTTTGAAGGTCGTATCGGTTTGGAAATACCGCCGACGACTGATCATTCCACAGTTTTGCTGTGCGATGCAGAAAGCTACGTGAGAAGCGCACAGTTGTGGCCTGCCAACCATCTAGAGGTATATGATGGAATCTTCATGGACCTTGTATACTCAGAGAATTCATTTTTAAATTGTACAACAAAATTCAAGGAAAAAGCCTCAACATTATAATGAAAGTAAAACAAACTTCAGGATAAGCGCTATCATTATTTGTTTTTCAGTGCTTTCGTAATGAAGTTACATTGTTTCCAGCAATATTTGTTAAGACTTCCCCTTATCATAAGGCTGTTGTTTGAGGCTTACGCCATGTGAAACATGACTTATATTTGCACACAAGCCTTTGTTGATTTTTCTTCGAAGTTTTCAGGGATTTAGAGCTGTATAATATGCACTTATTTAATCTAAGTCTAGACTTCATGCAAAGTCCCTATTTTAATTAGATTTGTTAATACTCTATTTATATCAGGCAGTCGCACTTGACACCACTCGGCCAACGACGTAGTCATAGTCAGAAAAATAAAATTATAAAAAATATCCAAATCATAGTTTTTAAATTATGCGAGTGCCATTCAAAAACCAGAAATACTCAGTAATACTTTACTCAACCAGGAATTCGAACCCGAGACTTAGACTTAATTATGATGCAATCGGAAAGCACATATAGTTTTTCGTTTCTTAGTGATAATCCAGTTTTAAACTTTCAGTCTAGAACGCCTACCGCTAATGCCATCTAGTGGCCGGAAGACGAAAGTCCGAAACTTCTGAACATGGTATTTTCCAAACACTTATGAAAATTAACTACAATCCTAATTCGTATTAAGAATATTTTATTTTCAAAGTTGTATTGTTTATTGTTATTTCGTTTTTCTCCATTTGAAACTACACGTTAGAACGAGCGCTTAGCTTCACTGACAGACAAACGGACGGACAATTTAATTTTTGACGTTTCAAAAGTGCCTTATTTAGGTTTAATTGAAATAAATGCTTTGACTTTGTCTTTTTTATTTTACGGTAGTTAAGCAACTTAAAGGATTCGCATGCAAGCTCATCAACCCTTATTTAATGTTTACGAGCAGAACTGCTAACCATGTTTGTGTGAGTAAGGTTAGAATCTCCCCTCCCCCCCCCCGCCTATCCTAATCTCCCCAATCCCCAACAATCCTCAAACGCCTAATCCCCAAAAGTCCGATAAAGCACTTGTAACGCCTCTGGTGTACGGAACACCAGAGGCGTTACAACGTTACGTTACAGGCGGCGTGTGAGCGACGCCAATTGTTTACCATCAGGTGATCCATCTGCTCGTTTTCCGATTATACCACAATAAAAGTGAATTCTCCACTAACATTTTGTGCCAAAACTATATCTACCTGAAGATATATTTGGTATATCTCTTTATTATTCTTTGTTTCAGAGATCCATAATAGCTATAACGCTCTTATACGTCTAAAACCATCCTAACAAACACAACAAAGGTCTATAAGCACCGAAGAACTAACACTTTCGTTTCTACTTACCCCTCCACAAAGATACAAGGCATAATAATAAAATCATTCAAGGTAGTTGACTTCCACGATACATCTCAATTACCACCCACCCAGAATCCATTCAACTTAACGAAAAAGATAAACAAAAATTGTTTCAGCCCTTAACCCCTGTTGTCATGGTAACCAGAAATGATAACTCCCGGGTCATCAACCTCTACTAGAGTTTCACGCAAAGGGTTCAACGGCTCTAAATAACACAGTTTTCCAGCTACAGTTCATTGAACTTTTACAGTGAAAAGTTTGGCTTATATGCGTGTTTAATGTAAGTAATAAAAAATATGTTTTTCTCACTATATGGAACTTTGGATTATTTTTAGAGGTTATTATTTTGTTTACTGTATTGGTTTTGGTTTGAAGGAGATGGCGGGATCCACTTGATGCCTGTGATAAGGATTGGGCACAGAAAGCTGTAAGAAGAGACGAGTGGAAGGGTAGGGAGGACGACCATGGCTAAAATAAAGTTAATAATTACTGGTTTCGATGATATGTTTTTCGTCTAATATAGGGTTAATTAAACTGTCAAACACCAAGCGGTCCCCGGTGACCGCAACCTATTGTTCTTTAATTGTGTCTATAAATACAGTATTCGACGAGTTAATGATTTTGCAAATCATGTACCTCTATATCATTTTGTCGGTAGTGTGGAATAAGCTTACATTCCGTGCCCAGGTAAAGCAATGTAGGTAAATTCATCAATCAATTATCAATCCTCCTTCTCCGCAAAAGTAATAGGTAACGATGATTCCTTTATTTTGAAAGATTTAGTGTATGACGACAAAATACTTAATTTTAATTGGGAAATTAAAAGAATGTTTATCTCATTGACCGACTGATCGATCGCAGATTGAGAATCCAATTTGATTAGTCGAACTCATCCTCTTTGATTCTCAAGTTAACCTAACTAATATTTGAATTTTTACAAGGCCCAATTTTTTAATCATCAATTAATTCTATAACTGTATAGAATAACATTGACATTTGACTGTTCAGTATGGAAGAATTGTCAAATATTCAAAGTTTATTCCTGAAGAATATGTGTATACAGGTCTCTTGTCAACTAGGAGCGGAATAAAACAACAGACGTCTCGATAGCACAGCGTATATTCGCAGACTGTTGCGGCAGTGGTAACCGCCTTAATGTAACTAACAAATAACTTACTACCACCCACTTAGTCTATAATATCAAACATACATCACAATCCCTTACTTAAAATTTATCTGGCATTGGAGAAATCATTTGTTTGTCAACTCACTATTACTTACATGACGTTTGTCACTCGCGAAAAAACTAAACAACATGTTATGCAAAAACATCCAATTAAACATGAAAACATTTCAATTGTAATGGGGTATCACATATTTCTATATTATTGGGAAAATAACAAAATTAATGACAAAACTCATACAAATAAGGGTAGTACCTACGTATATGTATATGCGTAACATAATATTATGATGTTTTGTTCCCTCTATTGTTTTAGGAACATATTAATTAATTAACTTATTATTGTTTTCTTGTGATGTATGAAAACAATTCGTATTTTTTTTTCATTTGTTAGGAAAACCCAACATTCATTGTTTTTAAGTTGTTGTTGTTATTAAGACGACCGCTTCTCATGCATGAGGGTATGGGTTCGAAACCTACCACCGGCAAGTACCAATTAAATACAAGACATTAATTAGAATCCACAGACAAACGTTAAAGGAAAACATCGTGAGGAAACCTGGGCTTATAATTTCTTATTATAAGTTTGAAATCGCCAACCCGTGGGCAAGCGTGGTGATTAATGCTTAATCAAACCTTCTCCGTGTGAGAAGAGGTTAACTAAAAAATCGCGGGTTACTCACGTGAATATACTGAGAACCTACAGTAAGCTGCGTGACATCGCCGCGACCGCGCATGATGCTCATGAGGAAGAACCGAAGAACCATTCTGTGGTTCGAAACTAGTAGAATTTTTCTCAGTAGGTATATTCACGTGAGTAACCCGCGATTTTTAGTAAATTAATCGTACTAAATGTCCAAAAACTAAATGATACCGAACCTAGTAATTTATTCTAATACCTTTTGTCGCAGAGGACCTAACGGTTTACCGGAGCTCCGGCTCGAAGTGCAGGAGAAGGAACGGGGTGGTTTTTAGTCAGTAAGAGTCTGACACTCCCTTCCGCCTCACCCAGGTGGGAGCAGTCATTCGATGATTTCCCCCCTTAAAAAAAAAGTTCTAATACCTTTTGCTAGACAATAACACATAATAACTATTGTATCAAAAGTAGTTTTTGCTATAACAAGCGTGATGTTATGGTATGTACATTTAATTTACAGTAACAGATGTATAGGAAATTATTAGTTACTACCAAAATGTGGGTCGCCAGGGTATCGACTCTGTGTACGCCGTCATTAAATATAGATTCACAACCAATTAGTCATAGGGAGAATACGCTGTTTTGTATCATTGGATTTGATTTTAAAATGTTATGTATTGTGTGAATGATTACAAGTACACAGAAGGTCACAGGTTCGATTCTCGAGTGAGTATGATTGATAAAGTGAGAGTAGAGATTTGCTGACTTTTAGGATAGAGTTTTTTGACATAGTTCGGAATTATTAATTGGAAATTATTTATTATATCACACTTTTTAGGAATTAAAATAAATCTTATGACTGCTAGACTTAAATGAGGTAGATAGCAATGCCTATAATAAAGGTTGTCTATTTGTTTTCTTAGATTTGATAACCACTGTTTTTTCTTCTTTTTCCTAATGCGATGAACAGGAGTATCGTTTTATAGTAATTATAGTAATAGTGACATACGTAGACACGACAACTCGATATTTCTGTATAACCATTTTCAAATTTCACCAAGCGAGATAGTGGTGAAACGTCGGCCCATCAAATATAAAAAAAACATTGAAAATTTTAAATTTTTTCCTCAGAATTCCAATCGACCCCGTCATCGAACCCACCACCACTTCAGTACATACTTACAAACTAACTCAATAAAATGATATATTAAATTAATTAGTTTCCACGTTCGTTAGTTATCTAAGTGTGACGTCATCATTTCCTCGCTTTCCACGCTTCCGGTCGCTATCCAGAGGCCGGTGACCGCGAGCGTGTGTGTGTGTATTTGTGTGTAGCGTTAAAATTATGTACATTTATATGTGTGAGTACATAGTTGTGAATAGATAGTCTCGGTGGTGAAGTGATTGTGAATGTGACTGTCCAGATCAGGAATGGGGTTTGACTCCTTGGTGCAGTGAAAGTGAAAATTTAATAGATTGATTGGTTGTTTTTATAAGCGTTGCCCTAAACTACGATTGTCTCCTGTGTCGTGGGATACAAGTTCACATATACAAGACACCCAGACCCGAAACAATCTGTGGATCACACAATGAGTTACTCCGTGCCGGAGTCGAACTCGCTACACGTTGCGCGGCAGCCGGTTACCCAGGTACCGCGCCAACCGTGCAGTCAGGTTCCTTTCTTTCTTTTCTTTTAGTTAGTCTTCTGACTTCATTATGAACAGTTGATCACCGTCTATGGACCTCCTTTTCCACGAGAGGGTTTGCCGTATTCTCCTCATTTGACAGATGCGTTGATGGAGAATGTAACCACCGATTATGATTATCACCATATCAGCCAGGCTACGTTTACCACTGCCCATTACATAAATCCCTGCCCTTATAAATTACAGACTGGCCTGTTCGTTCCTATATTTATATTATAAAAACACATACATACATCACGCCTTTTATCCCCGAAGAGGTAAGCAGAGATGCACATTACGACACTTAATGCCACTGTACAATGTAACACCCACTTTTCACTATATATGTTACCATTTAATAGGGGGTGAGCCTATTGCCATATACCGGGCACAATTCCAGACGCCGTGCTACTACTGAGATTTTTAAAAACCCAGTAATACTTTGCCTGACCCGGTAATCGAACCCGAGACCCCTTGCCCGGCAGTCACACTTGCGACAACTCGGTCAATGAGGCAGTATTATAAAAAACTTTCACAAAATAATTTCAATTTAAGGCCAAAGTATTAAAGTCTAAATTAACAATTAATTAAGACTTGTCACCGCTAACCACAACAATATTCTATTTAAACCAGGTCAAACTAATCTATGGATTAAATACCTAATAGGAAGAGGCGATTCGTCGAGTTTGGTTCCTGGGTCAGCGATTTATAATTGGGCTTTTTTCAGTAAAATAACATGAAGTCTGGAATAGCACCCGATGAATTGAAGTTGGCGTACCACCTAGGTACCACCACAATGTACTATCTTCTAATGTATAGCAAAAAGTTTAAAATTCTTTAAAAAAAATTGTACTAAAAAAGCCTCTCTACCCTCTAGATTAAGATGTGTCACACACATCATCACGCCGGTCTCCCATTAAGGTAGGTCGAGACAATGAGACGCCAACTGCTACGATCCTGACATTCCTCTCTCGCTTCATTTACATTCATTACTCTCTGCACGCATATTTTTTTAAGGGTGGTAATCATCGAATGACTGTTTCCGCCTGGTCACCCGCCTCACGTCGGGAGGGAGTGTCAGACTCTTACTGACTAAAAACCACCCCGTTCCTTCTGCACGTCGAGCCGGAGGCCCGGTAACCTTTTACGTTCTCCGCGGCTCCGTATCGACGTTAGCCCTATTGGGCCCCATTCGACGATACCGATGAGTCTCTTAATTCATGTTCCTCGATTTAGGAACATGATGATAATATATTAATGATCCTGCTGGGGTCAAGGGTAGTTCGCTATAAGTTGCCAACATAGAGCTGGAGTAGACATAGGATGGTTTTTAGTGAGTCTGACTCCACCCAAAAACAGAGATATAATATGATATTAGCATAACATAACATAACATCACGCCTTTTTATTTTCGAAGGGATAGGCAGAGGTGCACATTTCGGCACATGGCACTGTAGAATGTAACACCCACTTTTCACTATTTATGTTATGAGTCCCATGTAATAGGGAGTGAGCCTATTGTCATATACCGGGCACATTTCCAGACTGCGTGCTACTACTGAGATTTTTAAAAACCCAGTAATACTTTGCCCGACCCGGGAATCGAACTCGAGACCCCTTGCCCGGCAGTCGCACTTGCGAGCACTCGGCCAACGAGGCAGTCTAGTCAGATATGATATTAGATACAAACAAATATAATAATTACTAGGTAACAATGTTTAGAAATAGATTTGTTGTGGACTAAACTGGGTAGAGGTTAATGTAACTTTTCTGGGTAGGTTAGCCACCTTGTGATGTCATAGTTTTGACACGTAATTAAACATGGCGGCGGACGGCTGTACCCGGGTGGGTATTTAGTGAAATTATTTATATTTATAGATATATTTTTACTAATGTATAAATGTGGTATGGAAATGTAACCATGCTTCTTGTGATGAATGGTATCTATGATTACAAATTGTATCTTTGTGCCTTTCCATTTGAGAATTGGATATATTAATATTGTATTTTTAACCGAAAATAAAAAGAATCAAAGAGAAAAAAGGATGATATCAGTGTGACCTGTATGTATGTATATTGGCAGAACACAAGTCAACCGTTGTTTCACGTCGGTTTTCTGTGAGGCCGTGGTATCACTCCGATCGAGCCGCCGCATTCATGCCGAAGCATGGCTCTCCCACGTTTAAACTACACTACTACTGTTACAATTGGGAGAAGATTTTAGTATGTTAACTAACTGACTTCAAAAAAGGAGGGATTGAAGTCGACTTTTTAAACGTCTTATCATTTAGTTTACAAAATCATCAAATTACTAACAAAAATTCAGTCTATCGACAGCAGTGGCGTCACACCCTAATAAAATAAAAGTAGATAATGAATCAAACTGTAATTAAAACTTCTGCAGAATATGTAGGTATAAAAAAAACGCTATCTGACATCATACGAGTGCTTATAATGATAGGTCAGTTACCTATATTAACCTACCGTAAAGGTAGGCAGAGTGGCACTTAATGCCACGGTACAATGTAACACCCACTTTTCACTGTGTTATGAGTCCCATGTAATAGCATATTGCCATATACCGGACACGATTCCAGACTCCGTGCTACTACTGAGTATTTATAAAAAACCCAGTAACACTTTGCCCGACCCGGGAATCGAACCCGAGACCCCTAACGACCACTCCGCCAACGAGGCATTGAAAAAAGTATAGATATAATATCATCGTTCAGAAATATTCACATTTCACTTAGCCATATACAATACCTACATACCACAGATAAGACTAAGATAAAAATAGACATAATTAATTATTATGAGGCTTGCCTCAACAACCACCTAATATGCATTGAATCTATCTCGATGATGAAATCATTGACAAATACAACTCGGTATTACAAATCATACAGCTACCACTAAATCATGCAGCTAACGGTCGAAACAGACGTAATGACTATAATCATCGGGTTCGACAGACGCTACTTGAGGACTGATGACCGATGACTGGGCTAAATTGGGTAGAGTGGGCTGGAACTTTACTGGGTTATCCACCTCACTAGTGAATTAGTAATGTGACGTCACAACACTATGTATACATTGTCCCGTACATACATACATGTATTAAGAATGAATGTATAGATGAAACCATTTGATCCTAAGGCGCCATTTTATCTTTTTTTGCTCACAAAAGGGTAAGCAGTTTTGGCCGGAACGTACACTCAAGAATATTATTATGTAACAACCCCTTCTTTCTAGTTATATTATGTATGTACTAGGTGCTGCCCGCGACTTCATTCGGTATGAATTTTAGAACAATTCTAACTTTTCAAAATTAAAGTAGTTAATATTACTCTTTAGTACATCAGCTACCTGCCAATATTTATTTGCGAAATCGGGTTAACCATTCCAGAGATTAGCCAGTAGGTAAAAACAGACAGACAGACAAAAATTGTAAAAAAAATAATATTTTCGTATATGTATCGTATGTATAGTAAAAAGCGGTTACTTTAATATTACAAACAGACACTCCAATTTTATTTATTTGTATAAATACTCTTTGCTTATGCTGTAGGTACTACTAAAAATTCTAATATCAAGTTTGCTTGCAATCAAGCCTGCTACCAAGTTCTGAATCCTTCGAATCACTTTACATAAAGGAAAATTATAAATTAGTAGCTCCTTCCGCGCGGTTTCACACGCTCTGCTCAGCTTCTATTGGTCGTAGCGTGATGCTATATAACTTATAGCCATCCTCGATAAATGCGCTATCCAACACAAAAATAATTATTCAGACTTGTAGTTACGGAGATTAGCGCATTCAAACAAACAAACAAAAAAACAAACTCTTCCGCTTTATATAATAGTATAAAAGTATCTTTATAGAGGCACAAATATATAAATCTTCTGTGAGTGTGTATGTCACTGAATTTGTCTCAAACGACTGGCCTAATTTTGATGAAATTGTGTGTGTGTGTTCAAGGGGAAATGGAATGGTTTAGATTCACAAATCAGCCCGGCAGATGGCCCTGCAGTCGGGTCTAGCTTAGTTTTCTTAAATGGCTGAACTAATTTGAATGAATTATTGTTTATACATTCAAGTGGATATGCAGGACAACGTCGGGTCCGCTAGTAATAGTATAAGATTATGCAAGTTGCTCTTTAAGTCAAGTTTACCATGACAGGCGAGATAAATGTTTTTATTCTATGAAGTCATGTTGTTTATAACTTGTGTTGGTTTAGGTAAAAGACAAAGTCAAAGTCAAAGTCAAAGTCAAAGCATTTATTTCAATTAAACCATAGTTTGGTACTTTGGAAACGTCAACAAATACAAAATAAATAATAGTCTGTCAGTCAGTCCGTCAGTGAAACTAGGTGAAGCTAGGTGCTCATTCCAAAAAGTAGATTCGAATGGAGAAGAACGAGCAAGAAACTAGATTCGTTACTCTTTTTAAAAAAAGTATGTTCTACAATGTCTCTGATACATATTTCAATACTGTACCCATATGTAAGAACAATGCAAAGACATGCTTGACGAATTATACTTATAACTTACTAAAAATTAAAAAAAAATATCAAAATCTTGAAGTCCAACATGGTGCTCACATATGCATACTGACAATCCATAGAATTAATGATTATATACAAGAAAAGGAAACTCTTTGTTTCAATAAAGAAGTGCTCGATGCCATAAGGAAACTATATTGTCTACATTAGAATTAAAGTGACAGCATGACTTTTCATATTACTGTTTTGCATTGTTGCCGTATTTTGCCTTTTAATGTTACGATCATGATGTTGTGATGACTAGACTATAGATCAATTGTGTGTTAAGCAAAATCGGTTTCAATTGCTATCAAAAGTACCTACTATAGAATCATGAAATTTGGATTTTTTTAACAGAGCGATAGTCAAAGTGTCGGAGAGCCATGCTTCGCCACAAGTGAGCCGGCTCGACCGCAGTGATACCACGGCCTCACAGAAGACCGACGTGAAACAACGCTTGCGTTGCGTTTCCCCCCCTCGCTTCCCAATCTCTGAATCCCCAACAATCCTCAAATTCCTAATCCCGAAAGGCCGGTAACGCACTTGTAACGCCTCTGATGTTCCGGGTGTCCATGGGCGACGCTGATTGCTTACCATCAGGTGATCGGTCTGCTCGTTTACTGGCTTACCCCAAAAAAAAGACAGTTTTATTTCTCATTTTCTAATGAAATACCTTACCTTTAAGATGTTTTAGTTAACATAATAACATAACATCACATCTTTTATCAGAGGTAGGCAGAGGTGCACATCACGGCACTTGCTCCTTTAAACATCCACTTTTCACTATTTATGACGTTATGAGTCCCATGTAATAGAGGGTGAGCCTCTTGCCATATACCGGGCACAATTTCAGACTCCGCACTACTACGGAGATTTTTCGAAAAGCTTAGTAATACTTTGCCGACTCGGGAATCGAAACCGAGACTCTTTGCGCCGCAGTGGCGCACTTGCGACCACTGGGCCAACGAGGCAGTCATGTTTTAGTAAGGTTAGTATAAATTATAAATTCACATTGATTTATATAATAAGTTGAATTCTATTGAAATATTTGAGTAACGTATGAAATAAATAATCATAAGAATCCCACCATTTTCTAATCTAACAATAAAGTACAATTTTACAGTTCACGCCATTACAGTAATTTTGACAAACACTTAATTTTTTTTCAAAAGTCATTGCGCATGTCTAGACTATTTTTATTATCAGTTTACGATATGGTGTGATAAGAGGACGAGATAATATCTTAAACAACCTTTGTTTTTAGTAATCATTCATTGTTATGATATAAACATAATGTAATAAATTATTATACATCTGGCCTGGTTTTTGTTCGAAGGGTAGAGATGTAGTTTTTCTCTTCATTACCATAGATTTTAGTATATATTATGGTTACATTCAGTATCTATGTCAAAAGAGGCCTCCTGCTTACCAAATTTTATTGATAACAATTAAGTAAACATAATAAGTGTCGCGGAGAACCTAACGGGTAACCGGGGCTCCGGCTCGACGTGCAGGAGAAGGAACGGGGTGGTTTTTAGTCAGTAAGAGTCTGACACTCCCTTCCGCCTCACCCAGGCGGGAGCAGTCATTCGACGATGTTCCCCGCTTAAAACAAAAAAAACATAATATGGAGTTAGAGATCTGCTAAACCCAGGGAAAATACCAACTAAAGACTACTTACATTAAAACATCACGCTTTTTATTTTCCAAAGGAGTGGGTGTATGTAAAACGCACTTTTTATCAATTACGTTATGAGTCCCATATAATAGGAGGTGATCCGACAGTTATACATCGTCCAAATTTCCAAATCTAGATAAAAAATATAATATACTAAATACTACGAGAATTCATCAACATAGAAAGCCACAATAAAGCTCTAGTCGACCCAGGTATCAAATCGGCGATCCCTTGCTCGTGACACCTGCGGCCACGCGACCAACAAGACATCACATTTTTTTTTATAAAACGTTGCCCTGCAATAGGATTTTCTCCTATGTCGTGAGTGCGTTTACAAACAACAAGTTCACATGACACCCCGACCCGGAACAACAATTTGTGGATCACACAAAGAGTTTTAAATGCTATTATACCTACCCTTAAAAACTTGTTTGATGACTGACAGTATAATTTCTAAATGATAATTTTTAATATTAATAGGTACTAATTTTGTTGATTATACTGTAATTTTAATACAATAATGTGTATAATTTGTTCATTAATATTAATAATTGGTCTTTTTTTTTGTTCGTACCTATAAATAATATCAAAATGCTAGTATTGATTTTGTAATGTTTGTGATTCTGTAATGCTAGTTTGACATTTTTTGTATTAAAATTAAATGAATTATATATTTCCTTGCTGTGCCCGACAGGGTCCACAATGATCTGTATTATTTTATGTTACCAATTAAGTAAAACATTGTAGAACGCAATAAAGAATTTGAATTTGAGTTGCTCCGTGCGGGAATCGAATCCGTGACACGTTGTATGGCAGCCGGTTGCCCAGCCACCGCACTAACCATGTTGTCATTGATAACAATATTACCACATCTGTCTACCCCACGGAAAATATCAGCCGTGTAACATTATCTATATGTTCTGTGATTAAACCAACCCACTGTCTAAATTGGGGGCAGGGTCATTGTATCTGAATTAGGTAGGTTAGCCACCTTACTGATGTCATAACTAACTAACTACGTCAATTACGAATACTTTTTTGGTTAAAAATAACTGGGGTATTAGTGTTTTGAACCTTTTGTGGTTGTGGAAATGTCTGGGTATAGAAGTTAGATGCTTGCCCTTTAAAGGCGTACAAGGAGGTTTTGTTTTAGCATTAGATTTTGTCATGATGATCCGGTCATGATTCTTGTGATGTATGACAACAATTCTTATTTTTTCATTTGTTAGGAAAACCCAATATTTATTGTTTTTCCTCGTACTGGGTGCTGTGTCGTGGTAGCCCGGAGGTTAAGACGCCCGCTTCTCATGTATGAGAGTGCGGATCCGAAACCTACCAACGGTAAGTACTAATCTGACTTTTTCTGAGTCGTATGCACTTTCTAAGATTATCTAGACACCACTGACAATCGGTGAAGGAAAACGTTATAAGGAAATCTGGGCTTATAATTTCTAATTATAAATTTGAAATCGCCAAACCACATTGAGCAAGCGTGGTGATTAATAGTAGCAGCGCGACTGTCGCCGCGTCGCGGGTCGCGAAATGCTGCTCATGAATATGAGCCTCTAGCATGGCTTAAAACTAGTCAAGTTCCTTGTCAAATTACTACGTGAGTAAGCCGAAAGCATAATAATTTATTTAGTATGTCTCACGAAAGTTACAATACAAATGTGGTGATTAATACTCAAACCTTCTCCGTGCGAGAGCCCGAAAACCTTCTAGGTCTTTCTAATATGATGATAACGATGAGTTAAATTATTTGTAGAAGTAATCTCGACTAAAGAACTGTTATTATGTTATATTTTCAGTTCACAAAATAATAACAATATTCCTTTACAAAACCCTACCTACAAAATTACTGTCGAGATAACCTCTACGAGAATTTATTGCCCTACTTTTCTACCTAAGCAACAGACGCGTATAGTTAGACTTTGCCTAAAATCTAGCACAAAAAACTGAGGTTAGACTGACATGAATCATATCTATTTGTGATGTCTACATATACCATATGCTAATTATATTTAGAATATAATATAGTTACATACTTTTTGATCAAGTGGTGTTGAAAATGAAAAATGAAATGAAAAAATTCCATAGAATTTCAGATTTAATAAGTAGTACTTTTAGTTTGCTTAACTGTTTTTTTTTAAATATTTGTTGGGCTGACATTTGGCCTCTACCTCGCCTGGTGGGAAGGCATGATGCGGCCTCTGATAAAGCACGTCGACCCATAAGCAATCTATTTACTCGGGGTTTGAAGACACCCAGGTTATACTCTTCAGGAAACACAGACTCTGGCAAAGATATCTGCTGGTGTCAAAAGAGTCGACTAAGATTACATATTTGACAGAGAACGGGTAGTAGGGACCTCTGATTTCTTTTTGTGAAATAAGCAGGTAACCGAGCAGACGGATCACCTGATGGTAAGCAATCGTCGCCGACCATGGACATTCGAAACACCAGACGTGTTACAAGTGCGTTACCGGCCATTTGGGGATCAGGAACTTAAGGATTGGGGAGTGGAGTAATTAGGCCTCCGGTAACATCACTTCCACGACGAAACACAACGCAAGTGTTGTTTCACGTCGGTTTTCTGAGAGGCCGTGGTACTACTCCGGTGGAGCCGGCCTATTCGTGCCAAAGCATGGCTCTCCCACACTGACAAATTAGACCTTTTAGACTATAACCTTCATGTGTAAAGTATGTCAAAACTTTTTATATAGAGGAGGCTTTTATATACTTCTACAGGCTGTTGATCTGATAAATTGATTTGTGTAACATCATTTTGTTCCTACCCTACAAACATCAATTATGACTACTTAAAAGAGCTACATATTACAATGTAACGAGTTATAACCAAAGTGTTACAGATTTAACAAAAAAAATGTATTCCAAAGCATTACAAAGGCATTAAAACACCTGAAGTAATACTTGAGTTATTCTGATTTAACTATTATTACGGAAACCATATGTACTAACACTTAACGCATACAACAATAGCTATAACTGTATTAACATACAACATTGTAATATTTTCATTGTCATAGATTACATTGCACAGAGTACACAGTTTATTACTAGTAAAGTAAGGAAAACTTGTGCAAGTGAGGATTTATTGATGTACGATTCCAGACTTCGTGTTACCACTGAGATTTAAAAAAAACACGGTAATACTTTGCCCTACCTGGGAATCGAACCCGAGACCACTTACCCGGCCGTCGCACTTGCGACCACTCGGCCAACGAGGAAGTCAGAGGAGCTGGTCAGATACAGTTTAAAAAAACATCAGGTCGGTTTTTCCTACAAAAGAGTATACCATCTTATCTAATTGTGGTCTTTATTAAATGACACGAATTCCGTCAAAAATTAAATCAACAAAGCATTATTTTAATATCATAAGTGACGCCTCCATTCCCTATCTAATCTATGGCGTCATACAAAGTGGGTCTACATGAACATTGAGTACACGCGATCAAAAATTAGGCATTTAACCTCTGTCGTGTTTAATCTAAACCGCGGTACAATACTAGTATTGTAGTGTTAATTTGCTTGTAATTTTCGGCTGGAGTTTTTAATTAAGAAAAACTTATTATGATTGTCTCATTGGTAGCAAGTGCGAGTCGGTCTCGGGTTCGATTCCCGGGCCGGGCAAAGTACTACTGGGTGTTTTTAAAAAAATCTTATATTCTCAGTAATAGCACGGAGTCTGGAATTGTGTCCGGTATATAGCAATAGGCTCACCCCGTATTACATGGGACTCATAACATAGTGAAAAGTGGGTGTTACATTGCACAGCGGCATTAAGTGCCGTAATGTGCACCTCTGCCAACTTCTTCAAGAAAAACAAGCGTGATGTTATGTTATGTTATTAATGAGATAACAATTTTTAGAACTCAATTAGATAATACAAACATCTCCTAAGCAAATAATGAGATTTTTGATCCGAATAGACTAAAAATAGTTCACTCAAGTCTCTTACACGGAGACCTGCATAGAACCTTCATCATCATTAACAGCGTATAAGTACCTACTGCTGACCAAAGGCCTCTTCTCACACGAAGAAGGTTTGAGCATTAATCACCACGCTTGCTCAATGCGGTTTATCGATTTCAAACTTATAATTAGAAATTATATCCCCAGGTTTCCTCACGATTTTTTCCTTCACCGTTTGCCTGTGGTGTCTGAATAATCTTAGAAAGTATATATAATTTGGAAAAAGTCACATTAGTACTTGCCGTTGGTTGGTTTTGAAACAGCATCCTCGTACATGAGAAGTGGGCGTCTTAGACCTCCGGGCTACCACGGCATCAACACGACATCGAAAAGGCGAAAAAAGAAGGAACGTAAGAAGGTATTTTATTTTATACAGACAATGTGCCTAGTTCTTCAGGGCTTAATTATCAGGCAACTTTAATAGGAGTTACATATTATGTAGTGTCGATTTGTATGTATGTCCTGTCTGCGCATGTGCAGAGAGATGACTACAGACGAAGGTCACCACGGCATTAGGCACAGAACCTAACTCAGATTCAAATCAAAGCAGTCTAGTTAAAAAAAAAACACATATTTTAGAGCAAGACTAAAAAAAATGACCCTAAAACCAACACAGGTGAAAGTACAATACGTATTTTTTACCATAAAATTCCATAATCCGAACCCAAAACATCCCACTGACCTAACGAGTCGCGGAGAACCTAACGAGTCGTGGAGAATCTAACAGGTAACCGGGGCTCCGGCTCGACGTGCAGGAGAAGGAACGGGATGGTTTTTAGTCAGTAAGAGTCTGACACACCCTCCCGCCTCACCCTGGCGGGAGCAGCCATTCGATGATTTTCCCACCTTAAAAAAAAACCCATTGGACAACCGTACCCACAAATACACCAAACAACACGCGTAGCAACAACACAACGAACAAAATACCACAAAAACCAAAGCCTATACTAAAATCTTAATACATTCGCATAAACCACTTTTATTCTTATACATACAAACCTACATACATCGCTAAACAAACATAGGCTTACAATAATGTTAATAGGTTCACTTACAACGTTCCGGGTTCAATTTCCGCGCGTAACACATTTTTTGGAGGTCAATGTCCGACTGAAAATCGCGTAAGCGCTCGCTTCAGTTTATTACAAAATTAGCTGTGAATGACCTGTTGTTATTTATGGCTGATAATTATTGTGTGGCCTTATTACTGAAATATAAGATTTTGTTTTAAAGCCGCGTCATTTTCTAGGAGGTAACTCGACAATCGATTCTGAGTCCGAATCAATAAAAAAAAATTGTACGTAAATATTTTTAATTTTTCTGTAAATTCTTAAATCCGTAAGTGCGAACTATACGCCGCCGTCTTGTAATTAGCTTTATAACGCGGCTTAACACACACAAACTCAAACACGTAATTGATAATATCAATTACGTGTTTGAGTTTATTATTCCTAATTCCATAAAACTCCAATAAGAAACATTGCTGTCGCTTATTCTGAAATACTGTCGAACTTAAACGATTTATTATAGCCGTATTTTTAACTATTGGCCCGAAAATTTCTCTTACATTAAACCTTTATGACTTCTGTGACACGCCCCTGAGAAATGGCACAGTTTCATAACTACACCTTGTATAGCCTTGGTGTTTTTCAAGAGTTTTTTCCACTTTGTTTTAGCTGGTCTTAAGGTTAAGCAAGGTTCAATGGATGGGTGACCTTTGCTTACAAGTCAAGATTATTCCATGATTCAAAGACATTGAAAATCCATTGATCTTGATGACCACATTCATGATAGTCATTGCCGATCTATTTAAAGTTATAGTCACAAACACAAGTCACAGAATATTATAGTCTATAGCAGTTTTAATACTGATATTTTAGTCTAGATAATTAGGTAAAGACTAAGCGATATACATTTTTTTTTAAAATAAAACCTTGCCCTCACTAGGATTTACTCCTGTATCGGATGCGTTTACAAACATACAAATTCACATACACATGACACCCAGACCCGGAACAACAATCTGTGGATTACACAAAGAATTGTTCCGTGCGGGAATCGAACCTGCGACACGTTGCGCGGCAGTCAAATTTGAAAATTGTATATATTAAACAATTGTATCAACCCCATATTATTATGTCATCATCAACAGCCTATACCTAAATGCCCACTGCTGAGCAAAGCCTCTTCTCACACGGAGAAGGTTATCGGAGAAGGATATTATTATGTACTCTTAATTTATAATTTCATTTTGTTTTATAACTAACCTCAAAATAGAAGACAGTAGAAATCCATCAAAATCACTTCAGCAGTTTAGATAAAAATTAAAGACAAACATACCAACAAAAATGTTGCATATTTATTTTTAGCGAAGCGAATCTACGCTCCGCACTAAACATAGGAATAGTGTTTCTTAAAATAACTAATTCCACGCAATTTTTACACTTCATGTAGTCTAAATAAAGTTTACATTACTCTGTATATTTTCTACCGATCGTTGCCCGTTCGATTCCCGATTTAGACATGACGTTCTCGAAGCTGTTTTATTGGATGATAGCGTTTAATTTGGATCGTTATATTGAACTGTTGTACCCTATTTAATTGTAGGGAATTTGTTATTTTGAAAACATCAAGCTATTTGTAATGGTGTCCGGTATATGGCAAGAGATTCACTCCCTCTTACATGACATAATATTATCTATAAGTATTTTACGTCATGACATAATTATAAGTCTTTTACAAACTATGTTTAAAAAACCAACTGCGACACCTCTGTTCTTCGTTCTAATATTACGCCTTTTATCCCCGAAGGGGTAGGCAGAGGTGCACATTATGGCACTGTACAATGTAACACCCACTTTTCACTATTTATGTTATGAGTCCCATGTAATAGGGGTGAGCCTATCACGCCTTTTATCCCCGAAGGGGTCTTCGGAGATAAAAGGCGTGATGTTATGTTATGTAGTTGATTTTTTGTGAAATGAATGACGTATGTTAGAACCATATCATTTTTCTTTTTTTGGAAATAAATAAGAACTTTTTTTAATGGAATAGTTTCGCGTTTACGACAAACCGAGCTCGAAAACCTAGTTTCAGTTTATATATCGTAAAAAGTGTTAATGAGATTTTCTATTTTGAAGTGTTTATCACTTTCAGGTTTATTTTATTTGCCCACTCATCGATTTATAGTTCTACTCATTCTATTTTGAAGAGATACCCGATAACATTAAAAGTTAAATTTCCTTAATGCATTTCACAAGTAAATTCACACCTTCGGTAAAACAAGTATATGTAAAAGGCATAATAAATTCGGAAACTGTAAAATATGCCCAAAAATCCCTACCATGTATCATATCGACATACTTAAATAATTCTAGATTGTTATTAAATCCTTATCATTACTGAAAGTGGGTAACATTTTACTATTTTAAGTTTCATGTTAAACAAAACTATATTAGGTATTCTTTATTTATGGAATAAGCTGGTAAACGAGCAGACGGATCACCTGATGGTAAGCAATCGGCGTCGCCTGAAACATCAGAGGCGTTACAAGTACATTACCAGTCTTTTGGGAATAAGAAAATTGAGGATTGTGGGGGATTAGGGGATTGGGGAGACTGGGGAGGAGGGTAATTGGGCATCTAGTAACCTCACTCACACGACGAAACATAATGAAAAGGCGTTGTTTCACGTCGGTTTTCTATGAGGCCGTGGTATCACTCCGGTTGAGCCGGCCCATTCGTGCCGAAGCATGGCTCACCCACACTTACATTACACACTTTATTAATTCCATATAACTACAAACAAAAACTAATATAAAGCAACCAGGTCAAGCCACCATGCGAAATGAGCATTTTCAATTTCCCTATTAACTAATTTATAATCCACAGTCGTGCGTTAACCATGTCACTGGAGTCCAACACACCCCAATCTGGTCGTTGACCCTGAGATCCTTGAACACCGATAGACCTCAATATTTCCACCAGTTCATGTACCTCTTGGAAATGTGAGGAAGTTTCTGGGAAAACACGTTTCGTTTCAAGTTACAGTTTTTTTTTTACGTTTGGCATAAAAAGGGTAGTGATTGTCTTGTATGGAAAACCTTTTTTTATGTTGTTATTTATTTTTTTTGGTCGAATTCGTGATTCGTGGCTTTATTGGGTGGGTAAAGGTGTACGTAGTAGATACAGTAGGTGTATTAGTTTTGCAAGACATTTTTTTTTAATAAAAAGAACGTTGCCCCACACTAGGATTTTCTCCTGTGTCGTGGTTGCGTTTACAAACACACAATTTCACATACACATCACACCCAGACCCGAAACAACAATTTGTGGATCACACAAAGTGTTGTTCCGTGCGGGAATCGAACCCGCGACACGTTGCACGGCAGCCGGTTGCCCAGCCACCGCACCAACCGTGCAGTCGATATGTAATATAATAAGCTTTTATTATTAAGTAAATATGTCTGGTAATTTTTGAAAACAATCGGTACGAAACTTAATTCTCAAATAAACAAACACAAAATATTTATTATACAAATTAAAGTAGTATTTTAAACATTTATGTAAAGTTGTTGGCGTTGACATAAAACAAAAGATTTGGCTTGTTTTCAAAATTGTAGCGATGAGAAAATAGGCGAGTGTGCAAAATTCTGAAATATAAAAAGGAAATACCCACCAAGACATACATATTATTTGTAAGTTTCTTTTGATATTTTACTTTCACTCATAGGTCAACAGGTGAACAGTAGTGGTTAGTGACAACAGATTGAGCAGAAGTTCCTTTTATCGCACTTCTAAATATATTATTGTACCGATTATATTAGGAAAACAAATATTAAAACTGACACAAAAATAACAATAGCTGAGGATCTTAGGAACTGGAAACTTGATATCATTTTGAGAATGATTAATTATACATAAGTTGAGGATAGTCTTCGGTAAATAATGAATGAGATTGTCACAGCAAAAGTACACAAATACCAGTACTAAATAAATAATGTGGTACAAAATATCCACTTACACACTTACTATATACCAGTGACCACAAAGCATTTAAAACATCTCACAAATATTTATCCGTCACTTAAGAACCAAATAAATCTACATAAGTAAATCTTTATATTATTAAAACAAACAGCTAAGACATCAACCAGAATATATCGCATTCAATCAAAATATTTACTAAACCAATTTCTGTTTGCAAATATATTTTGACAGATGTATAAATAGACGCCATCTTGACGTGTTTTAAAAATGTAATCACAAGTATTTAGTTCATTTATTTTGAGACAGCTTTCATATGTGAAAATTTTCGTTCGTTTTTCAACACTTTTCTTTGCTTTGAATTACAAGAAATATTATGACGTTTATCCCTCGAAGTGGTGGGCAGAGCTTGCATCATGTCCTGGTTTAATCAATTATTATGTAGAACATGATTAAAGAATGAATCAATCATGGAAGACAGACAATAGAAATTGAGTATAAATCTCATTTAATTTAACTGAAACCCATTTTAAATGATAGAACCACTTGACAACTAATCTATGAGCTAAAACGATATTTGTCTAATCTAAAAAAGTAATACACATTCTATCGCTATTATAAACACAATACCATCTATTTTCTGAAGGGATCGACCTACGTAGATTCACAATACAAATCTTTACACCCCCATTAAAGCAATTCTCGATTCCATTGCCATAAATAATTTCAGAGATATAACGAAACTACATATAGATAAATAAAATACTAGAATTCTCACACAAAGAGAGCAGCAATAGCCAAACTTAAAACCATTAACATTTTTCTCCTTAACAAAAGAAAGTCAATGCTACTAAATGTCTGACTCTTGTCCAAAATCAGACTATGGGTGTCTAACACCACATATAGATGCCAACAAAAACAAAACAATATAGATTTGTGACGTCACCATCGGTCACCGGCCTCAACAAAGTTCAGCAACCGTCTCATCAGGTCATAACTATTGGCAACTATAAGGTCGTAACTGATTATCAATTTTCGCATCTCCTTTATATTATATCGATTAGCACTTGTGACGTTTTCGTATTGAGTGTCTTTCTGCTATTTTGTCCTTGGGTCTCCTGTTTGTTATATTCTAATGTTATTGATCTTTGCAATGCGTAGTTTAATAATAAAAATCGATGTTTTGTAATATAACTTTCTCACATTAATTAGGCACAACATAATCATATCCAATTAAGAATTAAACACGAATTAATTACATCGTATGACATAAAACAGTTAGGCGATAATATAAATATCAGTGACGATAGCTCTACTATGAAACGGCCATGTTTTTTTCGCTGATCATCTAATGTTTTGGCCGCCTGGGGCATCGACCGACGCGGGGCCGCTAACCTTGGAGTTCGACCTTCGTAGTTCAACGGCTGTCCATATATTTTCGGGCGTTTTTCTTCAAGGAAAATTTGTGAACCAGCTAGAAAGACCTCCCCACACTCCCTTTCACCCTTCATTTGAGGGGCTGGAGAGGTAATTCACCGGTCAATTTGTCTGGTTAGTAGAGGCGAATGAATTCTGTTCGGTACATCGCCCACTTGTATTAGTGAGATTATTTTAAATGTATTTTTGTAGAAAATTCTTGTGATCGGTAATGCGTTTGTATTTGATGAGTTATTGATGAGTCTTAACTTAAGTTTTATTGATGTCATATGAAGTGTTTTTGCTAGTTTTTTTTCAGTGTTTTGGTGTAATAAAGATGTAGTTTCTTGCCAAACACATAATAATGCTGTCGTAAGAATGTCATTATTGTTTGAACTTTAAAGAAGTTATTAATACAAACTTTCGTATTACATTTTGAGATGTTTTCATTCATTTATTTATCACAAATAGTATTTGTGAGTTTTAAAAAACTATGCATTAGTAATGCATAGTTTTTTAAAACTATTTTCAGCTGTTTACAAAACTCCATGATAATTTTAAACATATAAATATGAAACAATGTTAACACAAAACATGATTATTTATAACTTAATATTGGTAATTTAAACTGTTTAATTCATATATTAATTTGAATATCATTTACATGATTTTGACATATGTATGTATTATAAAACATATTACAATATCATTATTTATCTTACGAGTGCATTATGTATTCATAATATTTATTTAAATAATTAATTTTGACAGTTAATTCTACTGTTACGTTGACCTAGTGATTATTATGCGAATTAATTGAGTATGGTATTCTATTTTAAATTTTTGTTACAAGATTATTATAATGACTTGAAAGTACAGTATTTGAATGGTATCATATCATACAGTCTACAGAAATACCTTACATTCCATAGAAAAAAGCCCTGGCATAAAATATACTCCCGTTTATCCCTCTGCAAAACACATAACTTATACCTAAACTTTATACTTCAACTTTGCACCTTACACTCTGTAACCTGACATCTAACTACAAAACCAAACCAGCCTCAATTCGTCTAATCAATAACATAACATAACGTAACGCCTTTTTTCCCCAAAGTGGTAGGCAGAGGTGCACATTATGGCAATTAATGTAAAATGTAACACCCACTTCTCAGTATTTATTATATGCGTCCCATGTAATAGGGGGTGAACCTATTGCCATGTACCGGGCACAATTCAAAACTCCGTGCCACTACTGAGAATTTTTACAAAATCCTAGTAATACTTTGCCCAACTCGGGAATCGAACCCGATACCCCTTGCCTGGCAGTCGCACTTGCGACCACACGGCCATCGAAGCAGTCAATCACAATTACAAAATGACATTACCACATATCTCTAAAGAGCAACTGTTTAATGTTTAGCAAGCAATTCAAATGTCACAATATAAAATCTAGCGTCAAATCAAGATGGGTTAATTCACAGCAAAGATTACAGGTTTTTGTCAACCAAAACGAGAATTACGTCACAAACGAAATTCACTTAATTTCAACAATTTTTTTAATTGTTTTCGTCATGAAAAACATCTGCTTTGTAACTTATAGCGTATCGCGCAACTAACAACAGTTGTTTACGAAACAATCGCAGTTGCTAAACGTAGCCTTGATATCTAGCTTTAGCAACTGGTTGTTAACGTTTGACAGCCTTATGAAATATACTTTTTAATAGTTATTGTGTTAGGTGGGATTTGTAAGAAATGTTTTATGTGTTGTTCGTGTATTTTTCACTTTTCTGTCAAAAGTTTTTAGTGAAATTGATTTAGAAATGAATAGTCTGTTATAGAATATAGAATATACTACAAAACGTTAATCAAATAATAATAATAATAATAAAAAATCATTTACCGACACTTAGGGGAAAGCCCCGTAACGCCGGACGGTACCTAACCCCGGACACTTGTAGTATCTCGATAACTGATGATACGAGCAATTCAATTTTTACTTAAAATCTTAGGTGTCTGCCATTGGGAGACTTCCCCCTAAAAATTGAATCGCTCGCGTTATTAGTGACAGATAATACAAGTGTCCGGCGTTAAGCGCCGTCTGGCGTTAAGGGACTTGCCACTACACTACAAGATAATTAACTTGGTTTTTAGTCAGTAAGAGTCTGATACTCCCTCTCGCCTCACCCAGGCGGGAGAAGCCATTGGATGAATTTAACCCCTCAAAAAAACAAAATTTTAGAAATGATATATAACACACCAAATGTCAAAATATAACCTCTGTCCTCTAGCCAACATTTCATATAGTGCTTATCTCGTAAGCGAGAGAGTAGAAAACTCCATGTATGAGGATGATACTGACAAGTGTCATATATAGGTACTTATTAACCCTTTCCAATATAGTTTTGTAATATATTTGTAGATTTTAAAAATGTCATTGGGCTACATAACAAGTCCAGGGTAGTTTTTTGTCAGTAAGAATCTAACAGTCCCTTTTATCTTCCTTTCGATGCTGGTCCATCATGAGTTGCATACTGTAAACCAAAAAAAATCGACTTTATATTATAATTTATAAATGTGGGAGAGCCACACATGGGCCGGCTCGACCGGAGCGATACCACGGCCTCACAGAAAACCGACGTGAAACAACGCTTAAATTGTGTTTCGTCGTGTGAGTGAGGTACCGGAGACCTAATTCTCGAATCCTCCACAATCCTCAAACTCCCAATTCCCAAAAGGCCGGTAACGGACATGAAATGCCTCGATGTTTCAGGTGTCCATGGGCGGCGCCGATTGCTTACCATCAAGTGATTCGTCTGCTCGTTTACCGGCTTATCCCATAAAAAAAAGACTTGAACAATACCCGAACTTACTCACAAAGAAAAACAAAAGAACATCAATTAATACATTCTTTATCTTTTTTTATAAATTAAGAACAATATTATAATATTGAGCACACACACACACACACACACACCTACTTAATGTAATTTCTAGTACATAATATTTTTATCAAGTAATTTAAAGTATTTCAGAACAGTTACGTATAGCGAGATGTCTGGCGTGTTATCACGAGAAAGTGATAAGGGAAGCAAGTACCTATTATTACAGCATTGTTGCTAAAATAGTGTTAATGAACTCGAAATCTGTGATTACTTTGGCTTTCTTGAGTTTACGAGTTGTTTATTACGAAATGCGGTTTTATAATTGAATAGAGGTACATTACCTATGTACATGTCGTGGTGGCTCGGAGGTTTAAGCTCTCTTCTCATATATGAGGATGCGGGCTCGAAACCTACCAACGGCAAGTACCAATGTCACTTTTTACGAGTTATATGTACTTTCTAAGATCTAGACACCACTGACAAACGGTGAAAAAAACCATTGTGAAGAAACCTAGGCTTAGGTATAATTTCTAATTAGCCCAGGTTTCCTCACGGTGTTTTCCTTCACCGTAAAAAGATCTACAAGGAACACCTACTGGGTACATAACACATTTTTAATATCATTTTAACATCAGGTGATACGTCTGCTCGTTTGTCTCCTATTCCATAAAAAAAACATGTGTTAGTACGTCACTGTGTACTTAGACACATACTAAATTTTTCTAATAAGTACCACATTTTGCCTAGCCTTGTAGCTCATCAGAAGACTAAGATCATCTACTTTTGGACTATGAGTCTAAAAAGGTTAGCAATAATCCCCATGGTTGGCAGATGAGTTTGATTTTTGACGTTAAACCTTCTCAATTAGGTATAATTAAATTGCTAATCATCGATAGGTACATTTATGAACCAATCGTCAAAAACAAAAGAACTGTGTTATCTTTAACCCAAAATCGACGCCCCTTTTAGTGATAAGCCTCTAAAAGGCAAAGTAAAAAGATTTCAATCTTTTTCTTCAAAGGAAAGTGCTGGAATGCCAATGACCTCTTTTTAGAAGATAGCGAATCGGTACGAAAACATAAGTAGGTATAAGTAATTCTACTTTTTTCTTTGTTCGTCGACTTTTTAAGGATTATTACGCAATTTATAAGAATGATGTGATGTCGGCGTGTAATACATTTATCGTCATCCCTTCTCTTCCCGCGGGTGCCAACTGAGAGACTACATTTATTTATTTATTTAAAAAAACGCGCCATTAAGTTATACTGTTAATCTTATATAAATGCTATTATGCTATGCTACATATTTTGATAAAGATCTGGCAATAGCGCTCTCTGGTGATCCTGAATCTTTAAAACTGCGATCGCTAACCCATCTGCCAAGTGTGGTGATTAATGGAAATTTTCTCTTTTAGATAAGGATCGTAGTCCAATGGACTCTCACGTGCTGTCGATGATGCAATCTGTAAATTTCTTTGTTCGTCGACTTTATTTTGTTATTAGATTATTACACAATTTATTATAATCAATATCAATTAAATTAAATTGTTATCTTTGGCTTTGTATATAGGTAATAAGGTGGACAAGTAAGTGTTATACAGATAATGAATGAGAAACGAATGTGAAAAGGAACTTTCCGAGGTCATTTGGGGTCGTTAGAACCAATAATTTTCTACACACCCGCCATCTAACGATGTGTTAGGAAAACCATTCGACTCCTGTACATATTTTGAATTCATAAACAAATTTAGCCAGTATAACTTGATCTCTAATCTTCCAAAAGATATTTTATTGCAGAGTTCAATTTACACTGGTGATTTCCTCGCGTAGTTGTGCAATTTTATGTATCGCCGAAAATTCGCAGGTCGTCGACCTGATACGCACGCACACAGACGCACCCGTCGCGACTTCACGTATACTCCTATTGCTATACGTACAATCACTCACACATAAAAACCGTCGTATCTATAGGCTGAAAATAGATGTGTACGTGTGCGTGCTTCTAATGAGGACAAATGTATGACTGTAACTTTTTAATTTACAGATAATAAATTCGTGATTAGATGGTTTTTGGTGTTTTAAATGGGGTTTCTGACCATTGAGTAAATATGACATATCATTGGAAATGTCCTTATTTTTGATAAACAAAACGAATGAGGTAAACATCACGTGTTTGCTCCAAAAGGGGTAGACAGAGGTATAACGTACATTGACTTTGAGCTAGTATTATTAGTAGGAGTGAAGCTTTTACTATTCATATTTTCTAAGGAGTTGTATTATTCTGTTTGTATGTCGTACCTTTATCCTAAAACTATGATTAACCAACGAGGGCTGGGCAGTAGTATTGTCTACATTGTTACTAACACAACTGTGATCCCAAGTCACCTGTCAAATCTGGGGATTATTGAAATCGTCTCTTAGGAGAAAAACGTTTACTCAGTGCACGTATGTCGGCCGCTGCGTCATCAGCTAGAGTCGGACCTAGGACAAAAAGTGTTGTGTTATTAACAAGATGGTATTTCCAGATCTCAATTAGATTTAATTTTTCCATATACCTAAGTTCAAAGTCCTAAATTCGGAACAACAAACTTAATGGACACATGACCGTACTTGAAACTAAACCTCTTTGCTAAATCACATTACCATTTTCAAACTTATCCTTCGTGCCATAGTGTTGAAAATGGTTCAAACGCGATAGATTGGTATACTTTGATGTGATATTCTAACATTATGACATAATGTAAATGTAATCTTCATAAATATGTGTTATCATTGAGGTATCTTATCACTCACGTGTCCTATTAGTCGATTATATTCTGCGACTTAATCTGTTATCGGGATAGACTGTGTAATCGTGTTAAAAAGACAATTTTGGTGTTATAATATTAAAGGCTTAGCAGATAGACGAAATACTGAAACAAATTCACCATCAACAAGTATACGTCCATTGCAGGACAAAGGCTTCCTCTTTAGAAGAGGTTTCTTGTATACCCCACACTTGGTAGTCAGTTTGAAAACTATGTAACTAAAGAATTGTATTGTGAACCTGATAGAAAAAGAGTAACCTATGGAGTTTCTTGCTCGTTGTTCTTCATACGAATGTACACTTCGGAACGAGCAAATAGCTTCACTTTTTAAATTTTTTTAATTACGTTCAAAAGTGCCGTTATGGTCTAATTGAAATAAATGATTTTTGACTTTGACTATGACTTTGATCATTGAAACTGTAGTGGATGCTTCATGCTCCGTCTTTCTGTGGCTGGACATAGTTTTAAAAAGGGCAAAGGTCCTGATCTTTTGACATATACAGTCAAAAGGCAAGCTAATACTCTTTTTATATTGTTACTTATCTATTGTATTTAAAAATGTGGTTGTCAGTTTTACAGCTAGAGGAATAATAACAAGCGTCTAAGCAATTTTTTTTTATAATTAATTGACATTTACTTATTTTGTCGGTTAAAAGTAAATATTATTTTTATGAGTATTTTTTGTGACGTAAAATATATTCAGTGCAATCAATACATCAGCCATCTTTTTATTTCACCAAAAATAGAACATTTTTGAATATTAAACATTCTGATTTTAGATTTCAAAAAGAGAATTGCGTAGTGGCCTGTTTTGTTATCATGAATTATTATCACAATTTAGTTCATTTCTTTTTTGTTGTTAGTTACATAAACGCTCTTATTTTTTTTTAATCGAAACTACATTTTTGGTAATGATTATCAATTCTTCTTCAGTTTTGGAATACCTAGTTACGTAATAATACTTTATCCGACCGAAAGATAAGTACTTGTACAAAAAACGTAAACACATCAGTTAAATTTAAAATAAGTTTAAACTAAAATAGTTATCTGCCTAAATAAAAAAACCGGATACAGATTATATCCGCGAAATGTAGAGTTCATTCATATTGTTATCTCTAAAACCTATTTTTTCTTGTATAATGTGTATAACTGACCTTTATCTTTAAATATTTGTTTTGTAACTGTCTTTTTAGACGAACAGTCGAATGAACGACTTCAATTCCCAGATGACGCATAATTCTGAGTTTTTCCATTATTATCAGTTGTAATTTATGTACAGTGCTAAAGGGAGATCTCTTGAGGGCGGTTTTTCATAATCCCCATGCTTGGCAGGTGGCTTGGAAATCCCCATTAAGTGGCTAAAAGTTTGAAGCATGCAAAATCTTGAGGTCATCCTATGTATTTGTCACCACTGTAAATATTTCTGAGTATATTAGAAACCATTAACCTTTTTTTTTATTATACATGTACAGCAACTATCTTGTCTCCACGCACAATAATTTCGTAATATTTATTTTTATCTGCTTACCTAATTTGCGACCGTCAAAAAGATAGTGTGAAGATAGAAATATCCGTTTTAGTAACATTATTGTCAAGTCATAGATATAATTTTATCTACTTACAGATAAAGTAGATACATAATATATATGATAGGTAATAAATAAATTAGTAAATAGTTTTGTCATGATGAAAATTATAACTTTATGGGAAATATACCACGGCCTCACAGAAAACCGAAATGAAGCAATGCTTACGTTGTGTTTCGTCGTGTTAGTAAGATTACCGGAGGCCCAATTACCCTCCCCTTCCCCAATCTCCCCAATCCCTGAATACCCAACGATCCTCAAACTCAATCCCAAAAGGCCGGAAAGCACTTGTAACGCCTCTGGTGTTCCAGGTGTCCAAGGCGACGCCGATTGCTTACCATCAGGTGATCCTTCAGCTTGTTTACCGGCTTATGCCATAAAAAAAGTTGTGACGAGATCTAAATATTTGTAACTGAAATCTAAGATATAATATTAGATAAAATCATAGTATCAAGATACCTTTTATACCCTTAGAAGGTAATCAGATAGGCTTATGATTATCACACATCATTATCAAAGACCTGTGTCAATACATTTTTGGACTACAGGCCTCCTCTTCATAAATGGGATTTTCCATAATCTCCACATTTGGCAGTCGTGTTGGAAATCGCAGTCACTTATTGTAATCTTATTGCCAAATTATATTGTTATGTGACTGATCATGTTCTGGGTTCGACACCCTTGTATGACGAAACTACTTATATTTTTTTTTAATTTGGCACTTTCAATGATATCGTGGGCTTTGAATGATAACTTTTTATTGTTACATTTTCCTGTTTGTATCTTAAGCAGAGCAAGCATTACTTGGGGCCAGTTCCACATAATAATATTATTAATTTATTACATGACTTATGTTATGTGAGAAAAAGACTCACTCATTACATGGGACTCATATTGTTAATAGTGAAAAGTTGGTGTTACATTGTACGGTGATATTAAGTGCCGTAATGTGCACCTCTGCCAACCCCTTGAGGGACAAAATGCGTAGTATTATGTTATGTTATGTAAGAAAATATTGTAAGTTTTCCTTAAGTTTAGTTCCTTAAGTGCCTGTAGTCTAGATTTCAGACTTATTAATATTTTATTCACATTATACTGCACAATAAAACAATAGATAGGTTTAAACAAGTAGGTACCAATGCGGGGAAAAACAGGCATGCAAATATGTTTTTCATTATACTTATCAGATAATATTGGACAAGAAAAACAACATTTTTGCCGCATGACAATCACATTTCTGTCAGACCATTATATAAGATTTAAATCAATGATAAAAATATATATTAATTTTATAATTAGGCACCTTATTTTGGTTCCAAGTGCATCTACCGAGCAAGAGTCAAACTGGATTCGAACCACGGTATGAACCAAAGACTGGACAATTTTTCAAATAGCAGATTGACAAATTCAATCTCTTAGTCGTCCACTACTAAAATGCACCTCCTCTAAATGAATGCATGATTAATCATAATCCCCATATTTGGCAAAACTTTCGTGATTACAGTTTAGGCGATATTTCATTGTAGAGCCAGAAATCAAAACCATTGTGTAATGGAAACAGATTTAATTCAAAATAAATGCGTGATATAAATATAATGTTACGTAAAACCCCTTTTAATCGCCAACTTTCTCGCAAGTGATAAGTAAAATGTTACGTCAGTAAGTTTGTTCAACCACAAGTAACCAAACGGTTGCTAACTAAATTATCAATGTGTATCATGAGTTCATGTAATGCTACTCTCGTGATGTTTTCGCATTCTCTAATTAGTTAATCGTGTAGTAACAGTTTTGTTTAGATTTTCGTGGTTGTTATTTTATCATAGAACACCTTTATGGAGCCCCTCTACCTAGAAAAACCGTGGAGTTCTGTCAGACTGTAATTGACTGAAACTTACTGCGGCGGAAATAGCGCTCTCTGATTATCCTGAATTGTTTATTTGCGATCTTCAACCCGCCTGCCAAGTATGGGGATTATGGCAAATCCGCTTGGAGTAGAGAGTCATAGCAGTCACATTCTACCATTGTATTCTCACGGGCTGTCGATGACTGATGATCATATGATTAGGTTTATCAGAGAAGAATGGTGCCGGCCTCTGTTAAATAATTATGTAGTCCTACAGTCGGCTCTTATAATACCAGATAGATATAAATGTATTCTACTTAGCCCTTACCACACAGCTATGTTGATGATGATGATAACAATTGGGTACTTTACTTAATCAAAAACAAATTATTTCGACTGTTGAATACAATAAAATACTAAGAAATTATCACACTTTCATTAATTGATTTTATGACCAACTTAATTTTAGTATATTCCAGCAAATTTTTAATTAATATTTATGCCGTTTGACGAAAATAAAAATAATAAAATGTGACGTCACATTACACAATCTCGAACAAAATTTATAAAAAACTGACGTTTGTGACAGTTCGAAAAAAGTATAGCATTTGATTAGTTTGCAAGTACCCAATTATTGTGTAATATGGTTACCCCTACATTCCTTCCGAAAACCAACACGTACCAACACAAATAAACTTATATACCAACACAAGTTAAACTCGGAACAATATTACTCAAACAAAATTACGTCAGATAGACACGAGGACACTATTTGACTTGTATATATGTGTCATATGGTCATTGAACTGCGCCTAACTCATCTCTCAGTAACGACCAATGAACTTTCCTAAACCGTATGTATGAACATATATGTAGGTATATTATATTATTATTATAGTAGTCATTGTGTACTGCGTGGAGTTTTTGTTATGTTTTTATTTATATTGATTGTTTTTTTATTGGTTTATTGGTTTTATAGTGGTTTTGTTGAGGATAGTAATGTGGTATGAATTTTCTTGATAAATCTAGAAGGAATTGAAGAATCCTCGATTATTAAGTGTCGATTAAGAATGAAAACAGATGCACACAAATTGTCCAACGTAACACTACTTTTACCAGCCTGACCTGTTGCTACATATTTTACAGAACACAGTTCATACTTGACTGCCTCGTTGGCCGAGTGGTCGCAAGTGACTGACGGGCAAGGAGTCTCGGGTTCGATACCCGGGTCGGGCAAAGTATTATTGGGTTTAAAAAAAAATCTCAGTAGTTGCACAGAGTCCCCTACTATTACATAGGTCTCATAACATAAATAGTGAAAATTGGGTGACATTGTACAGTGTCATAATGTGCACCTCTGCTTACCCGTTCGGGGATAAAATGCATGATGTTACGTAGTTCATACTTCGGGCTATCATTGGAAAATAGTCGAACAAAGTCCTATTTTATCCGAAATTTGGCAAAGTTTGGCAGTCGTTCTAGTAAACACTAGATCAAACAAGGCAATCAATGAGCTATAAGGTCGTTCTTTAAACACCACTTACTATGTTACACAACAGAATATTTTTATAAATATCCTTAAAACATACTAGGTCATTCATCCACCATTCTACCGAAGCAACACCTAACTATGACGCGCAATTGTCAAAAAATCCATAATGACATTGTCATGACAGACGTGACAACCAATTGCCTAATGTCACATGTCTAATGTCACGTTGACATGGATACGGTCAGACGTGTCAATGTCATTTTGACATCCGCGTGTCATTGAATGAAAAAAGTCTAGTACCAAGTGGCTATTCTTGGGCCGTTGTAAGAGGATTTGGTCAATTGAGAAGATATGAAAATGGGTTGGTAATGTTAATATTACATAAAATTTAACATAACATCACGTCTTTGAATCCCTGAAGAGGTTGGCTAAACTAACATAACATAACATCACGCCTTTTATCCCCGAAGGGAGTGCACACAAAGTAACACCCACTTTTCACTATTTATGTTACGAGTCCCATGTAATAGGGGGTAAGCCTATTGCCATAAACCGGGCACATTTCCAGGCTCCGTGCTACTACTGAGAATGGTTTAAAAACTCAGTAATACTTTGCCCGACCCGGGAATCGAACCCGAGACCGAGCCCGGCAGTAGCACTTACGACCACTCGGCCAACGAGGCAGTCTAAACTACACTAAGGATAAGAAAGAACCTCCTCTGTTTTTTGAAGTCGGTTAAATAGGCAGATAAAGGAAATTATATAAAATGCGCTTGAGTGCACGTACTTATCATCAGTAATTTTATGAATCCTATGTAATAAAGGGTGAGTCTATTGTCATGGTGTGTGGCATACTCCGTATTACACCTAGGAATTTTTACGAAAAACGCGACCAGTTTTCCTGATCCACACATTTAACACGATAAACTTCTTCTATGGCAGATGCTCGTGTGACACTTAGACCAATCCTCCCATCTCCTCAATCCTCGAATACCCAATAATCCTCAAATGTCTAATCCCCAAAAGGCCGGCAACGCCTCTGGTGTTTCAGGTGTCCATGGGCGGCCGGCGCCGATTGTTTACAATCAGCTGATCCATCTGCTCGTTTACCGGCTTAACCCATAAAAAATGAAAAGAAGATAATTAGGTAGTTTATAACAATTTTTCCTTTAAGCACCTGTAATAAAAAAACTTGATGTTATTTCCTTATAGTTTAGCATGAGCAATTTCAGGTAATTGTCATATAATTCTATAACAAATTACAAAACAAAATGGTAAACCGCAGGCTTTTAATTAAAAACGATTTCATTATACACAGACGGCGGGCGGTTTTGTCATAATATTAATTTATTAGTTAGTTTATGAGGAAAAAGTGCAATGTTTAGGTAGTTGTAAAAAATGGGTCGGAAACTAACTGAGTGGGTGGTGTTTTGTATTTTCCTTGATGGGTTATGTAGAAATACATATAGGTATACCTATATATATAATGATACACCCACTTTTACCTCAGTTATATAACTTAAAGTCCAATAGGCGGTGAGCCTATTTTTTTAAACCACTGTCATTGCAGTAATCCTGGATCTACACTAGATACAACCACAGATAACACCGAAACACTGGAAGTATGACGCGTCTCAGGGACATAAATATGTATACCGGGTACAATTTCAGGTCACTTATTGCATAAATTTCGGAAAACTGAAAAACCTCCTGTAAAACTTTGTTTGATCAAGAAATCCAATCTCAACCTTTTACTGTCAGTCGCTCTAAGTCCTCAGCATTCACGCTTATGACTAAAACGGGTCAGTAGAGGAAATATTCTATTATGGAAAATTCTAGGTAATACAGTACCTACTTATTTTTCCTTTTAGCCACCCAAACAGTTCCTATGAATCATTGTTGACAGTTTTCCATCAAAGTTTTCCATGGTAATGTATCATGCCCGTAACCTTCTAAAATGACTGAAAGATGAATATTTTTACAGTAGAGATCCTGCTGTAAAAAATGTAGATGACCTGCTGATAAAGGTTGCAGGGAGCGGCTGGATGCAAGTGATTCCCAACCGGCCTATCTGGAAGGCATTGAATAAAGTAGTGCACTCACTACAAAACACCTCTTGTGATTGATATTAGAATGATAAATATTTTTTCTATGGGATAGGCCGGTAAACGAGCTAACGGATCACCTGATGGTAAGCAATAAGGTAAAGCGTTACAAGTGCGATACCGGCCTTTTGGGACTTGGGATTTTAAGGATTGTGGGGGATTCATGATTGGGGGGGGGGGAATTGGGCCTCCTATAACTTCACTCATACGACGAAACATAACACAAGCGTTTCACGTCGGGTTTCGGTAAGGCCGTGGTATCACTCCTGTCGAAGCATGGCTCTCCGACACTTAACTCGTCGAGTACCGGTTTTATAGACACAATTAAAGAACAATAGGTCGCGGTCACCGGTGACCGCTTGGTGTTTGACAGATTAAAATTACTTTTAACAATTATAAGTCCCATTAATAGTGTCTACTCAAACACTATGCACAAAAATATACTCCAATTATTAAAACCTTAAACGAAAAACCCAATAACACTTTACCCGACCCAAGAAAGACCTCCAAACATTCACATTAACAAGGTTTCAATCAAAAGTTCTAAAGTTATGTATATAATAATTATATTATGTATGTATGTATATCTTTGAGATCATGACTGGTAAAAAACTAAAAGGTTCTCGACCTATAGAGTCAAGGTACTATATTAAACTTGTATTAGTGTAATAACCCTAAGAATGTACTATATTATATACAGTTATATATAAAAAGATACGTCGGTCTTTTTAGGCTTTGACAGGGTAGGCAGAGGTGGTAGAATTTTATTGGTACTTTAGTATGTGTACCCTAGAATCGAACTCAAGGTCTCTGGATTGATTGTCGCAGTCATTTTGTTTAATGCAAAAGAGAGGATATTGTTAAGAATTTTCAAATAAAATTTAGTTATTGCCTGTTGGAAAAAATCAATAAGTACCCATTTTTTTACATTTATAGTATATGTAAGTTATATACCTATTGAAAATCTACAATCTACCTCTATTTAAAACTAAAAAAAAATACAAACTTAATCTGAATACTAAAATCTAAGTTTAGAATACATTAATAATAAATAGAAAAAAAAGCATATAAAGTACAAGTTTGCACATTCCAATCAACAAACGAAAATGAACTCTAAAACACAACACACAAAACCGAAAATCCACGCACACTTACAAAACTCACATCAAAACAAAATCTAAATTCAAAAATAACAATAGAAAAGAATTTTAACCCCAAACCGCCCGAGCGTCTCATTAATACGACGCGTCGCTAGACACACGCCTAGTATCGCTACGTCATCGCGTCACTACAACCAAATCGCAAGTTCATGCGAAGGTCGATAGGCCTTTGACTTATTGCGCAATATGTATGAGTCAGTCCGTTAGCATGCAACGGGTTAACGTACGGCGTCATTGCGATTTTCTATTAGATGTGACGTCATCTATCTATTGCTATGAGCTTTCTAGGGATTGTTTGTGTTTTGTGCAATTTGAAGGGCTATTTAGGAAGTGTTAAGGTTGAGTTTTAAATGTCAGGGGTGATGTAAGAATGCAGTAATGTAAGTAATAATTTTTGAATTCAGAATGAATGAATCTTTTATTTCATAGATTTGGTTGATCACAGTACATGACTATCGAGCACGAAGGTACTGGTTCGATTCCTTAGTTAAGTAATAGAAAAATAAGAGCTTTTAGTATTTTTATAGAGTTTTAAATAATGACTAGTGTTTCACAATAAGCTATTTAATATTACAATAGGATTCATAACTAGCAAAAAGTGTACTTATTACTTGCACGTCTGTCTACCCCATCAGAGAATAAAACACGTGATCCTATTATATCAATGTATGGGTTTTACCCATACTACGTATTTGATTCAATAGGACATCGAACCCATGACCTAGCGGTACACGACCTCAAACTAAAACATCGCTAAAAAAGAAAGTTTTCTTAGAGTAAAAGTGAGTGCTAACCGAATTCCAAATACATTAGAATTACTAAGAAACAAATGATACATAACATCACGCTTCTTATTCCCGGAAGGAAGAATAGAGACGTAAAATCCAAGACAAAAAAATCACAAGACGTTCACTGCTTTTAGGGGGGGGGGGGGCAGCATCCAATGACTTCTCCCGCCCGGGTGAGGCGAGATGGGATTTTTTTTTTAAAAAACGTTGCCTCACATTAGGATTTTCTTCTGTATCGTGGGTGCGTTTACAAACATACAATATCACATATACATGACACCCAGACCCGGAACAACAATCTGTGGATCACACAAAGAGTTTTCCGTGCAGGAATCGAACCCGCGGCGGCAGCCCTTTGCCCAGCCACCGCGTCAACCGTGCAGTCAATGAATGTCAGACTCTTACTGACTAAAAACCACCCTGTTCGTACTCCTGCACTTCGAGCCGGAGTCCCAGCAAACTGTTAAGTCCTCCGCGACTCCGTATCGGCATCAGCCTAATTGGGCCCCATCCGTGGTTGTCTGACGGCTCTTTGAGGCGCGCGCAGAACGCTATGCGCTGTAAGACGTTCACTGCTGGACATATACTTCCTCCAATGACTTCCAAAGAGTTCGTTTGGAAGCGACGTGCTTCCAGTCATCTGGTCATCAGGTTGCTTATTCTTGAAACCAATCTCAATGCCAATAATTATTCAATGTCAAAACTATACAACCACAATCGTAGCTGTTGAAATAGCATTCAGAATACGGAATATAGGTACAGCCAAACTCAATACCATTTAGTTCATTCAATATTCACGCAATATGGATGCAATGGGCGCGAGTGTTAAAACTCAAGAGTACGAAATTTCACAATACCAATGTCGATCGATCGGAATTGGTTTCAAGAGTAAGCCCCCAGGTCATTCATCCTTGTGGGTGGAATTCTCCAGCATACAGCATACAGGATCAGTTCTGTTAGACTATGGGTCTCCTCAATAAAAGAGGCGTTTTACATTACATCCTCGCTTGGCAAACGGGTTGAAGGATTTTTTTTATGGCATAAGCCGGTAAACGAGCAGACGGATCACCTGATGGTAAGCAATCGGCGTCGCCCATGGACACCTGGAACACCAGAGGCGTTATAAGTGCGTTACCGGCTTTTGGGGGATTAGGAGTTTGAGGATCGTTGGGGTTTTAGGGATTGGGGAGATTGGGGAAGGGGAGGGTAATTTTACCTCCGGTAATCTCACTCACGCGACGAAACACAACGCAAGCGTTGCTTCACGTCGGTTATCTGTGAGGCCGTGGTATCACTCCGGTCGAGCCAGCCCATTCGTGCCGAAGCATGGCTCTCCCACACTTACTTATTTGTTTACTTACTATCTTTTGCCAGCAGTTTTTATCATCAAACACAAAAGAACTATTTAAATCGAATTCATAGTTCCGGAGATTTGCGCGCTCAAACAAACTAACAAACAATCTAACAAACAAATTCTTCATCTTTATATAGAAGTAAGTAAGTATTATAAGTAGTAAGCATAAGATATTAGTAAGACTGATGATTTTATACCTTTTATTGGTAATTAAAACATAAACAATACAGTACTGTATTACTAACACAAATTTGATGACTATAAAATTCATGAGAATTCAGTTCAATTAAATTGTGGGTATACAAATAAAAATATGTCTTACATTGAAATGCTTTAAGGACTACACTATTGAAACATCGGTAGGTATATTGGTTACCTAGCTTCACCTAGCTTCACTGACGGACTGATTGACAGACTATTATTTCTTTTGTATTTGTTGACGTTTCAAAAGTACCAAATAATGGTTTAATTAAAATAAATGCTTTGACTTTGACTTTTGATCTGGCAATAATACATTTTTTTGTATAAGCACCAATTTTATTTTCATTATGACAACTTAAGTTTTATAATAATTAAACTAAATTTAAACTAATATTAATATTATAAATAATTAAAAACTATTTTCATTTTTCGGGACAAGCCGGTAAACGAGTAGACGGATTACTTGATAGTAAGCAATTAATATGACATACCTTGTCCGGGCAAATAAATGATTTTTTATTTCGATTTGATTTTTTTGAATCGACGTCGCCCATGGGCTCCTGGAACATGAGAGACGTTACAAGTGGGTTACCGGCCTTTTGGGGATTAGAAATTTGAGGACTGTTAGAGATTCAGGGATTGAGGAGATTGGAGCAAGCATGCGGGTAATTAGGCCTCCGGTAACCTCACTCACACGACGAAACACAACGCAAGCGTTGTTTCACGTCGGTTAAGTTGTGTTCTGTGAGGCCGTGGTATATTGGTGGCTTAATTCATTCTGTCTCCTGCAGTAATTCACCGAGGATGTCTTTTTTTTTCTTCTCCTCTTATAATATCTTCTGATTCACTTCGTTGCGGGAACCAAGACAGTTACTCATGTCCCTGGGACGCGCCGGACTTCAATGTTCCGGTGTTTTCATGGTTGTATCTACTGTAGATCCTGGCTTACAGGAATTGCAGCGGTTTTGGAAGTTATGGCGGGCTTGTCCCATTTGAGAGGCCGTGGTATCACTCCGGTCGAGCCGCAAGCATGGCTCTCCCACACTTATGGCTTAATATAGGCTAGTTTTTATCCTTATAACGAAGGCAGAATATAAGTTAGGCTATTAGTTAGTTAGAGTAAGACATACATTTAGAAGTTAATAATACAATTTTTCCGACTCTAAGCGATGTGGACTTAAAAGGCAAAGTCCATCAATGAAATAAAAAAACCCTACAACCCGGGTAAAACCGCTAGTACAAACTATAGTAAACCAATAAATATAATATTTTTCCTTTCGTTTGTTACGAAAATTGCATTCCAAGGATTTAGGTGTAATTTCTGTGTAAAGGCGATAAAAGAATTCTGAATAATTTTGTAGGTAATAGTAGGCAAATTAATATTTGTAATATACTGTGGTTTGGTTTATGTTTATTCCATATTACTTGCATTGGTTAAGTCATTTTTATAGTTAACTGTATGAGTAGAAGTGGCCTTCAAAATAACGGGATGAAAAAAGGATTTTATCCCAGTTTGTGCAGTGGTTTTGTAGTTATGGGCGGACAAATCATATTTTGATGACGATTTTTTTGCGATTTAAGTATGACTGCATTGGACGAGTGGTAGCAACCGTGACTTCTAAGTAAAGGGTTTTGAGTACAATTCTCGAATAGGGCGAAAACTTATTTTAGTTCTTTTAGATTTTCAAAATCTATCAGTAGGTAATATTCTTGAGCAAGGAATAGTCGAGTATAACGATATAAGGGCAATATGTTCCTTTATATAATTTTTATGTACCTTTAAGTCATTGGGGGAGGCCTATAATTGACAATAGACTGTGGCTGATATGATGTGCGGGGTGGTTTTTAGTCAGTAAGAGTCTGACACTCCCTCCCGCCTCACCTAGGCGGGAGCAGTCATTCGATGATTTTTACCCCCTTAAAATAAATACCAAGTCCACATAGCATGAATGGTGAAAAATGGTGTTCCAATATACGCATGTGCAAAGTATGATGATAATATTATTTCTATATTACATCAGTCTCATGATATATAAAACATGTAATCAGATCTATCGTGATTCAGTTGTAAAATAGTTAATATCACTCTTTAAATTAATGTTCAGGTATCAAAGTTGTATTACAATTCATAGTGATGATGCAAAAATACTAAAAACAACCAAAATCATACATTCACAATATCATACAAACATGATATACAGGGTGGCCGGGGAGCTAACGCTCAAGCGTACTTACGATAAGGAGTATCTAAATCATCCCCATGGATGTTCTATGATATTACGTAGTTTTCGAGTTATATTTTCTTTTAATAATTTCTTTAAATAAATTATTACGTTTTCGGCTTACACATGTAATAATTTGACGAGGAACTCGACTAATTTCAAGCCATGCTAGAGGCTCATATTCATGAGCAGCATTTCGAGACCCGCGACGCGTCGCCGCGCGTAGTATGTCTCACAAAAGTTACAATATAAATAATCTCTTTCGTAATTCTCACTTTACATCAGTTTGCGATTTTATTTCTCACATTCTGTTGGACGTTTCTAGTTCAGTTGTTTTGAGATAACTTACTAATATAATCGAACCTAGCACCCTCAAATTTATGGTTGAAATTATTGCAACCTCCAATCCGTCTGAGAAGAATGCAGATTAACCCAACTAAAACTTAATAATATTATTATTTAACTTTTAATTCAAAGCTTAGAAACTTTGTATTGTATTTTTCCTTCTGATCTTATACTCTTATATATACTATTATATAAAGCGGAAGAGTTTTTTTATTTGTTTGAAAGCGCTAATCTCCGTAACTACAAGTCTGATTTGAATAATTCTTTTTGTGTTTGTTAGATAGCGCATTTTTCGAGGATGGCTATAGGCTATAAAACATCACGCTACAACCAAAAGGAGCTGAGCAGAGTGTGTGAAACCGCGCGGAAGTAGCTAGTTTAGTTAATAAAAATCAAAAGAGAGGCGTGACTAACCCAATACAAGGGAAATGACCGACTAGAAATCAAAATACTAAAATAAAAACATGAAAAAATATCGTCTAGTAGAAACAAGCGTTCAGAAACCCCGACTTATTAACCTATTACAAAATAATTGTAATGTCGTTCACCTAACTTGTATTCACCAAGTTAACAACAGAAGTACTATTATAATAATATCTATATAAATAAAAATGAAATTCCGTTCGTTAGTCTCGCTAAAACTTGAGAGTGGCTAAACCGATCTGGCTAATTTTGGTCTTGAAATGTTCATGGAAGTCCAGGGAAGGTTTAAAAAGTGAGAAAATAAATTTAGAGGCGGCACGAAGTTCGCCGGATCAGCTAGTTTGTAATAAAAATCGCCTTTTAATATTCGAATTCACATGCGCATGTTCAATTTAACCGCCACTAATCCCCACTAGGATGTGTGAGTTTCAAGTAATATTACACTTAACACATAACACCATGCTTTTGTCCCCGAAGGATGTAACACCCACTTTTCACAATTAAAGTTATGAGTCCCATGTACTAGAGGGCGAGCCTATTGCAATATACCAGGCATATTTCCAGACTCCGTGCGACAACTGAGATTTTTTTATAAACCAGTAATACTTTACCCGTCCCGGGAATCGAACCCGAGACCCCTTGCCCGGCAGTCGCACTTGCGACCACTCGGCCAACGAGCCAGTCTAGTCATAATAGTATTATAATATATAAATTAATTCCCATTTCCACTGCCAAAAGTGATAAGAATAGATAATAATGGAGTATTTTGATGTTCCACAGCGTGACATGCAAAAAATATTGACATTAATCTTTTAAATATTATGCAATTTAAAAAATTATTCACTATTTTATAAAGACCATGTCATGATGATGTTGCAAGTGTGTCATCATTGTACGATCACGCGGATCTAGATTCGAATTTCATTGTTTCTAATTTATTTAATCTAGTTACCGCACCACATTGAGTAATTAAACGTCGGCCCATCAAATAAAAAATAAAAAGTTTTTTTATGGAATAAGCCGGTAAACGAGCAGATGGATCACCTGATGGTAACCAATTGTCGTCGTCCATGGACACCTGGAACACCAGTGTGTTACCGGCCTTATGGATTAGGAATGTTGGGGATTCAGGGATTTGTTAAACGGGGGGGGGGGGGTAATTATATATAAGAATGGATGTCCATTCTAATTGGTACTTCTGAAACTTAACTTCAGTGTGCCGTAATTGTAATCAAATAAATTACAAATTTAAATTACAAAACCTTGCCTGTTTGATTAGGAAATTAATTGTATTGTAACTTAAATAAAACTTCGGTCAATTAAAAAATGCCATTGGCTAACCTCTGAACTGCATTTGTCGGTAACAGTAGCGTAATAGCGTCGCATGTGCGGCTACCAGTCTCGGGTTCGATTTCCAGGTCGGGCAAAGTATTACTGGGTTTTTAAAAAAAACTTTCAGTAATAGAACGGAGTCTGGAATTGTGTTCGGTATATGGCAATAGGTTCACCTCCTATTACATGGGACTCATAACATAAATAGTGAAAACTGGACGTTACATTGTACAGTGGCATTAAGTGTTTTTGTTTTTTTTATAGTATAAGCCGAGTAGCAGACGGATCACCTGATGGTAAGCAATTGGCGCCGCCCATGGACACTCGAAACACCAAGGCGTTACAAGTACGTTACCGGCCAAAAGTGTATTTATCTTTTGCGACCTGCACCCCGCCTGCCATGCATGGCCATTGGTACACCTCTCTTTTACAGACAACGTTCATAGTCTTATTGCAATGGAGGCGGGACGCGTGAGGCAGCGAAGCGCTGCCTCCTCGCAACCCAGCCATCGCAAAGGACACACCAAGCGTCGGGGATCGTGGGATGATCTCCGGCCACCGTAAGCGCGGGCCTGCGGACGGCGAGCATGGGTGGCTCCCCGTCCGACCAGAAACAGACCCGAGCGTACGGCGCGTCGCGTTCCGCGCGCGCCTCAAAGAGCCATCAGACCACCACAGATGGGGCCCAATAGGGCCGATGCCGATTCGGAGTCGCGGAGAACCTAACGGGTAACCGGAGCTCCGGCTCGACGTGCAGGAGAAGGAACGGGGTGGTTTTTAGTCAGTAAGAGTCTGACACTCCCTTCCACCTCACCCAGGCGGGAGCAGTCATTCGATGATTTTCCCCCCTTAAAAAAAAAGTCTTATTGCAATGGACTGTCCCAGATTGTAGATGTTCATGAATGTATACCAAAAGGCACAGGTGTACTTACACTATACACAATTCCAGACTCTGTGTTATCCATACTGATATTATAAAGCTGAAGAGTTTTTTAGTTTGTTTGTATGCGCTAATTTCCGAAACTACTGGTCCGATTTGAAAAATTATTTCTGTGTTGGATAGCGCATTTATCGAGTAAAGCTATAGGCTATAAAATATCACGATACAATTAATAGGCGCCGAGCAGAGCGAGTGAAACCGCGCGGAAGTAGCTAGTTACTAAATATTTTCGACAGCCGTCCTTTTAAATACACGACCAAAGAGGGAATGGGTACTTAGTTACTTCATTTTCTACCTCTAGATAAGCTCAAAAAATAACTGCTAAAAATATTCTTCAAACGAAATTACATTTAAACCAAAATTGGTTCTCGTAAATAAATATTAGTTAAAAGTTCATACTACAACGCGAAGGGGTAATGTCTGACTTGCACCTCCATACATAAAACATAGACTTAGACGCAACTCGATGTCTAGACTAAAACTAGACAGATGTACCTACTGTCTAGACTGTAGTTTAACACCTAGATATTGATTTTTGAGTTCAGGCGTTAAAGATGATGTTAATGAAGAATATTATATTCTTTAAGAAAAATTAACCTTTTAAATTTATTTTGATAACACTTGTAAACGTACTTAATTTAAAAACTTTGTGTTACTAATAACTAGCTGAACCCGCAACTTCTTCTGCGTTTTTTTTTTAAATAAATGTAGCCTTTGTTATTCCTTAGTACATTAGCTGCTATTAAAAGTCCCGTCGAAGTCAGTCCAGCTATTTCAGAGATTAGCCAAGACAAACAGGCAGACTGGTAGACAGACAAAAATTGTAAAATGTATGGATTTGGTATACGTATCATATATGTATATATTATTTTCAATAAGCAAATACAGACAGTCTATCCATATCAAAAATCATGTGTATATATTCATATGCGGTTATTACTACAGACACCCCAATTTTATTTATCTGTCTAGATGTACCTAGAAAAGAAAACTGTTGGAACCGCTGCATGGGCTGGACACCGCCGTGCCCTCAGGGATGTGAACGGCGACAGCGACCTTTCGCGGCCGGCCTTAGTGCGGGCCATGATGAGGAGCGAGAAGTATTGGTATGCCGTCTCCTCTTTTTGCGAAGTAGTCATGCTAGCAAAGGAAGAGATGAGGTGCATGAGCCAGAGATCCACAACCTACTCACAATGCAGACGTCGAAAATAATTCAACAAAATAAAAAAAATAAAAAAATATATATTGTGTACTTTATTTCGTGTAAACACTATTGGCATACAATGAAGAAAGACATAATAAAGAAACTTTGACATTTTATTACTTCAAATCGTAAGTCTCCAAGCAACGTGTCAGTTTCGATACTCACATGGAGCAATTATTTATGGAATATTGTGAAGCGTTTGTTAATAGATGATTCCAAACAAAATGTGTACCATTTAACTCAACTATTGTACACAAAGCCAACGTTAAAACTTACTTTGTTTCAAAGCAATACATGCATTCTGTTAATAGACCATAATTATACATTATTTAATCCCATAATCGATGCCAGCGCCACACAATTACGGATATAATCGGTACTTAGGAGTATAAACTTCACACCTGGTTCTTAAATTGGTGACTACAGTCTAGTATTAAGATATTAATACACAGATGGACAGTTGCGTATGCGCAGTAATTTCTATTTGATATTATGGTGGTTACACGTAATAGTGAATGTACAGTCAAGTGCAAAAGTAATTGTGTGTTTCGTTTCACTTCTTTGTTATTTTGGAATTGACATTTGATTTTTAAAAGACAAGGGGCCGATTTTTTCAGCGCCTGATAAATTTTAACTGAGGAATAAGCTTTCAATAATTGTAAATTTTTCAAACTACCAAACAGTTTAGAATTATAACTAATAATTGAAAAATCGGCGCTAAATGTTTTGTGTATCCATTTTTAACATAATAACTGTTGGGTATTATTTTATATTTTTCATCGCAATGCTCTCTGCAGAAGCCTGATTTTTTTGAAGTGTAATCTCCCACTCGCCTGTCAAGCGTGAGATTATGGTAACCCCCTTTTGTGCTGACAAGGTCCATCCAGCAGTAGATCTACACTGACCGACTCATTGGTCGAGTGGACGCAAGTGCGACTGCTGGACAATGAGTCTCGAGTTCGATTCCCGTTCGTATATCCACGGGCTATCTTCGTGGTAGCCCGAAGTTTTTAGACTTTTAAATAATAAATAGAATAAGAAAAGTAATTATTTGACGTATTTATTTCCACTACATGAGAGGTATTGAGAAAAATCTTTAGCCAAAATGATTCAGATTTCATTGTAATCCATCCGTAGGTACAAACAAAAATTCTGTCATGTCATCGGAAAATTTTAAATTCCATCCTTACCTTTTAACCACTAATTACTAACATGGACATTGTACATCACAAAAACATTTCCTATACTTTAATAAACACCACGCAATACCACAAATAAGGAAAAAAAGGAAAACATTCTCCTTCTCTTTCGCACACACACACGCACACATAAACACACCCTGTATATACACACTTCATGTACAATATACACGCAATACACACACATATATACCAATTATGACACAATTAATGAAATAATTAATCAACCTTATTGGAAAAGACCGAGGGTCCGGGGTCGCTTAACACGGTCGTTGACTGGTGTCACGGGATTCCATGACGTTCACATTATTGTAATATGTAGTGGAAATATTATGTCGTGTGTAATATATAACATATGACTTGTTAAATTTTAACACGTCATTGTTATTAGGGAAGTTTGTCGTCTTAGGAATGGGAATTTTATTGATTTATTACGTCATAGTCATCTCATCATCATTAACGATACTGGGTATATGATATAATATAATATTATATACATATACATATAAGAGGGTTTATCATGATTTTAATTGGCAGATGGGTTGGGGTTTCTTAGAGAGTGCTGCTCATTTTTATATGACATTTTTCAATTCTCCAAGAGGTACCCAAAAGTATATACTTATATATCTTTAAATAAAAATGAATTTCCGTTCGTTAGTCTCTCTAAAACTCAAGAACGGCTGAAGCGATTTGGTCTGGCTAATTTTGGTATTTAAATATTTGTGGAAGTTCAGGGAAAGTAAGAAAAATTACTTTTGGGCTGAACTTGTGACTATAGTTTTAAATGATTCTTCACCAGTCTTGTCAGGGGCGCATTTCTTTTTTTATAATATTGAAAATTGCCTAACTCGTTGACCGAGTGGTCGCAAATGCGACTGCCGGGCAAGGGGTCTCGGGTTCGATTCTCGGGCCGGGCAAAGTATTACCAGATTTTAAAAAAATTCTCAGTAGTAGCACAGAGTCTGGAATTGTGCCCGGTATATGACAATAGGCTCACCCCTTATTACATGAGACTCATAACATAAATAGTGAAAAGTGGGTTTTACATTGTACAGTGGCATAATGTGCACCTCTGCCTACCCCTTCGGGAATAAAAGGCGTGATGTTATGTAGTACAATTTCGCATATTATTGATAGCATTACATTAACATGAATGCGTACTATTTTCCTATAAAAAAAATACCATCGCTAGGCGGAAATTAAAAAAAAACAAATTCGAACCATTTATAATTATATTTTCCTATGTAAAACCTACTTATGGGTGAATATCAACAAGTGCATATTTTTGTCAATTTTGGTGGCGAAATTTTTTCTTTACTTTTCGTGAAAACTATTGACCTGGTACAAAAATAGAAGGCTCAAGCTTTAGGAATCTTCATGAGGTCTGACAATATCCCGGTAACTTTTTGAGATATTTGAGTTGAAAGACTAGCGCAGCCACCAAAATTGATGTTTGTCCACCAAAATTGAGAGCGCTTAAAACAATACATTAAAAATCAGTTTTTGTCACAAACTTAAATCTCACTAATAAAGCTCAATATCTGAAATACTCGGGAATGACCAAAAACTCCATCAGTTATTAAAACTCAGTCTTGTTATATATATATATTTATTATTATTTAGCTGATGAACTCGTAATGATAAATATGAGTGTAGACATAAAACAATATTTTTATTTTGAACAAAATTACTTGCCAAACAACAAAAATTTCCTCAACAAAACTAAGAAACCAAAACTTACCTTCGTCTAACCTAGGAACTTTGTTGGACGACACCACGTTCCGCGCTGCAATTTGTTTAAGGCTTGGAGCTTCATTTTGTTCACCTCATCGTTGTCGTTGTGGTGAAGATGTCAACAGCCTTGGACACCACGGCTTGTCATGTAGCCGTAGTGCGGGCCGTTTTGCTCGACACGCAAGTATTAATGACATAATTCGTCGAACTCTTGCCTCCGTTGGCGTGCCAGCTACTTTAGAACCTAATGGCTTGGTACGCGACGATGGCAAGAGACCCGACGGTATGTCATTATTCCCTTGGAAGATGGGTAGGGCTTTAGTATGGGACGCCACTTGCGTTGATACTCTGGCGCCATCCCATCTTCCAAGCTCCGCGTGTCGAGCCGGTGCTGCCGCTGCCGAGAACCTCAAACGGCGAAAGTATAATAGCCTGATTGGCAATTATGCTTTCGAACCGTTTGGGGTTGAAACTTTAGGGCCGTGGGGCCCAAGTGCACATCTTCTTTACAAAGATATTGTAAGGAGGATGGTTGACACTTCAGGTGATGGAAGGCCTGGCTACTACCTTGGGCAAAGGTTAAGCATTGCCATTCAACGTGGCAATGCTGCCAGTCTTTTGGGCACCCTACCTCACGGTAGCGATGAGGAAAATGTTTTCTTTGATGCCTTATGATTTATTTTCATTATTATTATTTTTTAAGGTGTAAATATTTTAGTTTTCATTATTTATTTCAATAAGAAGTGTAAGAAACCAAAACATAATAAACTCTTAACTCTTCTGAGTTCTGAAATCCTTCTCTACAATATCTCTATCTCTTTGGCTTTGCATTTTTGATATCGTCGAAACTTATTCTTAAACGCACGCTTAAAGTCCACTGACGTTATTGATGTATCTGAAGTTGGACTATCAGGGCATACTATGGAAACATTACAAATATCAATACTACTGACACATGGAGATGTAGGGGGTGACAACGCTGTAACTTCAGCAGGGCTACTTGTGCGAAGATTTTGTCACTCAGGTACTTGGAGTAATATGACTTGTGGTCGGCTGTAAGCTGTCGGAGTATTGATGTTGCAAAGTCATTTTATGGTTACTTTTAGTGCGACGTGGACTACTACAATAACGGCTTGTTCGTGGACGTAAATTTCTTAAAACTAAGGTATACTGCTGCTTACTAATATTCTCGTTGATATATTTTGTTTTTTATTTGCAAAGCGCGACGCTCGCGTTGGGATTTTAGTTTCTGAGAAGTCAGTTTACCTTTTTTTTCTTCTAATGATATTTATCCCTCTCTATTTTCCGTAATTTATTCTTTCTTATCTTTTTCTTTCTGCCATTCTTTTTTTAACCAGCCTCTCTTTTCTAGCCTGTTTTGGCATTCTAAAAAGTAAGAAAAATAGGTAAGTATAACTAATTCATTACCCTTATACGAATAATAGGTCAAATCTATTGCTAAGTACCTACATAAAACTTAGGTGTCGACATAACAGCCGGTCGACCTTAGAGTAGTGCAGAAAAATGACATGGCATGTGCAATTTAATAAATAGAACAAACAGAAGAGAAACAAATAAAATAGTAACGTATGCTTAAATATATACATATACATAATCAATCTGTAGTGAAAAACTGTCTTAAAATGCAAAAATAATATATAAATAGTACATACTTAAAATTTGGTGGCTTATTTTCAATTTTAGTGGCGAAAATTGCCACCAAAGCCACCAAAATTGAGCCACCAGAATTGAAACCAGGCATAAAAAAAATCTTAAAAAATACAGTTATTAAGATACAATAGAATAAAAATCACTAATAAGTAAGTTACCCAAATCACTACCTACAATACGTGGCTCACTATTAAAACACTTAAAAAATCAACAGCAAATCGATCCACCAAAATTGAAAAATTCTTGTCCCCTGTTCGACCCAAGATGATACTTACGTTTTTGGCGAGAAATCACAGCTCTATGCACACACCTGTTACTTGCCACTACCCCCGCAAGAGTGACAAATACAGAATATAAAACGCGATTAATCGCACACGCACAATTCTTCATGCTAAATTTAACTTGAAAAAGTGATACCAAAATTATGATTTTTGCAAGGACAAACTTAAATCGAGTATCCTATGCTTTTAAAATCAATTTTATAACATGGTTTAGTTGTTTTTAGATAGTGTGTCTTATGCATATACCAATGTAATGATTTGTTTTTTACTTCACTTTAAATTGTCTCTTTGGTAAATACATTTATATCAAAAAATGGAGCTAGGACAAGCCACCAAACTTGAATTTTAAAGTTATTTATTTTTCCAAAGTTTCCATAAGTAAGCCTATTTAAAAAAAAATGTGGCCCTAATTAGAATAAGTTAAGTAGTTGACAATAAAAAAATATAAGAAGCATACCATGGTTTTACACCATGATTCTCAGCGTGGACACGTAAAATTAGCGCCTGGGATATTCACCCTTATGCGATTTTATATGATTTAAATTCATATTGTAACGAAATATTTCCACATACAAAGCTGCTACCTAGAATTCAGTGAACTCCCAATAACTGTTGGCTTTGATATTAATAAGAGGAAACATAGTATATATTAACTTAAATGCAAAGTCATGATTAACATAAATTATAAATATGAAAAATCATATATTCTTTGAATACCTATGAATTACGTTTCAGAATATTTTTTCAGCATAAGTATAATAGTATATATATGTATATATGTGTTTAGTACCTAATTTTGGTATTCCTAGATGAGTTTTAAAAATTGACTGCCTCATTGGCCGGGCAAGGGTTCGATTCCCGGATCGGGCAAAGTATTACTGGGGTTTTAAAGAAAACTCAGTAATAGCATGGAGTCTGGAGTCTGGAAAGTCTGGAAAAAATGTAAAAGTGTTGTTTTGGTACATGTATCGCATGTTTATTCATATGCATATGCGGTTATTTCAATATTATAAATAGACACTTCAATTTGATTTATCTGTATAGATGTACTGACTGCCTCGTTGGCCGAGTGGTCGCAACTGCGACTGCCGGGCAAGGGGTCTCGGGTTCAATTCCCCGGTCGGGCAAATGGGTGTTTTTGAAAAATTCTCGGTAGTAGCACGGAGTCTGGAATTGTGCCCGGTATATGGCAATAGGCTAACCCCCTATTACATGGGACTTATAACATTAAAAGTGAAAAGTGGGTGTTACGTTGTACAGTGGCATTAAGTACCGTAATATGCACCTCTGCCTACCTCTTCTTCGAGGATAAATGGTGTGATGTTATTTTGTTATTGTTTCTATAATAATTATTTACCCTCCATTGTCAAACTCGATCATTCGACCAAAGAGGTGCTTAGTCCATGTTTTTAAAAAGTTACATTTTCCCAATACCTACGTCATAGATATTACATACTTATGACTTTATGATAGCCGGACTATAATTAATATGATGTCATAACGGAGATGTCATGAAGTCACGATTCTATTTATTGCAATGATCAATATTAGTTCATATATATTATATATTTAGTGTAATATACCAAAGTCAAAACTTTCAGTCTGTTAAAATATATTTTTAACACTATTTTTGGTAATATAGAGTTGAAAATCGGTTAATATATTTGGAGTAACGTCTGTATATGCTTCTTCTGTGACAGATTATATTATCAATAATATTATCAGTATTATAACATTCGTGAGACATACTAAATATATTATTATGTTTTCGGCTTACTCACGTAATTATTTGAATTATTTTCGCAAGTCGCGAAATGCTGCTCATGAATATGAGCACATATATTATGGCTTGAAACTAGTCGAGTTCCTCGTCAAATTATTACGTGTGTACATATAAATATTATTGTTTAAAATAAATCTTTATGAGGACGTACTGAAAAAGCTACTAGACGGATTTGGATGAAATATGAAACAGAGATAGATAGTCTGAAATAACGGATAGGATATTTTTATCCTGACAACGCGAGTTAACCTGCTAGCACAGGCTTCTCTTTTAAAACATTTCGTCATTTACTTTCCAGTAGGTATAACTATAATCTTTATAATTAGATCTTTTGGGAAACATACTAAATTTTTTAATCTTTTCAGATATTTTATATATTATTGGAAAATAAAACTACTTTGCGACTATTAATATCTACAACTTAAAATATAAAAAATAATGTATATTTATTTACATACAAAATTAATTTATTATATTTACCAGCTTATTCACGTAACCGTTCGACGAGGGACTCGACTGGTTTCAAGACATGCTTTTTTTTAAGTGGGGAAAATCATCGAATGCCTGCTCCCGCCTAGGTAGGGTGGGAGGGAGCGTCAGACTCTTACTGACTAAATACCAGCCCATTCCTTCTCCTGCACGTCGAGCCGGAGTCCCGGTAACCCGTTAGGTTCTCCGCAACTTCAAGACACGCTAGGGGTTCATATTCATGAACGCAACGCTAATAAGTACGTATCTATCATTACGTTAAAAATCTAATGATAGATTCCTACCTGTTTCACTCTATAAGAAGTTTAATATGACATCAATATTATTAGGTCGAGTTCCAGCAGTCTTCTACGTAATAGGCACAGACTATGGAACACCAAATGACGATTTTGGTATACCTATATTTTTCGCTTAATCTAGGTACATTCATCACTCTTCCCCTGCATGCTCGTCGATTGTCGAATTCATGTATGTACATATAAATATATATATATATATATATATTAGGTATTTTGAAAATCAGGAAAATATATTTTTAGTTATACATATATAGCTCACAAATACATACTAGCATAAAATTATATGGAAATTAATATCTAACTGAATGATTACCGCATACCTACATTATTTTAATGTCAACAATTCCTTGAATTGGAATACCTAGATAATATCGATACCTTTGGGTAGAAAGGTCGTATAAACCATTTTGGCCAAATTGAGTTATATATACCATTTTTCTCAGAATTTTTTTCTCTATCGATCTGTATATACGACATGCCGAAATTCGCACAAAAATGGTTAATACGACCCAGAAATTTTCGGTCATGGCCTCTTAAAAAAAGGAAATTTTCAATGTAAGAGCCAAATGTTTTTCTTTTGTAGTTTTATTGTGATGTAATGACCATAATTTATATTAACTCAGGGCGTAAAATATTCGTCAATTGTAAATGGTTTATACACCCTAACGTGTTAAATGCATTACCTAAACATAATTTAAATTATACGTCGTAAATCCAAACGCAGTTCGCAACGTTGGTGTATAAACCATGTTCATTGTAAGAAGCACTTTACGACCAACACACAAGGCTCGCATTTGGTTAAAATACAGAGATTTAAAACGTATACGTGATAATGGCATTATATCAAAAAGGTACCACCATGATTATATTAACTTACCCCATGGCAATGTGGCTGACTCTCTTACGCTAACCGACGAAGAAGACGAGGAAGAGCTAATTTAATAATTCAATTATGATTGAAAAAGAATAATAACAGTTCGTATTTACGTAATTTCACAATATTAAATGATTACCTATGTATTCTTTGTCACCTAAATTTATTTTTTGTCAGTATTTCTCAAATGATAATTCGTTTTAAAATAATTTTATAATAATAATTAAAAAAATCATAATAATAATTAGCCCGCAGGGCACCTTGAGGCGAGGTGACGGGCATTAGCGATCCCGCGGGCTACCATCATCCCGAGTGCTCCAGGGAGAAGTCACCGTTCCTTCTTCTCCGGCTTGCCTTAATTGGCTGGCTGGAGTGAACGATGACAAGGAACAGGTCTCCCACCTCTGGCTTGCCTTCATTGGCCGTCCAGAGTGGAGTCGCGAGAGCAGTGAACCTGCTCGGAGGGTAAGAAACTATTCGTAAGTCGCGAGTGGGCCAGGGATGCAGGAGGCTTCGGCTGGAGCAGATGATCTGAGTAGAAAGCGGTGGTAGTTTCTTAACCCTTCAGCCACTCACATTCTCGTTGCCCCTCTGTTGCTATATCTAGCAACCATTTCCGGGGCCCGGTCGGTGAGTTGGCGAGTCTCCGCCTGCCATTTTTACGTGTAAAAATTACATTGTTTCGGCAGGTGCTATAGTCATCCATAGTTCCCAGTTTACCAGTCCACAGCAACCCATCCATAGCCCCACCTTTTTTTTCCATTATTCACAATAGTCCTACACTAACCGGGGACTGCCCTTGGGTGCATTTCCATAGTGCATACAGGGATAGTCGCCGGTTTGTGTGTCCATTACATTTATATTAAAGTTGTTTAAAGGGCCTCTGCGCAGTTGGCTTCGGCCCCTCGTACGCCTCCCAAATGACCGGGACCCTGTGGTCCCGTGAATGGTAAAGACATACATAATAATTATAATAATTAATGCATAGGCATAATCAAGTAGCCAAGATTATCCATCAGCAACTTGCTTTACACTATCGACTTGTTCATTCTGAGGTACCGTATTACAAGTATGTGCTCGACCCAGTTCTGGAAAATGACCATATCACATTGTACTGGGACCGGTCTATCATTACTGACAGGACTATTGTAGCCAATAAACCTGACATAGTAGTGATAGATCGTCAAGTACGCCGCACGATGATAATCGATGTCACCATTCCCCATGACGAGAACCTCGTGAAAGCTGAGAAAGATAAACAAATAAATATCTAGACTTAGCTCACGAGGTTGTCGACATGTGGAGTGTGGATTCGGCTATCATTGTGCCGATAGTCGTGTCGGCCAATGGGTTAATCCCTAAAAGCCTCGACATCCATCTCAGGAGGCTGGCGTTAGGTGGATGGATCAAGGGCCTGATACAGAAGGCAGTTCTCCTAGAAACGGCACGTATCGTGAGGAGGTTTCTGTCTCTGGAGCCCTAACCACCGGTAGCTTGGACCATGCTCCCGCTACTGGTCGGGTCCTATTTTTTATATTTTTAAATATTATTTTTTTACTTTGTAAGTAGTATTTAGAAATATAATTTATAGAGAATTTTAAATAAATATATTAAAATAATATAAATATATTAAAATTTTAAACGAATTATGAATACAAATTTATAACTTAAATAAGTTACTTTTTAGTACATAAGTTAGCTACGTTTAGTGCTTGTTCGTTTTTTTTATTAAGTTGCATTTCAACAAATTACTTAGTAAGTAAGCCCTAGTACAAAGGCTTAATTCAATAGTTTATTGAATTGTGTACATTTAAATTATGTACAAAAATGATCCAGTCATAATTCTACAAACGATTAAATGCCTTATTACATCAATATCGAAGAAGTTTGAATAATTTTAGTTTTTTTTTTGTGACTAAGTAATTTTTTGTTAATGTCACTTTTAAGTTGTTATAATTATTTTTCAATTTAAAAATTTTATGTTGATTAGAAGGTGTTATAATACTTAATAAATGTTGATTTCGTATTTCAGGTAGTTTTATTTTATTTTTAAATCGACCAATTGGGTAGTTTCCTCAGTCAAAAACAAATTATTTCGACTTTTCCGTACAATAAAATATTCGAAAATAATCATACTTTCAGTCATAGATTTGACGATATACTTAATTTTCGAATTTATCTAGCTAATTTTTTGAAATAAGTATACTATTTGACGCAAAAATATGATGACGTCATATGTTGCGATCTCCATACAAAATTCATAGAAAAGTATAGTTTTTGACATTTCGATAAAAGTATTGAATTTGACTAGTTGGAAATTTGTTTAATTGAGTTCCTACTAACTCTGAGAGTAACAAGATTGTTTATTAGTCAGAATTTAATTGAACAATGAATATAAATGGTTTTTAATACAAATAAAACTACATATGTTGGTTTTTACGACAATAAATGTGACCACAAGCTTATCGTAAATGGATATACGACCTATACAGTTTTTTTAAATTACATTTTCATGGGGTGTATTAACCATGAATTGGTTTTTACAGAGACGTAAATCCAAGCTAACTTTAAAACTAAAGAAGATAGATAGGTTTTGATGATTTAAACGGTTTCATTTGCAAATTGTAAGAACTTTTCTCATAGATTATTTTTTTATAACTTTAAAAACAAAAAATATATGAATTTTATTGTCAAAAAAAAATCGTTTTTTTGCTCTCCTGAAAAGTCGGGTTTTGGTTTATACGACTTTTCTACCCAAAGGTATCGATATGTATTAATTAATTAAACCATTAAGGATATAATTTAATTGAATATGTCGTTGCTGCCTTGGAAGATGGGTAGGCCTTTGGTGTGGGACGCGACGTGTGTAGACACCCTTGCGCCATCACATCTTTTAAGCACCGCTGCATGCGTTGGTGCAGCTGCTTCCGCGGCAGAGGCCCTCAAACGGCGTAAATATTCAAATCTAGTGGGTAACTACTGTTTTGAGCCGTTTGGGGTCGAAACACTTGGGCCATGGGGTCCCAGTGCACACTCTGTGTTTAAAGACATCGCCCGTAGGCTTATCGACTCTACACGTGACCAGAGGGCTGGCTTTTTCTTCGGACAGAAAATAAGCATTGCCATTCAACGTGGCAATGCTGCCAGTCTTCTGGGAACTTTCCCCTGTGATAGTGATGCGGACGAATACTTTGACGCCTAAATTAAGGGTATAATTTTTGTTGTTTTCTTTTACTTTCTTTTTATTTAATAGTTTAGTTGTAGTTAATTTTAAGTTGTAAATATTTATGTAGTTATATTTAATTAGATGTAAATTTTCTGAACGAATAATAAAATTTACCAAAGATCGAAAAAAAAAAAAAATTGAATATTATATTGTATGTTTCTATCTATCAATGGGGTCATGTTTAATTAGAGTATATATAGGTTATTTTTGTTAAATGCACAAATGCTGTATGTTGGGTAGTAGACAAATATGCATTATATATTTTCCGCATGATGCATGTAGCTGAAAATATGCTAAAGAGACAAATTTTCAAAATAAAATGGTCAAGAGTTTGTAATATTCTAATTTATATTATTTATTTTGATAATAACTAGCTTGAGACATGGCGAAGGAGACTGCGCGACATCGCCGCGACCGCGCACGCTCCTCAGTATATTCATGTGAGTACCTCGCGATTTTTAGTTAATTTAAATTCTTTAGATTTTGATAGTAGCCTGGTCTATTGGATACTTACCTATCAAGATCACCATCAACCACTGGAAGACGGGCGTATTTGTCCAGCAGTGGGCACAGCTGGACAAAGGCCTCCCTTAATCCTCAACGTCGAACGACAATTGGCCATCTTTCGGCCATTCACTGGTGATTAACCCCCATGCTTTGGTAAATACATGGTCAGGGTTTTCATATTAATATCTATGGGAGTCATTGTTTTGACTAGCCGTCAATACATTTTTTTTTTAAGAGCAACGGTGGAGTCTCTCTTGTTTGTTCTTCTCCATTCGAAACTATCTACATGATGGAACGAGCGCCTACCTTCACTGACAGACATACGGACGGACAATTCAATTCTTGACGTTTAAAAATGCCTAATTAAACTGTCAAACACCAAGCGGTCACCGGTGACCGCAACCTATTGTTCTTTAATTGTGTCTACAAAACCGGTACTCGAGGAGTTAAGGATTAATTGGAACAAATTTTTGACATTTTTTGTTCAAAAATTCCTAAAATCTGACAACGAGTCTAATCAAGAACTGACAATAATCAAGAACTTATAATATCAACTTTAGTATGTAATAGTTAGTTTTAATTTTATCTTATATTTAATTTTAAGTTTATAATTGAATAAATGATTATGATTTAGAACTTACAAAATATTGCATTAATTAAATTTTACAGAACATTATTATAAAAAAGACACCGAAAAAACATCAAAAACAACCAGAACATGACACCAAAAACAATTATGACGTCACATGTAAAACCATGATACTGTGACGTCACGAATGACGTAATCGCGCTTCCCCTGTGTGAGTCAGTTACAACCCCTGTCTCAACCTTTGGGGACATTAAAGTCATAATAGTGACTAATACATTAAAGTTTTGAACCTAATTAAGTATTATGCACGCTAGTTTTTTCAAAAGGGGTAGATTGAGATCTATTTTTCATTAATTAGGATTATCATTGTCATCGACAGCCCGTAAGAATCCACTAGCAAGTAGTGAGTTGTCTAAAAATTACGGGTCACTCACGTTCCTGAGAAAAGCTCGATTAGTTTCGAGTCACATCGGGACTCTTCCTCATGAGCAGCGATGGCGACCGTGTATGAAACTAGTAGAGCTTCTCTCAGTTTAATTACGTCCGCAAATCCCTTACTTCCAAAAGGCCAGCGACACAGTTGTAACTCCTCTGGTATTATCCCCATAAACATGCCTTTGACTTTCCCTTTAGAGGTAAGAGAAAGAAAGAAAGAAAGAAAGAAAGAAAGTTTTAGAAGTTTTATTATTAAACGAGAATTGAAACTTAGCAACAATGATGTAACTGTTGACTTCATAGAGTGCTATAAAATCACGACTATTTTTATAACATAACATAACATCACGCCATTGATCCTCGAAGAGGTAGGCAGAGGTACATATTATGCCACTGTACAATGTAAGACCCACTTTTCACTATCTACGTTATGAGTCCCTTGTAATAGGGGGTAACACCATACATTTACTGTAACATTAATTTCATCTAAAGACTATATTAAATCATGTAAGTAAGGTTATCGCAAGCCCGACCCGCCCCTTCCCTATCTCTATTTCCGAAATTACCAAACTTCAAATCCCTATCCCCGCAAAGACGGAATTTCTAAGTCCTCTGGTGTTGCAGATGTCCATGGTCGACGACTGCTTGCATCAGGTGATCCGTCTGCTCGTTTTCCATCCAATCCTACAAAAAAATCTATAATTTTCAATTCTCACTCAATCAAATTAACCCTTTGAGTACCGTCGTCCGTCATTATAGACACAATTAAAGAACAATAAGTTGCGGTCACCGGTGTCGTCGCGGTGTTTGACAGTTTAAAAAAAAAGTTGTATGAAAGTATATTTTCTACTATAGACTACACTCTCTACCTATCCCGCCTTCGCCACACTTCCTCATGATTAATTAGCGCTGACGTGAGCGGACGTCGATTAGCTACCATCAGTTTCCGAGGTTCAAGGCCCTATAACTAGTCTTACGTAAATTCCTTCCTAGTCGACGCAGCTGTTCCGAGTGATGGGTGGGACAGACCGTGGGTGGGAGTGGGTGTTTGTGGTTTTTGGTGTCCATAGCAATTTTGGGTAGGTATGTGTTTTTAGATGGGTATTAACTTGGGGGAAATTGGACATATTTTGATGCATATAAAGGTCAGTGTAATGGACCAGTTTGATGATATTTTTTTTGTAATATAATCATGGTTTTTAATTATATGTTAGGATATCGAACAGTTATTTACATTTGGTACGTGTGAAGAGGAATGGTGGCAACGATTAATCTATAATTAAATACAATTTTACTACAGCTAATTAAAGTTCAAAAGCATTCATGGTTTTAAAACCCGATCAAATAGTGTGTGCTCTACGTAGTGATGATTTAGAAGTATAACCCTGGAAATGACATGACCAGCAACCTTACTTGCAATTCCTACGTCACATTTATCAATCAAAAAAATCTACGTTAGGTACTTTAAAAAAAAAAATGAAGATACCAAACGCAAACACTATGTATACTAAATAGACATAATCGTCTAATTCAAATTTTCTTTACCAAACCGAAGTTCAAGTAAAGTTCAACGACCTTGGTTTCACAAGTTCATTACCTAACTAACAGTCACTTAGTTAAATAATTTTAGTTGCTATCGTATCCGGATTGTGGGCAGAAAGTAAGCAAACAGCTTGCCACTCATGGTTTCACCAAACAGGGGTTGCGCGTCGCATGCGCAAGTATCTGACGCGAAAGTGACACGCGCTAAGAATCGCAAGCGCACGGAAGTACAACGTATGTGTGGAACTGCGCGACCGGAATCAATGGAATTTTGTTTTTGAACTAATTTTAGATCGATTTTTTTTTTGTTGCCAAAGGTTATTGAACTTTTTGGCTGTTTAGAAGTATTTTTTTTTTGTTTTTTTTTTTGTGTAGTGTAGTTTTGATTTGTCAATGTCTTTGTAGTGATGTGTTACATTATTTAATGTCGACTGTTGTTTCTGAAGAGGTTGATAGAGACGTTTTTATTATTGCGAGTTTTGTTTTGAGGTTCATGTTGGTTCTATTGTTTGGCTTTGAAAATCTCATATTGAGCATAATATTTAGGGTTGAACCGTTTCTTTTCAATTAAAAATAAATCGAGTCCACTACTAATTCTGATAAGTTCATTGACTTAATTAACTGAAAATGCTTTTTCGATTTCATTAAAAATTTGAGGTTAATGACATTATATAAATGAGTGACCTATGTATAAGCCGATACATTTCTACTGACGACTTTTGCAAACATCAGCGTAATATTACGTTATGACTTAATGACATTACATTTTTTTTAAATTTTCTAACAAGGTCTGAATAATTTTTCTTTTAATAATGAATCAATAGACAAAGTAAATTATACCAATATTATAATCACTACAGTCTATCACAGGTGATTGCCCGTAACTCCAAGGGTCGACGTTCGATTCTCGCCTAACGCCTAACATAGGTATCATCGATCTGGCTGGAAAACTTTTTGGACTAAGTTCATTGACTGGGGTTAAAATATTTTAGAAATAACAGCAGTTGAACTTATGCTTATTAGTAGAATTTTTTTATTGCATTTCCAACTGTATTGCGAATGATATTAGATTGAAATTGTATTTATGGATTGGGATACCTTGATGAGCTGGCTTTTAAGGTCGTGTTAAATTAATTACGTTAGTATGAGATAGATGTATCAGATTGCATCTTATTGTTATCAATTGTGAATGACATGTTCGTTAGAATATTATAATTACAAAAGGTATATAATTATTATTCAATTATTTGCTAAACTTGTCATCGTCAACATCTTGTGACGGTCAAATCAAATCAAATCAAAATATTTATTTGCACGAATACTATAAGGTTTAGTTACAGGAAAGATCTTATAACCTAAGAGTTATTTATACCTATGTCATTATTCATGCAACCAATTATTATTATTTATCACGTAAAGATTTTATAAATTCGATTAACATAATTATTACCATATTTAATTTATCAATCCAGGTCCATGTGATCGTCCCGTGACATGTAGAAACGGCTGTACAGTAATCTCCATGTTTTTTTTTATTCTCACGACTTGCGTGAGATGGATTGTCACACTCTTACGGATTAAAAACCACACCGTTCGTACTCATCCTGCAAGCCGGAGCCCCGGTAACTCGCCAGGCCGTCCGCAGCTTATCTCTACGCTTGGCACACAGGTCGCAAATTGCTGCTCTTTGTCAAAAAATATGGTTCTTTATTAATCTGCTCCACCATACCAGCAGGTGGAGTTGGGATGGCGACGAATGTATTCTACACCTGCATAAAAAATATTAGACACGTATTTTTTTATTTTGTCGTATAATAAAACAATACTTAGGTATATAAAACGAATCAAAGTTTAAGAGTGGGGGCTAAAACGTCATTTCTACGTAGGATTATAAAATGTACATAGAAGTGACGTCACGCCATATTTCAAATCGATATATCGTCGAAAGTATTCGTTTCTGTAAGAAAATTAAAAATACGTGTCTAATGATTTAAAATAATCTACCAGACGGACATTAAAATAAAAATTAGTCATCTATCCTATTATCATCTTAATGCACTTTATAATAGAGAAATAGAGCAACTCGTTATTTGTTTTTAATATCTATTGACATAAATTCGCCGATTATAGTAAAATTGTATCTTCCTGTATTTTATTGTACTACCCTACATTTCAGTACTTCTCATAAACGATAAAATAATTATATTCATCTAAACAATAAATTATTTTAGTACCTATAAATCTTTCCTAGGCATTTCCATCTGAGATCACTCAACGTGGAGACAATCAATGATCAATTGTGTTTAGGTTCGTTACCTGGACGCAGGCGCAGTGCCTCCATAAATGTATTGAGGATGACCACCGGGAAGGTATTAGTGAGATTTTTTTTTTCTTTTATTCCCAAAAAGCTACGCGCATTTTGAAGGTTTCACGTGTCATCGAAAAAAAAATCAATACCTGAGTCGATTATGATTGCATTTTTGGAAGTATGAAAAATTGTGTCTAATATCTGGTATCAGACTCAGCTCCTATAGTTGAGCTAGTAACAATTTTTGTTTTATTTTTATATTACCTATATTTAATTTGTTTAATTTGTGTCATAGATGCCTGAAATAAAGGAATAATAAATAAGTGATTAGAAGTGGATACTACATAATATATGTATTTATGCGCATTCCTGCCTATACCGTATGTCATTGAAAGTCATGAGGTTATGTCAGGATATTTACCTACTACAACAAAAAAAGAATGAACAAGGATTGACGATAATATTACATCATACATCACGTCATCCACCCAAAAAACGTACCTGCACACAATTCAATAATTCGAATTTATTTGCATTGACCATCCATCATGGCGGCTAAGGTCGACGGCCTAATGACGTAAGGACGTGCGTTCGGAAACGTTCTGCAATGCTTTCACACTTTCTATGAAAACGGTACGACATACGTCACTGGGGAGATGGTTGTTCCAAATTCGAATGCTGGTGAATCACAGGTCCTTGATTTTTTAAATTTTTGGCGTGACTCATCGAAATTTTTGTTTGTGGTTTGTTTATTTGGTAGGTATATAAATTATTAAGCTAGACTCGACTTAGGACATAATAACATTAATAATAGTAAAAAAACATACTGGTACGTGGTATATTTGGAATTTCCTATGATACAGTTCTTATTTTGATGACTTATGGAAATTTGTGGGATTTTTGGTACATAGGTTAATTGCATTTAAATTTATTATTATTATAAAATTAAGAAGTGGACTTCTTAATTTTATACCTATAACACCTTTTAAAATAATATGACTTTGAAATTATAAATTACTATATTACTGCTACTTCCGAAACAATTAAGTATTATAATTACCGATGAAAAACCTTATCCATAAATGCAATTATAGATAATTGATATCTAGTTATTGCGAACGAAATGCCAATGACTCTGTCCATGACATTGACTGGTAAAACCTTGTTTTTGAGGTCAAATCAGCACTCGTTTTTACATAAATTATTTATTATATAAAAGTGGTAGGTCTATTAATCATAGCATTGAATAAATTGAATAATTTATCATCTAATCTCTGAAAATTGATGTTACATGTAACAACCACTTTTGACCAGTTATGCTATGAGCTTATGAGTGCCATATAATAACTAGGAGGTGATCCTATTGCCGTATTAGTAAGACTCTTAGCCAATATTAATAAATTAAACAATTCTTTCACAAACTACGTTCAAAGAAACTGACTTCAAACCATTTTTTAAGTCAGTTAAGTATTACAAAAACATTCTCCTAAGTGTTACAAACAGTTTTATAAAAATCACATAAAATCAGTTCAGCCAGTCGCCAGATACTTAATCGCGCACAAACATAAATACGTATTCATACAAACTGAGAGTCTGATTTTTTTGAAGTCGTTTAAAAAAATGAATTCCCTTGTTGATCGAGTGACTGCCAAATGCGACAGGCAAATACTAGTATACATATTGAAGTAGAATAAGAGATCTCTGGTCGACGGAAAATATAGAAGTTGTTTAAGTTTTTTTAAGGTTTCAGTTTTTTAAGTAAAATGGTTTTTTTTAGGGGGAAAATCATCGAATGACTTCTTCCGCCTGGGTGAGGCGGGAGGGAGTGTCAGATTCTTACCGCCTAAAAACCACCCCGTTCCTTCTCCTGCACGTCAAGCCGGAGCCCCGGTTACCCGTTAGGTTCTCCGCGACTCGTAAAATGGTTAGCTATGAGACTTTATATTATGCAATTGTGCATCTCTACCTTGAAGAGAAAATGAAATACGTAAAAATATTATGCATATAAAAGATAAATAATACTATAGCCTTAGTAAAAACATTATGATATAAAAATATGCATTGGATCAAGACAAGGTGCGCGGGCGTCGACCCGATGACGCAAGATGTTTACGCAACAAGCCTTGAACTACCAAGTCTTTATGCTTGAAGATACAAGGGTAAACATTGATTTATTTTAACCGACTCAACAAAGAATAATTATTCATTTATTTATACTACTGAAAGTGATAGTGTTTTTTTTAAGAGAGGAAAATCATCGAATGACTGCTCCCGCCTGGGTGAGGCGGGAGGGAGTGTCAGACTCTTACTGACTAAAAACCACAACGTTCCTTCTCCTGCACGTCGAGCCGGAGCCCGGTAACCCGTTAGGTATCGGTATCGGCCCTGTTGGGCCCCCATCTGTGGTGGTCTGATGAAAGCGATAGTGCATACTTAAATCTAAAAGGCCAACAACGCATCTGTGCCTCCTCTGGTGTTGCGGGTGCCCATGGGCGAAGTGTAACGCTAAAAACAGGTATTTTAAAATCTACTCAACAGTCACTGATATTGACTTTTTTGAGTCTGAAGAGGTAAGATTACATTTTTTTAAATAACACGTTGCCCCACACTGGGATTTTCTCCTGTGCTGTGCGTGAGTTTACAAACATACAAGTTCACATACACATGATACCCAGACCCGGAACAACAATTTGTGTATCACACAAAGTGTTGTTCCGTGCGGGCATCGAATCCGCGGCACGTTGCACGGCAGTCAGTTGCCACCGCACGAACCATGCAGTCAATTGCTTTTTATTTAATTTTCAGAAAATAACATCGGAAGTTTTCTTTTCAGGTAGCACCATGATAGACTTTTTATCCCTATCTTCCAACTGGAGCGGTAGCTAAGTATTGTAGTAGTTACTAATTTTCTTGTCTTGATTTCCTTGTTATTTTGAAGTTGTGTTGTTGACTGCCTCGTTGGCCGAGTGGCCGCAAGTGCGACGGCCGGGCACGGAGTCTCGGGTTCGATTCCCGGGTCGGGCAAAGTATTACTGGTTTTTTTTATAAATTGTCAGTACTAGCACCGAGTTTGGAATTGTGCCCGGTATATGGCAATAGGCTCGCCCCCTATTACATGGGACTCATAACATAAATAGAGAAAAGTGTGTTTTACATTGTAGTGGCATAATGTATACCATTGCCTACCGCTTCGGAGATAAAAGGCGTGATGTTATGTATGTATCTGGAGTTGTATTGCGAAAATATAGAAATGTTTCCGTTTAGTTTTCAAGGACATAATATTTAAGTCTTTCTAAGTAGTGTTGAGGAAGGTCATGTAAGCTTATGTATTAAATAAGACGTGAATAATAATTATGAACAAACGTTATTATGCGAAATTGTTTAATTAGAGGAAAGTTTGTAGTGTCGTGGTGGCCCGGAGGTTTAAGACGCCCGCTTCTCACGCATGAGGGTGCAGGTTCGAAACTTACCAACGGCAAGTACCAATATGACTTTTTCCGAGTCATTTGTACTTTCTAAGATTATTTAGACACCACTGACAAACGGTGAAGGAATAACATCGTGAGGAAACCTGGACTTATAATTTCTAATTATAAGTTTGAAATTACCAACCCGCATTGAGCCAGCGTGGTGATTAATGCTCTAACCTTCTCCGTGTGAGAAGAGGCTTTGCTCAGCAGTGGGCATTTATAGGCTGTTGATGATTGTACGTTTACACAATAAGTAATTTCACGGGTTCTTGAGTTCTAGATTTCTTAAAAACTTAGTCTAGATTGTTAATTTTAAAACATAGAATAATAATATATCACCATTTATATTTTGTGACTGCCTCGTTTGTCGAGTGGTCGCAAGTGCGACTGCTGGGCAAGGGGTCTTGAGTTCGATTTAATTTTGAATGGTTTTTATAAAAATTCTCAGTGGTAGTACGGAGTATGAAATTGTGCCCGGTATATGGCAATCACCCCCTATTACTTGCAACTCATAAGATAAATAGTGAAAAGTGTGTATTACATTGTAAAGAGCACCTCTGCCTACCCCTTTGGGGATAGAAGGCTTGATGTTATTATATGTTATATTATTTGCACAAAGATTTTGTTAATCAAGCTAGACTGCCGTTATGCCACGGCCTCAAAGAAAACCGTCACCGTGAAACAACGCTTGTATTATATTCACTATGTGAGTGAGGTTACAGAGCGAGTGGAAGATACCTTAAATGTTCAGAAAACTTTACAGAGTCTCAAATTAATTTCCAGTGTATGATCATCATCATCTCACTCCCTGATCGACTCAGTATCGGCTACAATACATATACTATATACTTAAACCTACTAAACGAAACGCATCCTTACTTTATATTATAAATCGGAAAGTGAGTTTGTTTGTTTGTTTGTTTGTTCCGCCTTCACGCCGTAACTACTAGACCGATTGCTTTGAAATTTTGCAGACGTAAAGTTAGAAGTCTGGATTAAATAATAGGGTACTTTTTATCCCGGAAAAATTTGATATTCTCGAGGGAAAACGAAATTATTGGTATAGATGGCGCTGTGTATTGGTATAAGTCACATAGGCTTATTTTTATCCTTTTGTGACGCGAGCGAAGCCGCGGGTAAAAGCTAGTGAAGATATAAAGATATAAAGAAAAACGCGCGGATATAACAATCTAGTCGTAACAGCATTTCTCTACGCGTTACAAGAGTCTAATAATAATTTTCACATTACATCACCCGGGCCTTGAACTCGGATCGTTTGCAACGGTAGCTGTAGCCTCTTAGTATAATAGGATCAGCTGTATTAGATAATAGATGGAGATTTGTTTTGTTATGACCGTGCCATGCTGTGAAGAATTTGATTCGATGATACTAATTTTAATATGTAATAGGGTATGAAAATTAAAAATCTAATTAGTCCGTCAGTTAGGTAATGAAAAAATATAAGACATGTATTTTTTTAGTTTGTCGTATAAGAAAACAATACTTAGATAAAACGAATCAAAGTTTAGGAGTGGGAAGTAGCTACGTCATTTTAGTTTAGACTACAAATCGTAATAAAAAGTGACGTCATGCGATACTTCAATACAATATATCTTCAAAACAATTCGTTACCGTAAAAAAATAAAAAATACGTATCTAATATTTTTAAATAATCTACCAGACGGACATAAAAATTAGTCATCTACCCTATTATATAAATTTTAATAAACAAACGACCTTCAATCCTTCAAGAAAAGAAAGAAAGAACAAACTTTATTTCACGCTAAAAAACAAGTGACATGCACAGGTGTGTTATTCTATTAGTAGAACAACTCTTTGTGGGCTCCACAGATTGTTGTTCCGGGTCTAGGTGTGATGTGTATGTGAGCTTATATGTTTGTGCACCCACGACACAGGAGAAAATCCTAGTGCGGGGCAAAGCATTTGTCTAAAAAATATATATACTGACGTGAAAAGAATTTATTCAAATAAAAACTTAAATAAAATTAAACCTAACTATTACTAAATTAATAATAAAATGAAAGAAGAAAGAAAGAAAAAAAACATGTATTTGGCAAATGGCACACAAACCAAGATTATGAAAAATAAAGATACAGATACTGACATAATATACATACAATACGAAACAAATGCAATAAGTTTTTGATATAAAGAAAATTAAATATACAAAAAAAACAAAATATAAATAATATAATACAAAGTAATATTGTAGTGCGTGTGCACATGCCAAAAGGGCCTCCACCTCAGCATTTAGTTGGGCATTCCTGCCCAACGCTGATTTTCAGGTGGCACCCTGCAGTGACTCACGGACGGCGGTACCACCGTTCAAAAAGGAAAAGTAGTATAAACTTAAATATGAAATTATATAGAAAAAATAAATTCTGCAGAATATGTGTGTGTGTGTGTGTGTATGTTCGCGTATGTGTGTGAAACATATACAACTTAAGATTAAAATTATTTTTAAGAAAAACAAAAACAACAATAACTATTTACATAAAGCATCGAATGTTGTACTGACAGAATTGTAGTTAAGCATGACTTATAATTTAGTGGCATTTGAGTATTTCGACATAAATCACACATTAATTAATTAAGCATTGTTCAAGACCAAACTTATTGTTAAAGTCAAAATAAATATTATTATTCAAAAGTTGTCTCATGGCTCGATAGATGGCGTTGCCGCAATTAAAATCGAGCTATGGTTTCGTTACCAATGAAACTATAAGGTAAAATTGATTTGTAAGACCAAGTAGTTCAAAGTTCATAGTACAAGTACAAAGTACAAATATATATACCAGCTTAGAACAGTACACAGTGGTGGTTTTATTTATATTCATCCCATCTTGTGTGCTAGTAGGTCAGCAGATCACCTAGTAGCTTAGCTAGGAAACATTGGTCCATACGAGCCGGATCATTTTTGAGTTCAAAACGGCGACCGCGTTGGCCGCTTTTCCGCGTACTTGTAGTGGATCGCTACAGAAAGGTACGCGAGTCCTCCGCACTAGCGGCGACAGCTTCACACAGCATTGGCGGTGAGCTGAGCCAGCTTTGGCGGATTAGTTCAACGAGTGGCCACCAGAGGGCGCCACTCAGATCAACACTCCACTAGAAGACAGCAAGGTGGCGCAGCCGTCACGCGACGTCACAGGGGACGTACGCGCAGTTCAGCGGGCAGCCACAGAGGGCGCCACATGGAGGTGCATAGTGTGTTAGTGTGAAGTGCAAACTGTGAGTACTCTTTTTATTGTTTAATTTCAAGACAAGTTTCAAGCAATTTTAGACTCTATTTCAAAGAAATTTCGGACTTAGAATATTTTATTGGATTGTGATCTATGAAGAAAAGACTTAGTTTATTTTAACTTAATTTAATCTTAGAGTAATATGCATGTTAGACTTAGAATAATTTTAGAAAAAACGAGGGAACGGGGAGTCTATGCCGGATTTCCGTCCCAATAAATGAAGTTCAAACACTTGTAAAAATTTTAGTAATTTTTTACACTTAGAATAATTCCTTAGTTTGGTCACTTATAATTCATTCATTCAAATATTTATGAAATTTCTTTCAAATTGTTTTGTGTGTTGTATTGTTCTTATTAAGTTTGATGAGATTTGGTTAGAGTTGTTTATTTACACAAGTTAATTGTTTATCTTTTGTTAGTTGTTACTTTGGTCAATAAAATGGAAGGGTTAATTAATCTTTTAATGGAACTTCAAAATGTTATTCAGCGAGGGTTGAGTAATTTTAAAAAGTCGCCTAAAGAAAGACTGTCTGTTGATTATATTGAAACTAGAAGAGAGTTGTTAGAACGGGACTGGAATTTGTTTGTAACTAATTACACTAAACTGCATGAACAATATGAAACGCAAGGGAATAGAATATTATCGGAATTATATGATAGTACAGAAGACACATATGTCACATACACATGTCTGATTAAGTCCATGCTTGCTAAATATGATGTTCCTAAGGCTACTATTTCGGAACCTGGTACTTTTAGTAACTCAAATAAATCAAGTATAAACTCTTTTGTAAAACTACCAAAAATATCAATTCCAAACTTTAGTGGCAAATACTCTGAGTGGACAACTTTTAAAGACCTATTTGTATCACTCGTGCATAACAATAGTAGTTTAGACAATGTTCAAAAAATGCACTACTTGAAGAGTCATCTTAGCGGTGAGGCTGAACAGCTTGTTAGACAAACACCGGTTTCCGAAGTAAATTACAGTCACTGTTGGGCACAATTAGAGAAAAGATACAGCAATAAAAAGTATTTAGTTAACTGCATTTTGAAACGTCTTTTCGGGTTAAAACGTATGCATGTTGAGTCAGCGATTTCTTTAAAGGAGTTGTTAGACACAACAAATGACTGTCTGAACGGTTTGAAAAATCTAAAGGTAGATGTGACAACTTGGGATGTCATTATCATCCACATAGTTACTTTTAAGCTCGATTCAGAAACGCGGAAACAATGGGAATTAAGCCTTAGCAATCACGATTCCAATGAGTTGCCTACTTATGATGAATTTGCTACGTTTTTAGAGAACCGGTTCCGCGCTCTTGAATTTATAGAACCAAAGAGACATCTTCAAAATCAAAATAATCATTCGCATGTTGCTAAATCAATGGTAGTGAGTTCAAGCAACATACGTTGTGAGTATTGTAACGAGTCTCATAAACTGTGCTTTTGTAAAAGATTTGCAAAGGAACCTTGGAAGAAAGACGTAAATTTGTAGCGCAACACAACATTTGTTTTAATTGTTTAGGAGGTAATCACACGGTAATAAACTGTAAGAAGCCAACAACTTGCAAACTTTGCCATAAGCGTCATCATTCTTTGCTGCACCCAAATCTGGACGGTACTAACTGGAGTGATACTGCAACGAAACCTACTGTCGTTGAAACTAGTCCTTCGACTAGTTCTGTTCCAGTGGTCTCTTGCATATCTACTAACACGGTTCCTGTTCCTGGACAAGTTTTACTAGCCACTGCTTAGTAAAAGCTGAGTCCAAGACGGATAACTATCAGGTAGTAAGAGCTCTGTTGGATCAAGGTTCACAGGCTTGTTTTGTGACGAGGACACAGTGCAGTTCTTAAGGCTTAAGAAAATTCCCATACATGGAATGGTGTCAGGATTAGGTCAGAAGTCGACTATAGCGAAACATATGGTGAATATAACTATTCAATCAAGGGTAGATTCAGGTTTTAAATTAAATTTCAACGCTTACGTCATTAGTAAAATTACTTCATACTTACCTGATCAAGCATTAAATAAAAATACTTTTAACTGGTTCGATATCACCAACTTACAGTTGGCCGACCCACAGTTCAATCAACCCAGTAAAATTGATATTTTACTAGGTGCAGATGTTTATGGTTGCATAATAAAACCAGGCATTATCAAAAGTCCAACTGCTACTTTAATTGCTCAGAACACCACATTAGGTTGGATTCTATCTGGTGTAGTACATAGGTCAAACACTGACAATAGTTCAAGTTACACACAACCATGTATTAGTGTAGCACACGCTCAGTTCAATTTAGATCAAATTCTCAAACAGTTTTGGGAAATTCAAGATCAAACTAGTACAAAAAAGGTACTTTCGCCAGAAGAACAACAATGTGAAGACTTTTACAAGGCCACAACTAAAAGAAGAGCAGACGGTAGATATGAAGTCCGGCTACCATTTCGAGTTAAGGATCCGCAGTGCACAGCAGGTGATTCTCGCGCCATAGCTGAAAACAGATTAAAGTCATTAGAGAAACGGTTGGCAAAGAACACTGAGCTAAAAGAAAAGTACTCGGATGTAATAGAAGAATACTTACGTTTAGGGCACATGCGACCTGTAAAACCAGATGACAATAAAAAAGAAATAGCTGTTTATTTACCACATCACGCCGTCGTAAGAGAAGACAAAACCACTACTAAGGTTCGAGTTGTGTTCAATGCATCTCAGAAGAACAATAAAGGAGTTTCCTTAAATGATACTTTACTGGTTGGACCGACACTACAAGCGGACTTGAGGCACACAATTATGAGATGGAGAACTCACTCTATTGGATTGGTGGCAGATATAATTAAGATGTATCGCCAAATTAGGGTAGCTGATGAGGATGCTATGTTTCAAAGGATACTCTGGCGGAGCAGTCCTAACGAGTCGATCAAGACTATGAACTCCTAACAGTTACTTTTGGAACGGCGTCGGCACCTTACCTGGCGGTTAGAACTCTCCATCAAATTGCTTACGACGAAGGCGACGAATATCCTCTCGTGACTGAAAAGGTACTAAGATGCTACTATATGGACGATTTAATGACCGGATGCGATGACGTCACTACCGGCATCAAAATCTACAAGCAAATGAAAGAACTTTTAGCCAAAGGAGGTTTTGAACTTCAAAAGTGGAATACTAACAATAAAGAGTTATTAGATCAAATTAATACAATAGAGCATAAAGTAGAGAACAACGAAGAAAATGAGAGTAAAGCTAAAGATAGAGATCAAAAGGAATTAGAAATGAAATTAGATAATACTATGAAGATCTTGGGACTTACCTGGGATCGTAATGATGACTCCTTCCGGTACACCGTTCATCTCCCGCCGCTTCAGAATACACCTGCAACAAAAAGAACTGTAATCTCTGATATAGCTAGATTATTCGACCCATTGGGTTGGCTAGCGCCCACAATAGTTGTAGCCAAAATCTTTATACAGAAATTATGGCTCGCGGGTCTCGGTTGGGATGAACTACTTACTGAACAATTAACGGAAGAATGGCGTACTTATCGGGAACAGCTAACATTACTTACCGAAGTTAATATACCTCGTTGGCTGGGGAAAACCATAGAAACCGACGTAGAGCTCCATGGATTTTGTGACGCGTCGAAGGTAGCGTATTCCGCTGTAGTATACATGCGACTAACTAAAAACGTAGGAGAGGTCAAAGTGTCATTGGTGGTTGCAAAGACTCGCGTGGCACCAATAAAACAAGTTAGCATTCCTCGCTTAGAGCTGTGTGGGGCAGTTCTCCTGTCACGACTATTGATGGAAACTGCTGAGGTGTTGAATATACCCAAAGATAAGATTAAAGCGTGGACAGACTCTACTGTGGTGTTAGCTTGGATCAACAGCCACCCCAGTAAATGGAAAACTTTTGTCGCCAATAGGACATCCGAAATCTTAACCACAATGACAGCTTCGCAGTGGTTCCACGTGTCGACTAAAGATAATCCAGCGGATGTTGCCTCTCGAGGGTTGTCACCAAGTTTGTTTAGGCAAAATACAATGTGGTTTTCAGGACCACAGTTTCTGAAAGAAACGGCAATTAGTTATTTTAGACCAAAAGAGTTAGAGATCAATTTAGAACAGTCGATTAAAACTCATGTAGGAGTTATTATATCAAATGATTTTGACTTACTTGAAAGATTTTCTTCATTGTCAAAGTTATTAAAGGTTGTTGCATATCGTCGGCGATTCCTAAACAGAGATGCCAGAAGCAAACTTTACCTGCAAAAGAAAGAGATACATGAAGCATTAGAATGTTGTATAAAGATAGTACAAAAGAAAGAGTTTTCCACAGAGTACAAACAATTATATGATAAATCAGACTTACCTTTGAAAAATAGTACACTCAAATCCTTATGTCCTTACCTTGATGACAAAGGCATTATGAAAGTAATCTAAAAACATATGTCATGATCCTTACTATTATATAATTATATTATTATATAATATTATAAATCTGAAAGTGAGTTTGTCTGTTTGTTCCACTTTCACGCCGTAACTACTAAACCGATTGCTTTGAATTTTTGCAGACGTAAAGTTAGAAGTCCGGATTCCGATATTCCCTAAGGGAAAACAAAAGTATTGGTATAGATGGCGCTGTGTGTATTGGTATATGTCACATTGGCTTTTTATCTTTTTGTGACGCGAGCGAAGCCGCGGGTAAAAGCTAGTATTTCATAATTATAAAATAATTACAAATTCACTTATCACAAAACTCTTATTTAATACCGACAGACGCTTCGCAAATTCACTTCCAAGTTTGAACCAACTACTTCCTACATAGTGCAGTTAGCGCAGTGTTGCAGTTCCGCGCAGGTTCAAGGCCCGTGTTACGTAGACTTCCTGGCCATTGAACATTTCACCTTACATCACGCAAGTAATAATAATTGCTACAATTTATATATGTACGTATAATGGCCGCTTTTCGCTTCCTACGTTATGATATAACGAAACAGGAATTGGAGTTGTTTTTACTTATGTTTATACGTATTTTGCGCATGTAGGGAGGTTTGTTTTATGGGTTTTTCGGTTTTGTGTGTTTTGTGACGTGATCCTAGGCTTTAATTGGTGATATAGACCTGGGCTGGCCTTCTGGGCTTTATAGTAAACCTTCATTTATTAGTTTTGAAATAAAATTGATAAAATTATTCAGAGACGCGAATTAGTTTTTGCAACAAAGAAAGCTATGAGCATGCTTAGATAGTATTAAAATAAAAATAGTGTCAGGACTGCCTCGTTGGCCGAGTAATCGCAAGTGCGACTGCCAGGCAAGGGGTCTTGTGTTCGATTCCGGAGTCGGGCAAAGTATTACTGGGTTTAAAAAAAATCTCAGTAGTAGGGCGCTATTTTTTTCTTAGAAGGGAAAATCATCGAATGACTTTCCCGCCTGGGTGAGGCGGGCGGGAGTGTCAGACTCTTATTGACTGAAAACCACCTCGTTCCTACTCCTGAGCCCCGACAACCCGTTAAGTCCTCCGCTAATTCTCGTGGGATAAAAAGTACCCTGTGTGTTGTTCCACATCATAATCTATCCCTGTTCCAAATTTCATAATGATCCCTAGAGGCGTTCTGACGTGATTGAGTAACAAACATACAAAGGTACTCCTTTTTAAAAGGCCGGCAACGCACCTGTGACTCCTCTGGTGTTGCGGGTGTCCATGGGCGGTGCTGATCGCTTACCATCAGGTGATCCGTCTGCTCGTTTGCCTCCTATTCCATAAAAGGAAAGGACACACCGGGCGTCGGGGATCGCGGGACGATCTCCGGCCACCGTAAGCGCGGGCCTGCGGACGGCGAGCATGGGTTGCTCCTCGTCCGACCAGAAACAGACCCGAGCGTACGGCGCGTCGCGTTCCGCGCGCGCCCTAAAGAGCCATCAGACCACCACAGATGGGGCCCAATAGGGCCGATGCCGATTCGGAGTCGCGGAGAACCTAACGGGTAACTGGGGCTCCGGCTCGACGTGCAGGAGAAGGAACGGGGTGGTTTTTAGTCAGTAAGAGTCTGACACTCCCTTCCGCCTCACCCAGGCGGGAGCAGTCATGCGATGATTTTCCCCCCTTAAAAAAAGAAATTCCATAAAAGGGAAATAAAACAGATACACACAAACTATTTCATTTATTATATTAAGTAAGATTAAATATATTTAATGGCAACAATTCAATCTTTCCTCCTATTTTGTAAATGGTTCAGATAATATATCTAATTTCACAGAATTTGCTCGCTTGCTTGCACGCTGAATATAGAAACTTGGAGATCTTTCCTTCCTTAATAAATATAACGTTGCATCTGCATTATCCTGTTTAATATAATATAACTACATACATACCTACATAGCATCACGCCTTTTATCCCCGAAGGGGTAGGCAGATGTGCACATTACGCACCCACTATTAATGAGTCCCATGTAAGGGGGTGAGCCTATCGCCATATACCGGGCACATTGCCAGACTCCGTGCTACTACTGAGATTTAAAAAAAAATACCAGTAATAGTTTGCCTGACCCGGGAATCGAACCTGAGACCCCTTGCCCGGCAGTCGCACTTGCAACCACTCCACCAACGAGGCAGCCTAAAGCTATCAATGTGCATTAAAAGTCTTTTTAGAACCTGTTTAACCCTTACACAATAGAATCTCACACAAATAGTAGCAATTCACCTTAAAATTTACTTTTTAATAAGTCATAAGTTTTATGTATGAGGGCATTATGCTTCGGCACGAACAGACTGGCTCTGTGAAGGTGAATCTGTTGAAAATTGTTTGAAAAAAAAATCATCCCCTAAATTGGTTCATTCAAAAGTAGTCTCTAAACATTGGAAATAAGGTATATAATGTATTTAGTGGAGAGCGGTCACCGGTGACCGCTTGGGGATATACCGGACGGTCTTAAAATACTAGCGTTGATACTACGGCCTCACAGAAAACCGCCGTGGCATGTAACGCTTGCGTTATGAATCATCGTGTTAGTAAAGTTACTGAATGCCCAATATTTGCCCTTCCCAAATCTCCTCATCCCCAAATCTAACCACTCCAGAAGGCCGGTAACGCACTTGTATCTTTGGTATTACGGGTCTACAGCTGTATATGGGTGACGCTGATTGCAGCTTACCACCAGGTGTCAACTCGATTCCCTATACCGGCTACACCACTAAAATACGTTTAATATTTCCCTTAGCAACACATTTAGAAGATTTTTGTTATCCTCAATATTGCTATATTTATACTTATTTCCCTTTTTAGACTTTTAGGTCATGTTTTAATGCCTTTATTTACGATTATCTTTGACGTCAAGTAGTGACTCGCTTACGTCACATCAGAGGATGTCACGATGTCTGAAGTCTGCGTAATTCACTGCGCATTTTTTAATGGCATTTTTTTATTCAAAGGGTGTTTCTTCATAACATAACATCACGCCTTTTATCCTCGAAGGAGTAGGCAGAGGTGCACATTATACCACTGTACAATGTAACACCCACTTTTCACTATTTATGTTATGAGTCCCATGTAATAGGGGGTGAGCCTATTGCCATATACCGGGCACAGTTCTAGACTCCGTGCTACTACTGAGATTTTTTTAAAAACTCAGTAATACTTTGCCAGACCCGGGAATCGAACCCGAGACCCCTTACCCGGCAGTCGCAATTGCGACTACTCGGCCAATGAGGTTGTTTCTTCTGTGTGTGTAAGGGGTGTTTTATGTATCTTACTAATACTATAAATGCAAAAGTGAGTTTTTGAGTTTGTAGGTACGTTTGTTAGTCACTTAAACACATCGAAACTGTTGAATCGATTGGGATGGAATTTGGTACAGGGATAGATTGTAATATGGAAAAACACAGGCTATTTATTATTATCCCACGTGAATTGGCTGAAGCTAGTATTCCATACTTTAATTATGTATATTTTTTTGTATGTTAAGTTTCATTTCTGAGGTAAACATAATAATTTTGAATGTGAATTTTTGAGTTAATTTATATTTCTATGATTACAGATTATCAACGTATTTTACGGTGCCATCCAGCTAGCTGGAGTGACGATATTCATAAGGTGACTGTTAGTGGTTGAAGTTGTAAAGCTGAAAATCGAGTACAGTGGACAGACAGACGGATAGATTGATGATGATGATAATCATCAGTAAAATTAAAATTACTCAAAATATGATTTTCTATAAAATTGCCTGAAAGTGTAGGTAAAGTTGCACTCACTAATGATCAAAACTAATAACATAATATTTATTATTATTATTTTTTGATAGAGATTGGTTGAACAGTCTATTTATAAGTGGCTAATGCTGACCAAAAGCCTCTTTTTATACGGAGATGGTTTAAGCTTTGACTCTTGCTCAAGACGGGCCGGGACATTAGTGTTAAAACCGCATAAATAAAAGGTAAACATTCTAACAAAATTATACATTATTAAAGCTAAAATACAAATCGTGTTTAGTCTGAAATCAAAAGCGTCCCGCCACATTACAATCCATTTTTCGAATCCTCTATTTATTCCTTTTTTAAAATACCCCGCATCTTACCATTTTTTTTTTATAGATAGAAATCTTTGTGGTCCCTTAGTTCGTGTCAAAGGAGTTTCTTATTCTAAAATATTGTTTATGGTTTAAAGACTCAACAGTAAAACTAATATTTAGGCTGAACAGCCACAAAAAAAAATCGTTAACATTAGTTTTGAATATTAGGTAATTCTTTTGGGTTTGTGTCAAAATGGTGGAATTAGTTATTAATTTCAGCGGTAAATGGTAAATATAAATCTAATGTAATATTTATAATGTAGGTAACTCAGGTATCAGTTACATAAATTGGTATTTAGGTACAACAAAATGTTTATATAAATACGAAATATTTTTAAAATTACAATATATTGATCCAAATAAATTTATTTATAAATACTGTTACACAAATATAATAATGATATAAGACTAAATACAATGATTTAGGTTTCAATTAAACGAATGTGTTGCTTCTGAAAACGAAGATTTATTTTGTCAATTGCTTAAATTAAAAAAAAGCCTTCTAATTAGTACACTATTGTAAAGAAATAGGTACCTGAAATAACGACATTCAAAGTTTATTTTCCACACATTCTAATCGTTTTACTTACAAAACATATCTCAGTTAAATATTAGTACTTTTGAGCCCCATTCCAATATTTTTTTATTTTTTTTTTTCTTCTTTGGCAACCGAGTCTCCAGTACTATGTTGTCGACTATACTGCCAGTGTCAATTCCAATAATCCTGACTCCTAAACAAACCACAGACTAAATATGTATTTGACAACTTATAATATAAAGTCCATTTCACGAAAGAAGTCCCGCAGACGCAGCGCTGTATTCGCGCGACATAATGTTGCCACGGTTAAATTTATATAGTCCCATACTATATAAATTTAACCGTGACAACATCAGGAGAAATTATTTAAAGTTCATTAGTTTAATTTGATTAACTACGTACTCGAACAGTTCGATGTATATTTAGAAAAAAAATGTCTTTTTTATATAGGTATTTATGTTTATATTGCTAAGGTCAGATTTGTGAAAAATTAATCTTCCTGTAATTTCTAAAATATAAAATGGAAATAAAGATGTTCAACCAACTTCGAATTAGGAAAATAAAATAACATTTAAAAAGTTTTATTCAAAGTTTTATTGAATAATTATGATCGGTCATACTATGATCACTGTTAGAAGAGTGAATAGAAACAGAATCAGATTCTGTTTCACTATCACTAGCGGTAGATATAATAAATCGATCCATTTCTTCTTTTGTAACTCTCGTTACAGTTTTCTCCGACACACCTGCAATTAAATGAAAAATTTAAAAAAAACCTAACAGTGACTATTTCCGCATTTAATTACATTATTGTTGAATACAACTTTACAAATTTTTGCTGTTATGTTAATTGCTCTTCAAATTTTCCTTCATAAAAATCGTGCCGTAAAAAAAACTTAATTCTAATTGGTAAAAAATATGTATAATATGGCAGCCCCAAAATTTACCTGTCATGGTGGCGACTCTTTTGCGAACATTGTCTAATGGTATTAAAACACCACGATTCTTCTGTTCCGCTTCACAGAACTATTTCACTTTTAATATCATTTCTCGACCTGCACTTTTTACAACTTTTGGCATCGTAAATAAACTTTATAACACACTAATCTAATAATAAACTCACAAAATATCTATCACAACAAACGCACCTTGACAACATCGACAAACGACAACATGGCCGAACTCCCCATTTGTCAAATTTAGTTCCACAATTGTCCGCGGGACTTCTTTCGTGAAATGGACTTTAATCAATAACGCGAAGTACTCCAAATTCAAAATTAAAGAAAGCTATTTTCTTTACGATAATACAAATTAGTATGTTAAATAATCTGAACCTAATTTTATAATAAATTGTTTAGTTATTACATCATAAAATTTCCCTTTGTCATAAATTTTTGCAAAATTAAACGCTACTTATCCTGGTTATTGTTAGTCTGTGACGCATGTCATACAATAGCCTTCATTCTATGACATAGATACAACGAGGATATTTATATTTTCTTATTTTGAGTTCTAGATGCGTCTCTCTAGGTACTTTTTTGCCTGTTGTTAAGCATTCTGGACTTCTTATTGAACATATTTTTCATTTGTCAAACAGATTCAAAATTTCCTGTAGTTTCCTATCGTGTCGCATTCATTTTCAAAATCACAAATTAAGGAAAATAGCATTGACTTTGAAATTTTTTAATTATTGTAAGAAGTAAAAGCATCTTCTTTCTTCTTCTTCTTATATGTGTGAGTGTGAACATCAACCATTCAATGTAATTTAATATAATTATTTTCGTAAAAGTAATTTATTTTAAATTGCATTAAAATTAAGGAAACAATAAAAAATGAATTAATAAATAAAGTCATAATCAAAAAACAAAAGTCCCAAAAAATTAAAATAAATCATTTCACAAATACCTAAGTATAATAGTTATACATACAAATATACAACAAAACAAAACGAACATTTTCACGCGCACTGCGCCGGCGCATATGCGCGTGCGTCAGTTCACTTCCAGATGTTACGTAACAGGAAAGCGGGGGGTGTGACCGGAAAGTGAAAGCGGGGTCGGTAACCTGCCTGCACCGAATGTCAATGCGAACTCGAGGGGAGAGGGGGAAAGGAAAAGGGGGAAGGGGGAATTGGGTTACGTTACGAGTTTCTAATTTTCCGTTCATTGATAGTTGTGTTGATGTGAGTGGGAATTCGGAAATTTTGGCTTGATGCACTTTTTTAGATTTAGTGGTTTTATTAGGTAACTTGAGGTTTTTGATTGGTAATAGAGATTAATTTGTTTACAGTATTGTTTTTGCGAGAGAGTCAATTATGGAGTTCTACTAAAGGAAAAGTTCCTTTGGCTTATTTTTTAAACAATTTATTTTTTACAAATATTGGTGCGCTTTTTGCATTTGGGGAATAACGTGGTGTAGGTGATTTGTGCTATTTAGTAATGGAGGAAAACAATTGGTGGTCAGTTTATGACTTTTACAAGAACATCACAAACATACTTTGATTTTGAAAATATAAGAAATATTTTCTTTGTATTTCTATTTTCTGTAGAAGATTGCCTCGTTGACCGAGCGGTCGTAAGTGTGACTGCTGGCCAAGAGGTCCCAGTAGTAGCACGAAGTTGGAATTGTGCCCGGTATACGACGATGATGTTACATTGTACAGTGACATTATTTGCACCTCATCCAACCCCTTTGGGGATAAAAGGCATCTATTTATGTTATATGTTATGTTTCTCTAGTAATTTTCTATTTTATTCTTAAGTACACTGAACAGCAGATAGATAGATAGCGTTACTTATATAAATTACTAAATGTTGATATGGTTGCAATAGTTCCACTTTTGACCCAGTAAAAACTTAAGCTTGGAAGTAACTAGCTTTTACCAGCGGCTTTGCCCGCTTGCCCTGTGGGAGTAAATTGAAGGAGTGGAAAATGGCAAATCGGAATCTGTGTTTCCTGACAAATCTAACTTGGGTGTCTTCAAGTCCCGAGTGAACAGGTTGCTCATAGGTAGGCGTGCTCCATCGTCGGCCACATCATCGCTTACCATCAGGCAAGACGGTGGCCAAACGTCATCCTAGTATAAAAAAACAAACAAACATTAGAACTTTATAATATTAGAGTAGGATATTACCGAAGTTAGGCTCGTCAATAAGAATGCCTCTGTTATAATATTATGTGAGCCAAATACAAACTGAAATAACTAGAAAAACTACAAGTCAATGACCGCTTGTTAGGTAAACACCTTTCTTTTTTCGCGTCGGTTAAATATAGGTAAGCAGTGATCGATGTTGTGTTGCTAAGTGCGATTCTAAGTCTAGAACATTACAGTGTGATAGTTGTTTGCTATGTCCTAGAAACGATTCTCTTCTATTTGGCGATATGGATCGTATGTAAAAATATTAAGTGTGGGAGAGCCATGCTTCGGCACGAATGGACCGGCTCGACCGGAGTGATACCACGGCCTCACAGAAAACCGACGTGAAGCAACGCTTGCGTTGTGTTTCGTTGTGTGAGTGAGGTTACCGGAGGCCTAATTACCCTCCCCTTCCCCAATCTCCCAAATCCCTGAATCCGCAACGATCCTCAAACTCCTAATCCCCAAAAGGCCGGTAACGCACTTGTAACGCCTCTGGTGTTCCAGGTGTCGATGGGCGACGCTGACTGCTTACCATCAGGTGATCCGTATGCTCGTTTACCGGCTTATGCCATAAAAAAAAATATTAAAGTATATTTTCATTTTTTTTATATTTATGTGATGAGCCGATGTTTGATCACGACCATACTGTCTACTAAGAAGCACGTCAACTTATGGGCAACATATTCACTCGGAGCTTGAAGACCCTTCAGGAAATACAGACTCAAATTTGCTTGAATCTTAGTTGAATGTAAAATTAATTATTTCTGGAATGGCTGGACTGATTTTGACGGGATTTTTATTGGTAGGTATGTACTTAGCTGTTGTGCTAAAGAGTAACATAGGCTAGTTTTATGTTAGGAAAACTCAGACGAAGTTGCGGGTACAACTAGTATAAGTATAAAGTAGAAGCGATTTAGGTTTTATCCACCGACTTTTGACAAAACTGTTAGTTAATGTAAGAAAACTGTTATTTACTGTTTACAGAACATGATCACTTTATTAGATACGACATCTCCGAAATCCAAAATGGAAGCTGTACCAAAAAAATATTGACTAAACTTGACATTGAAACGAAATCATCTATCTCCGGCAGTTATAAATGGCGGCTAAACGATTCTAAACCAGGTGACCGCGATCTGAAGCCGGCGAAATGAGAAAGCGACCTCGAATGCATGTCTATGTTGCTAGCTGCATAACGGTACACTTTGGACTCGCTAGGGCTGCCATTCAATGTCTGATGGAGTTTATCTGGTAGCCTGGAACAGAATATGACATCATTTTGATTTAGCAGTTCACTGGAAGATAACCTATTTTTACTACCTAATTTTACAACTGATTAGAGGCCTTTACCACATCAATTCTCTTATTTCCAGTGTTGCGTCGATAGAGAACGCCCTAGACGGACGTATAGTGACCAGATTGGCGATATATTAAAGAAGGGCCAAATTAAAAGTACCCTTAACCGACAAGCATGCATGAAAAGATTGATGACTGTTGATGAAGCGAAAGAGGTATGTAGGAATCGTAGTAATTGGCGTTCCGTAGCCTCTGCCTACCCCCATGGGAGACAGGCGTGAATTAGGTCTCCGGTAACCTCTGATCTAATAATAATCGAAGTTTACTCTTAAGAGGACCCGGTACTCCTTTATACGTATTGATTATGACCTCTGGGACGGTTATAGTGAACAAAGGCACTCCTTAGCTTACTTCTTTAAAAGCTTAGTTCCTTTAAGAAGTCTCCGAAAAAAGAACAAGCCAACAGCTACATTGAGAGCTACTCTAAACGACTCCTACTGAACATAACATCACGCCTTTTAGCCCCGAAGTGGTGTAATGTAACACCCACTTTTCACTATTTATGTTGTGAGTCCCATGTAATAGGGGGTGAGCCTATTGCCATATATCGGACACAATTCCAGACTCCGTGCTACTACTGAGAATATTTAAAAACCCAGTAATACTTTGCCCTACCCGGGAATCGAACCCGAGACCCCTTGCCCGGCAGTCGCACTTACGACCACTCGGCCAAAGAGGCAGTCAGTCCTACTGAACAAAGTTATACAAATCCGCATTGAACTTGTACCTGACAACCCTAGAACAGTGTTGTATGATATTATGTAGGTACGTGCCTCTGTAGTTTGCAGGCGCATTTCTCTTAAACAGTTCATCAGTTATTAGCTGTCTGGGTTGTCACTGCGCGGACGCAGTTGCATGTACCAGAATTACTGAGGATATCCTGTTGACATAATGAGATTTGATTCGATTTTCAAAACGTTTATTATTGGCACTAACATTTATTTATAAACATAAAGATGATGATTTTAGATGTCCCACCCACTGATTGAGTCTACAACGGCCACTTTACTGCCTTTATTAAGTAGAATAGTCAAATATGTACATATTATTATCATGTTGTTACACTTGTGCACTAAAATATCTCTGCACGAAGCGCTTCGCATCAAGCTTCCTTGTGCGTACTGCTAAGGAGTGGAACTCTTTGCCAGAGTCTGTATTACCTGAAGAGTATAAACCTGGGTGTCTTCAAGGCCCGAGTGAATAGGTTGCTTATGGGTCAACGTGCTCCATCGTAGGCCACATCGTCACATACCACCAGGCGAGATAGGGGGGTCAAACGTCAGTCCCATGTAATATAAAAAAAAAACATTAAATTCTATTATTACAATTTTGATTTGTACCTGAAGACCTGAATATAAAATTTTGAAGGTATGCACAAAAAATCATCGCCCTCCAGTCCTGGGTTAGGCATGAAATAATTTTAAATTTTTATTGAATAAAAACCACCCTGTTGCTACTCATTCTTCGCGGCAAGGCCTCGGTTTCCACCGACCATTAAATATAAGCTAAACGTTTTATAATTTATTTAAAAATACCAAGATTATCCATTACAATATCTGATTGTACCTAAATACATAATCACATTTATGAACAAACCATACATATAAGATGAAACATCAGCTCATCTCAGAGAAAAATCAATAAATCTTTACAAATGGCTGAATAAATAACTGAAATAACAATTATCTCACTAATTAAGAGACAAATGGCATTATTAATTATAAATTTGTGTCGTAACGTCACCACTGGGCCGTGGCAAGGAAAGTCAGCTGAGGAAAAGTAGTGAAAAGTTAGAATACTTCCCGCGCTTGCATTCTCACGAGTGCGTGTGCGCAGGTTAAGGTTAGATGTAGATAAAGCTATGATATTTGGTGTTAGGGATTTGAGGATTGTTGGGAATTCAGGGATTGGGAAGGGGGGGGGGAGTAATTGGGCCTCCGGTAACCTGACTCACACGACAAAACACAAAGCAAGCGTTGTTTCACGTCGGTTTTCTGTGGGGCCGTGGTATCACTCCGGTACTGGTGTTTTAGGTACGCTAAATTGTTATTGATTGATGCTACTTTTTTGTAATTGTGCATCTTTTAAGTATACCTAATCATTTTCTAGAAGAATAACATTAATGATAATTATTATTATCGTATTTACCAATCGCGGGACCACAGAGTCCCAATCATTTGGGAGGCGTATGAGGGGCCGAAGCCAACTGCGCAGAGGCCCTTTAGACAATTTTAATCTAAATTCAATGGAACACAAACCGACGACTATCCCTGTATGGATTATTATCGTTATTATTGTAACAGACACAAGTCATCAACTGCTGAACATAGGCATCTTCCAATGACTTCCAGTCCAGTCAGTTGAAAGCCACATGCATCCACTATTTCCCTGTGATTTGTCAAATTATATATTATACATACACATAACATTACGCCTTTTATCCACGAAGTGGTAGGCAGAGGTGCACATTATGCCACTGTACAATGTAACACCCACTTTTCATTATTTATGTTATAAGTCCCATGTAATAGGGGGTGAGCCTATTGCTATATACCGGGCACAATTCCAGACTCTGTGCTACTACTGAGATTTTTTAAAATCCAGTAATACTTTGCACGAGCCGGGAATCGAACCCGAGACCCCTTGCCCGGCAGTCAAACTTGCGACCAATCGGCCAACGAGGCAGTCATTTGTCAAATTATCTATTCATCTATTGAGTCCAAAACAACCAAATAACTTAAGCTATAATATAAATAATAGCACATAGCAATCACTACACACAAAACTTACTCACATTAACATGGGCAAATCTTTATTAATTCCCCCACAATCAACACAACCTTAACACCAAGTCAATAAGATCTATAATGCAATGTAACAAAAATAACGGTAACAATGATCAGTTATCACGCTAGAATGACGTGACTTACTGATCCTATTTTATATGGGTTTATAGTTGATATAACGGTTAAATGAATAGTTTAGTTAATTTCTGTAATCGGTTAGCGGATGACTGGTTATTTGTGACATTTCGGCTTTAACTGAGTACCCAGTATCTAGTTGGTAATAGCTATTCTATCAGTTAAGTGTGATACAATAACTTTTTAAAGAATATCTGCGTAGACAAGCAGCAGCTCTCTGATACAGCTGGACTATTTAAAGTTTTGTCTCATAGCTACAAAACGACAGACAGGTCAAAATTGTAAAATGTGTTATTTTGGTACCGATAAAGCGTCGTATGTATATTCATATGCATGTAGTAAAAAGCAATTATTTTAGTATTACAAAAATACACTCCGATCTTATTTGTTTAGATGTTATAGACATAGCCTTTTAGGGTACTTTACTGACTGTCTCATATTTTGGCCTAGTAACCATTGTCAAGTGTGTCAATCAAGTGAAGGGTTTCGCCAACTTCTTGGGATCATTTATTTTTTTAATTCTTATATCACTTTCTAAGTCATAGGAAGTATTGATTAAATTTAAATTCAAATTCAAATCACTTTAATGCATCTATAGTGTGTACAGGGTTGTTTACAATTATTATCATTACCATTTAATTAGTAGAAACTACTTTTTTCATGTTCCTCTAAACGAAATTGTCCGACTAATTTAGCATCACACTTTATTGTTTCTGTATTTTTATGGTTGCCATATCTACTTAGATCGTGGCTTCCAGGTGTTGCAGTGGGTTAGGAAATAAGTAAATAATAATTACCCTCCTAATAGAAATAGATGATCGGCCTAGCTTCACTGACAAACAGACGGACGGACAATTCATTTTTTTTTACAATAGTGCCTAATGCGATACGATTTCGTGCGACAAGGCGTCTCCCAGGGTGATCATTCCTTAGAAGACCGTCAACCGTACTAAACGTATTTTAAATAACAAAGATTTTGGGATGTTAAGATTTTGATGCGCGATGCGAATCAATTTACAAGTTCTTGCGATGCGACGTCGCGTCGCAGTTTTGTGTACGAGCCCTAAGCATTATTTGAAATAACTGCTTAGATTTTGATTTTGACTTCGATTTTTAACGATTTACACCATCATAAGACTAATTAAAGTACTTACTCTATTTAATAATAGTAATAGATACTATTGCATCAGATCTGTCACCTAGATTACGTTTTAAAACAAGGTTTGTGCTTGTTATTTCCTCTTAAAATTTGCATAGACGTCATACTTAGGCCTTGATACTTCTCAGACGTAATAAGTTATTATTTTCGACACAGGAAAACCGCATTATCGGTTCTGTTTATATACCAATGTATTTAATTTGTGGATATAATGAATTAGATTATGTTTTGGGAATTGTTACGTTATATAATCGTTTATTAGAATTTGAAGTAGATGTCATTGTAAAGTCCCTTTTTTGTGGTTGAGGGAGTTTTATTTAAAACAAGCTGAAGCAAGAATTTAAGAATATATATATTTTATGTCTATTTCCCAATATATGTAGCCTATGTTCTTACGATCTCCGGCCACCGTAAGGTCAGGTCTACGTGAGGCAGAGGTGCACATTACGGCACTTAATGCCACTGTACAATGTTACACCCCCTTTTCACTATTTATGTTATGAGTCCCATGTAATAGGGGGTGAGCCTATTGCCATATACCGGGTACATTTCCAGACTACTACTGAGATTTTTAAAAACCCAATAATACTTTGATAATCACTTTAAAAGTTTTCAAATCGTACAAAAAGGTAACACGACCTTATTACAACACAAACCTTTTTAGTTACCACACCGTTTTTAAACATGGCGTCCAAAAAATGGCTGCCGTTGTAATTTCGCGCCAATAGGTCAAAGAAAGTGTCATCCATAGTTACATACCGCGACACGTAATAGTAATAAATTGAATTATGTATGTGTTGTCTTGTCATTCTTGTTTTATAAGCCAAACATATTGTATGCAGAGATTGTTTTGTGTAATTTCCATAATATAAGTATGATAGAAATGTTAAAGTTTGAATTCTTATACACTGGAAAAAAAAGGAAACTGCCCCACACTAGGATTTTCGCCTGTGTGGTGCGTTTACAAACATACAAGTTCACATACACTAATGTGTATAACCCATGACCCCGAACACCAATCTGTGGATCACACAAAGGGTTGTTCCGTACGGGAATCGAACACACAACACGTTGCGCGGCAGCCAGTTGCCCAGCCACCGCAAAAACCGTGCAGTCGTTACATTAAAATTATTTTATAACAAAACTCCCAAATGAATAAACGCAAAAACATGAATTAATAGAAACAGTTAATAAATTAACCAGAGATTGACTCAATTTATTAATGCTAATGAACTACGTATTAAAAACAAAAAAATATGTATTTAGTTCATTTTTAAATTTATTGATCTACGTGTACAGTATTTTGATCTAAAACTTAATTCACCATCATTAATCAATACCTAAATACGTAAATTTGAATCAGGCAAAATTGTACAACATTAAAAAGAAAATCTGAGTAAGTTCTTCGTTTTCCTAAACAACATTCAAATTTAAACCACCTATTCTAGAATCTTAACGCATTAGATTTAAAATTTTCCTAATTCCTACAGTTGACAGCTTCATTATCTACTTCAATCATTTCTCTTTAGTCTTATAACAATATTACTAATTACATTTTTTTATTCAAATACTAAAAACACAACTCAAATTTTAAAAGACGCCTTCCCCCATAACAACTGTAACTGTCATTAATCACTGCGTTCTAAAAAAATAAAATTCAAATAAACAAGATGGCGGCAAAGAAAGTGTCACAGTGCGCACACGTAATGCTAGTAACTGACCTCCTTGCGGTCACCTTTCGCCGTACTTTCACCGGCTGTCTGACACACATACGAATCTTTGTTGTTACATGTTTTGACCGTGAACTGATAACGGATGGACGGCTCTGATTGGTCGATTAGATTATGCACTGATTTATAGAACAGAGAACGGTTGCGTTTGAATTTAATTGGAGAGTTTTGATTGATTATGGGATGTATTTTCTGGTCGTTCCAGAACATTCTAGACGTTTTTGGTGATTTTTTGATTTTTTTTCTTATATTTTACGGTATGTAACTGTACTTACTTAATAGATATATTAAGTTTTCTTTATTTGACTATTAATAAAATAAGAGGGGACGTTTTTCTGGTACTTTCTCATAAGAAAGTTATTCTAGAAATATCTAAGTAGGTCAAGCATTAATACTGTCAGTCAATTAAGAAACATATTCACTAAAACCAAACAATTCTGATTAATGAACACCTTGAATAGTCAAAAAACTAAACAAACTAAAACTGATCATCACTCCATCAAAACCTATACAAACATTCACTAGCGCCTGTAAAAAAATCTGCACACAAAGTCTGAAATGCGAACAAACATAAAAAACAACATTTGAAGACCTGATGTGGGAACAAATGAACACAGCGGATGTCCCAGTTTGGAGTCCCGTTAGTGAGAGAAAGTGGCGGACACGATGCATCGCCTATGCAAATTATGCAATTACACGCTGCCTGTATAGTATACGCATCGTCTGTGCAACGGATGTACAGATTAAAAACTCATGCTCAAGTGACATAGATTTTGACAGTGACAGCTCAGGCTGTATAGGTGAATGTCCTTTGCATCTCGGGGATTTTAGTGATGTATCATTTCGATGAATTGATTTAAATCTATATGAGAGATGAACAGGAAAACACTGTTGTTTTATAATTGGTTTGGTAAATGGTAGCCATAAATAAAGTGTAGGTGCTAATTTATTTGATCAATGAGTTTGTCATTATCGAATAACCAACTCATCGAAAAATATTGGCTTTTCCTTATCTTCAATTTACAAGGAACCACAAACACACTAAAACAATATTGTCAATACGAATGCACAGTTACTTATATTTAGTGGGTAACTATTACATTAAACCGTTACCTACATAACATGCGAATGTTCTGCGCAAGAGTCACGCAATATTTTAACTCGGACAATTATCATAATTCGCATATAATAACAGCGAAGAAAACAAACATTCAATTCCTGTATTATTAAAAATCAATTATTGTACGCATTCCGGTTGCAAATTAATTCAAAAATAATACGGAACGTAAACATATTCGTACAAAAACATTGGTTGTCAATTACATCATTTCTCTGAGCGGTATACAGTTATGCGACTCTGATTCCAAGAAGCAGAACACAGCTTTCGAACGTCTAACAAGAATGATCTAACGTGACAAAGCGAAAAAATGATGCCACCCGCCATATTGGTGTAATGGCGGCCACAAAAAAACTAACGGAATAAAATACCTAACAGCCGAGTGGAGAAAGGCTTTCGATTGTCCCACATATCAGCGCACGCGAATCGTCGACGCGACTCCGAAAAGTCACAACACTATGCTCGATATAACCGAAACAAAACCCAACCTTATTTCAAACTAGCAACTGTCATAATCATTTGGCGGGAAGTTTGACGTTTGGTGCGGTTCGAAATTCAAACGTCAATCGTGACATTTACGCGCAATACATAATGTATATTTGTCCTTGTCTTGCTTGAGGGATTCCTATTTTTATCTCCGTCTTTCATCGACATTGAAAAAGAAAGCACTAGATTTTTTGCCGGGTATTTTACTTGAGAGTATGCCGAAGAAAGCAAGCTAAAATGCATGTGTGTAATATTAGAAACGTTGGTTTTATACATCGGTTGCATCGCATTAGAGTTAGTTGCATAAGAAAATTGCATTTCCCCTGCGTTTGTTCGTTGTCAACACGATAGTGTTTTCTCCCCTTGATTCATTATTGTCTAATCATTTGTTGAAAGCAGATTATTAGTTAACATCACGTAAATGAATACTGATTTGCAATTTTCTTTATAAGGAGACGGAATTCTTAATGGAATTAATTTTGTTCTATTGTCATTGAAGCGTTGAATAAATTGAGATTAGGTAATATGACCGCATCGTTATGCCAATAGCCGCAGGCTCTGCCAAGTTCAAAGTCATATATTTGATGGCGAACTATTATATAGCTATACTATGGGTTCGACTTCAGATTTTTTTAAAGATGGCTGTTATTTAAAATAAATAACAGTAAAGTAACACGGTCTAGCCAGAAAAAAGTAAGTCTAAACTAATGTTATTGATTATAAATCAATGAAAAAACAAGTAGATATATTTTTTTTACATTTCAAACAGCAATTAATGTCATAATAATAACAAAATACTCATAAAATATACATTATCCTCATCTTAAAAAAATAACAAGCCTACACTTGCTAATAACATGGGCACTATAATAGAAAAACAACTGAAGATTTTCCTTAAACACAATTATGCCAAAGAAACATTCTCATCTGTTACCTTAAAAAAACATCCTGAACTATACGCACTTGGCAAAAAAAAAGTAAAAAAAAAACACAACTTGAACTTGACCAGTGACGCACGAGTCATAACCCCACCACTCGACTCTTGGCTCTTGGTTCATCAAAACATGACTTTCTTTAGTCACAAGCATACGTAAGTGTTACGCGGCCCCAAAACTTGCTCCAGATTATTACGATCCAAGATGGCGGCTTGGCATTGAATTGACAACTCATTTTAGGCAGCTGAAAGGAATTGAGTACCTAAGCGAATGGTGGATGGGAAACGGTACTAAGAAAAATGGAACTTATAAGGAAAGAATTTAGAAAAGATTTTTGTGTGTAATGAAAGGAATAGGAAGCAGCAAAGACGACAGGAAACTTGAGAAATGTGTGATAAAAATGAATTGGGAAAAGTATTAAGTACTAGGTTTTTAAAAAAAATATCAGTAGTAGCACGAAGTCTGGAATTGTGCCCGGTATATGACAACAGGCTCACCCCCTATTACATGGGACTCATAACATTTCAAATAGTCAAACGTGGGTGTTATATTGCACATTTTTTTTTAAGGGGTAAATTATCGAATGACTGCTCCCACCTGGGTGAGGCGGGAGGGAGTGTCAGACTCTTGCTGACTAAAAACCACCCCGTTCCTTCTCCTGCACGTCGAGCCGGAGCCCCGGTAACCCTTTAGGTTCTACAATGACATTAAGTGTCGTAAATGTGCACCTCTTATCCCTTCGGGAATAAAAGGCGTCACATTACGTTGTTACCTTATGACGGCGATAATCTTGCTCCCTATTACATATATCGACTACTGTAACTTACAACCAAAAATGCGTCATACTCTTTCACCAAAAATGAACCGTAATAACAGTTATTTAACTTCATTCTCTATCAGCAAACAAGCTGAAAGTGAGTCACAGAGTTTCCGAAGAAAGCACTCGATAGTCATTTCTCCTAGAATATTGTTTTTGTGGATGACTCACGTACTATATCATACAGAGGTGAGAAAACTTAGGCAGTAAGTAATTATGACATCATTGTTGATGGTGACTGGGAAAGTGGTGGCAGAAAGAGGCTGGTTGATGGAAAATGATTCTTCTGAAGTAACTTTTAGGTGGATATTCTCAGTAGCAGCGCGGGTTCTGGAAATGTGACCGGTATAATGCAAAAGGTTCACCCCCTATTACATGGGACTCATAATCTAAATAGAGAAAAGTGGGTGTTATATTGTACAGTGGTATTAAGTGCCGTAATGTGCAACTTTGCCTACTCCTTCGGAGATAAAAGATGTCATGGTATATTATGTTATTTTTTTATGGGACAAGCCCGGCACAGCCTCCCAAAACCGCTGCAACGCCTGTAAGCCAGAATCTACAGTAGATACAACCATGAAAACACCGGAACACTAAAGTCCGGCGCGTCCCAGGGACATGAATAACTGACTTGGTACACAGTATAATATTATCTTATGTATATCTTGTTCTTAGAACAAGATGCATAATGTAAGAATACCAATAAATCTATCATTGAGCTCTATAATCACGTAAGATTTGCGACCAATCAAGCAATTGCGATAAAATCACAATAACAGATCAAAACTAATTACAATTCATAAAATCTATGCAATAACGACATAAAAAAAATAATAATAATTCACCACAAACCCTGCTTTCACACTTTCCAAGATATGCCTAGATTTAATAACAAACAATAAATTTCAAATAAACTAATTTATAATCAACCAGCTTTACGCCTGTGGCTTCGTCTGTTTTGAATTTAAAAAAATTCTTTATAATATGCTGAATCTGGTAGACTATGGCCTCCTCTACCTTCTACCTACTAATTCTTTGCGATTATCTCCAAGCTTGGTAGACAAATTGCACATCACAGTTTAAAAATTTGCGTTTTCATCATAATTATAGGTCAGGCCACAACTGTGCGCTTTTCCCGCAACTTTCTGCCTCGCACATCTAAACTGTGGAATGATTTGTCGTCGGCGGTATTTCCAAATCGATACGACCTACAAACCTACAAGGAAAGAGCGTATTCCTTTTTCAAAGGCCAGCAATGTAACTGTGACTCCTCTGGTGTCCATGAGCGGGGCTGATCGCTTACTATCGGGTGATCCGTCTGCTCGTTTGCCTCCTATTCCATAAAAGATAAACAGTTCTGGATTATAAGAGAGCTCTGCTGAATGCTCTCTGTTAAATATGTTCAGTCACCTCGTAAGATACCCGCGGGAAGAGCAGCGGTGGATATTTTAATCTGCAGTCATCACTCGGCACTTTGCCACTCAAATATTTGGCAGCATGTAATTGTACATATTTTTTTCAAATCAATCCAGTAATTTAGTATCCCATTTAACGTAAACAATCAAACAGAAAATCAAATCTAACTTCTATGTCTATGTATAATATTTTTAATCGTAGCACGCTGTAATGAACTTACAATAAGTTTCACTGTTACCGGCGTGCGCGCAGCACTAAGAAAGTTCTTTACGCATGATTGGCGCACTGGTTACTAGTTTGTGGTAACTTTTTGACATAATTGGGTTAGGATCTATTACTTAACTATTATTTGATTTGTTGTTGTTTGTGGCTTAATAGATTACATACATTATTAATATTAAATTATTTATTTATAGACTAGGTGGTCTATATTGGGTTAGTAAAAAAGAGACTAATGAACTATGTTAGGGAAATATAAAACCGAATAAACCACTGCAACAACTTAAAATTTTAGGGCACCTGCCGAAGGCTCACAGGTAACGTGAACCATCGTCTAGTGTCTCATAATGGAACAGTCGGCATCCAGTCGATCTGCCACCACACTCAGGAGACTGTTGGGACTGCCCCTCACGCGCCTCATCAGGGATTCAATTCTTTTGCGCAGAATAGAATAGAAGCCGTCTACCTGCACCACTGCAAACATCCCCGATGCACTACAATAACGTGGCACTACCTCTACATCAATTATTTTAAAATGATATTTAGGGATGAAACATTTGGAAAGTGAAGTTATGAATATTTCATATTTAATTAATTCTATGTCATCGAAATGTGTTTGTCTGGAATGCTGTCTTTGGTTTTTAAGTGAATTCATGAGCAAGCGGATTTTCTAGTATAATAAAATTATCACAAATTTTTGGTTAAAAAGGATTTCAAAATTCTCAATTCAGAATTTACTTGCTAGCTTACATTTGTTTTCATAACATTTCTTATTACACAGGTTTAAAGTATTCCAATGTTCGTTTTAAAAAATATTATAGAAATTATAACACAAGTGGAAAGACTATAGATATTCACCTATCATCAATAACAAGAAAATAATACAGTACTGTCACTGTCAAATTCGCACGATCAACAAATCTAAGCCAAACTAACCACAATGATAATTTTACAATGACGCGTAGGATTTAGAAACACAACCTCATTAGTGCTAAACTTGATAGCTATCTACATGATGCGTAGGCGCAATGTAATATGTCTAATATTCATACAGTGTACAGGTGTGATACAGAAGGTTCATTACAAAAATTATAGTCATGTTTAGTAAAACCAAAAATTAAGACATTTGTAAAAGAAAGATTTTTTCATCTAGAATTAGGAGTTAAATGTACTTTCCTCATACATCTTCCAATGGGTTAGATTCCCTGATACCGTGATGCAATATGCAATACGCAAAGATACATTAGGTATTTAATATCCTGAGAATGTAGTATTCAGTTTTCCAGGCACAGCTTCGTACCTACTCCTTGTAAGAAAAATTTTAGCTCGAAAATGATCTTTTCTACTAATTTTGATTGTATACTTTGTTTTTAATTTTATTTTAGATTTTTTATTATATACTTAATTATCTTTTTATTTATGACATGATTATATTATTTCATTTTAATAATTTCGACATTTGATTGTCTATGAATATGTCCGATTATGTTTTATTTAACATGTGCCAAAGTTTTGACATTTTGTGTTGTTTTTATTTACAGTTATATGTGTTTTATTCGTTAATTTTAATTTTTGACATTCACTTTCCATTGAAGATTTAAGTTTTATATACTTTGTTTTTATGAGCTTCGCATCAAGCTTCCGTGTGCGTACTGCTAAGGAGTGGAATTCTTTACCAGAGTCTGTATTTCCTGAAGGGTATAACCTAGGTGTCTTCAAGGCCCGAGTGAATAGGTTGCTTAAGGGACGATGTGCTCCGTCGTAGACCGCATCATTGCTTACCACCAGGCGAGATAGTCGTCAAACGTCAGTTCCATCTAATGTAAAAAAACGTGGCCTCCTATAATTGAGGAAGCACATAGTTTTTATTCTTGTGTAATGTTACTTATGTGTTCTAAGTGTATTCCTTGTTGGAGACCCTAATTAATTAAGTAAATAAATCAATAGTCCAGGCATAGTCTTCGACGGTTTTTGTTTTTACCATCTCAATAGACCTTCTCTCACTTGAATCGCATCATGCCATAATATATTTTGTGCTATTAGGTACTTACAATGTTGACTCATTCGCATTATGTATATAACTGTAACGTATGTATTCATGCGTAACTAGTGTTGTGTACTTCTTTGTTATTTGACCTGGCAACACTCGTAGTTATAAAATACAGTTGCTCGCCGAAATGAGGTTTCACTTTTTTGGGAGTATTATCTATGGTGCGATCACTGTTAGTTATATTTTTTTTTCGGTGAATTATGATAGTTTTCGGTGTCTGGGTATCCGTTATGAAATGTATTATGTTTTGTAGAATAAAAGGTTTTCTGTTTAAGATTAGATTATTAGACTATAATAATCTTAGAGATTTTTTACACTTAGTTTCCTAACTATTTATTGACCGAAGTTCAATTACAATTATACTGAACTCATCTAATTCTCTGACTCGCCTAATAATTCGGTTTAGTAAATTTGGTAGAACTCCTAGGTTTCTAGAAAAAAATCTGATTATTTGTGCTAATATTCCTCATAAAAGAATGATTAAAACTCATGCGGAGACTGAATTAAATTAATTAATAATTTATTGGTATTTTATTACTCAAATGCCTTTGTCACGAAGTTAGTTCACCCTACAATTTAACATCGAACCTACATTAATCCTGACAGGGCAGGTAGTGGTGCACGTGTATATTGTAACAAGCACTCTGTTTAAACCAGTTATGAGTCCATTTCTTAATTATCACCATACATTAACAGCCTATAAATGCCCACAGCTCAGCAAAGCCTCTTCTCACATGGAGAAGGTTTGAGCATTAATCACCACGCTTGCTTAATGCGGGTTGGCGATTTCAAAGTTATAATTAGAAATTATAAGGTTTCCAGTTTCCTCAAGATGTTTTCCTTCACCGTTTATCAGTGACGTCTAAATAATAGTAGAAAGTACACATAACTCGGAAAAAGTTAAATTGATACTTATCATTGGTAGGTTTCGAACTCGCATCCTCATGCATGAGAAGCCTCTTGCAGAAAAAGAAGAAGAATTAAGAAAGACCAAAGACGAAACGGATACATACATTTTGTAAACGCTCAAGTTTATTTAGTAGCTCCTCTGTGGCGTCCAAATAGCAAGCATCTGCATAGTCAATGAGAGGCAAGATCAGCGCCTGGACGAGGTGAATCTTAGTCTCCACCGGAAGCAGGGTCTGGAGGTGCCTCAGCGAGTGAATGGAGAAATGAACTTTCCGACTAACCTCGCTCACCTGAAAAGCCCACGACAGGTTCGAGTCGATATGTACCCCCAAGTTTTTCGCAGTATCAGTGAATGGAATGTGTGTGCCATTCAAACGTAACGGACCAAGGCTAGAGACGTCGAGAGCTTATAGTAGACTTAATGTACATTTTAAAGCTAATAATGGAATATTTAAATATTTTGTAGTTTCAAACCGCTCTACAACAAAAGTATGTCATTCACAGTACCTCCTCATACACCATTTCTATAGTCACCAAACACCATCTGCGACCAACAAATATTATATAAACCTATTTTGTTAGTAGTTAGGTAACCTAATTGAAGTTAGTTTTCCTCAAAATGAAAGGTTCTTAAATGTCTAGGTGATGTTTTCAAAGTGTATATGGGTGACCGCAAAAATGTTAGTTAAGTCACATCTGTTTGTTGAAATTAACCACAATTATGTTCATCTTTGTCTGTTGTTCTCAATGTACCTAAATTATAGAATCACGTCTTTTATTTTCCAAAGGGACAAGCAGGGGTAGGGTTGCCAACCATATTCTAAAATAGAGTATTGTCCTCTATATCGCTATACTCTTTTTTACACAGTGTTTACTTAACTAGTAAGTACCAGTCTGTAGTATAAAACCCATAATCAGAATAAAAAAAAGTCTACAATAGTACTTTAATTGTTGTGTTATGTTATATATGTTGGTATCACCAATTCCCCAAATACTTCATCATCATCATCACATCAGCCATAGGACATCCGCTGCTGAACATATATTTAGTCAATTTTAAAGTTTAATATCCGCTGGTGTTATGGGTGTCCAAGGGCGGCGCTGATCGCTTACCATCAGGTGATCCATCTGCTTGTTGGCCTCCTATTCCATAAAAGAAAAAAATGTTGTTTGTATAAGGCAATAGCTATTACATGGGACTCATAACATAAATAGTGAAAAGTGGGTGTTACATTGTACAATCGCATTTAGTGCGGTAATGTGCACCATTGCCTACCCCTTCGGGGATATAAGGCTAGAACGGTGTGTTATGCTATGCTAGGTTCCGCGCGCGCCTCAAAGAGCCATCAGACCACCACAGATGGGGCCCAATAGGGCCGATGCCGATTCGGAGTCCCGGAGAACCTAACGGGTAACCGGGCTCCGGCTCGACGTGCAGGAGAAGGAACGGGGTGGTTTTTAGTCAGAAAGAGTCTGACACTTCCGCCCGCCTCACCCAGGCGGGCGGAAGTAGTGAGTCCCATCTAATAGGGGTGAGTTTATTGACATTCACAGATTGCATTTCAAACTTTCATATTTACTAAGAAATTTCAAAAAAGCTATATTTTTCCGAGATTCTACCATTAGCGACTTACTTGACAGTCGCGTTTAAACTCAATACTACATTTTTCATGTACCTACCACAGCTATACATATAATTGTTTCAGTATGTATTGTGATTTGTGATGTTATTTAGAAAACCTACTATTAATTAAATCACGGCTTTGGAAAAACTGCGTCAAAGAGAAATGGGGATTTCTATCACTGTTTGTCATTTATTAACTTGCGTCAAACATTTCTTCGTTCTCATTCGTATTACTATTGTTTAAGTATTACTTCAATAAAACAATAATTACATATTATTTTCCTCGCATTGTTTTGGTAATAAATAACACAATAATGAAAGATTTCCTTGACAATACCTGCGTGGGTTATGTGTATGGAATTACCTATATTAAATAACTTTAGGATTGTGATGTTTTACGAGATGATTGATCTGTCCTGAGGCCTTAGTACCTACGAGTTTGATCGCGGGACGATCTCCGGTCACCGTAAGCGCGGACCTGCGGACGGCGAGCATGGGTGGCTCCCCGTCCGACCAGAAAAACAGACCCGAGCGTACGGCGCGTCACGTTCCGTCACGTTCTCAAAGAGCCATCAGACCACCACAGATGGGGTCCAACAGGGCCGATGCCGATTCGGAGTCGCGGAGAACCTAACGGGTAACCGGGGCTCCGGCTCGACGTGCAGGAGAAGGAACTGGGTGGTTTTTAGTCAGTAAGAGTCTGACACTCCCTCCCGCTTCACCCAGGCGGGAGCAGTCATTCGATGATGTTCACCCCTTAAAAAAAGTACCTACGAGTTTGTATTACGTTTAAAGTATTCGAAACGAGTACACGTTCGGCGCACTGATTGGCCGGCGCCAATGAACCAACCAATTTTTACTTTTATCGTAATAAAGCCTCTGTTAGTCTGTTGGTTGTAAATCCAGTCATGAAGCCATTCATTCAAACAAAAAGTTCCCTTCATATTAAAAGCTGCTCATGACATAACTATTATTATTATAGTTAGTGTTTTTTTAAGGGGGATAGTCATCGAATGACTGCTTCCGCCTAGGTGAAGCGGGAGGGAGTGTCAGACTCTTACTGACTAAAAACCACCCCGTTCCTTCTCCTGCACGTCGAGCCGGAGCCTTTGTAACCCGGTAGGTTCTCCGCGAAATCTTCATGTTTAACATGCGATTTGAAGTGTTTTTTTTCATCTCCTCTAATAATGTCTTCTGATTTATTTCTACTATACAGTTATTCATGTCCCTGCTATGCTCCAGACTTCAGTGTTCCAGTGTTTTTATGCTTGTATCTACTGTAGATCCTGGCTCACAGGAGTTGCACAGGTTTTGGGAGGTTGTAGCGGGCTTTTTCCAAAAAAAAAAGCAAGTTAAAGATCAAATTTCGAAAGGTTCAGGTTAATAAAAGATTTTAGCTGCCCGGTTTCTGTAAAAATGTGTACTCCCTTCCTTAGTCCGCTCCTAACACAGGCCACTCTTAGGAAGAATAATAAAGATTAATGACAAATGGAACTATTCTACTGTGCTAGCCAAAAGAAAATTAGCTAATATCAAACCAAATGTTTTTTTTTTTGATGACGGGGCGAAACCTTCGATTGGCGCCTAGCTTTGTGGGGAGAAAGACTAGGGAGTGTGTCGCGGAGAACCTAACGGGTAACCGGGGCTCCGGCTCGACGTGCAGGAGAAGGAACGGGGTGGTCTTTAGTCAGTAAGAGTCTGACACTCCCTTCCGCCTCACCCAGGCGGGAGCAGTCATTCGATGATTTTCCCCCCTTAAAAAAAGGACTAGGGAGTGTGGGATTCATACCTCACTAGAACTACGCCGGTGGCTACCCTTAGCACCTGTAAGGGGCACCGGGTCCTCTGAAGAGTCCTGCTCCAGAGCCCCCAAACCAAATCTTGGACAACTAGACCCCATATAAGTGCCACCTGGTGACTTCAAAACGGTAAGTATCCCTTTTTGTGTAGAATATAATAGGTAAACGTTTATATAATGAAGAGTAATATGTAATGAAGAGTATATGAGACACGTAAATATATACGTACGTATATATTTACGTGTATTCTTCATACTAAGGCAGGCATCCAAGAACTTATCCTTGTGTATTTCTGACACATCAAAAACAGGCAAATGTAATTAGGATACCTTAGCATTAATTAATGTATGCTTATAAGGCATGGATTCAAAACATGTTTTGTTTACAGGTAGGTATACTTAATGATGGAATTGCATGGTTGGTGTAGTGGCTGGATGACCACTTGAGGTGAAACATGATGGATTTTTACAGGTTGTCAAATAAGCAACCGGATCATCTGATGGTAAACAATCGGCGCCGCTAATGAACATATGCAACACTTGAAGAGTTACGTTGGTACAATGTGCTACTGCACAGTGTCGTAGGTTCTATTTTCACACTTTCAGAAACGAAAATTTTATTTTCTTGCACAATACAATCCGTACTTATAAACGGTAATATTATATTTGTATATTATATCTGACGAAGACTCGCAGCCTACGGAAGAGTTGACTATAAATTATACAGTTATTAAAATTACATAAATTCAATAGAAGGTGATTATACTGTTAAGCAACTAAATACAAAAGCACAGATGCTATATACATATTTATTTCTTTAAAGACATTATGCCAAAACAAACCTACAGTCATTGTCCTCTACGCCAGTAAAACAACTAAAAACAAGACAGTTGATACTAAAAAGAGGCATAATAAATAAATTGCCACATAGTACGTAATCAATAAGTAGGTACGTGACTTTGAAACCGTTTCGAGATCGTCTCAAAATCAGAAAGCGCGCAGCTTACACCGGCCGGCCACTTTTACTATAACACACAAAATTGACTTCACGGCCAACGATGCATTTCTCCAACACACATACATTACCCGCTACATTCAAAGGCACAAAGAGAAAGTTAAGACAAAATACGCAATGGATAGTGTAAAAGTTGCATCTACCAATAAGGTTAGGAAGTCGGACGTAACTTTGTAAGGGGGAAATGTAGTAAAGTGGGTCACTGCCGCGTATAACGGCTTGCGCTCAATGCCCGCCCGCGTAACGTTACGTGTGGGAAATTATTTGAATTTGGAACAGAGCATTTTTTTTCTACCTTTTATCGGGCTGGTGTTGCCATTGTTCTTTTATGTTATTTTTTTTAATGGTCTAGTTGTGGCGATCGTATTGAATTTTAACCGTTAGTCGGGTCGTGGGTTAATGAAGTAACTATTTTGCATAGGTTTTTGTTATGGGTTACTGTATTGTGGCTTAACTGGGGTTAGGTGACGTATTATAGAGATCGGTACATCACTTGAGTAGAACAGTTATGGTGATATCACTTGTAGATCAGAGGTGATCTGTGATGATCTCATCAGTTTGTTAAACTCGTGTTACAAAGATGCTGAAGAGGTATCGGTGCCTTTCCAGTCGATGCATTAAGGCCAGTTGTGTTAGGTATTAGCTCCTGATAGAAGATAAAAATTTTTTTAAACCCTTGTTAGTTTAGTCACTTCTAGATATTTTTTGAGGAGACATCTGTAAATTTTAAAACCTTCTGTCTAGTGTCTACTACTAGTTAAAATGAAAACGTGGTCGGAAGAAGAGTGGTGAAGAAAACTATATTGTCGTATTTATATAGGTTTTTAATAGCAGGTTGACGTTAAAAAAGCTCATAGATAAAGTCAAAGTCAAAGCATTTATTTCAATCAAACCATAATTTGGTACTTTTAAAACGTCACCAAATACAAAATAAATAATAGTCTGTCAGTCTGTCCGTCAGTGAAGCTAGAAGATACTACAAAGGCAAACTATATAAACTAGATCAATAAGGTGATAATATAGTTCAATTACTAATATGATTAATGACTTTGACTTAAAAGTTTTGACTGCACGGTTGGCGCGGTAGTTGGGCAACTGACTGCCGCGCAACGTGTGGCGGGTTCGATTCCCGCACGCAACAACTCTTTGTGTGATCCACAGATTATTGTTCCTGGTCTAGGTGTCATGTGTATGTGAACATGATTGTATGTTTGTAAACGCACCCACGACACAGTAGAAAATACTAGTGTGGGGCAATATTTAAAAAAAAATTATCAAAGTCAAAGTCAAAGCATTTATTTCAATTAAACCATAGTTTGGTACTTTTGTAACGTCAACAAATACAAAATAAATAATAGTCTGTCAGTCAGTCCGTCAGTGAAACTAGATGAAGCTAGGTGCTCATTCCAAAAAGTAGATTCCACCAAGTAGATACAAAATTCAAACCACCTACCTCTATTTCCTCCACTATAGTGTGACTTTAGACTGATAGAACTAGTCCATCAATCTAAGACCTAACGGTATTCTATCAATAAGCACCACAAAGTCTAACACTAACTTTCCCTAGTTTCAGCTTAGCTATGCTTAGACTGACTGACTGTGCAGTCTTGATCCTTGTATGCACTAGTGACGTCAGTTGTGTGACGTCAGTATTTCATTAAGTGCCATATAAATAGATTCTTTATTTGATTTAGAAGCAGGTTGACGTCAATTTCTTATAATAGGTTCTTGTCCTGAGTGATTATTATTGTTTAGGGAAAATCCTTCTTAGTTTTGTAAAGTACTGACGCTGAACTTGTTTGAAAAGCTGTTCACGGTTTATTGATAATAATTTTGGCAGTGGTAGTTCTATTTTACCAATCTTTTATTATTATTATTGTTTAGGGAAAATCCTTCTCAGTTTTGTAAAGTACTGACGCTGAACTTGTTTGAAAAATAGTTCGCGATTGTTTCGATAATAGGTAATTTTGGCAGTGGTAGTTTTATTTTACTTATCCTTTGAGGAGGTTTCCAGCTCAATTGGTACACTTTTACGTCTTCCATGCTCATAACAGCATAACTTTTGTTATACCATCACGACATTTTATCCTATTGCCAGATCTAAGACTAAGGTCCAATAACTTTTTCAACGTGCAATACATTATATTCTTCTTTAAAAGACCGGCAACGAATGTCTAACACTTCTGATGTTGCGGGTGTCCGTAGTCCATTCATTACTTACCATCAGGCCATCCGTCTACTCGTCCGCCCCTATCCTATATAAATTCGAAGTCGCGGAGAACCTAACGGGTTACCGGGGCTCCGGCTCGACGTGCAGGAGAAGGAATGGGGTGGTTTTTAGTCAGTAAGAGTCTGACACTCCCTCCCGCCTCACCCAGACGGGAGCAATCATTCGATGATTTTCCCCCCTTAAAAGAAATCCTTCCTAATTTTATAAATCGGAAAGTGAGTTTGTTTGTTTGTTCTGATTTCACGCCGTAACTACTAAACCGATTGCTTCGAATTTTTGCAGTCGTAATGTTAGAAGTCTGGATTAAATAATAGGGTACTTTTTATCCTTTTGTGTAAAAGCTAGTACCATATAAATAGGTAGGTACTTAAAACTAAGAATTGTGAATAGAATCCTCTCGACCAAAGAGATAGTATGATACAACAAGTATCAAACATACGAAGTCGCACTATACCAAATGCACTGAATGCTAGGTCGGTGCAGCTTTCACTGCAGCAGCCTACTGCGCCTGCGCATATAGCATAATTCACCTTAAAACCTCAATAATAAGGTTTATTTTCCCAAATTCAGTTTCTTGAATCGTGTTGTGATATTTAGCTATTAAAATTAAAATTGAATATGAAAATAGTTATTAGGTTTAGAATTAGTTTTAATGTCCTTTGCTAAAGGTTTGCCGCGGTTTTGTTGATAGCTAATTATTGTAAGTATTAGTCTATGAAGTGATATTAGTGGTTACGATATGTAATTCTTACTATATGAGTATTTAGCTTTAGACTAAGAAACGTCGAAGTGCAGGAGTAGGAATGGGGTGGTTTTTAGTTAGTAAGAGTCTGACACTCCCTCCCATCTCATCCTGGCAAGAAAAGTGGTTAGATCATTTTCCCTCCTTAAAAAAGACTAAGAAACGCGCTGGTCAACGACCCCTTAAAGTACGCTATTAATAAAAACAAACTAATAACTATTATTAGTACGTATATCGTTGATTAGTTATCCACCCACTGATAAGTGGGTTTTTCTCCATTTTCTATAATCGCTATGTTAATGATTCTGGTTTATCGGAGAGTTTAATGTTCTGTCAAATATGTACATCTAAAGAATCCCTAAACGAGACCCACGGAAAGGTAGGAAAAGTAGGGTGGAAACAATTAATATATTCTTAGGTTTCCAATAATTTCACTTTAAATTATTAAAAGTTAATAAAGTTATAAATAGAAAAATAATCTGTAATTAAAATCAAAAGCCGCAACTAACACAAAATAGACACACAACGCCATCTATCGACAGTAAACACCAAACACAACTCAAATTTAAATTCAAAACTCTCATCACAAAACCGACTTAGATAAACTGACTTTAACTTTAATTAATTTACTTTTTAAACCATGTATTTTAATAATGGTAATCACTTAATTATCAAAAAACACCATAACGGTTTTCAAAATGGCCGCGTCCCGCCATATTCAAAGCGAGACGTCAAAAGACACGAACCGCATCAGGCAATTAAGATAATTTCTTACATTATATTAATTAGCGTATAAATATAAATAAATAAATAAATGCTAAGTTGCTTTGAGGTGATCCAACAGAGAACTAAAGTTACCGATGTAGCCCGAAGGATAAGCAAGCTGAAATGGCAGTGTGCCGACCACATTTGTCGAAGAACCGATGACTGCTGGGGTAGACGTGTTCTGGAGTGGAGACCTCGTCTAGGCAAACATAGTGTACGGCGCCCTCCAGCTAGGTGGAGTGACGATACACGTAAAGTGGCTGATAGTGGTTGGATGCGTAGAGCTGAAGACCGAGCTCAGTGGCGTGCCATTGGAGAGGCTTATGCCCAGCAGAGGACGAAAACAGGCTGTTGATGATGATAGTAGCTTTGTTAGTCTTGTCATTGGAAGTAGGACTACAGAGCAAGAGGTTTTGGTTTTAATTTTTGAATCAGGTTAATGATTATCATGATAGTGAGTCGCAGCTTGGAGTTAAACCCAATGCGGTCAGAGGCACACCTCTTATACAGGATTTCATAACCTAAGAAGCAAGAAGTAGGTGTTCATGATTAAGTATGCACCTCTACCTATCCCCTCGTAAAGTTAAAGGCAAAGAATCAGTAGACTCGCCTTAATTCTCAAAAAGCAAATATGTAGATGTTTGGGTTATCCATGGGCGACGCCGATTGCTTACCATCAGGTGATTCGTCTGCTCGTTTACCAGCTTATTCCATAAAAAAGACTCGCTTCGGTTTTCAGATATTTATCTACCTATATAATTATTATAGTAGAGGTATTTACCTCTACTATAATAATTATATAGGTACAATAATATGCCTAACCCGTCCGGGAATAGAAGTCATAATATTATTATCATGTTAGCTACTCCTATTACTTCCAAGTTCCGTAATAGTTTCCTATCATTAAACACATACAAGGCCATGAAAAACTAAAAAGTAAAAGATCCAATTTCCTTCATATCAATGAATTTTCCGGTCATGTAATATTACCGTATAAGTTTTGAAGCAACTTTCCGTATGCGTAACTGGCATTGGCATTGCGTGCGCAAACGCAACTCGCAACACAACGGTACACACACACACACAGGCCCAAAACACTGACACCACAGACACTACATTGTCTTGTATCTACTCCCGCGCACACTGTTGCGAAATTGCGTAGAGAGAATTGCATCGGTGTCCGTATACTTTCACAGATAGCACACAGATACAGTTGTTCTATACAAACACAGAGAGAAGAGGTTTATTGATGTGTGTGTGTTTTGTTAGTGTGAGTAAAGAAAGGTGTATTACTAGAGGAAATGAGCACAACATCTCAATGTCTGACGGCTCGGTTAAAACGGAACAAGTAATTATATGCGATTAACAAGTATGGTCTTGCGCAGTTTTGGTCATAATTTTACAGGTTAAGGAGTAAATTAATTGTTAAAATCATTTGCAAAGCGGTTTGAGCAAAAATCAATAGAACTATAGGTTAAAAAATTCTAGGTTCATCAGTGACTGCCTTGTTGCAAGTGCGACTGCCGGTTAAGGGGTCTCGGGTTCGCTTCCCGGGTCGGGCGAAGTACTACTGGGTTTTTATAAATTCTCAGTAGTAGCACGGAGTCTAGAATTGTGCCCGGTATATGGCAATAGGCTCACCCCCTATTACATGGGACTCGTAACATAAATAGTGAAAAGTGGGTATTACATTGTACATTGGCATAATGTATACCTCTGCCTACCCCTTCGGGGATAAAAGGCGTGATGTTATTATGTTATGTTCATCAGTTACTTGAATTGATTTGCTGATGAACAGTAACTGATCAATGATGATGATGATGACGTTTCATAGTAGTCCCTAATTTCATTCCTATGTTATGATTGACTTGGATATTTTTCAGTTTTCATTAAATTGACCCAGTGAAGCTATAAGGTGATAAATATATGATATTTACGTGTTTGACCCATTTGAGATGAACGATATTTTGTTGGTTTAGATAGCTCCTGTTGATAGAATACAAAATCAACACGACACAAAATATGTCGAAATATGCATTAAAATATTGTAGTCTAATCTGGAATTGATCGCTCAGTAAAATAAGACATCCTACATCACCATGTAGGACCTTACCATGTATTATATAGTTACTAAGTATTATAAACTTGCTAATCGAACTAAGTAATTCGCATAAATAAGCATAACTTCATCAACATTTCCTAACACCGCTGCTCACCTAACAAGTCGCTAATCAGATTTGTGTTACTCAATAATATTACCGTATAATAACGGTTCACTCACATTCGAGTTCCACTTATGTATGTTAAGATAACTGCTGTGTAGACAGTTAAATTACCAAAACCGCAAATCTATAATGTTATGTTGGTACTATCACGGTATATTTTGACGTAAAGGTAGGCTGTAGTGTACGGTAAGTATATCTACCCATGTTTTGTCAGTTATATTTTGCTTTATAGGCGATGTGGAAGAAAAGGTTTGTAGTCAAAAGTACATTCATACCTCTCCTCACTCCTGTCTCGTATGGAGGTAGGCTGAGTAGCATTCGCCAATAGTTATGATTCTTACATACATACCTCTTTCGCTTCATCAACAGTCATCAGTCTTTTCATGCATGCTCGTCGGTTAAAGGTACTTTTGATTTGGCCCTTCTTTAATATATCGCCAATCTGGTCAATATATGTCTATCTAGGCCGCCATCTACCGACGGCCCAGTCATATCCGCTCTGTATACTCCTTTCGTTACTTTACTTTCATCCATCCTTTCTACATGTCCAAACCAACGTAACATTCCCTTTTCAATCCTAGTCACTACATCCTCTTTTAAGCCACACCTTTCTCTAATAACCCTATTTTTCATTCGATCACTCAATTTTATTCCATACGTACTTCTCAGGGCTCTCATTTCCACCGCATTGATCCTGCGTTATCAAGAATCGTCAAGGCTGTAGGTAATCACTTATCCGTATGGAAACGGTGGAGTAGAATACATAGTAGACCACTCCAACTCTTGTCGTGGGTATCGTAAGCGCCAGATTAGTGACTATACATTTTTGAACTCATAGATAAACATGAACCTTTTGTACTGCGATTTACAACTCGTCTGGTAATCGTAGACTAGGGTCTATAGATAGTAGATCTTTTTATGTAGCAGGGGAGCATAATTCAATACTTAGTGCATTTCTCCCAAAACTTTCTGCCTCGCACAGCAAAATTGTTGAATAGTCTGTCGTCAGCGGTATTTCTGTACCGATACGACCTTCGAAGAGACCTTCAAGATAATTCGTATCCCTTTTTAATAAAGTTGGCAACGCACCTGTTACTCCTCTGGTGTTGCGGGTCTCCAAATTGGCGGCGCTGATCGCTTACCATCAGGTGATCCATCTGTTAGTTTGCCTCCAATTCCATAAAAACTGTGAACTGCTTGCTACGGGCAGTAAACTGTATAATTAAGAAAGGTCAACGTTCTGAAGTAGTTAATTGACAATGACCGGATGATATACCTACCTACCTAGACTACCTAGGTCGCCTAACGTTACGTAAGCAATTTCTAGACTTTACTGCAGTTTCGAAAGCTAGGCAAAGAGTGACCTAGACTGAGAACCTATAAAATATCTTGCTAATACGTAGCTTACTAAACGTGTATGATCAAGTCAGGATAGAATATTTTTTGTCAGCACCACCTCTTTCGGCGGGTGACTACATATTTGACAGAGACTATTCAGCAGTGTTTTCTGATAATTAATAAGAAATTTTAGAACTATGATCTCCAACTCTTATATTGTACTTACAAGAGGTCCGTAATTCAGCAGTGAACTGTCAAGATGAGAGAATGATGAGATGACTTTACTCCGAATAGCTCTGGAAGTCATTGGGGAAGGTTTACATTTTTGCAAGTTATTTATTTATTTATGATTTAGTAATTAATTTTTTTCTAACCTTAAAAACGTCCCCTGGACCTCTACGAACATTTCAAGATCAAAATTAGCCAAATTGGTTCAGCCGTTCTCGAGGTTTAGCGAGATTAACGAACAGAAATTCATTTTTATTTATTTAGAAGACAGGTTTAAATTTGAAGTACCATCTATACTTATAGGAATCATCGTTTTGTTTTCTCTACCTAAGTACATCCGAAGAATATTTACTCTTATGAATCTTAAATATGATGTAACACTAAGATCATTCTCAAACATGACACTGAACTTTACCTAGCCAAAACAAGATGGCGTCATTTCATTACCAGCCAATTAGAACGACACAATTTGTAACGGACTTGCGTCAGTAAGGGCCAACTGTCACGCTTTTCTACCTCAGTGAAAGGGCTCCGGAACCTTCGATGGAGGTAGGGACCGAAGACAAGGTTTCGTTTTAGTTTAGTAAATGAGTTTTTAAAATAATAAGTACCTATTTTTGATCATCATCAACATATCAGCCACAGGACGTCCACTGCTGAACATAGGCCTCCCCTAATGACTTTGCTATACCTATGACTATTTTCGCCAATTACCCCTAAATTATCACTTAGTTAAACGTCACTTGTAATGTTAGGATAGGGTAGGTATAGATTGATGAAAAGAAGAATGACGTTGAGTGTCATTTACCTATCTTAGCAGAAAGATACTTCTTTTATTTTATTTTTTTCTTGAGGGGAGAAAATCATTTAATGACTTCTCCCGCCCGGGTGAGGTGAAAAGGAGTGTCAGACTCTTACTGACTAAAAACCACCCCGTTCCTACTCCTGTATTTCGAGACGGAGCCCCCGTCTACCCGTTAAGTCTTCCAGGCTCCAGCCGTAAGAAACCCCTAAGGTTTCTTTAAATTTTGGAGAGGATAGTGAAAACGGGCACTATTCTCTTTTCAGAATGAGTGCTTTTTATATTAAATACGTGTATATCTACATCTATATTTCGGCACTTACGTTTACATTCTTAGGAACATTTTAGCTACATACCTACACTATAGAGATTAATAATCATCGTCACCAGCCCAGGACTTGTCCTGGCCCAGGACAGTCCACTGCCGGGACTATAGGACTATACTTTGGAAATTGGGAATTTGAGGATTATGGAGGATTCGGGGATAGAGGAGACTGGGGAGGGGATTGGGCTTCCGGTAACCTCACTCACACGACGAAACACAACGCAAGCGTTGTTTCACGTCGGTTTTCAGTGAGGCTGTGGTATCACTCCGGTCGTGCCGGCCGGAAAGCCCGAAGGGTTTCAAATTCTTTTATCAAATCTATCCGTTTAATTGCTCATCAGTCACCTACCAGTTATAAAATTGTGTAAGTACGTACACGTAATTTTTCAGGACGATTCTGTCAAAAGAAGAACTTCATCAACTTCAAAACGCTCCTACTCATCAAAACTAGGTCTCAAAAAAGAAAGTCTAGGTCCAAACAATTCCTCCATTTAAACACTGCAAGTCAGTCTACCCACATAAAGAACAAAGCACCACAAAAGCACTAATACTCGCCATTCAATTACTTTCAACAAGCTAGACCAATACCAATACCCTCACACAATTACCGCAAACCGGACTCGAACCGACGCCCCCACGGTTAGCACGAGCTGTATAAACAATTCTTACATAAAGGTTTGACCCAGAACTTGAGAGAAAGGTCTAGTACACCTCCCCCTTCCCCCCTCCCCCTCCTTTAGAGTGCAACAAAGCATTTTGCATCTCAATTTTATGACACTGCGCAGCAAGATCTAGTATGGTTATAGAGGTGTAATGACCATTTTAAGAATAAGTTATTATAGAATAAGATTGTTGCTGCACTATGAGCACTACATGAGGTCTCGGGTTTGATACTCGATCGGAGAGGTTAAATCCTTCGTTTTTCAAATTCTTTTTGTCAGTTTGGAATATGGATCCATGATGAACAGGTTCGCCCCAAGGTATAACAGTCGACTCAAGTTGAAAGAAATTACACTATTTGTACTTTTGAAAGATATTTTTGACAAGTTTTAAAAAAATCACACCAAAACGATATCAATCACAGTATCCCAACTCACAAATCATGTGAAAGCTAACCTAGGACCAGCTTTCGCTTCATGGGCCGGTAGCCGTGCACGCGCCGGCTGCGTGTGCCGGCGCAGACGGCCGCCATCTTGGCCCTAACTGCAATTAGAAGGTATTTCACAGTAGGGTACCTATATCGGTAACTGTTTGTGTCGTATTAAACGTTTTTTGGGTGAGTAAATGAATGAAAAGTATGAAACGGCTGGAATTAAAAACCTACTTCAATCCACAATCTCTGAATCGGTCTAGGTTTTTGACAGTGTAGCCTACTTAGTTTTTAGTCAAATTTCCGTGGTGCTTGGCGACTGGGCTTCACCCAGTTGTACAGTCTCTTCTTTGTGCCTTTAGGCTTAATTCATTCTGTCTCCTGCAGTAATTGACCGAGGGAAGTGGAAACCATAGTTTTTTTCTTCTTCTACTCTTATAATATCTTCTGATTCACTTCGTTGCGGGAACCAAAACAGTTACTCATGTCCCTGGGACGCACCGGACTTCAGTGTTCCGGTGTTTTCATGGTTGTATCTACTGTAGATCCTGGCTTACAGGAGTTGCAGCGGTTTTGGGAGGTTGTGTTTGTCCCAAAAAAAGTGTAGCATACTTCGTAACTAAGTCTACGAACCAGCAATAAGCGACAGCATTATGACAACTTGGGCAAAACTCACTACTGAGTGGAGCCCACTCAACGTCAATGGACGTCGCGGTAGGTACAGAAGGAGATGGCGGAATGAACTGGACGCCTATGAAAAGGATTGGTCACAGAAAGCTATAAGAAGAGACGAGTGGAAGGGGGGAAAGGCGGCCTTTGCCCTGCAGTGGGACGACCATGTCGACCATATAGCTAAAAATAAAATAAAAGAAATAACTATGAGAACTTATAATTATGCCTATTGCTTATTCAATTATTGACTTGGGTTTTAAAATTTATGTTTAGCAATTAATTAATTAAGTTTGCCTCAAAGTTAACTAGAAACCTATCTTACCTGCCTATCTTGAACTGACTTGATATTTAACAAACTTAGTCAGTACCAGTACGATTAACATAATATTAGACCATTAAATAGAATTTTGCGTCAAAACCTTTATGAAATTTTAAGTATTCTAGAAATTAGTCATTATAAAGTGCAAACAAATAACTAACAAAATAATCACAAGCTTGAAGATTTTGCTCTTGAGAAGAATGCCATCTGTGGATTAATATATGAATTAATTTCAAACAACTTCTCATTCAGATCGCCACCCCATCTATGAAATATTTTGATGACTACTAGTAAATTCGCGAATTTTTTTCGCCAGAAATGTTCTATAAATATAATTTAAATACGTTTTGACATAATTTAACTAATTATTTGTAATCCAATTATCAAGCTAAATACAAGAACATACTGAAACTTTTATTTATTTTAGTAGCAATCAAAAAAATATTTTGGCAAGGGAAAATGCAGCAGACTGATTTTTTAGTATGGCCACACAAACCAGGTCAAGGAAGTGCAGCAGAAAAACTATTCGCCAATTTTTTGTTATTTTTATGAAATGCTATTAAGTGTATTGTTTCTTTATTATTTAGTTGAAATTGGAGTGAGATAATGTAGCGCGGACATCGTAATGATTGGAGGTAGTGAGAGTGGTTGTTGTAGGACAGATGAAAACTAGGTGGTGTGACAGCTAAGGAATACCGCATAGAAGATTTTAGCTCAAAAATGGTTAATATTATTAAAATTCGATCATCTGATAACTCAGTATGACTGTTAATCGCTCAGAGGTACCGTTTACGTGGGTTACCTTCGCGATTTATGTTGGAAATAATCGTCATAACATTTGACCCAGTTACAGTGCCGTGTGCGTTGACCTATAGATGTGAATGCGGACTAAAGCACGATGTTATTTTTAGGATACAGCTTTGCAGATAATTAAATATTTATAGATGCCGTTGGTGATATCCAATTGTGTGATAAATTGCAGACGCAAGTATCCGTGACCTTTTACACTGATAACTGGTGAGTTTTCTTTGTTTTAATTATTTTTTGAATTACGAATATTATCGCTCCACATTTAAATTGTTGCACTGATTGCGACTATTTATTCCAAATAGGTTTATTGTTTTATATTCTACTTATTATGCTTTGTTTTTATGCCAGTAACATACAAAATCAATTGATTTATAATTATGTTTTCATAATTTTATTTACACACATGTGCTAATGTTGTAGTACCTATTGATTTTTAATTCATGAGCACAATAAGCAACATTTTTCTAAAGACAAAATACAAAATTGTAAGAATCAATACATTTAACCTGAATACTCTTGCAGGTCCAACAGTTGTTCAAATAAACACTATGGATGGAAGTTTTATAACTCCTGGAAAAACAAAACAAAGTACAGAAAAACAGATAACGAAAACACAATTTAGACACAACTTCCTTTGAAGGGATCAATTTAATCATAGAATTTTTATTTATAAACATATTCCAATTTCCTCTTTGATTAAATTAAAATTAATATACCTATTGAAGAGACAGTTTCAGGTTGTGATTTCATTATATAATACACAACTGATGCGAACAAGGGAAATAAAAACAATAAATTCTAGTAGCAAGCATATCATCTTTGTAGCTAAATTGACAGGCTGTATATTGATTACCTGTGCTGAAAAGTTGCCGCCAAAAATGGATTCCAAATTCAAATGTCATTAGATTTTCTTATACTAACCTACAATGGTTACTTAATGTTATATTAATAAAAAGAAGACAATATGGTGTTTATTTGACTGAATCGCAATAAGGGTGGGGTTGGGCGCTACGCCCTAAGGCCGTGGTGACACTCGGCAGTGATGAAGAAACAAAATGTTCGCACTCTATCATTGATTGTGTGCACATTTACTTATTTACTGGTTGGTGCCGCTGTGTTTGATGCGCTTGAGTCTACTACTGAGAGGAACCGATTTGAAGTTTTGCAAGGTTGGTAACTCCTGTTGTTATTTTAATTTTATTTTGTTATATTGGCAATTAATATGTTTATATATTGTACTGATAATCCTCAAAATTTGTTCATACAAAAATAGTCTCTAAACATTGGAAATAAGGTCTATAATGGATTAGTGGAGAGTGGTCACCGGTGACCGCTATTATTTTATTATTGTTATTATTAGACAGCTGTAGAGGTACAGTAGCCAGCAAATAAACTAACTCCAATCTATCAAATAATATTCATTGAATTTTCAACTTTAAAGCAATAAAATAAAGTTGAAGATGTAATAGAGATATTTGAAATTGATATTAAAAAAAACATTTTATTAAAACTGAGATATACTTAAGGCATTATAGATAAATAAAAATAATAAAAGATAAAGGTATGGTAGATAAAGGTAAATAATAAAAGATAAAAACCAAATAAATGAAAAAGAAATGAAAAAATAAAATAAATGAGATAAAAATTAATTAAATAAATAAATGAAATTTACAGAGAGCATCAAAACATTTGTCCGCATAAAACATAAAGCAAAATCATTTGAGATTTCCAATTTGCATCTCACAAAAACTTTAATTTCTCTGCAGATTTTCCTAGTTAACTGTATCTATTGCATTGGTCTATTATAGTTCACTTCTGTAACCGGAGACACTTCTCTAGGCCAATATGCCAAGACCTACAATCCTTACTATAATATTATAAATCGGAAAGTGAGTTTGTTTGTTCCACTTTAACGCCGTAACTACTAAACCGATTGCTTTGAATTTGTGCAGACGTAAAGTTAGAAGTCTGGATTAAATAATAGGGTACTTTTTATCCCGAAAAAATTTGGTATTCTCGAGGAAAAACGAAATTATTGGTATAGATGGCGCTGTGTATTAGCATATGTCACATAGGCTTTTTATCTTTTTGGGAGATATAAAGTGCCATCTAAGAAATTCCCCTTTATACCTTTTCTCTGTCCTATCTATTTTAAATTTTGCTGTGCCCGACAGGCCAACAGGGTCCATGATTGTATTTTCTAACCACATGTACATATGTGTATATTATGGATGCAATAAATACTTGAAATTATGGTCAGAGAGTTCTCTTAGGGATAAACAAACTAAATCTAATTAGAGTCAATGACTCTTTATGAGTTTATGAGAGATTCTTATTAACATTGGAAATGGTCTATAATGTAGTTAGGGGAGAGCAGTCACCGGTGACTGCTTGGGAATATATGGGTTAAACTTTATGTATGTAACTTACTTGATAATTTAATAAACATGTTTTTTTTTACTTATGCACTGAAGATTCACATATAAACTATTTGTTTAAATTAACATTTTCAAGAAGCAATAGAACTTTTACTCAGGTTCATTAATGTTTGTGTTTAGTTACCATGACAACCAATCAGTAGGCTCCAATTATATTGTTAAATGTTGGCAATACATGGGGGTTATTATTTAAAAAGTTATGATCAATTATTTAGAATCTAACTAGTCAGTTGTAGTTGAAATAAACATATATACACAGGTTGCATAAACCTAGTTCAAGCAAATCGCGACAAATATTAGTATTAGTCCTCTTATTTTTTTGTCCATAGTTTTAATCATAATAATGTACCTATTATTAATTAGCTAGTTAACAGACTATCATGTAAGTGGAATAAATAAATATATAAATAAATAAAAAATCATAATTTAACTTTAATATTGTTATTTAAAAACAAATTGTAAGGGGAGTATTTACTAATAAATTATTCTTATTCTTATTTTTAGTTAAATTTTTTAATTCAAAGCACCTATCAAAGTCAGTTCCACATCATGGCTAAGTCTGCATTAAGTATAAAATGTTTCTATTCTATGTTGTGACCAGGTAGAAAAAAAAATGTGAATTTTTTTTTCTACCTGGTCACAATTATAAACAAAAAAAATATATAGGTCCGGGAACACTTGTAGGATTAAACTCATGTCACTGAAATAGTCATTAGGTAGGTATTTCAAAGTATTAGACTTTGTTATACTAATAAATGAGGTTGTGTGCCGGGGTCTGTCCTTGGGTGCATTTCCATAGTGCATACAGGATAGTCGCCGGTTTGTGTGTCCATTACATTTAGATCAAAGTTGTCTAAAGGGCCTCTGCGCAATTCGGCCTTTAATAACTTTTAACTATGTACTTTTTATATAATAAATAACTAGAGTTAAGATAAATACAAACTGAAGTAGGTATTTACAACTAAAATTAACATAAGAAATATAGAAAAATGAAGAAAAACTAACTTGTACATCATAAAATTATCCTTAATGAAGATAATAAGTTTATGTTATGTTCATACATAGATTAGTTTAATTTTATTACTTCGGCGGTATTTCCGAACCGATACGACCTTCAAACCTTCAAGAATAGAGCGTATTCCTTTTTAAAAGGCTGGCAACGTACCTGTGACTCCTTTGGTGTGGCGGGTGTCCATGGGCGGCGCTGATCGCTTACCATCATGTGAACTGTCTGCTCGTTTGCCTCCTATTCCATAAAAAAATTGTCTTTATATTATTGATTAGGTATATATTTTTAGTTTTCAATTTGACTGTTTTTCATATTTGCATTGTAGCCAAAAATATTTATTATAGGTATTGAATTAATCAAACAACACAACACCATTCTTTATCCCATGCTTCTGATAAAACACTAACCCTATCGTTCACCCACAGCTATCGAAGGCATGATCATCAGGAAGTACAATATAACTGAGGAAGACTTCCGTGTGATGGAGACAGTGGTCCTCAAGTCGGAGCCACATAAGGCTGGACAGCAGTGGAAGTTCACAGGAGCATTCTACTACGCTACTACCGTACTTACGACTATTGGTAAGTAGGCATACTATTGACATGACAACATCTTATAAATTGGTTTGCCGGGTGACACTTCAAGAAACTGCGTTACGCTCCGCTCACGTTATGCGCTCACAATGAGAGCGAGTGAGAAGTACGCGTCCCTTCCACTCGGGCATGGTTAGCCCGCCTAAGAGCGAGAGAGACAGACATAAAAAGTGAAAGGCACGCGTCCCTTCCACTCGAGCACAGTTAGCCCGCCTAAGAGCGAGAGAGACAGAGCGAAAGAGAGAGTGAGAGAGATAGGCATACACACCGGTTCATGTCTTGCGCTTTACCACTCAAAGTCGTTGTCACGTAAACCTTTCGCCTGTATACCGACTTTACAGGCAACCAATTTTTTTACTAACTAGGCACTCCATTAAGAATTAAGTTTTCGGTTTACTCACGTAACTGGTTGACGAGAAACTCGACTGGCTTCATGCCACGCTAGAGGCTGATATCAGCATAGTAGCAGCACGACAGTCGGCACGTTGCGCGCAATGCTGCGCGTGAATATGAGCCTCTAGCGTGGCTTGAAACTAGTAGAGTTCCTCGTCAAACAGTTACGTGAGTAGGCCGAAAATATAATAATTTCAGTATGTCTCACGAAAATTTTAATGTACTTAACACGTTAAACGCCATGGGGGTCACCGGTGAACGGCGTTAGCGGAGGATTTACCTTCAACAGTTTTTTATTGGCAGTCAAAGTCTTAAATAAGGTACTCGGAGTCATCATCATAACTATAAGTAATGTGTTCTTCTTACCCAATGCAACAAATGCAATGGATTATAACTCACCATTTTTCTTTTTTAAAATGAACCACGCAAGATTAAAGGGCCAGTAGAATACCCGCGCCAGGCCCCGTCCTGCACATGATGAACTGGTCTCATTTCACTGCATACTTGGGACATAATTGTATCTATCTGTACCATACTAATATACTAACAATAATCTGTACTAGTCACTTGGTTTTTCGTGTGTAATAAAGTTTTTTTTTGTTTATACATTATTTATTTATGTGTGTTTATGAATGCCTCGTTGGCCGAGTGGTCGCAAGTGCGACTGCCGGGCAAGGAGTCTCGGGTTCGATTCCCGGGTCGGGCAAAGAACCACGGGTTTTTAAAAAAATTCTCAGTAGTAGCACGGAGTCTGGAATTGTGCCCGGTATATATCAATAGGTTCACCCCCTATTACATGGGACTCATAACATAAATAGTGTAAAGGGTTTTTCATTGTACAGTGGCATTAAGTGCCGTAATGTGCCTCTCTGCCTATCCCTTCGGCGTGAAGTTATGTACATATACAGAAATCTTTTTTAAATTCAACGCAGACAAAGCCACAGCCGTAAAGCTAGTTGATTATAAAATAGTTCTCTCTCATGAGGAAGGACCCCTCTGTGGTTCGAAACTAGTAGAGCTTTTCTCAGTATATTCACGTGAATAACCCGCGTTTTTACTTAATTTAGTATGTCTCACGATAGTTATTATAAAAACATAGTTCTCTCTTTATGATTTATGATTGGTTGATAAAATAATTTTATGCGTATCCCTTCGGGGGTGAACTGCGTAATATTATGAATGTATGTATGTTGAAAGCCCTATCCATCCTGTACTATTACAATAATTGATTGTCTTTTTCAACAGGCTATGGGCACTCAACACCAGCAACGATCGGTGGCAAGCTGTTCACAATGTTCTATGCTATAGTTGGCATACCGCTGGGCCTCATCATGTTCCAGAGTATTGGTGAAAGGGTTAATAGACTTAGTAGGTAAGTTGTAGCAGATATGACCTAGGATTTCCCGCCCCGGCTTCGCACGGGTGCAATATGCATGTATTATACGTAAAAACCTTCCTTAAGAATCACTCTATTTATTAAAAAAACCGCATCAAAATTCGTTGCGTAGTTTTAAAGATCTAAGCATACATAGGAACAGACAGACGGCGGATAGCGACTTTGTTTTATACTATGTAGTGATTAGCAACTCTGTTTTATCTGTTTAATTACGTGGAGAAAAATAATAGGGTAGTTTCCTAAATTTTATTTTAATTTATTTATTTATTTATTTAAAGCTTCATGCACAAAATGTACATAAGGTGGACTTAATGCTGCAGGCATTTTCTCCCAGTCTGACCTTTGGGTGATGCAGAGAAGAGTTAATGGTGTGAGCAAGAATCAAGCAACTAACTTTAATGTCCGTCTGGTAGATTTATTTTAAATCATTAGATATGTATCTTGTCTTTTCTTACAAAATTAACGATATATTGATTTGAAATATCGTTTGACGTCACGATTTATTATATTTTATAGGGTAGCGTGACGTAACGACCTCCTAAACTTAACTCCGTTTTATCTAAATATTGTTTTCTTATACGACAAAATAAAAAAATATGTGTCTAATATTTTTACATTATCTAAGTGACGGACTAATTACATTTTTAATTTTCGTACACTGTACCCTATTATATAGAAGTAGTTAAGTGAAGTGAGGTTTTGGCTCTTTAGGCTGAAATAAAATATGTGCTCATTATTAGAGGTGTAAAGTTGGTCATATAGTGACCAGATAGGCGATATATTAAAGAAGGGCCAAATTAAAAGTACCCTTAACCAACGAGCATGCATGAAAAGATTGATGACTGTTGATGAAGTCGTAATCGTAGTAATTGGCGTTCCATAGTCTGTGCCTACCATCTCCCCATGGGAGACAGTCGTGAAGTTATCTATGTATGTACGTAAAGTTGTTGTAATTTAGACCTATCAGCGTATTTAGATTTTCTTTTTTACTTATACTCGTGTTTTTGTCTTCTAATGATAAGAAAAATAACCAAATACTTAATAATCTTGTGAGTCCTATAAAATGACTGCTTCGTTGGCCGAGTAGTCGCAAGCGTGACTGCCGGAAAGGGATCTCGGGTTCGATTCCCGGGTCGGGCAAAATATTACTGTGTTTTTAAAAAAAATCTCAGTAGTAGCATGGAGTCTGGAAATGTGCCCGGTATATGGCAATAGACTCACCCCTTAATGGGACTCATAACATAAATAGTGAAAAGTGGATGTTACCTCTGCCTACCCCTTCGGGGATAAAAGGCGTGATGTTATGTTATGTCCTATAAAATCCTATTTAAAACCTTCTTTCTCTAAATTCCAGCGTAATAATAAAATCAATAAAGGGCGCTTTGAACTGCAAGCAGACGAATGCATCAGAAGTGGACCTGATCTGTGTGGTGACCACACTGTCGTCACTCACTATAGCTGGTGGTGCTGCAGCGTTCTCCAAGTTTGAAGGATGGAGCTACTTCGATAGTGTCTACTATTGTTTTATCACTTTAACTACCATTGGTAAGTGGTTTTGAATTGTTTTTTGAGAATAAATTAGACATTTGTTAAACTCTGTATTGAACTTAGTCACAGTTAACTACTTATTTATTTACTAGCTTTTACCCGCGGCTTCGCTCGCGTCACAAAAGAATAAAAAGTAGCCTATGTGACATACCAATACACACAGCGTCATCTATACCAATACTTTTGTTTTTCCTCGGGAATATCAATTTTTCCGGGTTAAAAAGTACCCTATTATTAAAATTAGAAGTCTAATTCATTCTCATTCATTCAACCCTCAGGTTTCGGAGACATGGTAGCTCTACAAAAGGACAACGCGTTGAACAAGAAGCCATCATACGTGATGTTTGCCCTGATCTTCATACTGTTCGGGCTGGCTATAGTGGCTGCCTGCCTCAACTTGCTGGTGCTACGGTTCGTCACCATGAACACTGAGGATGAAAAGAGAGATCAGGCACAAGCTGAACAGGTATATAACCAGTGCCTTTAGCCAAACGCCACTTTAGCGCTTGTCTACAGAGAGAGTAGAAATCAAAATGTATGGGGATGACATAGACAAGTGTAAAAATTTACGTAAATTCCATATAATTAGGTTTTCTATTCTACATGTAAATAAGCGCTAAATGGCATTTGGCTACAGCTGCTGAGATTGAGGAATAGTGTTAAAGGAAATGAAAATTGTTTCTGCCTCGTTGGCCGAGTGGTCGCAAGTGTGACTGCCGGGCAAGGGGTCTCGGGTTCGATTCCCGGGTCGGGCAAAATATTAATGGTTTTTTTTTAAATCTCAGTTACTACTGAGATTCCGACTGAGACTCCGTACTACTGTACGGAGTCTGGAATTGTTCCCGGTATATGGCAAAAGGCTCACCCCCTATTACATGGGACTCATAACATAAATAGTGTGTAATTTATACTTTTAGTAATAATTATACATGTGGTTAATTGTAGCGTGTAACTAGGTACCTTATTTACTTTACAAAAAATTTACTAGATGAATTGTAATAAAAAAATTGTATGACAAGGCACGGATCAAGAGTCCATTGAGAATTAATTTGTAACATTAAAAAAAACATGAATAGTGAAAAGTGGTTGTTACATTGTACATACCGCAATGTGCACCTCTGCCTATTCCTTCGGGGATAGAAGGCGTGATGTTATGTATGTAAAATAATGTCTATCTGAATTTCAGGGTTTCACCAGCTTTTTGTAAGTGCACAAAGTCAGGAGCTATATTCTCCCTCTCCCTCTTGGCACAACGCCTGTTTTTGAATGGTCCGAACTATCTTATTATATCTTCTTAATCTCCGTGCTGTATTCTCGTTATTCATATTGTATTTTAAACATCGGTGAACCAGATATAAACAGTTAACGTAGCTTACAAGTGTCTGGAGCACCAAAAATTATGCTCGCACCTATCTGATGATATATCAACCTTATAATTAGATTTAAAACTCACGTTATTGTAGTTGAGCGTATAGGCATAGTAGGTCATATATATATTTACTGTTTTATGGGATAAGCCGGTAAACAGCAGCAGGATCACCTGATGGTAAGCAATCGGCGTCGCCCATGTACACCCGAAACACCACGGGCGTTACAAGTGCGTTACCGGGCTTTTAGGAATTAGGAATTTGAGGATTGTGGAGGATTCGCGGATTGGGGAGACTGGAGATGGGGGGTAATTGGGCCTCCGGTAACGACGAAACACAACGCAAGCATTGTTTCACGTCGGTTTTCTGTGAGGCCGTGGTATTACTGCGGTCGAGCCAGCCTATCATGGTTCTCCCACACTTTTTTCTATTTTCTATTATTTATCTAATTCATCCATTGACTACAGGATTGCAGATACAAACTACTACTTATAAAAGCATCGTCTCAAAAAACAAACGGTTTTTTCCAGGCGCAGCAAGTAGCAGTGAGACTAGAAGGCGACGTGATCACGGCGGACGGCGCCGTGCTACGGGGAGTGTCGCGCGGCACACGCCTACCTGCTGACCCCAGGCAGATTACTGCTGGTATGTACAAATTATATTTCTATGTATTTTTTTACCTGAGCAAATGTCACCTGATAGTAAATGATCAGCGTCGTCTAGGGATCCTCGAAGCATCAGATGTGGTATGTCAAGAGACTGTATGAGTTTATTGCTTATCGAATTTTGATATAGTCAGGTAAATTATTTGTTAATAATATATATGTTTTATTGGTCATGTGATGATTAAAATTAAGACAAAAAACAAATGTAACATAATTTGTAATAACTATATTAACATAAAAATATGATGTTTCCAGGAGATACCTCGCTAGTGCCGCTGTATGTAGATGAGGAGTACGCGCCCAGCGTCTGCAGTTGTTCCTGTAATTGCTTCGGACCAAACAAGTAAGTATACTACACATTACAGTTCATACTACTTTGGAAATACATCTTCGCAAATGTGTAATAATTGATCTATATTACTTTTTTCAGGTCAATACCATATCGCGACCCACTGTCGCCGGTACCACCAACCAACATCAGACAAATCAAATCAAAGAACTATCGCGAACTCGGTAGCATACCGCGCTACATTGAAAAATCATCATCGAAGAACCGGTCGCAGTCTCTGCGACTAAATTCAGCCTCAGGCTACTTATACATGAATGCAAAAACCAATGACTTCCAACTAGAACCTGAGGATTTCAGAGAAATGGTCACTAAGAGACGAGAACAGCTCCGGAGAGGCATGATGATGTATGAAATGAGGTGTAATAACAACGAACAGTACCTACATCCCTACAGACATAGTCTGAGCACTCGGCTAGAGACCAGCCCTCATAGTTCCTCGCTCTACTCCATGAACATGAGGTCAGAAAACCGCAGCAACGACCCGCTAGTAGACGATTACGACTCGGAAAAGTCCAGCTACGCGAAAAAGAAACTCATGAAGAACATAGCTAGGAACACCAGTAACAAACGAGTAGAAAACTACTTCTACGACGATGCTGTACTGCATTTCGATGACGAATACGCCTTCGACGGCTCAATACTCTTCGCTAAGAGGAGAAAATCTATAGACAGGAACTGGGAGGACTATACATGTGAAATGCCGCGAACCCACGGACCGGATCAAGTGTCGAACGACGGTAGCTACGGGTACTACCTGCCCGACGACGAGGAGCAGGACCAGTACTTCGTGAACGATACCCTCACGTTCCAACTGCCCCCCCACCGGGCCAGCATATAGTGAAGTGTTGTGATGTGCCAACAAGACTAGTGCCAAGGTAGGTTAGTGTTAGTCTACTAAATAAATGGGCCAATTAAGTAAATAAACGATTAATTAATAGTAATTTTACAATTTTCGCGGTAGCATCCGAGTTTGACAGTTTTAGCTTTTACACATAGTCTATAGATGTCGCGTTTTTTATTATAATTCTATGATATGAGCTTGGCTTCCTTGTAGATATTGTAATATAGTAATATAGGCTTGTCGTGCGGAGCGCTTGGGCGTTTTATTGTGCACTACGTCGGTGTAACTTGTTTGGGAATATTGTATTGAGAATTCTGAGCCCAGGATTGGTGTAGTATGTTTGAAATATTTGTAGAATTCCTATGTCATAAGAATAGGACAGAGTTTCTCAACATGCTTCAGTAGTGAACCTGCAAAATCCAAGTAATGTTTCTTTTTTTTTTTCGCGGACCCATGTTGGGAAACTCTGAACTAAAGTATAGTAATGTTCATTCCTTTGTCAGTATAATAAAACAAGACTGCAATAGAGATGAATGTTCGGATAACTGACCAATCACGTAACTTTGGTAAATGATGTAAGTGATAAATTAATCAGTATTATAATAACTTAGATATTTGTGACTTTGGCTCGTGTGAATGACGGACAATGTCAAAATTTTACCTCTACGTAGTTTTACAATTTCATTTATATCAACCATCCATTGTAAAATCATTTAAAATGTAGGTGTTTTAAACCGATAAAGTTTAGTTAGACTACAGGCGTAATGAGGCCTCCCCCATTACTTATATAATAGTATTTAAGAGTCAAAAACATCTGTCCTGTGGTCTAGCCATCTTATTCGGTCTATTTTAAACGACATGGCAATGAATAACCGACGTAGTGCAAGCGAAATTAAAGTTTAATTTCCTTTTTCGGAATGAATTAGAAGTAAAACTGTTGCGAGATACAATACAATGAAAATTATCGAGCTTATTGATACGAACTCGCTACAGAACCGGAGAATGTTCTAAATAGGCTGTTGAATGTCCTATTTTGGGAAGAAAAGTGCTGAAAATGGTTACATAATTCCACAATCTGTCAGTCACAAAATCGATAAAAGATTTACCCTGAACTTTTCATGGTAAAGAATTTGAGACATTTTATACACAGACCAACTCTATCTGCGTACCAAAAAGGTGGAACTACATCATCACAACCATCTTACTCAAATATTGTAGTTACTCGACACATTTCAATTCAAGCCACAACAGGGGCTCATAATCATGAGCAGTATGCGCCATGAAACGTGGCAATAGATAGCATCGGCTTACCATTTGCGCATCCTACACTTTTTGCGCCAATTGTCAAATATATATTTAGTTAAATAATAGTTTGCGCAAGTAAACATGACTAATAATCGAATCAATAGATAAAATTGTTAAATTTCAATGGTTTATTGCAATATAAATGAAAATGTTCCCAAAATAGGACATATTTCAGCCATTACATTAGCATATATTTTGCAACCATGCTCCCAGACCACATTTTATGACAAAATGGTCCCAAAATGCTATAGTTAATCAACTATTACGTATTATTAAAAATATTCTAGTCAAATGTTTAATTTTAAGTGTTTTTTTCCATGACGATTCCCAGTCATTAATTTATATATTAAAATATTTATTGTAATATGAAATTCCGAATTTCTATATCGCGCCAATGTTTTAAATTATAATTATTATGTATATTCCAATATTTATATATATTCCAGGAATTTATTATCTATGCTGTTAAGTCGCTATAAGCCAAAATTATTGATTTTTCAAATAAGATTTTAATCTTTTTAAAAGACAAGATTTATTGTTGAAAATTATAATGCCAAAAATTAGCAATTTTTAATTCCAATATTTTACAAAAGGAGAAATGTTTTGTATTAATCCGAAATTAATGTAATCTTAAAGATTCAGTTACTATATCTATTTGACAAATTTTATCCAAAAGTATGGTTTTAAAAATCATTAAAAATAACATAACATAACATAACATAACATCACGCCTTTTATCCCCGAAGGGGTAGGCAGAGGTGCACATTTTGCCACTGTACAATGTAACACCCACTTTTCACTATTTATGTTATGAGTCCCATGTAATAGGGGGTGAGCCTATTGCCATATACCGGGCACAATACCAGACTCCGTGCTACTACTGAGAATTATTTAAAAACCCAGTAATACTTTGCCCGACCCGGGAATCGAACCCGAGACCCCTTGCCCGGCAGTCGCACTTGCTACCACTCGGCCAACGAGGCAGAGTCATTAAAAATAATAAAATTGTTATTTGATTTATCACAAAGTGAAAAGGCGCCATTATAAAGATGTTATTATGATTTTGTCATAATAAAAATATATTAAAATATGTATGAAAACTGTTGAAACAGATAAAACAATAAATACTCAAAAGTATTAATTATGCGCAATCGACAAATGCGCAAATGGCAATAGCCTCACCCCCTATTACATGGGATTCATAACATAAATAGTGAAAAGTGGGTGTTACATTGTACAGTACCATTAAGTGCCGTAATGCGCACCTCTTAATGCCTACCCCTTAGGGGATTAAAGGCGTGATGTTATGTTGTTATTAATCACCCCCTATGAAATGGGACTTATAACATAAATTGTATATCATGTAAACCTCTGTCTAACCCTTTATGGATTAGAATGCGTAATTTTATGTTAAATCTTTAAAGTACAAAACTATCATGTTTTGAAATACATTCCAGAATAATTTTGTATCTTTTTACCCGACCATGCAGAGGGTAATGTGTTTATAATCTTTTATATGTAAAAAATGCTCTGTAATATGTCAGTATTAATCAGCTCGCGCGGTGCAAGAAGCCATTGTTTTTAAATTTACTTAAAATTAATAATAATGAACTGAAATGAAAGTGAGTTATATAAAATTTGTAACATATTCTAGTCGAAAATGTGACAACTGTATGTTAAGCGTCTAGTCAAACTAATTTATAATAGTAATGTTAATTTTATAGTTTTATTGTCACTTTGATTGGGGACGAAATGTTGGCATTGTATTAAATACTGAAACAATGACTTTGCCCTAGGCTAGAAAAAGCATAAAGCATAAAAAACAAATAAACACTATAACATTATGTTAGTTGCAGTACTTTTACTATATTCCCCACTACAGTAAAAGCAAGTAAAACAACACAGAAGTGACTATCATCCTTTTATTTTTGAAGATGTAGCAAGAAGCGCACGATGCAGTAAAACTTATCAAATTTTACAATGCTAATAATTCGTATTCAATCTATGATGACTGAACTTATCACGAACCTAACTGTTCAATATAATTATTTACTTATTTCAAGTGAACACAAAAAGGCACTTACCCCAACAACATAATTGAAGATAAACATGTATTTCTGTCGATCAGTGAAGCTTGCTTGTTCCAAAGTATAAATTCGTATGGAGAAGAACAAGCAAGAAACTCCATAACACATTATTCAAAATTAATTCAGTTCTGTCTACCCCTTTGAACAGATAAGTTGGTGAAATGATACCATATATGTGTGTGAATGATTCGTGAGTTTTTTTAATCGACTGATTATTTACTATTATTAATTTATTTAAGCTTACTCTTAGATGCCAAAATTATCTTTTTTGTTAACCCTTTAACTAGTTTTAGTATACATCAGTATTTTATTTGCTGTGATAATTTCGTCTCTAGTATTATTATTGTAATCATAATAATTAAATTATTGTCTTTAAAAGATCAAACAGTATTATTTTAAAAAGACAATGAGATAAATTTCAAAAAGATAAATCATGTATTTAAGCGTTTAGGTCGTTCCAAACGATTTGTTTCAAATTTAAAATGATGTCATATATGTTAAAAATCAACTGAAATAATATGTATATAGTAAAAATAATTATGTCGACTTGTTTTAGATTTTAAGCGAAACTATCTATGATATTAAATAACATGACTGTGCTAAATTTAATGTCAAACGTACTCGAAACATTAGATTTTAGTTCTGATTTTAATTTTCGCTCTGGTAGAGGCGCTAGTGTTGAATTTGGTCTTTTGATCCCTTTACTATTGGCCATTGGTCATAACCTTTGAAAGAGTGATTACACCTAGATGACTTTGTTGCTCACTAGCGCCAAAATAGTATCAAAATGACCTTTGTTGAATAAGATGTTTTTTGACAGTCCTGTATAGTAAGTACATTATTTTTGCTTTATTGGCATTTAATTATATAATGATTTTATTATTTTCTAGTCCAGTTTTTTTTAATATTTTTACCAAAATGACTGATTAATCGTTGTTATTTTCAATAACATTGTATCATTAACAAAATTCCGCTAATTTTATTTATTCTTGACTGTTTTTAAAGGTATTTTAGATTCAAACTTCTATTATTTTTATCGTTGTGTAAATCAAATTATAGTTTTTAGCCATTACAGACAAGATACAATCGCAAAATTTAGCAGAAACTTACAACTTATTTAATTTCTCTTTCGGATATACCTTTTTATATAAAGGCCAAAATGATTATACTGAAAATGTTTCATGTGCGGTTGTTTGTAAACTATAATTATAAACTAATGTATTATATAAACTGTTAAATGGGATACGTGAGGAGTTCTAGTTAATACGCGGTCTGAACTAACTGTAATTTTAAAAAGGTGAAAAATTGTAACATAAAATCGGATTTCAATAAAAAATACATACGAATTATTGTTGTTTTTTTTTGTTTTCTTGGTAATTGGGATGATGACAGGGTATGAAAATTAAAAATGTATTTCGTCCGTAAGTTAGGTAATGAAAAAATATTAGACATGTGTTTTTTTATTTTTTTGTATAATAAAACAATACTTAGACAAAACGAATCAAAATTTAGGTGTGGGGGCTAAAACGTCATTTCTACGTATAAAATGTACATAGAAGTGACGTAACGCAACATTTCAAATCAATATATCGTTGAAAGTATTCGTTTCTGTAAAAAAATAAAAAATACATATCTAATGATTTAAAATAATCTACCAGACGGACATTAAAATAAAAATTAGGCATCTACCCTACTGTCCAAGTTGCATCATTATTTGTCGAATGCATTTTGTATCCTTCACAAACCGTAGACGGCCTATAAATGACAAATGCTTACATCTACTATCTTGCTTAGAAACAGCTTGTAAGTGTGGGAGAGCCATGCTTCGGCACGAATGGGCGGGCTCGGGACCGGTCTAATACCACGGCCCCACAGAAAACCGACGTGAAACAACGCTTGCGTTGTGTTTCGTCGTGTGATTGAGCTTACCAGAGCCCCAATTAAGGGGTAATTCCCCCTCCCTTTCCCCAATCTCCCCAATCCCTGAAATCCCAACAATTTATTTATTTTTTTTATTTATCGGTTTATGCACAACACACAGACAGTACACAGGAGAACACATATATAAATATTTTGGAGGTACATAGGTACTACATATTCCCGAAGGAATCTCTTCCTGCAGTCCTTCGACAGGAAAAACGGAAAAAACAGAGACACTGTGCGTAACATGACATGAAATGTATTAAATAAATAGATCACAATAAAATACATAAACCTATACATACATATGATCGATACACATCAAATAATACACATATTAGAGTATATTACAAATAAACATACAAATATATATATATATATATATATATATGACACTAATTTGAACAAGATGAGGAAAGGTAGTGCTCCCTTACGAGTCTTTTAAAGATTCGGATGGATTTAGAATCACGGATATTAGGTGGTAGGGAATTCCAAAGTCGCACTGCATGAACAGTGAAGGAATAGGTGTAAAAATCAGTATTGTGTGAGACAACAGAAAGATTAGATTTAAGATGAGATCGGGAAAGAGCCTCAGGAGGGCGGGCAAAGGAAAAACGTTCACGAAGGTAAGAGGGATAATCGGGATTAAAAAGTATATTGAAAAGAAGACATAAGATGCGAGTGTTCCTGTGAAGTCGGATTGGGAGCCACTTGAGCCTTTTGCGAAATTCCGAGATATGATCGTACTTTTTTAAACCAAAGGCAAAGCGTATACAGACATTTTGCAAGCGCTCAAGTTTATTTAGAAGCTCCTCCGTGGCATCCAAATAGCAAGCATCAGCGTAGTCGATCAATGGACGGATCAGAGACTGCATAAGGTTGATCCTCGTTTTCAGAGGTAGAAGAGACTGGAGACGCTTCAGCGAATGCAAAGAGAAATGAACTTTACGACTGATCTCGTTCACCTGTTCACCCCACGAAAGGTTAGAGTTAATAAACACGCCCAGATTCTTGGCAACATCAGTGTAAGGGATAACATTGCCATTTAGGATCAAAGGATCAAGGGCAGAGATGCTCAATGCGTTGCGGTAAAACCTACCCCCAATTATCATAGCCTTGGACTTGAGGGGGTTGATTTGCAGGCCAAAGGATTTGGCCCACTCATCGACCCCACTCAGGTCACGGTTCATGGCTTCAATTGCAGAGTCGACCTCTGACAGCTTGAAATGACGGTAAAGCTGCAAGTCGTCTGCGTAGAGGTGGAAATTAGAAGTGATAACCATGGCAACGGTGTTAATAAAAATGGAAAAAAGAACTGGAGAAAGGACACCACCCTGAGGCACGCCAGCAGCGAGGTCACACCAATCGGAAAAGGTATCCTCTAGGCGAACCCGCTGACGGCGGCCCCGGAATAGGAGTTGATCCAGGATAAGGAAGAAGAGGAGAAATTGTTGGACTTAAGGATACCCAACAGGACATCAAAATCTACGGAATTGAAGGCGGAACTGAAGTCCAACAGAACAAGAAGAGTGAGAGATTTATTATCCATGGCCCAGCGAATGTCATCTGTAACTTTGAGCAAAGCTGTGACGGTGCTGTGACCAGGACGAAAACCTGACTGGAAGGAGGAAATGAGATTATTACTGGATAAATAGGCCGTTAGTTGTTTGTGAACAATATGTTCCATGACCTTGGAAAGAAAAGGGAGAATAGAAATAGGTCTATAGTGAGAGGGAACAGAAGGTTTGTTTATTTTAGGCAGGGGAATAACGTGAGCCATTTTCCAGGCAGTAGGGAAAGAACAGGAAAATAAGGAGAAATTAAAGATGTGGGTAAGAATAGGAGTGAGGAGATGAAGAATAGGGATAAACATACGAGAGCATAGTTTATCACTGCCCACCGCTGAGGACTTCACCGCCAACATGGACTTTCTCACGTCATCATCAGTGACACTGCTAAGGACGAACGGAGAACAGGGAGGAAGTGGTAAACTAGAAAGATTGGATAGGGTGACAGATTTAATGGAGCCATCGAGTGATACCGGGGAGAGTGAGAAGTGGTCGTTTAGAACCGCAAGGTCTACGTCGTTGGCATCGGAAACAGGTGATTTACCAATGCCCACAGATCGCAAGAACCTCCAAACGTCGCTTGAATTGTGCTTCTCCAGGTTCTCCTCAAAATAGCGCCTCCTAGCATCTCTACACAGACGACCGCATCGGTTCCGCAGCATTTTGAAATTCGCTAGATTTTCAGCGGAAGGTCTGCGCTTAAGTTTTTGTTTCGCCCTGTCCCTACGACCCATGGCATCTTTAATTACAGAAGTAACCCACGGAGCTGGGTCGTGTTTAATCCTCACACGACGCACCGGTGCGTGTTTATCATACAGATCGTGTATAATCGAGTTAAAAGTGTCAACCTTCACATCAATGTCCCAGCATCAATCACAAGACTCCAGTCAATGAGAGAGACATCATGCTGCAACGCCTCCAGATCCAGGCGCTTGTAACTGCGCAAATTGACAAAGCGAGGTTTTCGTTTAGGAGTGCGGATCCGGTATGATAAATATATTAAATCATGGTAAGAAAATGAAGCAGTCAGCTGGCCATGATCATCAACATGATCAGGTGAGGACACGATCATCAGGTCAAGTAAGGAAGGCGAAGAGTTAGGAGCATGATGAGTGGGTGAAAGAGGAAGTAAACTAAGATTAAAAGAGGTGAGAAGAGATAGGAGTTTATGTGAACGTGAATTTTGCTTCAGAAGGCATGTATTAAAGTCCCCCATTATTACAATATGGTCATAATTAGGGCACAAATTATTTAACTGCATGTCAAGAGCATCAAAATAGTTGATATGGAGATTTGGACTATACAAGACAGCAACTAAAATTTTGTTCATGTTTATTGTGATCTCTACAAACATATACTCCGCCGACTCCGAGTAGGTAGACGGGGACGCACTAATCACGCGGAAAGGTAGGTCGGAGCGGACGTACATGGCGACCCCGCCCCCGCCCTTGCCTGTTCTGTCATTGCGGATTAAAACGAAGCCCGGCAGGACATAGTGCGTGGAAAGGAGAAGGCTTAAGGAATGACTCGGAAATCAGCAGGATATCAAGGTGAGCATTGCTAAAGGATGCCAGAAGATCGGAATAGTGGCCAGGAACACTCTGGGCATTTATGTGAGCGATATTTAAGTTTTTGGGATAAGGCGAAAAAATGCAGGATAGCGAGTCATGCAGAGTGCATGACTGCGATGCCCCACCACCCGCACTGGCACAACTAGACTCGGAAGAGCATGAGAAAAAACTTTCGTTTAAGTCAACAAAATTGTCCATTATAGTGCCAAAAATATAAATAAACTAATAGTAATATTATATCAATAATAAAATACAGAAATATCAAAAATAGAAATAAAAGGCTGTAAGGCTGCTAATTACAAAAAAATTAAATAAAATAAACAACCCCCCAACTTGCAGACATTTAGCATAAAAAGAGTAGAAGAAAAAATATTACAAGTTACGAAAAAATTAAGAAAATAAGCACCTGCTAAAAAAAAGAAAAATAATGTAAAAGTGGACTTACACAGCATAATAATAAGAAAAATGTAACAATAGTATCTAAAACAGAATAAAGGGCATTGACTAAAATTGGTGCCTTTCTTTTTTCTGGCGGCAGTCAATGATTTATGGAAAATATTATCTAGAATGTCATTACAAACGAAATTGTCTATGGGCTCATATATGGAAATCTCAGTCTGGACTGAGTTATGAGCGTTGAAAGGAGCTGGAATCAAACATTTTACTTTCGTTTTTTTATTCAAATTATTCATATTTTTGTCACAATTCCTAACTTCAAATTGCGCGCCACTGTACGCTGGGCACCGAAACACCAAATTACACCACAATATATCCATATTGCCAGTCGCTAATTTTTATCAGCTATTTTCTCTCAGTCGATAACTTGTGGGATGCTTCTAGGAGTTGTGTCATGAAGCTTCATGAGTGTTAGCTGTGGTACTATTGGTGGGTTGAGTAGTTGTAGCCGTCCAAACATCTAATAAAGTATTTTTTTGCCGTTGACTCCTGGTGGGAGATCTCTCTCATCTACTTTATAGTTAGCATAATCTTTTGAAGAAAGCAAACCGTCGACTTTGTAAAGTGATGGACTATACGTCAGATGAGCGCATAATTTTTTCATATAATGTGATCATTCGAAATGCATTACTTTGTGACTGAATGACGATGTCTTTGTACAGAATCTTATGGTTTTTTTTTTTTTTTTTTTTTTTTTAAGGGGGGAAAATCATCGAATGACTGCTCCCGCCTGGGTGAGGCGGAAGGGAGTGTCAGACTCTTACTGACTAAAAACCACCCCGTTCCTTCTCCTGCACGTCGAGCCGGAGCCCCGGTTACCCGTTAGGTTCTCCGCGACTCCGAATCGGCATCGGCCCTATTGGGCCCCATCTGTGGTGGTCTGATGGCTCTTTGAGGCGCACGCGGAACGCGACGCGCCGTACGCTCGGGTCTGTTTCTGGTCGGACGGGGAGCCACCCATGCTCGCCGTCCGCAGGCCCGCGCTTACGGTGGCCGGAGATCGTCCCGCGATCCCCGACGCCCGGTGTGTCCTTCGCGATGGCTGGGTTGCGAGGAGGCAGCGCTTCGCTGCCTCACGCGTCCCGCCTCCTCCTTAGCCAGCATGACTGCTTCGCAAAAGGAGGAGACGGCATCCCAGTCCCCCTCGCTCCGCATCATGGCCTGAACTAGGCCCGGACGCGAGAGGTCTCCATCGCCGATCACTTCCCTGAGGGCACGGCGGTGCTCAGCCCACGCAGGGCATTCCGCAACAGTGTGTTCCACCGTGTCCTCAGGGTGGTCCTCGCAGTGATGACACCCGGGCGTTTCCTCCCGCCCCATCAGACACAGGTACCTCCCGAAACTTCCATGTCCGGTGAGGACCTGCGTCAGGCGGTAGGTGAGGACGCCGTAGCGTCTCTCAAGCCACTCCTCAAAGAGGGGACTTACCGCTGCAATGGCAGCGAGCCCAGCCCTCGGTTGCGACAGTCGTTGCTGCCATTCCGTCATGAGATCGCGCCGGAGCTCATCCCGCCACGCACTTATCTGGCGCGGCAGCGGAGTTTCGCCCCGGCGACGTGCCTCCGCGCGCATGCGATACACGCGCGCGAGCACCTTCGCCTCCAGATCCCACGGCGGTAATCCGGCAAGGAGGTTCGCCGACTCCCCAGAGATCGTGCGGTATCCGCGGATCATTCGGATCGCCATGACCCTCTGTGCCATAAGCAGCGCCCGAGCGGGCCGCTGCAGCAGGTTCGGCGCCCAAACAGGGGCGCCGTAGAGGGCCATGGACCGCACGACCCCGGCGTATAACCTCCGGCAGGAGGCGTTTGGCCCCCCGAGGTTGGGGAGGATGCGCTTAAACGCAGCCCCCACCCTCGCCAACTTTGGAGCCAAACGTCGGAAGTGCTCCACGAAGTTCCATCGACTGTCGAGGACGAGTCCCAGGTACTTCATCGCCGTCTCGACGCCGATGGTAACCCCTCCCGCCATTATTTGAGACCCACCAGGAGGTGGCGCATTCCCGCGGCCATGAAAACACATGGCCTCGGACTTGTGGAGCGCCACCTCGAGTCCCAACTGCCGGATTCTCTCAACGACTGTCGCAACCGCTGTCGCCATTAAATCGGCCGCCGCCTGGTGCGACCTCCCGTGCGCTAGCACCAGCGTGTCGTCGGCGTAGCATATCATGCTAACGCCGTTCGGGAGGTCGGTGCGCAACACCCAGTCATAACCGATGTTCCACAGGAGCGGCCCCAGAACCGAACCCTGTGGAACACCGCGTGACATCTCTCGCCGGTTCCACTCGCCCCGGTGACCGGGGTAGATGACGGACCTGTCCGTCAGGTATGCCTCGATTACACGACGGAGGTAGGTAGGCACCCGATGATATCGGAGTGCCTCCAAGATGCAGCTCCAGGGCAGGGAGTTGAAGGCGTTGGCGATGTCCAGAGACACCGCCACTACGACCTTACCCCTGGACACTGCAGTCCCCGTCGTCCGGTCCCTAACGCGCATGATGGCGTCCACCGTGGAGCGCCCTCTGCGGAAGCCGAACTGGCCGTCCGATAGGTCCGGCCCAATATCCGTCAGGTGCGCGACGAGGCGGTTCGAAATGATTCTTTCGAAGACTTTCCCCACCTCGTCGAGCAGCACTATGGGCCGGTACGCGGACGGAGAGTCCGCAGGGCGCCCCGTCTTCCGCACGAGGACCAGTTTTCCCGCTTTCCAGAGCAGCGGGAACTGGCCTCTCTCCAAGCATGCGCTGTAGAGACCGATTAATCGAGGCCTGAGAGCCTCTGAGGCCAGGACCCATGCTTTGCCATGCAAGCCGTCGGGTCCTGGGGCGGTGTTCTTGGCGCCCATCCGGCGCACCGCCGCTCTCAGTTCTGCCTCGGTCACCTCTGGGACGATGTCGTCGTCGTCGTCGCTATAGCCCGCGTCGGGCACCGCAGGGGGCGGAGTCATATACGGAGGGGTGAAGCCCCTCCACAGCCGGGGGAACAGGGCGCCAATTACCTCCTCAACGACCTCTGGCCGGAGACTCTGAGTGAGCGGGGGAGCCCAAGCGCGAAGCTTGTCGCGTACCATGCGGTACGGGCGTCCCCACGGGTCTCTATTCAGAGTCCCCAGCATCTCCCGGCGGGCCTCCTCCTTGGCCCGCAATATCTCCGCCTTGAGGATGGCTTTCGCCGCCCTGTATCCCTCATACAACTCCGCCTCTCTCGCCTCCGCATTTGGAGGACGGAACAGAATCTTATGGTAGATGTAGATTAAAGTATTAACTGTAGTTAGATTAGTTACTAATCGGAAGTAAGTCGGGAGAAGTAGACAGAAAAATGATTTTTTCGTGTTTTGACGACTATTACTACTCAATCCGCTACCGACGCCGCGGCTGACAAACATGGCATTTCATGATAGGGCTCAGTAAAGTATTTTGCGGGTTTTTGACTGAGAGGAAATTGATCATGAAATCTGTCCGGTTTATGGCCTATGATCATCTGTCATAGGCCATAAACCGTATACATATAAAGTGAACACGCTAGCCAATCAAACGAAATGTTTTTTTTCCTTCAGCAGTGGTCAGTTAATGGTTCACTCTGTTCTGATTCCGTGGCCTTAAAACAAATAACTAACAAAAAAAAAAATATTATAAAAGTCCACAATAAGCTTTATTATATTCCTTGAAATCGTCTATAAACATTTATTACAAAATATTTCTGACAAGTAAATGAAGAAATATGCGTTGTGTACGGTCACCATCAACAAAATCACAGGAATTATATAGCACTATTTTCACACCTTTGAACTGATTTAACTCGGTTTGGACTGTGTTTTTGATTAAGACCCCATACATTTTTTTGTTTGTAATGTTATTCTGCATCAGTTTATCCACATCCGATCAACTGCCGCGAAAAAATGAAAAGGCACCACGCTCCATACAAATTTGGTCATTGTCATTACCTAATTAAAAAAGAAACTAACAAACTTAGGTAGCATTAACAAAACGCAACATCATTAAACGACAGTGACACAGATGACATTTGACAGATTGGTTTTGAAATGAAAAATGAAAGTGAATGTAGGTGTAAGTAAACACAAGGTTGGTAGCGGTGAAGGTTACGCACGTGCTTTTGTCGTTTTCCTACGTTTGTTGACTATTTTAGTGATCCCCCTCAGTGTGAACTGAAATCCTTTAAGTTCTGTGTTGTCGTGTTGTCTAATTAACTGTGTCCGTAAGTTTTATCTCGGTATTGGTAGTTTTAAGTAAGTTTTTCCACTTGTTTCCTCTTCCTACTTTTTACCCCCAAAATGGACGAAGAGAAGCCACCCGATCCTCCCGATAAATCGCCGGAATACGAAACTGAAACAATTCTGACCATTACCCTTCCTCCCAATACAACACCAAATTTTGAAAGAATGGACTTAGAACCCACCAACAGTCGGAAACGACATGCAGGCTCCCCTCCTATCTCCATGAATAATCCTCCAAAACTGGCGAAAAGTGTATACGGTAGACAGTGTTATACGGCCAGGGATAACCCTCCGTATGTAGTATATGTGTCCCTTAAGGACGCTCAGACGTCTGGCACCACACTACACCCGGTTAAGTTCGGAATGTTTCTTATGAAACAAAACATTAACAATGTTAAGATTGGTGGTGTTAAACGTCTGGGAAGGAACCGAGTTTCGGTTGAGTTTGTGTCGCACCAGGATGCAAATAGTTTCTTGGTGAATAGTATGGTGGCTCAAAGCTATGTTACCTCAATCCCTCAATTCAATGTAACACGAATGGGTATTGTGAGGGACGTCCCTGTTGAATGGACAGAGGACGAAATCATTGGAAATATCAAGGTTCCCAACGGCTGTGGGGCTGTGATAAAGGCAAGGAGGATGAATCGCAGAATCACTTCAATAAACGGTACCGAATGGAAACCTACCCAAACTGTAGTGCTTACCTTTGATGGCCAAATCCTACCCAAAAAGGTATTTTGCTTTTACTCAGCACTTCCGGTAGAACTGTATGCATATCCTACCATACAATGCTATCACTGTTGTCGTTTTGGACACACCCGCACTCTCTGCCGCTCGAAGCCGCGTTGTTTCAGGTGTGGACAGGACCATCCAGGTGATGGATGCCAGACTTCAGCCGATACTGCCCATTGTATTAATTGCAATGGCAACCACTTTGCCAATGACAAAGCATGCCCTGAATTAGGACGCCAGAAGAGCATCAAAGCTTTGATGGCGGAAAAATCTATTTCGTATATGGAAGCAAGCCAGGTTTTCCCTATGGTTAAAAGGTCTTATGCTGAGGTTTCAAGGTCAGTCAACCTTATAGATTCGTCTCCTAATAAATCACCATCCCAACAAAGAGTGTCCTATAAAAAAACAGTTCATCTCAAACCTAAGTCACATGCCCCCCTTTCCCCCAGCTATGATAAGAAGGCCCATCAGGCCCTTATCCAGGACTACTCTTACTCCCCATCCAAAAATGGTTGCGCTTTCCCTATGGAATCCGGAACCAACATTCGTAGCTCCAAAAACATACTAAATATAGTTTCTGATACGCTCATGGCAGTTCTATCAAACCCTGCCCAAAATGTACCTGACCACGTGGCACACAAGCTTTCTACAATTTTAGACTATATTTGTAAAATTCCTACCTCTAACACTGCTTCAGTGGAACGTGAGGAGTACTCTTCCCAGGAAGAGTGACTTACTCCACTTAATTAACAAATTTAAACCATCGATTTGTGGCATTGCTGAGACATGGCTTCGACCGAATATTAATTTCGGGATCCCGTGTTTCAGTGTTGTCAGACATGACAGATCTGATGGTTATGGAGGTTGTGCTTTGTTAGTTAATAACAAAGTGCCCTTCACCCAGATCCCTCTACCCTTCGTTGGCGATGACATCAATGTTGTCGCTGTTAAGGCTGAGGACATAAATATATTTGTATTTTATATTGCACACCCTCATGTTAATCACATTAGGTTAATTAAAAATCTGCTATCCGTGGTAAGTGGCCCATTGCTTGTAATGGGTGACTTCAACTGCCACCATTATAGATGGGGTTCAGATATATGCGATCTAATGGGTAATGAATTAGTGGAGATGCTGGACGAGCTCGACTTGTGTGTCATTAATGATGGCAGCCCTACTCGTAGGTCTGCATTTGGTCAAAGAAACAGCTGTGTTGACTTGACCTTCTGCTCGCCTGCTATGGCTGGCATGCTAAACTGGAGTTGTTTAAATTTGTCCTATGGTAGTGACCACTATCCCATCATAATTAAAAATCCTTCAAAATCCATTCCAGATAAACCCCTTCCCCCCCTATTAAAATATCGTTTAAATTCAGCAGACTGGGATCTGTTTTCAAAACTATTAGACCACCGTATTTCTTCCCTTCCACCAGTAAATACCGAGAATGCTTTGGAGTGCTTTTCTAAATTTTCGGACCTGATAGCTTCTACAGCTGAAGACTGCTTTCCGGTGAAAAGCACACCAAAAAGCAAAATTCCTTCTCCTCCATGGGGGATAGTGAATGCACTGCCATGATAGGAGTAGGAATGAAGCTGAAAAGACATATAACCAAGATATGAACCTGGAAAATCTCCTAAGTTTCAAGCGAATTTTGGCTGAGTCAAGAAAATTGTTCAAAAAAAAGAAAAGACAGGGGTGGCAGAGATTTTGTGGTTCCCTAAGCCCATCCACACCAATATCCACAGTTTGGCAGAGAGTAAAAAATTTTAGGAACTCCACCAAACCTCCCTCTATCTCCACTCTACCCGAATGTCTGAATAACAATTTTCTTAATAGTATTGCCCCAACATACGTTCCTAGTGCAGATGAATGCTGCCTGAGTTCCTATGAGATCGAGAGACCCGAGATTCATGATCCACTCGATTTGGAGTTTTCATTTGAAGAGCTCCAAACTGTGCTCAATCATGTAAAGGACTCGGCACCAGGAATTGATGGGTTCCCCTACTCCTTCTTAACTAAGGCAGGAACCAAAACGAAACAGTACTACCTTGACTTAGTCAATTTTTGCTTTACGTCAGGCTATATTCCTCCTACATGGAAGGTTCAGGTTATTATGCCGCTGTTAAAACCTGGCAAAGATCCTGGTGACCATTCGTCGTACAGACCTATTGCCTTATCGTCCATACTCATTAAATCATTTGAACACCTCATCAAAAACCGACTTGAATGGTTGGTAGAAAGCCAGAGGCTGCTTCCGGCGACTCAGTTCGGCTTCAGAAAGGGTCTGGGTACGGCTGACAGTGTAGGTACTCTCACGTCAGCCATCCGACTGGCCCTTAGCGCAGGAGTCGTTGGTCGCGGTTTTCTTGGACATCTCAGCGGCCTATGATTCTGTCCTCTTACCCCTTCTCAGGCAGAAACTGCATCAGCTGAGAATTCCGAGTAGAATCTGCCGAATAATAGGCTGCATCCTTTCCGATCGTACCCTCCAATTGAGAACTCCTGAGGATAACCCAGTACAGAGGTCCTCCTGGAAAGGTTTACCTCAGGGGTCAGTCCTTAGTCCCATCCTTTATAATATTTATACATATGACCTCCCCTCCTGTTTAAATTTTAACTGTAATGTCCTTCAGTATGCTGACGATATCGCACTAATGGTTACCAACAGCTCTATAACAGACGCTGCTCACTCCATCAATGTCTCTTTGGCCTCATTAAACCAATGGCTACTTAATCACGGGTTATCTTTAAGCGCCCCAAAAAGCTCAGCTATCATTTTTACACGCAAACGACGCACTCCAGATGTTTGTATAGAGATAGACGGTCAGGCTATTCCGATCAAAAGCAGTGCTAGATTTTTGGGAGTTTATCTCGACTCAAAGATGTCTGGGGTGGACCACATAAACACCGTAGTTGGAAGGTGTGAACGCTCAGTATCCCTACTCAGAGCCTTGGCCGGGGTTTGGTGGGGTGCCCACTCTTACTCATTGAAGCTCATCTACAATGCATTGGTCAGAAGCGTAATGGACTATTGTTGCTTCCTTATTGTTCCTTGCAATAAGGGTGCATTAAAAAAACTAGACTCCATTCAGGCCAAATGCCTTAGAATAATTATTGGAGCTATGAAATCATCCCCCATAAATGCTCTTCAGGTTGAATGTGTAGAGCCTCCCCTCAACCTTCGAAGACAATACCTGGCAGACCGTTTCATTTCAAAAGTTCTCTCCCTCTCATCACATCCTCTGATTCCTATCCTGGAACAAATCCACTGTTCTTTTAGCTCCTCTTCCTATTGGAATAATAAACCCGTCCCTCCCGTGATCGTCAGGTACAGAGAACTTAAAAACCTCTCTGCACCTATCAGTCAATATCCTGTACTCCCGGTTTTCTCTTCCATATATGAGATTATTCACTTCAGGCCAAAGCTGATTCTAGGACTTGGCATCTCGAAATACTCGGCGAATGCTGCGGGTGAGTTTGGACGCGCCTTGAGCAGATTCTGGAAGGGCTGGAATGTTTTCTTCACGGACGCGTCTAAACTATCCCGAAACGGATGTACAGGAGTAGCAGCGTACTTCCAAAATTCGAAGATCGCCCTTCTTTCCAAGTGCCCCCCGGAAACATCTGTCTTCACGGGAGAATGCATTGGCATTCTGGAATCAGTCAAATTTATTAGAGCGCACAACCTTAAGAATTCCATTATTTTCTCTGACTCCCGAAGTAGCCTACAATCTCTCAACCAAGACCAGCTCCACACCCGAACCCATAGCAGTTTGGTTGTAGAGATAAAGGCGCTTCTTTTTTCCTGTTACAATGATGGCATAAATATCGAGATCGCTTGGATCCCTGGCCACTCTGGCATACGTGGTAACGAGTGTGCGGATTCGTTGGCCAAATTTGCGGCCTCGAACGATGTCGAACGTCAACACTACGTTGTGTACGGATATGACATACGTGCCGATACCAAACACAAGCTGTTTGAGTCATGGACTGCAGTGTGGGTGGAATCTTCCAAGCATAAAGGATCCTACTATGCGGGTGTCCAGCCGGGCATCCGACGGAAGCCTTGGTTTTCCAAGTACCCTAAGCTTACCCGTCACACTATTTCATCCTTGTGTAGGCTCAGACTCGGCCACTGTAGTAGTCCGGTCTTCCTCAACAAGATCCGCGTTCGTGACAGCTCACTGTGCGAATGCGGCCTTGACGAGGGAACTTTAGATCATATATTTTTTTCATGCCCCTTAAACTCCCAATCCTTTGACCTCTATCAAAAACTCCCCAGTATCCAAATCCCGCTTCCAATCAGTTTCCACCTCCTTTTTACTCACTTTTCCCATAAATTAATCCATTGTTTAAGTAAGTTTATCAATGAAAATGGGATTAAGATATGACGGTGTTCAATAATGTAAATGATGTACATACTTCTCTGTTTGTATTGTGTATGTCCCCTCAACTATTTTCTACACCTCTGTATATATACAGTAAAATAGTTGATAATAATTATATGTTCACTAACCCAAATGTTTTGTCCTTTCAGCTACTAACAACTAAAAACTACCATAAAGTTAATTTCGACGGTTCATTAAACTACCGTCATCACTGGACACTGGCAGTATAGTCGACAAGATCACTTTGGAGACTCGTTTGCCAAAGAGAGAAAAAAAAAAAAAAAAAGTAAACACAATGTTTATCAACGAAATCGTGACATACCGGCAAAATAAAAACTTAAATATAAAATTATCTCAAAATTGTTGACATTTAATAAGGCCAATGGGTACAAAGTCCACCACCAGGGTCTACAAGAATGAATAAAAAAGTGTAACCTCGTATATGAAGTAGCACTTAGTTGTTGTTACGTCGACGCGCCTTCCTTGGGATTTTGGTCTCCAAATCAGTAGTCGTGCAGGAAGGCGAGCCGGGACCAACTGCCACGGGAATGTCGGGTCCAGAGGAAACAGGTGGAAATCTGACAACAAGCTCCTGCAGTTGCGCCATGGACTCAATCTTATGGCGGGACTTATCCGGCGCGATGATAACAATCCTGCCCTCCACAGTCCAGCAATTTGTCTGGCCGAAATGTTTGCGGGCTGCAATAAAGGACCGGTGTCTCAGTTGCGTTAAAAACTCGGAGATTGTGATGCCAGTGCCCTTCAGCGACTTCTTATTATCCCAGACGAGATGACGGTGTTCGGTCGTGTAGAAGCGCACAAGAATCGGTCTAGGACTGCGGCTAGAGGAACCCAGTCTATGACAAACATGGATATTCCCCTTATGCAGCTCAGTCAAGCCCATCCGGTTGCACAACACGTCCACAACAACCTCACGCAGCTGCTCATTCTTGTGCTCAGGGACGCCATGGACTAACAACACCTTACGTCGCATCGCAGTCTCATGTTTGTCGTGACCCAGCATCAGCAACTCAAGCTGTGACTTGAAGTTCGCCACTGCCTGCAGCACAAATTTCTTGAACTCCATATAATCCAAGTGCAACGACTCCAAATCAGCTGAACCAGGCATTGCTGCCGAAACCTTCTCCAGTTTGTCTTCATAGGCAGCCATTCTTGATGTCAAAAAGGACTGCATGACCTCCAAGTTAGCGGCAAGTTTGTTATCCATGATGGTGTGGTACTTGGATGATGTAGTGATGGTGCGAGAGACTTGATAACGATTATCCGCAAGGAAAGGGGGGTCAATGACACAGTTAATGTAGTTTAATACATTAAATGTCACCTTTAGCCAATTTTAAAATAAATAAATATCACAGCACACAAAAACAATGTCAACACTGTGTCTACCCTCACAAAAAAAGTAAAACAATCCTCAAATTCCTAATCCCCAAAAGGCCGAACACACTTGTAACGCCTCTGGTATTCCAGGTTTCCATGGGCGACGCCGATTGCTCACCATCAGGTGATCCGTATGCTCGTTACCAGGCTCATCACATAAAAAAAAATCAATGAAAACTGTCCACCAATCCTCCAATCGTTTTTGACGAATGCTTGCATTTGTCAAAAATGACGCATCATGGTCAGTAGGCCTTCAAACTCTTTATAAAGTTATGTGATTAGCCATGGTGATGTCAAATTAGAATAGATTAAACATCACACTCATTCTTCAGTCTCTTAATAACCCACTAGTTCAGAAACTGGGCAGGAATGCTCTTTCATAAACGTGAAAGTGACTAACAATATTAATTTATATGGAACACTGCCATCTATGATAAATATATAGTAACTCCAGGAATATCACTCACCCTTAATCAAAAGGGGATTTTCTTTAACACTACGCTGCGTTGTTTATTATTTGACCACTAGCCCTTATGTGAGTGACGAGGTACCCGGGTACCTTTGGCATTTTCAAATTTAACGAAAAGTATGTTTTACGCTCTGTAGGTAGCTGTGATTTCTTGAGAGCTCTTAACTATTTATAAATTATATATTTTTTGATGTTTTGACCCAGTCAACTATTTACAACATTTTGTGGAAACTAAAACATATTTTAAACTTACAATAGAGTGACAAGGTACCCGGGTACCTCTTTGTGTTTTGTATGAAAATGAAAAAAAGTATTTCTAATTTCGTGCAAAAATGAAATAAGAATCGTTTATTATAATGTTTTATTTCTATAAATAAATACAAATTATTTGTTTATGCAGAATTAGTACAGCTCTCAAAGCAGGTATTACATGTTGGACGAGTTACTGCATGTTCATCACAAACTGGTTTTTTACAGTTAGTGCAAGCTTTTCGTGTTTTTCTTTGCTTGCGTTTAAGTTCTCTGCATATGTAGCAACTTCCGACGACTGCAACACGCCCTGTAGAATCTCGTCTAGTCTGACTTATAGAAGTTGTAGATCTAGAAGGAATCGAAAGCCTTAGCTCTTGGCCAAGCACGTCCTGCATTGCAGATCTCACATGTAATTTTGATGTCACAATGGAATTTTTTGATCTTTCTTCTATATTTTTGACACACAGTTGTAGACTCAATGATTTCAAAAACTTTCTACGTCTATCACTCGAGACAAATTGTGGGTTATGTTCCATGTAAATGATATATGCTGCCAAAGCTGCAATGTCAATGATATTGTAAAAAAGTGCTAAAGGCCACCGATTCGTTCTGCGTTTTACGGTGTATTCTGCTAACAGTTTATCCATATTGTCCACTCCACTTTTGGTTTTATTATAATATAAAATTATTTCTGGCTTGGCAGTTTCCTTATCACTTTCAATAACTGGTGACATGTGCATTGATGACAACATTATTACTGCTTTATTCTTTTTAGGTACATAGGAGCACAAAGTTGCTTCTTTGCTAAAGGCGAAGTTAGAAGAATAGATCACTCTCTCCTTGTGTGCTTGCATATTTGGAGGAATAAAACGTTTATTTTTTCTTACCGTTCCAACTAGTGTCATGTTCCACAAATTCAAGGAATGAGCCAGTTGAAGAGACGTAAAAAAATTATCTGTAGTTACATTCAGTCCTGAATTTTTATATTTAGCCACGAGATCTAATACTGTGCATTCTCCAATATTTGTTTGACGATTGCCATCACTTGACTTTCCTGTATATATTTGTCCATTTAGGGGGTAGGAATTATTTGCATCACAAGCCCAGAATATTTTTATGCCATACTTTTCAGGCTTTGATGGCATGTATTGAGTAAAGCGAGTACGCCCACGATATCCATATAGCTGTTCGTCAACTGTAATACATTCACGAGGCTTGTACATTTTATTCAAATTTGAAATGAACATAGTCCAAATATCTCGTATAGCGGCAACTTTATCAGCTAACAAACGTTCAAGGCGCGTTACATCATTATCAAACCTTATGAAGCGTAACAGCATTTTGAATCTATCATGGGACATCGCAGCCCGAAATAATGGTAAGTGACTGGATTTCCACAATTCAGTCAAATGCTCTTTATTAGATCTATGTACCCCACTAAAGATTAGAATGCCAAAAAATGCATCCAATTCTTGTTCTGTGAATGGTTTGAATATTTTTTGTTTCGGTCGCTTGCTAATATCAGGGTACTTTTCTATTAGTTTATTATTGTATGCTTCAGTAATCTTAGTCCCTTTCCGATTAGTTTCCCTCAAGATTATGTCACACATTTCATTGGACAATATATTTTTGAATATTTCCATTTGATTGTAAAGTTTACTGAAAGATGTAGCCCCGCCCCGTTGACGAATAATGTTGCGACTACTAGTTTGTGTTCTGGGCAATGGATCAGACAGCCACCGCGTTCCATCTTTTGCAATAAAAATGTTTTCAAAAGATTCCCCTTCAAAACTCGCGTCGGAATCATAAGAGTCGATCTCACTTTCGACTTCAGCTTCTGGCTCAACATCCGAAATTTCCAAGCCACCCTCTTCAACCAAAGGAATATAATCGTGCTCATTATCAGAAGCAACAAACTCACCTTCGTCACTGGAAGATTCAGCTAATATCGCTTGTATTTCTGTTGAATTATATCTTCGAACACGTGATCTTTGTCTAGAAGTACTGGCTCCAATATTCATAATGAAATATTTATAAATTCACAAAATAGAAGTAAACTCGTACAATGCGAACACAGTAAACTGTGAAGTGTAATATCAAGCACGATGCATTGAATGGATTCAAGTGTTTCTTGTGCGCTGATAACCATATACCGCACTCCACTCCTCCCCCGCTTTAATCGCCTCAGATCGTCAACTGTTTAGCTTAACTAAAATGATAATATTTAAAGTGTGGGTAACGTTAAAACAGACCTTTGTTGTTTACATTACGTCTAAACTGTATGAAGGTACCCGGGTACCTCGTCACTTTGATAAAGGTGTTTTATTTGTCACTCACATAAGGGCTAGATGGCATTGTGGTTTTTGACTGCCTCGTTAGTCAAGTGACTGCAAGCGTGACTGCCGCGTCTCTGTTTTGATGCCCAGGTTTCGATTGAAATTAGTAATTTTTTTTCTGTGTTTGAAAATTCTCGTAATAGCACTAAATCTGGAATTGTACCCGGTATACGATTACTCCCTTTGATTTTGTGTTGGTATTGATATGTTTTGCGTTGCTTCGTGTCCCGTAATTTTGTATTTATTTACAAACTGCCTCTTTGGCTGAGTGAGTAAACGGGTCCCGGCTACTTTTACTAAGGACCAAAGCTCCTAAATTTAAAAAAAAATAAGTAGAAGCCTAATCGCCGTACTCGAAACTGACATGGAGAGATATACCTAAGTTCCGACAAAGTAGCTACTTATGTTTTTCGATTAATCCGGAAAAATCCAATTTGTACAGTATCCATTTATGTATAATAATGTGATGTGTGTGTTTGATTTTTTATATTACATAATATCCTATACCTACTGCCTCGTTGGCTCTCAGGTTCGATTCCCGGGTTGGGAAAAGTATTAGTGGCTTATTTAAAAAAAAACCTCAGTAGTAGCACAGAGTCTGAAATTTCGCCCGGTATATGGCAATAGGCTCACCTCCTATTACATGAGACTCATATCATAAATAGTGAAAAGTGGATGTTACATTGTACAGTGGCATCAAATGCCGTAATGTGCACTTCTGCCTAGCCCTTCGGAATTAAAAGGCTTGCTGTTATTTAATATTCTATACTCAATACAGGAAAAACCTCACGTATTTTTTTTTTTTTTGAGGGGCGAAAATCATCCATTGTCTTCTCCCGCCCGGGTGAGGTGAGATGGAGTGTCAGACTCTTACAGACTAAAAACCACCCCGTTCCTACTACTGCACTTCGAGCAGGAGACGACAATGCGTTATGTCCTCCGCGGCTCCGTATCGACATCAGCTCTATTGGGTCCCATCTGTGGTGGTCTAATGGCTCTTTGAAGAGCACAGACCGCGACTCGCTGTACGTTCGGATCTGGTTCTGGTCGGGCGGCGAGTCACCCGTGGTCGCCGTCCGCAGGCCTGTGCTTACGGTGGCCGGAGATCGTCCCGCAATCTCCGACGCCCCAGATAGTCTCGTGACGACTGAAGTCGGACGTGTGAGATGATTTATTTCTTTAAAAAATATATATATTTTATCCCATTATTTATTTAAATTTACCATTATAACATCAAACAAATCAACCAAACCTTTAATTAAAAAACACAATTAGATACACAAAAGGACCATTTATTTCATTCACCTACAAAAAAAAGAAAGCTCGCACAAATAAATTCTCGAATAGCGGATTTAATAAATGCTTAAGTGGGAGCTGTTATTTCTTGAGACTGTCCAAAGAGAATGGAAGAAAAATGGGCGCCACCCCACCCCACCCGGGGGTGGAAGGCTTTTGAATAAAGAAAAGTTAAAATTTTCTTAAAACACCCCCTAACTTGGGAGTCGCCTATCTATCTTCGTTTAAGTATTGGCAAAAATTACCCCCCTTATTGCTGTCTCTTTCACCCAAAGCCGTGTCATTGGTTCATTTTTTAAGGGTGCTGTTGTAGATTATTGCTTGTGTTTTTTAAATGTTTTTTCGTTATAGAAATTGTTTTGTGAATTTTGCTGTTGTACGTCAGTCTGACCAGTAATTTGTCTAATGTGCCTCACATATAAATTAGTAGGTAGGTACCTGGTTGATTCACTCTAACCCAAGGCGGGAGAAGTCATTGGATGATTTTTTTTTTCCCACCTCCAAAAACAAAAAATAAGTCGTCGCTAGTGCGACTGCTAAGCAAGACCGTGAAGCAAACAGTCCCCGGTTACCTACCATGTGTGTTTTTATGGTTATTCTACAAGTTCTTAGCGATAGGACGGTGTCTGAAAGTATACTCGTCCATGCCGGGTCGGTGCAGAGTAAAAGGCTCATGGCTCAGCTGCTCATACATGAGATGGAGTCACCAACTTAGTATAACTGCTACGTTTTTCTGTAATTTTCTATTCGAAAGTTCAAAAGGAATTCGATCGAGATCCGCCATGTCATTTGAGAGAATAATCAGGTAGGTTGTTAGAATAATATAGACCAATGACGCATGAGAATGCTATCGGGCTCACTTCGAAAGTAAGAATTGATAATTAGATACATTAACTATAAACCTTGGTCGAATTATTATCATTATTATCGACTAAACAGACCTAATTATGAATTTCAGTATGTTACTGTAAGGGCACATCGCAACAGGTAGCTAGTATATATGTAGGAGTCATGTAGGGATAGCAAAAACATTGAAACTTTAAGTTCATATTTTTTTTAATAAAGTTATTCAGTCAAATTTTACATAGATAGGTGTGGGCTTAAATCTAAACTCGCCATACTTTAACGTTTGGTGGCGAGAGACGCTCATTGGACATAAACAATTCAATTATCTATCTATCCTATTTATATCTAATCTAAACATCTATATCTGTACATATAAAAAATCGTAGGAAACTGAAACTGTACACTGAATATTTTTTTAAAAGAATGCTTGGGTCGTGATCTACAGTCGATACCGAAACCGTTCCTGCTCCTGCATTGCGAGCCGAAGCCTCAGTAACCCGTTAGGTTCTCCGCGGCCTCTGGTGTTTCAGGTTTGCTTACCATCAGGTGATAAGTCTGCTCATTTACCGGCTTATCCCATAAAACAAAAACTATTTTTTGTTTTATGGGATAAGCCGGTAAGGAAGAGGTTTGGGTTCAGTTCGCGAATTTGTTAAATATCTATATATTTAACAAATTCGCGAACTGAACCCAAACCTCTTCCACTGCGGTCACTCTACTAAAGACTCGACAAACAGACAAATGTTTATCTACCTCTACAACATAATTTAGAAATAAATTGTGAAAAGTGGGTGTTACATTGTACAGTGGCATTGAGTGCCGTAATGTGCACCTCTGCCTACTCCTTCAGGGATAAAAGGCGTGATGTTATGTTATGCATTATAAATAACCATATAACACTTAAAATGATAGTCTATCTAACCATTTTACTTCAAAAGGCGTTTATTCTAAACCCTTTCATTAAGAAATTTCTTTTAAACGAGCATCCTATAGAATTACAGAGCATTTTAATTAAAGAAATCTTCCATCTTGCTTGATCTATTCATTTTAATTATAGACCAAAGGAGAGTTTTGTATAAAAAATATTTCCATTTTATTTATGAGAGATATCCTCTATTAATAGTCTTTTGTTTAATTATTGATTGTTATGATTGGTTCGGCGGTGGTTGGAGCGGCTGTCAAGCAATTATTGATGCCGGGTTCTTGGGTGGGGTAAAGTAGGTATTAGGGATTTTTTGGTTTAATTAAAGTTTCTTTGTAATAACACGTTATTTGAATGTGAATCCAATCCAAAACCTTTAGTTGATAGCGCAGTGGCTGGGCAACTGTCTGCTGTCCAATGTTTCGTGGGTTCAATTGTTGTTCAGTGTCTTGATACCATGTTTGGATGTGAAATTGTGTGTTTGTAAACGCACACATGACACAGGAGACGATCTTAGTATAAAACCACGTCTTTTAGATACAAATATGGGCTCTATTGACTCAAAACAATGCCTAATTCCTGTTCCGAAAATAATGTACAAAAAAGAATGGTACTATTCTTCTTTGCTTTACCTTAAACTGTCAAACACCGCGAGGACACCGGTGACTGCAACCTATTGTTCTTTAATTGTATCTATAATGGCGGTACTCAAAGATTAATTCGTAAAAATAAAAAAAAAACTACACACTTATCTCTTTCTCTGCTATCCCTACAACTTCGCAACTGAAAGTTGGACCGATTTAAGTTGTTTCAAAACTGAAAACTTCACGAAGTACGCCGCTGAATTTTTACTCACTTTCACCATTTTTTTGTGTGCAATAGGGGTACCTATATAGGGTAGGTGTACTCTAATATCTTAATACTTTTAACGTTTTTAGTGTAGGTACTTTCAAAATTTTCAAAAGTTTTATTTAAAAACTTTTTCGTTTTTGGTAAGGGTAGATTTTTAAGTGATTTTGAACGTTGTATTTGAAAGTTTAATTTGTTTAATAACGCTCTTTTAAATGCAAATGTTTGTCTTTCTTTACTGCTGTAGCGAGAGATTTTTTGATATGTACTTATGGTTTTTGTACATCCACATAGCTATGATGCCTTGATAATGCTATAGCTATTGTCATACAGTGTTATACAGTGTTATTTCTAAAATGAACCGGTAAACAAGCTGGCGGATCACCTGATGGTAAGCAGTATCTAGCACCTGGAATACCAGAGGCGTTACAAGTGCTTTACCGGACTTTTTGGATTAGGAATTTGAGGATTCAGGGATTGGGAAAGAAGGGAAGGGGAATTGGGTCTCCGGTAACCTCACTCACACGATGATACACAACGCAAGCGTTATTTCACGTTAGTCTTCTGTGAGGCCGTGGTATCACTTCGGTCGAACCGGCCTATTCGTGCCGAAGCATGGCTCTCCCACACTTAAAACTCTTCCACACTGTAAACGCTCATAATACATACAGCTCCTGATTAATTTTGATAACTACACATGTGCATGACAGCTGAGAAGATGATAGATCATAAGCATCATTCTGGTTCATGATCACCCTCTGTATTAATACTAGAATTGAAAATCAAAATCGATTACGAATACAAAAACTTGTTTTTTTAAAGATGAAGATAAAGATATTTTTTATTTGCATCGATTAAATCGACTACCTACCGAATCAAGTGGAATCTTGGTCTACAATACGTATATACAACTATTACATCAACATCTTTCATGAAATCAATGAATAGGTAACTATAATTTGGAAAAAAGTGAAAAAAAGCACTCATATTACGAATACCTACTTCTTAAACTGACTGAGTTGTAAAATTATCTTTTAAATTCTTCAGAATAACGTAACATCCAATTCACCCATAAAATAAAATACACACAAATAACAAAGAAAACCGACCAACCGTCTAGGTTTTAACTTTAAAACATCGTCTCAAGCGAAGGGTCCAACATTTGTCGGCTGAAGACTCAAGAAAATTATTTTATTTTAGCAAAATTGAAACTGTTTCAGCTATTTTCTTGTACAAATTTTAATATCTGAGGAAGATACAGCTAGGCTATATTTATATTTTTCCTCCACCCTACTTCTTTTGGCGATTATTATTCTGTATTCCAATGGGCTCGGTGGGAGGCCCCCCACCCCTTCAACTCTTTCCTTTTTGCTTCTTAAGTCCATCTTGAGACAGCACAGCGGTTGGTATAGAGTTGTGTTTATGTGTTTTTTTATTTGGTCAGTTATTATGTTTAGTTTCGTTGTCATTTTAATAGTTGTAATTGTAATTTGACTGCCTCATTGGCCGAGTGGTCGCAAGTGCGATTGCTGGGCATGGGGTCTCGGGTTCTCGGGTTAGATTACCAGGACAGACAAAGTATTACTCAGTTTTAAAAAAAATTCTCAGTAGTAGCATGGAGTCTGGAAGTGTGCCCGGTATATGGCAATAGGGTCACCTACCTATTACATGGGACTTATAACATAAATAGTGAAAAGTGGGTGTTACATTGTACAGTGGCATTAAGTGCCGTAATGTGTACCTCTGCCTACCCCTCCGGGGATAAAAGGCGTGTTGTTATGTGTTTAATAGTTGTAGTTAGATATAGTACATTGTTACTAACATATTATAACTATGAAAAAGTATAACGTCTTTAATTATAAGATTAAATAATAATGTCGACTGCCACTATTACATTACTAACAAACCATTTCTAATTACAGGATCGATCATTGCTAATTTGTTATAGTAGCATTAACATTCGATTGTTAGCGTAGCGAATGCTACGCCCTGCTACACGTCGGCGTACTAAGCGCTACGAACCTAGTGGCGTAGCACAGCTACGCTTCCAATGTATGACGCACCCGCTACGATTATTTGAAGACGGTACTACATAATTATGTGCTACGAAGCGTAGCCGTAGTAAAAATTTTCGTCTTCAGGAACGAACATAAATATCACCATAAAATCATCGTAAAAAATACACAGAAAACAACTCCACCCCATTCCAATTCTCTGCTTCTGTCATTTACCCCTTTTACTGGAAAAACCGTGGCACCTACCCGGAAGGGGTTCGATATTTAAATATAAGAAGAACACCCCCTTTTTTCAAGGGAGAACCTTCCCCACCCCTTGGATTTATGGATCTGGCCCCGAGTGGTGCCTAATTACTTATCTTTGAGAATACAAATCAATCGCGAAGGAAAAACCCTTTTGGTAGGAATCTCACAAAATGTAACACTTAAATATTACTTAGAGTGATATTAACTGTGCTGTTGAGACGAGATTAACGGTTTGTTTAGTTAACCACACAATCGTTGGGTTAACTGTTAACCGCTGTTAGTGATTCTGCGGTAATGGGGGCCTCTGTTTGCAATTTTAGTTTATTGAAGTGTGATAATTTATGTTAGAAGGAACATTGAAGCTTTTAAATAATATATTACTACGTCACTGCCTCGTTGGTCGAGTGATCGCAAGTGCGACTGCCGGGCAATGGGTCTCGGGTTCGATTCCCGGGTTGCGTAAAATATTACTGGGTTTTTTAAAGAAAATCTCAGTAGTAGCACGAAGTCTGCAATTGTGCCCGGTATATGGACATAGGCTCACCCTCTATTACATGGGATTAATAAGATAATTAGTGAAAAGTGGGTGTTACATTGTGTAGTGGCATTACATCTTCGGGGCTAAAAAAGGCGTGATGTTATGTTATATTATGTTATTCCTACGTTACTTAAGTATGGAAAGAAAAAGAAAGTAGTATCTTAACTCGTCGAGTACCGTATTTATAGACACAATTAAAGAACAATAGGTTGCGGTCACCGGTGACCGCTTGGTGTTTGACAGTTTAATATTTGTTAAATTTATTTGTGAAAATATTGATCTATTGGAAACATCTTATATACTATTATAATTATAAAGCGGAAGAGTTTGTTTTTTGTTTGTTTGTTTGAACACGCTTATCTCCGTAACTACAAGTCTGATTTGAATAATTCTTTTTGTGTTGGATAGCGCATTTATCGAGGATGGCTATAGGCTACGACCAATGGGAAGTAGCTGGTATTATATAAATATGGTAGTATTTTACTCGCGATTTGTAGCCTGTCAGTATTTTCGAACCTATATAATCATGAAACATTCAAGAAATTATGAGCTTACTTATTTTTAAAACAATATATCAGGCAATTAGGCAATCCTCCTCTGCTCTTTATTCTATGAAAACTTTGTGTGTTAAAGTAATACTTTGAATGATATTAAGTTCTACTGATATCTAACTTATACACAGCGTTGCGTCGCCGTTGTGTTGTTGTTTTCATTGCCTGGCTTGAGTTCAATCTCGGATGACCATTTTCGAAATTCATAGTATTAATGTAGGGGTACAATGGAAACGGATGTATTAAGTTAGCATCAATAGGGATGATGACAGGGTATGAAAATTAAAAATGTAATGTATTTAGTCGTATAATATAATGATAGACTACTTTGATATTATAATGAATTCAAGTTTAGGAGTGGGGGCTAAAACGTCATCTCTACGTATAAAATTTACATACATAGAAGTGACGTCACGCGACGTTTCAAATCAATATCTTCGAAACTATTCGTTTGCGTAAAAAAATAAAAAATACTTGTCTAATGTTCTTAAATAATCTACCAGACGGACATTAAAATAAAAATTAGTCGTCTACCCTATTACAAATGTGATCAAGTAAGCCGTGTGTATTGCATAATGTGTTGTATAATGTGTTGTTGTGTGTATTGCATATTGTTGTACGCAATAGATGTATTGCGTACAGTATTGAAATATGTATCAGAGACATTGTAGAACATACTTTTTTTAAAAGGAGTAACGAATGGAGTTTCTTGCTCGTTCTTCTCCATTCGAATCTACTTTTTGGAATGAGCACCTAGCTTCACCTAGTTTCACTGACAGACTGACTGACAGACTATTATTTATTTTGTATTTGTTGACGTTTCAAAAGTACCAAACTATGGTTTAATTGAAATAAATGCTTTGACTTTGACTTTGACTTTATTAAATTAGCCAACGTTTGGTTATGAACTTGACTAGGAAAGAATAAGCATTTACGTTTAATATTAATATGCACCTATTTGACTGTTTGTAGTAATAAAAGATGTAATTAATGTAACGTTCGAGGTATATAATTAATTACAATAATTTTAAATATATTCCTTCTTCTTTTGCACATAAAACTCGTCGACTCTTTAAAGGTCTTCATGGATCTGAAAATAAATAAAAATTAATATTAAACTTATTCAATCAATTTGTTCTCACAAAATTGGGAGTTTCCTGGGTTAAAAATAAATTATTTTGATTTTTCATTCCAATTAAATATTGAAAAATAGTTACACTTTCATTCATTGATTCGCCAATATACTTAATTTTCGATTTATTCTACCATTTTTATTAGATATAAGTGTGCTATTTGACACGAAAATGTAATGACGTCATAAGATGGTATTTCGTACAAAATTCATAGAACAGTATCGTTTTTGACGTTTCGATAAAAATATTGAATTTCACTATTTGTCAACTACTGTATTGAACCATTAAAACTATGTAACTAAAGAATTGTATTGTGTACTGATTGAACCTATGGAGTTTCTTGCTCGTTCTTCTCCATTGGAATCTACACCTTGGAATGAGCAAATAGTTTCACTTTTAAATTTTTTGTTGACGTTCAAAAGTGTCTTCCTTGTCTTTACTTTTTACATTATACCTATAATAACTGACTCGTTGGCCCAGTGGTCGCAATTGCGACTGCTGGGCAAGGGGTCTATTCCAAGGGTTCGATTCCCGGGTCGGGCAAAGTATTACTGGTTTTTTTAAATTCTCAGTAGTAGCACGGAGTCTGGAACTGTGCCCGGTATATGGCAATAGGCTCACCCCCTATTACATGGGGCTCATAACATAAATAATGAAAAGTGGGTGTCACATTGTACAGTGGTACAATGTGCACCTCTGCCGACCCCTTCGAGGATAAAAGGCGTGATGTTATGTTATTATATAATAGAACTTAATTTAACGTGTTGTGAGTGACTTAGTTTTCGGAAGTAGTGTAGTTTGAAACCGGGATACCTACTTCTTAAACTACCTAAAACTTTAAGTTGCGTTCCAAAAATTTGAAATGATCATGAAATATTTATTATAGAAATATAACGCTAAATACTTTTTGGTCCTCGAAGGCATAAGCAGAGCTAGACTTTATCTTATTTATAGAAATACCTAAAATATAGGACAACTCAGTTTAACTTGATCTAGTAAAAACTCCTATTCAGTAGTCAGATTCAACAACATCACGCCTTATACCCTCGAAGGGGTAGGCAGAGGTGCACATTACAGCACTTAATGCCACTGTACAATGTAACACCCACTATTCACTATCTATGTTATAAGTCCCATGTAATAGGGCTTGAGCCAATTGCCATATACCAGGTACAATTCCAGACATCCTACTACTACAGAGATTTTTTTTAAACAACCTTGTAATACTTTGCCCAACCCGTGAATCGAACACGAGACCCCTTGCCCAGCAGTCACACTTGCGACCACTCGGCCAACGAGGCAGTTCATTCAACTCGTTTAACTTAAAACACTCATTTGGTATTAAACCAACTTGATTATCAATAGCTTGTGACCACAGCTAAATTATGGACTTCTACATAAAAATAACCCTTAGTCACTTAGCAGGAGGGTTGGAAATCGCACTTTATACGTACAGTTTAGGTTTATTTATTAAATAAAATACTTTGACCACCATCTCGCCTGGTGGTAAGCGATGATGCAGTCTACGATGGAGCACGTCGTCCCATAAGCAACCTATTCACTCGGGTCTTGAAGACACCCAGGTTATTTTATCACAGACCGCCGTTGTCCGGTCTCTGTTGTACCAGCGTCACTTCATCGGCTCTGCCGGGTAGCCGGTGCCGAGTACCGGTATACGAATTACGCCAGGACGTGTGTAAGCTACAGTACATAGCCATACACTGCGCCGTCGGGTACCCCACCAAGCGGAACATGTGAAAATGTGATATCATGTGTATGTGAACTTGTATGTTTGTAAACGCACCCACGATACAGGAAATCCTAGTGTATATACTCCTTCATCGTGACCATACGTCATTAAGCACCTACATTATATGCACGTTCAAGAACAAATAAGTAATTAATTAATAAGTACATACTTTCTTCAAAGTATTTTCTTAACAGAGAATATTCAAAATAATACAAAGTATTTTATACAAAAATACAATGGCGACTTGAATAAAACAGCATCTTTTGTAAAATAACACGGCGGGGTGAGGGGTGGCGCGGTGCGGGGGGGACGGGGGGAGGGGGCACGGCCATCGCGAACCACTTTTCTTTCTCTCGCCAAAGCCATTTTGAAAGGAGCGGCGGAATAGTGTGGATGTGCTCTTGTCTTGGTCTTGGAATTGGTAAAAAAAGGTCGGTGACGAAAAGGCTTTACTACATGTGACTACAATTTAGACAGATAATAGTTCGCTTTGCCGACCCACAGTCGAATTGTCAAAATAGGGTAGTTTCCTACATTTTATTTTAATTTAATGTCCGTCTAGTAGATTAAATTAAAACATTAGACACGTATTATTTCTTTTCTGACAAAATTAAATACTTTCGACGATTGATTGATTTGAAGTATGGTGTGACGTCGCAATTTACTACATTTTATAGGGTGCGGTTACGTACGTAAAGACCTCTAATTCCTAAACTGTTCGTTTTATCTAAGTATTGTTTTCTTATACGACAAAATATTTTTTCATTATCTATCTGAAGGAGTAATTAGAATTTTAATTTTCGTACCCTGTCAGGCTACTCTATTTTCGATGTTGTTGTAAGTTATGGTACCTACGTACGTACGTACAGACTTCAGGCTGTTGTGTTCGTATCGTTTTCATATACTTAACTATATCAAGAAATACGAAAAATGGGATAGACAGCATACAAAGGAAATATCAAGACTAATCTATGTGATAATCTATAATCATAATCTATTATGATAGACTAAATAATAAAAACCTATTTACTTTAAATTACCTAGATTTAGATCCAGAATGAAACACTAACTCAATTAGCACCTACTAAATTCTTTAGAAAATAGGGTAATAGATCGTTGGTAGCAAACATCAATACATTACATAAACAATATAATTTTAATGTATTGTGTAAAAAAGGTATTCAAAAAATAAATGTCTATCAAAGGCACCGTATCCACACTAACCTATCCTGGTCGACTCAAGTCGGGGGCGATGCGATGTTTTTTCATTCGTTTTATATTAAAATCGGGCGAGCCAAGGAAATTGTCAGTCAGATAGGAAATTGCGAACGCCTTCGAGTCGTCCCGGAATCGTCCCGGAGTCGTCTCTGAGTCGTGACCGGACGGCTTTATAACTACTGAAGCGTTATCAATTGTAATGACTTTGTTTTTATTGGTACAAATAATTGGAGTTGATTTTGTTAACGAAGGCCGGCTGGTATGGTTGTGTTGAAGGCAAGTTTCTACTGCTTGGGTTGCGCAAAGAAATATTGTGTTCTTCGGTTAGGAACTGCACGTGTCTATCCAAAATCTCCATATATTAACAATCATATCATCATACATCAACAGCCTATAAATGCCCACTGCTGAGCAAAGTCTCTACTCACACGGAGAAGGTTTGAGCATTAATCACCACGCTTGCTGGATGCGGGTTGGCGATTTCGAACTTATAATTAGAAATTATAAGCCCAGGTTTCGTCACGATGTTTTCCTTCACTGGTTGTCAGTGGTATCTCAGTAATCTTAGAAAGTACATATAACTCGGAAAGGTACTTGTCGTTGGTAGGTTTCGAACCCGCACCCTCATGCATGAGAAGCGGGCGACTTAAACCTCCGATCCACCACGACACTTACACGACACTATATTAACAATACGATTAGTTTATTAAAGAGGCAATGAAGATAAAAAGTAGTGGCTCATGCTAATAATTTTATACATAACTAGCGTACCCGGCAAAATTTGTACCGCCTAAAATCTTTTCTCAACCTACGAACCTTCCCTGGACCCCCAGGAACATTTCAAGACTAAAATTAGCCAAATCGGTTCAGCCGTTCTCGAGTTTTAGCGAGACTAACGAAAGGAAATACATTTTTATTTATATAAATAATAAATAAATAAATAAATAAATATATAAATAAATAAATAAAGAAATGAAATAAATGAAATTGATTTCTATGTGATTAGTATAAAGAGCCATTCTCATATGAGAATGGCTCATGAATATTCATCCACTGTTTTTTTATTAAACTTTAACAGAAATCTGCATCTAACAGCAGATTAAAATCCCTAGTAAGTAGTTACCACCCTTACAGTTTCCGTGGGTATCGGAAGACCCAATTAAGACACACATGTAATAAACATCGGGCAGTATTTAATATAAACCTGAATCTTTTGGTCTACGAAGAGAATGCCCTTATCTATTAGTCTGTAGCCAACTGTCAATGATTGATTAGATAATTACCAACTACTTATATTCAATACTATTTTCGAACTGTCAAAAACGACAGTTTTCCATGAATTTTGTAAGAGATTGTGTATTGTGACCGCTTGTTTTTTTTTGCGTCAAACAGCATAACCTATTTCTTTACAATTTCCTGGAAAAATACTAAAATTAAGTTGGTAACAAAATCAATTAAGGAAAGTGTGATTATTTTTAATATTTTATTGATTGATTGAACAGCCGAACTAAGATAAATATTTTTGATTTAGGAAGGTACCTAATTGAAACTAAATCATGTCTTAATCATAAAAAGACTTTCTTAATAACAGACAGTCTACACAATTTCACTTTTAGTTCATAAAACTCATTAATTTTTTAAAAGTAAGTAAATATTGAAAGAAACCTTTCAAGCCCAAGTTTAATTATTAAAACGATGAATTATTCATATCAAAAGGTATTTCTTGATGCTGAATGAATCGTTGGTCGAGTGGATATTAATGTGACTGTTTAGCTCGGGTTCGATGTACGGGTCAAACGTAATAGTATAACGTATGGGGAACGGATTTACACAATAAATGAAACTATGAAGTTTTAAGTGTTTTAATACACAGAAGTAAAACACGATTAAATGGTTTTGAAAATCTGAGTATTAGGCACTTCGAAATGATATCACGGCCGAGCAGAAAACCGACGTGAAGCAACGCTTGCGTTGTGTTTCATCGTGTGAGTGAGGTTACCGGAGGCCTAATTACCCTCCCCTTTCCCAATCTCCCCAATTCCTGAATCCACAACGATCCTCCAACTCCTAATCCCGAAAAAGGCCGATAACGCACTTGTAACGCCTTGTTCAAGGTGTCCATGGGCGACTCCGATTGCTTACTATCAGGTGATCCGTCTGCTCGTTCACCGGCTTGTGCCATAAAAAAATAGATCTTTATTTTTTGTTTTTACTTAATATATTGATGTAAGTTAAGTTAAGTTTGGGAAGTTGTTTTGCCGTGGGATGAAAACGAAATAGATTTCACGGTGTATAGGTAATTATTGTAGTAGATAATAAAGATATCGCAGTAAGGAACCTTAGACTGGGCACGATTTTGTCTAGATTTAATTACTTTTTAGAGATGAACGAGAGGCTCCATCGAGACTTGGCTAGTTTTTTATAGAATGTTTTTGGTTACATTTCACTTCTTTGAAACTTAGGCATTTTATTGTAGGTTATTTTGCAATGATCGATTTTTATGTACCAATAGTGGAAGGGGGCACTACCATATGTCTAATAAGTACAGCTGAAACCTGCTGATGTTCTTTATCAGACTTGGATAGTTTTTTACAGAATGTTTTTGGTTGTATCTATGTTATACTAAGTGTATAATATAATAGGTGTGTTTCGTAAATTTCTCTGTAACTATGACTTAATTGTTTTTAATTTTTTATACAAAATACGGTTTCTATATAAGATGGATAGGAAATTGTATGCCATTGTCGAAGAAAAAAATACATATAAAAGCTCCAATACCCGAGTGTTTACCTCTCAACAACGTACCTATGTAGGTAAGTACGTATATACAAAAGAACGATTCTTCGCTTCTTTCACGTCCAGTGATTAAGAGCTCTATAAACTTCTTAGAATTCCCCTCTGCAAACTGGTTTCCTTAGTCCGGGAGGGGCGGGGGAGGTCTTCGTATAATGGTCGAGTATTTATTTTATTCCGGAGCGTCATTTTTGCCACGACTCCCCTTTAGAAGATCGTTTTTGTAGGGCGTCCGGCGAAGGCGATGTTGCTCTTTAGTGGCCCTGGAAAATGAGTTATTTATTTCGTTAGTTCGTTGAATTATACTTTATCTTATTTCGTTGAAGAATATTTTTGTAGTGGAAAGACATATATTATTAATCTATTTGATTGAACGGACGCGTAGAATAGTTTGCCACAAGTTGTATAAAAAGTATAGAATAATCAGCATCTCAAAAGAAAAGCAACAGCAAAAGGACTATAAGAGTCTTTCACAAAAGTAGCATGACTTTTATACGTAACATCCTTAGTAATCTTTTTTAATTCTTTAAGGTTATGACTTTTATTCAAATAATATAAACATGAAAAGATTTTTTTTTAATTGCTGACAAAAACAGCATTTAAAAAGAGGCGACGGTCGCAACTCAGCGAGCGTCCAGCCTCGCTATCTTTTTGTGAGACTTTACTTTCTTCAAATAATTGTATAGATAACGCGGGACAAAGAAACGAACGCCCCCAGACCCCCAGACCCCTAGGGGGTGGAAAAAGGGGGACATTTTTACTGTAGTACCCCCTTTGATCAAGTAACATTTTGACGAAGCGTTGTTTTAATTATTTTGAGAAAAATCGAGCTCCATAAAATTTAAGATGAATTTTCTCAGAGACGTTTCTTTGAAATATTGTACGATGTATTTTTCTTTTTTAATTGTTTTTCGTGTCTAACTGAGGGTGCAATTTCGTTTGTGAATTGTGCTTTAGAGTATTATTAATATCTATAGTAATACGTAGTTTTCATGCTTTTTTTTAATTAAGTAAATTGAGATTGAGTTACAGGCAAGGACATTGAAAAACGGCGCTCATAATGTAACTTAGAAATGATTGATTATGTGTGCGTGTGTAATGGGTTTTTTTAAGTGGGTAAAATCATCGAATGACTGCTCCCGCCTGGGTGAGGCGGAAGGGAGTGTCAGACTCTTACTGACTAAAAACCACCCCGTTCCTTCTCCTGCACGTCGAGCCGGAACCCCGGTTACCCGTTAGGTTCTCCGCGACTCCGAATCGGCATCGGCCCTATTGGGCCCCATCTGTGGTGGTCTGATGGCTCTTTGAGGCGCGCGCGGAACGCGACGCGCCGTACGCTCGGGTGTGTGTAATGGGTTACCACATTACCACACTTAAGAAAATGATAGATGTCCTTCGTGTCAATGTGTGTATGTTCTGCGTGTAAGTCTATAGTACCCAGGTGCCACAGTCATTATTTTGAAAGACTGTGTCCGTAAATTTTTTACGTCCTTTGATTTCAGGCATATATGTATGACATGTATGTATGTACAGGGAGTTACTGGATGCAGGCTTCCAACCGGCCAATCTGAAAGTCACTGAGGGAGGGTTATGTGGACTTGTTGTGGCTCTTATTATGATTATGATGTGTATACATATGCTTATGATTATCCAGGTCCAAGGTCAGTTATGTCTTAGCCTCATTACCTCATTACATTTATACATATGTAATTTATACTTTTAGTAATAATTTCAATATAGATGTGGTTAATTGTAGTGTGTAACTAGGTACTTTCTTTACTTTATAAAAATTGATTAGACGTATATTGTAATAAAAATTGTATGACAAAGGCACGGACCAAAAGTCCATGGAGAAATAATCTGTAACATTATAATAAAAAAACCTCAATACCTCTAGAGGAATAAGTAGATTGTATATATTTACGTATTTCTTTCTTCTTTTTGTTTAGAAAACGTTGCCCTCCACGAGGATTTTCTTCTGTGTCGTGGGTGCGTTTACAAACATACAAGTTCACATACACATGACACTCAGACCCGGAATAACAATCTGTAGATCACACAAAGAGTTGTTCCGTGCGGGAATCGAAACCGAGACACGTAACGTGGCAGCCAGCGCAATTGAAATGTATACTACCTAATACCTAATATTTACATAACATCACGCCTTTTTATCCCCGAGGGGTAGGCAGAGGTGCACATTTCGGCACTTAATGCCACAGTATAATGTAACACCCACTTTTTACTATTTATGTTATGAGTCTCATCTAATAGTGGGTGAGCCTATTGCCATATACCGGGCACAATTCCAGACTCCGTGCTACCACTGAGATTTTTTTAAAACCCAGTAATACTTTGCTCGACCCGGGAATCGAACCCGAGACCCCTTGAGCGGCAGTCGCATTTGCGACCACTCGGCTAACGAGGCAGTCACCTAATATTTATTGGTAATTAAACATATTTGCTGTTATAATTCATGATTAGAAGCGATTTTATTACCGTACCTAGAGGTATATATATAGGCGACCATTCTAGTCTTCCATGACTTTTGGAATAGATTAACCCACTACCATTTTGCGTGACCTAAAAATCGAACCGCGGCCACTAGACAAAGAGGTGCTTCACAGAAATAAGTGTCATAGAACCGTTGGAAATTAATTAACGATTAATTTGTGAATCTAATTGTTTTATGATTTTATTGCTTCGCTTTTGTTTTATCTACGCAAATTATAGTAAATTATTTGATATAATCGTTGCCTTGCTTCTCTAATTTAAGTTGTAGTAGGCGTAACATAACGTCACGCCTTTTATACCCGAAGGGGTAGACAGAGGTGCACATTATGGCACTTAATGTCACTGTACAATGTAACACTCACTTCTTATTAACCCTTTGAGTACCGTCATTATAGACACAATTAAAGAACAATAGATTGCGGTCACCGGTGTCCTCGCGGTGTTTGACAGTTTAAGTCAAGCTTATTGTCAAGTACCTACCTAATTAATAGTGGAAACAAGTCCAGTATCCGTTTTAATTTGAAAATTTGTAATAAATACTGAAGCTCATTAACCGCACTTACAACCACATGATCAAGAAGACCCCCTCAAATAATAATAATAATCATCAGCCTATACGTGGCCACTGATCTGACCAAAAGCCTCTTCTCACACAGAGATGGTTTTAGCATTAATCACCGCGCTTGCTCAATGCGGGTTGGCAATTTCATACTTATAATTCGAACTTATGAAAAATTCCTTCTGCGTCACAGCGAAGCTCGATGAACATGATATGTGTCGTTACGCCATTGTTTCAGGTTTGTTGTTCACTCATTCCATTGTACCTTTTGTTACCTTTGATTTCTTGTATGGCCACTTTTTAGTAATTTCTAGTAGTAAGTAATTCTTAGTTTTTAAAAATTGAACAAATCTTATTACAGAAAAATGGATTAACATTTGGGAATTGTTTATGTAATTTGATATAAATGGATTATATACAGCTGTAATTGGACTTCAGGTTCGATCACTATTTATAATTAAGATTGTTGTGTACGATTTCAATCCGTCGTCTGTATCTGTACTTATGTAAAATATAAAATAAATAAATTCAATTTATTTATTAAAAAAAAACACCCGGTTTACTACCATCCATATTATATATCCGCTTTAAAACTCAGTTTTCTAGAAATAAGTCATCTTTAAGATGTCGACTTTAATTTAAAACGTCTTATAGTTTTCTATTTTAATTATTCAACACAAGGGAGTCTACGAAATACTGTCATTACCATTCCAATAAGGCCATTTCATCCCTTCTTGATGGAACACAGATCACCCCTTTCTTTTTTCAAAAGAAAAAGATAGCAATACGCAAAATACAGAAGTCGGAAAGAGATGGAAAGCTGACCGCTTCACGAATTTTAATTTTCTCACTATTTGAATCTTAATTTTTCGCGGGGCGAGTTGCTTTCTCTGTCTCTCCTTGAGGGGGTCGTTATTCCGTCTTTGTCCCCCTTTTTTTTGTTGTGAAGGGGTGAGGGGGACGTCTTATCTTATTGTAGGTGGTTATGTTAATTTCTTTCTTTGCTCTCCGTTGAGGTAATCGGTCTGTTTTTTATTACTTTTCTTGGAAACGTAGATTTGTTTTTGGAAGCCAAAACAAGGGCAATTTATTTTGTTTAAAGTATTTAATTGATGTGGACTTTTGTTAATGTTTTTGTTGTTTCTAAGTAATTTGTAAAGAAATGTTTATATTTATATATAAATGGGTTAATTGTAAGGAGGATATTATTATGATGTTTTAGCGCCGGTTTTACCACCTCCTTATAAGTACCTGATAAACTTATGTGACAGATAGTTCAAACAACTTACGTTCTTAATTCAATTTTATATATTGTGAAACAAGCTCTTAATCTTCTTTGATTACTTCATCAATTGGAGAAATACAGTGAAACTTGGTTAAGTGGGACCTGGATAAGTGAGAAACCTCCATAACTGGAACTCATGGTAAGGTCCCAACACTTTGGCACTGAATTGCCTCTGCTAGCGGGACGAGGTAAACTCTATATCTGGGATTTGTTCTTTCGATTTATCATCATAGTTACCTCTATAACTGAGATAGCGAGTAAATTTTATATACATAAACCTCTGTAACTTAGATAACATTGTTTTTCTAACTCTTCTTATTCTACCCACAAATTCCACACGTAATTCCAAGTCCACCTCTATTAATGGAACCCTCTGTAAATGAGACAGATATTTATTTATACGTGTATATCTGAGACACTAGATAAGTGGAATACCTCTATAAGTGAAACGACATTGCAGGTCCCTTGATGTCTTACTTAACCAGGTTTCACTGTATAACGCATGGTTCTGACCACTAGTCGATCATTAGTCTTAGGGGTCGAGTGGTGGACTTCTGAACAAAGGGTCTCAGGTTTCATTCCCAATGTCATAGAGGATTTTAGTTTCCCGTAAAATTTTCAGTAGGTATCAGTGCTAAGTTTGGAATTTTGGCCGGTGTATAGCAATACGTCATAGTATTTATTTCAATTAATCCTCTAATAGGCAGTTTTGCAAGGTCAAAATTGAATTATCCGTCAGTATGATTGCCGAAGCTTATTACATGCCATTATGCCATATAACGCAACTGGTGAAATGAGTCTTAGATTGTATATTAATTAGGTACACATTTGCCTACCCCTTTAAGGATTGAAAGAATATTCTTTTTGTACTATGAACTTCTCTAGGTTTTATTATAGACTCGGTATCAATTACGTTAGAATAATAAATGTACCTAAGTAAGTAGTTACCTTGTGGAGTCTATTCTCTTTTTACGTCTTTAGGGAGAATAAGTGTCATGGTATCTTTATTTTAAAATAGGATGTAATGGATGTTTGTTTTATAGTTAAATTTATATTATCTATATTAATAATTTCGTCAAGGTGTACCGTAGACTCGATCAAAACATTACCTGAATAATAAAACATAAAAAAATATCGATTTTGAGTCGACGACATATATCCGCAAAATTCGGATTACGGAGATTATTTCGTTTTATTAATTCATTTTAATGACATCAACAGACAAACCGCAGTCGCCATCTTGAGTAGACAATAAACGTTCCGTTTCATACTAGCTCTCAAAAAAACCTCGCCAATCAACACGTTGTCGCGTCAAAAAAGTATAAATTAAAAAAAAATATGAATAATTTCACGCGAATGAAGTCGCGGGTAACAGATAGTTAAAGCATAAAATTGTAGGTCCAAATGTCGTCATCAATGTTATCAAGCGAACGATGAGGTCGACATTTCCTAACTGACTACTCTGAGAAGAAGTTAATGATGAAATTCAAGTTCTTATTTCAGAGTTAATTCATTAAAACTATTACCTTTTTACATTATACGTTTTTCAATAGCACTTCAGAGTTGTAGTTTTAACAATAATCTAATAGAGTATCTCTAAATTACTCCAAACATAAAAATGAATACGAAAATACAATTAGAATCTAATGGCAAACTTACTAAATCACCACAAAACCCACGACTAATAAAAAAACCACTTAAATAATTACGTACAATTAATACAGCTGTACTGCCTACCCTCTTACCGTCCAGCACTGTAAAAGTACACTCTGGCTATGTTTAAATTGTCTTAATTTTTCATCTCGCTACGCCCGAGGCCGCCTCCCCCCCCCCTTCATAATTGTTTTTAATTTAAGCTCGGAATGAGAAACGCTACAAGACTTGTTAGCAAGATAAAAATAATGTCTATTATAAAGGTGGGTAGCTGAAGAAATGTGCTGCAGATGAGGGTAGGTCGAGAATTGTCTGAGATGTAATTTTCGTTGTATTTTGAGACAATTCGTCAGAATTGATGAACATCATAACGTCATAAAGTTACCACGTACCTCTGAATCAACTTTAACACAAGTTTTTTTGCTCGAGCAAAAAAACTTTTTTTTTGTATTTTCTTATTTACTAAGTACATAAGTAAATGTGATACTGTTTAGACATAACTTAGTAATGAAATTAGTGTTAAAGTTGATTCAGAGGTACGTGGTAGCTAATAATAATAGATGTGACGTCAAACGTAAGTTTTGTAACGTCATACAAAATCGAGTGTTTTATGTGTCCTGTTTTCTTAACTTTTTTATTAATGGTCTCTATTATAATAACATGTAGTTACCACTATATGCATAAACATTAAAAAACAATACAATCTACTACATACAAATGTGGGTAGTTAAAAAATGTTAGTTCTCCAGTCCCATTTGGGCGCCAAATTACCAAAAACAGAAAAATAGTATTTTGTTCTCTTCAAACAGTTACCAAGTACAAAAACATACAAATAAAGGATCCCGTCACCGTCTGCGCCCCCTGGCGGTGTTCCAGAAGACTATTGCTGTCTCCATCCGTTTCCGAAGTAAACCCAGAAAATATGTTGCCATTCATTATTAATGCGGTCTTTGACTTTGTACGTTAAACGTCTATTGTTTATGATATTCATAGATACGTTTTATATTACGGTTAGTGTTGCCAAAGTTGGTTAAGTTAATCGTTAGTTGGATACGACAATGTGATTCGCTTTTGAGAGATAAAATTGAAAATGTTTGGCTTAATAATAACGCTATGAACTTAACGGTATTTATTCTTAACACGTTAAACGCCATGGGGGTCACCGGTGACCGGCGTTAGCCGAGGATTTATATTCAACAGTTTTTTATTGGCAGTCAAAGTCTTAATTTTGCAAAGTATCAGACAGTAGTTGATTAAAAAAAACTTTTTTTTTTAATAGACACTTTGTAGGTACTGAATGACTTCAATCTTGAAGATATATGTCTTACAGCTCCAGTTGACCAATTTTTTAACATCTTTAGTGTTGTACCGTTAGTTGGAACCGAACGATATTTCTACTAAATAAGACCGTTACGTGTTTGTGTGAATATCTGAAAGTATAGAAATATATGTTTGTCATTGGCTACTTTAAAAAGTAATTTAATTTATAGTCTTTTTTTTTTAGAAAAACTGCTCTACATTAGGTTTTTTTCCTGTGTCGTGGGTGCGTTTACAAACATACAAGTTCACATACACATGACACCCAGACCCGGAACAACGATCTGTGAATTAAACAAAGAGTTGTTCCGTGCGGGAATCGAATCCGCGACACGTTGCGCGGCAGTCAGTTGCCCTTCCACCGCGCCAACCGTACAGTCATAGTAAATCAATAATTTCGAAGAGATCGCACAAGTAACTAAAGATCATCAAAATATGGGTAAACTGAACACGCTGCCATTAAAACCAGCTTTTATTTATCATATTATATTACTAGCTGTGCCCGCAACTTCGTTCGCATGGAATAGTGATTTACTGCGCATACCCCGTAGGTGATAGCATGATAATGCAGCCTATATGTTGACCCGACCCGTTAGTAATAATCATACAAAATTTGAAGTAAATCCATGCAGTACTTTTTAAGATCATCCCGGACATACATACAGACAAACAGACAAAAATTTTAAAAACCATATTTTTGGCTTCAGTTTCGTCTTTAGATCACGCTTCAAGTATTCTTTTAAAAAATATTCAATGTACAGTTTTGACTTTACTACGATTTTATTATAATATGTATACAGATGTACAGATTCCCTAACTCGAACTAAAATCATCTATTTTAAAAACAACGCCAAATTCAACCACTGTTTTTCACAACCAAGGTACTCGAAAGACCCCTTTTTGTAGAACATTTTTATATAATTATCTACATAAACGTCGCGGGGTCCGTCACTTACCTAAGGGTGGTTATTGCCAAGTTTTAAGACAACTTTTTACAAGGGGTAGGCACCCCATTTTATTTTTTATCGTACACCAAATTATTGTTGGTACGGCTGTTCGAAAGTACGCGGTTGATTTTGTACTTAGTCGAGTTAATTTTTGTAAGAAAGTTATAGTTTTGTCAATAAACGGCAATAAATACATAATAATCTGTCAGTCAGTCCGTCAGTGAAGCTAGGTGAAGCTAGATGCTCATTCCAAAATGTAGATTCGAAAGGAGAAGAACGAGCAAGTAACTCCATTCGTTACTCTTTTTAAAAAAGTATGTTCTACAATGTCTCTGATACATATTCTAATACTGTACGTATATGTGAGAACAATGCAAAAACACGCTTGACGCATTATAGGTACTAATTACAAACCTTACAAAAATTAAAAAAATCTAATAGTCTAACATGGTTTTAACGGGACTAACAAATGGTAATTCATTTTTATTTATATAGATTTTACATTTTTCACAGGTGAAACTAAATAGTTCTGTATACTTAGACAATTTATGAGTCATATTAAAGTTTTAGCAAATGTTTTGATACATATGTCCCAGATATTGTGCAAGATTTTTTTTCTAATAAGAAATGATAGGCAATGAAACTGTTTGGTTAAAAATAAAACAAAATTAAAATTATATTAAATACACACGTTTAGTTTTAAATTGAACGTAGTGTGTAGAGTCTTTAGAATTTTAGCCGAGTTTGAAGTTGTTTTTTTTTATTTATTTTCTCCAAACAAGAATCGTATTATTCAGGTCACATAGAAAAAATAATGTATCTTAACAACATCTACACATTAAAAAAACATATTAACGTTAAATTTCCGAGTTGCCACTGCAATAAAACTCCTTTTTTAAACTGTACCTCTAAATAAAAATTACAATTGACTTTGTAAAACAAAAAAAAAACACAAGAATAATCTCCCAAGCACTTACTTTCAACCCATTCCCGTTCAGCCTCCCTGACTAGGTGGAAACGAAACTTAGCCACCGGCCCCCGGATGGGGAGAAAAATAAATCTAAATTGGTCCAATCCTTTGAAATACCCCCACTTTTTCTGCTTCGTCTTTACCAAGAATAATTGTCGTTAAGAAAGTTTGCAAAGAAATACCCTCTTTTAACGATTTTCCACCCTAACTCTATAAGAATTAAAGAGGTTTTCGTTTGACTTGTAATTGAAGTGTAAAAATGGTAATATCTTATACATTTTAAGTTCGTTTCGAAGTAAATTATGGTGTTGTGTTGTTTTTTGTGGATGTTTTATTTATCTAGTTTCATTGTAAGTGAATTTAGGTCGATATAACGCTTTATCGTTTTAACTTTACTAATATTTTTGGGTTCATACATATATATTGTTATTGTGAATGAGCATAAAGATAGACTGCCTCATTGGCCGAGTGGTCGCAAGTGCGACTGCCAGGTAAGGGGTCTCGATTCCCGGGTCGGGCAAAGTATTACTGGTTTTTTAAAAATCTCAGTAGTAGCACGGAGTCTGGAAAAATGTGCCCGGTATATGGCAATAGGCTCACCCCCTATTACATGGGACTCATAACATAAATAGTGAAAAGTGGGTGTTATTGTACAGTGGCATTAAGTGCCGAAATGTGCACCTCTGCCTACCCCTCGGGGATAAAAAGGCGTGATGTTATGTTATAAAGATACATAGTTTTACATGCACATCATATTCAAACCCAGAGTAATAATTTATGAATGTACTCTATTTTAGTGCTGACAATGGTAGTTTACTCGACTTTGAAATCAAACACGACACGTTTAGGTACACACTCACATACGACTTCAAATAATCAGACCACCAAAACACAGGTCTAACTAAAAACCAAACACATCGTCTCAAACAAACTTTAACAGTTTAAAATTAAACCAAAAGACTACACATTTAAAGATAATAACTCCTTAACGATTTAACCAAATTATAAGTACTTAAAACTTAGTTTAAATTTACCCACTGGAGGGTAGGTGAACGTGAAAAATGGCTCCAATCCTCAAGTTTCAGGAGTTTTCCTGAACGGAAGTGACGTAATAGCCGTGTTCCGGTTACACAGGACGTACCACCGGAAGTAGCTCATATACACTGTTAAAGTTATAATAGCATTATTAAATTGGTGACCGACAGAAAGGTTAAATGGTTTTATTAAGTTTTCAAAATTATTTTAGTAAAATGTAGGTTGTTGCTAGATTTAATGTAAGAGGAGAGTGAATCGCTTTAGTTATTATTTATCATCATGTTATGATTATTGCTTAAAGTATAAAAATGTTAGCATGCCAGATGATAGAATGTACCAGAATCGAGACATCCTTACTAATATTATAAATCTGAAAGTGAGTTTGTTTGTTTGTTTGTTTGTTCCACCTGCACGCCGTAACTACTCAACCGATTGCTTTGAATTTTTGCAGACGTAAAGTTAGAAGTCCGGATTAAATAATAGGGTACTTTTTAACCCGGAAAAATTTGATATTCTCGAGGGAAAACGAAATTATTGGTATAGATGGCGCTGTGTGTATTGGTATATGTCACATAGGCTTTTATTTTTTATCCTTTTGTGACGCGAGCGAAGCCGCGGGTAAAAGCTAGTAGGGTATATGCTTACAGAGGAAAGAGAGAAATGGACCAGAGTAATAACAAAATGGTACCCAAGAGACAGCAGAAGGAGGACAAGAAGACAGCCTAAACGATGGAGTACGACTTGAGCTGGGCCAGAATGGTTACGTGTAGCAAAGGATAGAATAAAGTGGAAATTCTTAGAGGAGGCCTTTGTCGAGAGACAAGCTGTTGAGAGGAGAGAAACCGAATGCTAAGATTATGTTTAAGTTTATTTTATTTATTACCTCTTCGTTACAATTCTATTTTTTTAGTTAATTGTAATTGTAACAGCAATGAAGGCTTATTTTATTTTATTTTCATATTATGTTATGTAAAATTCAATGCAAATAAATAATTCTATTCTATTCTTATGCCTAAGTCGATCAATAACGACTTTGACCGTTTGACTTTTACGTGTGTTTTTTTTACAAAATTATTGATATCAAACCCGATTCGTACACAACCTTTTTAACGATTATCACATTTTTTAACATAAAATCGCAACAAATTGTAAAACTAAATGGGAAATGTTTGAAAAATAACCACGGCGCCAAGGTTCATCCATTAACCATCGGAAGGTGGTTTTTCTAAAGTTTTTGCCGCATCCCGCTGAAAGTTTCAGTCGAGACTGTTAATATTCGCACCTCCAACTAGTCACTAACTTCTGGAACATTGAAAAATTCGATGTTAGGCCAGGTGGTGGTGTTAGCGAGAATAAAATAGAATAGAATAATTATTTATTTGCTCAGAATGCAAGTATTTACAATAAGGTGATATTAAAACACTAATAAGTTGTCCTTGTACATTCTACCATTTTTGGCATGCATATTGTTAGAGAATTGGGACGTTTCTTTAGAGAAAAATACGTATCCAAGTAGTTATTTTATTAATAAGAACTACGTATAGTATTATAGTTCTTATTTATTATGTATCTTATTTATAACTATAACACAAGGATGTCGCACGCGTGAGCAGCGTACGCTATTGTCCGACCCTATCACATCACATTAAGAATAATACACTAAAATATTAAATATACATCACTTACGACAATATAAAAAGACAGAGACAGCACGATATTTAAGTATAGCATTTCAGTATATAGAAGAAAAAATATCACGATGACAAAAACCATCATTTTGTAGATATTTCTGTTAACATTAGTATGACGTCAATCAATATGGCGTCATGTGTTTGTAATGATCTAACATAGAATTAATATTTTGTGACTTTTATATTACTATCTTTTAGTTAGATCAGAAAACTTTAATATTGACAGTATAATTTTCTAAGAAATGGGCATCGTATTATTGATTTATTTACCAAATAATCACACATCATGACTGTATTTCTATATAGCTAAAATCGTAATACTAAATTTTGTAGGATTCGCTGCCCGCTGGCAGTATAAACAAATACCGTTGCCCGTTCGCAAATTAAAAAGTTGTCGAACACTTTCCCTCGCAAACTTTCAACTATTCCATCCGCCATTTTGGTTTGGAACGTTTAACTTTTTAATTTTTAAATGTTTTGTAACGCTAGGATTTCACTTTAGCACGATCTTTTAGGAAGAAGTTTCATATACCTATTTTGTTGACATTCTTTTTTTAAAGAGTGCTTGTAATTTTTATATTATTATGGATATGTTTTTGTATTTTTATTAGAACTTAAGGGATCAACATACAAATCAAATACGCAAACATCAAAACAAATAAATGAAAAGCAAATTATTCTTAGAAAATGAAAGCAAAAGAAAATTATCTTCGTTTGAATTGCCCCCAATATTTTGAATCGCTACTAATGAATCTATCTCTCCTGGCGAAATCAAATTACTTATATTTTGATTGAGTACTTTATAATATGACAAAAATAAATGCGATTCAAGTCGTTAAGAATATTTTCAACCAATTTGAAAGGGGGATAATGGAAAATTGTTGTTTATAAGTTTTTTATGCAAAATTGGCTAATATTATTTCGTAATTGACTAATGTTGAATCGTGTTATATGTACTTCATATTTTGTTTACAGCTATTTCAAAATTAGGTAGTAAGTACCTACATTTTAGTGGGAATACTAGATTGTAACAGCTTTACATGTGACTCGCTTCCATTCCACATCTGACCTAATCCGTGACTTTAATTGTCCTTGTTTAATAATATTATTAGGAAAGTGTTTTTTTTATCATTCTTGTATGTCATGTCGGTCGCAAAGGCGACTTTGATGCATGATTTTTGTATCTAAAATAGTTTGAAAGCTGTAGAATGATTTAACATATTTGTAGATTACTTTGTTCTTGTGTCCACTTGTAAGAAAGACAACTAGACAGAAAAACGATACGTCACTACGCTTAGAAAAAGCAAAACGATACAATTTTAGTAAGTCAATCCAAAACGCCGCGCTAAAAAGATTCCCCTTAAACAAAACATCTTTCGACCAAATCTCAACAGATACATCTATATTTCCTCTAACCGTCATACTCATTATGAGAAGATAAAATTTAAATTGTAAAACGCCACCCCATCCAAAAAAAGGGATAGTGGGCGTCAAAAAAGTACCGAAATCACCCTAAAGGGGGCACCACCCCGTGGAATTAATATTTTTGGCCCTCCTTTTCTTGTTATCGAAAGATTTTAGATATTATTAATGTTTGAGATGAAGATTTTCATTTTCTTTTCCGTTTCAAGGATTCGAGAGGGGCTTTAAGGAAAATTTTCGATGTTCAGAATAAAGGAGGTTTGTGTAGGTGTTTTTAAATAAATATCGAGTTTAGGAAAAATCCTATGTTTATGTCTTCGGAAGATAGCGAATGTTTTGTTGTTTATGTCGTTAAAGAAGATTTATAACCAGTTATAGGACATTAATACTAGACATTAGTAGACATTAATACTGCCAGTAACATAACATAACATAACATAACATAACATAACATAACATCACGCCTTTTTATCCCCGAAGGGGTAGGCAGAGGTGCACACAGAAGTAACACACCCACTTTTCACTATTTATGTTATGAGTCCCATGTAATAGGAGGTGAGCCTATTGCCATATACTGGGCACAATTCCAGACTCCGTGCTACTACTGAGATTTTTTTAAACCCCAGTAATACTTTGCCCGACTCGGGAATCGAACCCGAGACCCCTTGCCCGGCAGTCGCACTTGCGACCACTCGGCCAACGAGTAACATAACATAATGTAACAATATAAAAGTGTTATAAGAAATTGGTATTGTGATTTGTCACGCCATTTGTGCTTGACATGTTGAAATTGTTACGAGAATAGATAAATACGACTTATGAAGAAAGGGTTTAAAAACTATATAAAAAATAACCGTATAAAAAGAAAATCTAATTTAACACATAAAACGCCACGGGGGTCACCGGTGGCCGACGTTAGCGGAGGATTTGTCTACAACAGTTTTTTATTGCTTAAGGCATGAAAATAATTCTACTTAACGAACAAAAGAACTATGTTTGGTACCAAAATAACGATTCAATCCTCCAAAAAATAATGTAGAAAAATCCGATCTACTTGATTTAAAATACAAAAACAAACCACTCGTTCTCCGATCAGCTTTAAAGAACCCTCAGGAATCTGACTCCAAAAATACTCCAACGTTCTCTTTTTCCTAAAACATAAACATAAGTGGTTGAACTCAGTGGAGAAGATATCTCCAGAATGTTTTTAACAAACAAATGAGGCCCATTAAAGAGAAAATTGGCTTCGAAAAGTTTCGCAAGCGGGCGTCGAACGGCGTGACAACTTGAAAAATTTGCGCAAAACTCGACGTAATTGTCACTGATAGTGTTTTGTTTTGGGTTTGTAGATATTTATAGTGTCTTGTATCTATAAGTATTGATTTTATGAAGAAAACTCATAGTTGCATTATTTACTTATATTTTGAAATCACACACTTAACATAACGCCTTTTATCCCCGAATGGGTAGGCAGAGGTGGACATTATGGTATCCACTTTTCAGTTTTGTGTTACGAGTCCCGATTTATAGCCATATACCGGGTACAAATCCGAACTCCGTGCTACTACTGAATTTTTTTTAAAACCCTGTATTACGTTGACTGCCAATAAAAAACTGTTGCAGGCAAATTCTCCGGTAACGTCGGTCACCGGTGACCCCCATGGCGTTTAATGTGTTAAGATATAAGATCGATGCTCGGCCACACAAAGCGACTAGTGCAGGTAGACGTAATTCTTATAATGAGTAGTTCGAATAAGCTCAACCGTAAACGGGCCTATAGTACCTATACTTAATTACTAAACTTATTTAGTTTATGATTTTTCCCTTTGTTTTAAAACGAAACAAAGTCTAGCTCACAAAATAAATAAAATTCGTAAAACAATTATTAATCACCCTTCAAAACACAAATCTAAAGAAATCCCTTTTATATTAATTTCTAAAATTCAAAGATGGCGGACGGACGAGACGTCGTTAAAATTTTCGCCTAAAACTCCGGTCCCCTAATTAAAAAATCGTGTCGAAGGGCAAATAAAATCAATTCCACCCCCGGCTTTACCCCCGCGGAATGCTCCGAGGAGTTTTTCTTACCCCCTTTCCAGTTTTACGTCGTAATTATATTTATATAATGAGTAAAAAGTTTTGATGGACTCCCAACTGAAATGTTTTTGCGAAAAATTTTATGATTTTCCCCGTTGTTTTATGTTGGTATAATTGTTTGGTTCTTGACAATATCGAAAATATTATTCTATGTATTATTGACTGGTGAATATATTAATTTGATTCTCGTTAATATTATCTTTACATTGATAATCTAGATATATTTTGAAAGTACCTAAGTTGTTTTATTTTGAATTAAAAATCTTTTATTGACTATTTATATAAACGCAAATAAAATAAATACTAACTATTATTACTAAAGAAGTATATACAACTTAAACTGTCAAACATCAAGCGGTCACCGGTGACCGCAACCACCCGCGACCTATTGTTCTTTAATTGTGTCTATAAATACGGTACTCGACGAGTTAAGATATAGATTTTGAGTTCAATAACATTTTTGCACAGACGGTAAGACAAGGTTCACCTACACAAATATAGGGTTTCAATTTTATATCTATAAATGTTTTAATTTGTTGACTGTTCACTTATAATTTAACATGATCCTGTAAAACTAAATAAACGTAGAACTAATATAATAATGTCCAAATATAAGAAACTAAATAAGTACTTAAACATAATCAAAAGCAAGCAGTTTCCTATTAATTAAAACGTAACATCGCTTAGAAAAAAAAAAGAATATTAACCCAAAAACGAGAGCGCTATTCAAATTTATTTTTTAAGAAGCTCCGGCCATATTGCACCCCGTCCCCACTCTCCGAAGACGCCCACGACAGAAAAACCTTTTCAATTGAACAAAAATGTCCGCACCAATGAGAGACGCTTTTAAAAATATAATCAATAGCTAAGCGAGGGAGGGTTGATAAAAAAAGTGTTGAAAAAGAATTAGTTAAGTCTGGTGCGAGATGATTGAAGACTTTAAAGTGCTTGCGAAAATATTTTAACTTGTTTTGTTTTTTTTTAATCTTTTTTTTTGTTTACGTTGGTTGAGTTTTAGTATAGAAATAAAAACTTAAAATATTCAAGTTTTTTTTTTATTAATGACCCTATCTTTTATACAATTTTTCTTGAGTAGATGGTATTATTTTGTTACCTCGATTTATAACCGTATTTACTATAACTTAGGGTCTGTTTCATAATGTCTGATTGAGTTTCTGTTAGTCTAACTGACAGATAATTGCAATTAAACTGACAGCAACTCAAATAGACTTTGTATAACAGGCCCTTGCCCTCAAAAACTACTGAACTAATTGTGATTCAATCCATAGATGCGACGTTGTGGCAAAAAAGATAAATTAATACAATACGTAAACGAAACCGACGGATAAGTGCTAGTTTGAAACAGTCCTAGTTTGTTGACTAGTTATAATATGAACTATTGCTTAATTTCTTAGGAAATGTTAATAAAATTTCGTTTGATGTCAAATAGATTATTAATAGTTCCATTTATATTCCTAGGTCGTCCATATTATAGTGTCAGAAACAATGAGAAGTCTTTGTAAAAGAGAATAGGTATTTTGGTACTTACCATTGTTAGTTTTTTCTTTGAAGATTTGCCTAATAATCACATTAAATGATTGGTTGATTTGTGTATTCATTATTACCCATTGATTGGTATAATTTTCCATAGGTAGAGTAAGGGATTGATCCGTAGATGAGACAAAATTGCACGACATTTTCACGATTACCACTGAAGTTAGATATACAACCTTAAACCTCTGACGGGGGTAAAAATAACCAATATGACGTTTTCAATAAAAATTACTTTAAGCAAAAATTTTCGTACACCTCACTGACATGGTCAAAATACAACTGAAGTTAACCCTATCAAAGCGATGGGGTCAAAAAAGTTGTCTTACCGGTTATCTTGCCGTAGGGTACAGGACAATGGGCCAAAAGGGTGGCAACTGGACATAAAAGAATCACCTTTTGAAAAAAGGGAACGGACGTGTTAATAATAACGGAATGTATTATAATATTTGGACCTATTTAAGTATCCAATGGGTAGCCTATTGTGATTTTTGCGGAACTGACCTGACCGGTTTTCGGTGAGTTTGTTTAGTGATGTGCTGTGATGTTAAGGTTAGGGGTTAGGACGTTGTCGATACATTTTGTTGATTCGTAAGTTGGATCAGAAATGTAACTGTTAACATTTTGTTATTTAGGTATAATTATACCTTCTTTTGATAAAATATCTTTATTTTATTAAAAGGTATGTTTTATATATATTGTGTATATGTATATAAAGAGCGTTTTCTTAACCAAGAATTTCTAATTACATTAAATTACTTATCTGGCTACCGCTGTTCAGGTTTCAGTTCAAGTTCCTATACCTGCTAGCTAAATTGAATAAAGTAATTGCAAAATCTTTTTATTGCCAAAAAAGTCGATAAAAATTCTAGAAATATCCACCAAAACTATCGATAGCAACCCAACTATCGATAGACCAGACAACGTCCAACGGTCTACATAAAAAACAACAATTAAAAAGCGAAGAATTGTCCAGGGGTACAATGTGGCTGATTTGCATTCTCACCGGACCGGTTCTCACGACGGCGGCGGAAGGGTTGCAGCCGGCCATAGCGTATGTCTTCATTTCGCACCTTATAACCGTGCCAATTTAAAACGCTTTGCATTTTAATAATTTTTATCTGCTAAATTAGATGTATTTCTAATAGTTTGACATCTTTTCGATTTTTGTAGTTTTGTTACAAATTCCGGAGCTGTGTCGTATCTATACCTAACTTTAATAAAATATTTTTTAGATTACTCTAATAAAATGATTTTGAATTATTTTTTTATGGCATAAACCGGTAAACTAGCAGACGGATGACCTGATGGTAAGCAATCGGCGTCGCCCATGGCCACCTGGAACACCAGAGGCGTTACAAGTGCGTTACCGGCCTTTTGGGGATTAGGAGTTTGAGGATCGTTGGGGATTCAGGGATTCTGGGAAGGGGAGGGTAATTGGGTCTCCGGTAACCTCACTCACACGACGAAACACAACGCAAGCGTTGCTTCACGTCAGTTTTCTATGAGGTCGTGGTATTACTCCGGTCGAGCCGGCCCATTCGTGCCGAAGCATGGCTCTCCCACACTGAAATTGAATGTGTTTTATTAGGTTATATTTTTTATTTAGAAATATTCGTGTCAGTTGTCAATGGTGTCGTAGGAAATGATTAAGGGACAACTCATTTTGACAGAGAACTGCAATTTCCTAGCTAAACGTGGAGATTATGGCGGATCATCTTATAATAATCAATTTCTTCTTCTTTTATTAAGTCCAAGAAACCTATGATATTCATTTAAATTACTTCAATATAGTTAAGTTAATAAAATAAAAATATCGACATAATACCACAGTAAACGTCTCAAACAAAATGACAGACTGAGCTTAAACACCCGTTAAACTACATTGTTTGGGTATATAAATTCAAACTATGTCTAAGGAGTGTTTATTTCTTAGACTCCTTAGTGATAGTACTTTCTAAACATGTGCTGATCAGATGTCTAAATTTTTGGTACATTGTCCAGCAGTGGTTCCTGATATTGAAGCAAGCGTTCCCAAAACAAAAACAATTTCATTTCCAAACAAAATAATCCTATTTATATACAAATCTATTGTGAGAATTACTTATACAATAAAACTACAAATTAGTATTAAATGTGTCGTTACGTTATTAAGTGATTAGGTAATTGGGTAGGCGTAGGCGTGTTACGTGTTACCTACGTAGGCGGTTGGTAGACAATAGCTACGGGTTTAATCGTATGTTTCTGGATTAGACTCTTTTCGGTATAAATGTGTGAAGGTCACCTTATTTCTATATAGTTTTGATGGGCATATGTCGTTATTTTTTCTTTTGTTTTTGAAAATTGGACTTTGGTATGACCGGTACTATAGGTCTCTAGAAATAAAATACCTCTGTAAAGGAGAATGGCAGGTTTGTATGGAAGTTTTGTACCGCTATAAAATTTTGTATTAGTCATTGTTTTAACCAAGCGAATAGTCTGAACGATAGATATTTTTATTATGAAGTTTAGAAAAAAATTACATATTTTTAGAACTTGGGGTTCAAAAGTTATTTCACTTTGAAAATGTACAAAAGGTACGTTAAGGTGGTACCACACTTGACATTGCGTAGTCGCTTCATTTGTTAAAATATTTGTTGACTACGTATAAATGGCGTCCAAATATATTCCCTATATGTAACGGCGTGCAAATATAGAGCAAACAAAGAAGAATAAATCCTCCACACATGTTTTTTTTTGGCCGAACACGACTAATACGCAACGTCAAGTGTAGAGCCACCGTTAAGCAAAATATCTATTACAAATGACAGATGACAGTTAACGGAAAAATGTCAATGTGCTCTCTAGTGGTTGTTTACAAAAAACAAAATCTAAATACTGCTCGCTACTCTACTGACTATTACTTTGTATTATTAGGAATGATCCTGTTAATTCAGCAAGCATGATGTACCAATAGAGTTTTAAAGAGTATGCCTCACAATCTTTTCATTTCTTAGGTGCCTACGAAAATGCAAATTCATAATGTAAGCGACTGTCATTGGGTAGAAGGCCTACATTTAGCAGTGGAAGTCTTGTGTCGGATATGATAAAACTAATGTCACACTTCACCTTGAATCTTGCGGGCAGACGCAAGATTTAATGTATAAAATCAAGATTCGAGGCAGAGGCCTGATATACAAATAGTCTTTAAGTTAATTCGATTTAAACTTAAGCTTAGCTCTTTGAGAAAGTATTTCTTCTGAAAACTGGTTGCTTAGCACGCGAGTAAGGATTAATTTCTAATAAGTAAGTCAAATTAGTAGAATCATCAACATTTTCATCATTAAGTCTATAAGTGGCCACTGCTGACCGAAGCCTCTTCTCGCATGGAGGTTTGAGCATTAATCACCATATTAGCTCAATGTGGGTGGTAATTCAAACTTATAATAAGAAATTATAAGCCCATGTTTCCTCACAATTCGTTAGAGGTGTCTTTGTACTTTCTTAGATTATTTAATATACGAATAACTCGGAAGAAAGACACATTGGTACTTTGCTGTTGGTAGGTTTCGAACCCGCACTCTCATGCATGAGAAGCGGGCTTCTTAAACCTCCAGGCCACCAAATCACAACTAAAGAAAATGTAAAATGAAAATGAACATTTTTGGTATAAAACTAAAGCTATCTAAATTAAATATGGCATTTATTTTATAGATTGATTCTTAAAATCACTTTTATCAAGATAGAATTTATAGTTACTTACTAGGTTAAAATAAAACAAATGTATTATTTTAAAATTCTTTTATTTCATTGTATTCAGGTTGTTTCTAGGACTATTTCATCTAAAAAGAGAACAGGCAGTGTCATAGGTACAGCAGACATCAATTGCTGTAAACAAGTAAGGTAACTGTAAATAAAGTAAACAAAAGTACATTTTTTCCTTTAGTTTTATATGTTATAATAATATGTCTGATTCCCTACCTTAACTCGTCGAGTACCGTATTTATAGACACAATTAAAGAACAATAGGTTGCGGTCACCGGTGACCGCTTGGTGTTTGACAGTTTAAATGGAAAAGATAAAAATAAAAATTTGATTACATTAATTGATTTTATAACATTTATTATAGTTATTCATATATCAGATCACATTATTTGTATTACAGATCATAGGAGCTCAAACAGCATGCTAATTAATAAATTATAATTATAACATGAGTATATACCTATTATAAACCGCTTATATACTCCACATAGATACATAATTATGTAGGTACATTATAATGAGAATGCATACTTGTTGAAGCTCTGAAAGCCGAACAACATCTTCCGGCCTCATCTGTTCTACAAATGGCAATGTTAAAATGAGGCTTAGTCCATGTTTACATAACACATTACTTCCTGATAGTGAACACTGTGAGGTGGTATGTCAGGTTGTGGTTTTATAGTTTCAACTCTTGTATGGTCTCTCAGTCAGTATGGAACATGATCTTCATCATGGGAAGTAAGCTAAAATAAGTAATATTATTAGAATATGATATTGACCTTAGATTACTGTAAATGATAATAGTATGGTTAAATTATGCTTTATTACCTCTTGTGGCTGAATCCAATCAAATATTTATGAGCCGGTCTTTAGTCCTGTTTCTTTGGCGCCTTCAATTAAAACCTGCGTACCTTATCTTGCAATGAATCAGCATATACGAACAAAACATGCCGATGACCAATTTGTTTGCTGGAATACTTTCAGCAACATCCCGATACATTGCCAATTGCCAGCAAGCATTGCAAATATGGTTGGTAGGAGAGATTAGAATAAAATGATACATTATGGGTAGATAACACTATGCGCCTTCTTTTATTCAGGCAACATGGTGACTTTCGATATGTTATCCGGGTAAACTAGGTACTTACATCTCTAGGATAAGTCCGCAATGGGATATTGTTGACCAGTCTAATCTTTACTCTCATTTCCTAGAGATACCGTTCATGTGCGACAAACTCTGAATGCAATTAATGCACTGTAAATCATATCGCGAAGATTACAACACACTATGCACAAAATAATGTAAATAAGTGTCTTTTCGCAATTGTCGCAACATGTGCAATAACACAATTTGGGCTACGGAGGAACGGTTGCCAAACTCAACGTATCACCAGATAAATAAAATAACTTCAAATTCAACAAACACATCATAACATCGCATTTGAAACAAACAGCAATGCGCCGGTATTGACAAATTAATTGTCAATGTCATCAAGACAAATGCCAGTTCAACATTGCCATAATATTCAAGTTTGTTAAAATGTTAATTATCATTAATAATCCATGTAAACGTAGATTTAGATTGGATGTAGATTTTTATATTTACTTATAAAAATGTTTGAAATGGAAAGGAAAATATTTCATTGATAGATATTAAAATAAATGAGTTTATGAAATAGCGACATTCAATATGCTCTGATTTTATCTTTACGCATGGCAACTTTGTAAACGTCAATCGCGATGTGTTTTAACGTTTGGAAACGTTTAGTGGATTGATTTTTATCATTATTGAATATCATAGATTTCTAGGGTTTCCCATGTTTTAAAAATCTATTAAATATGCTAACATAACGTACTTAGGAGGTTCTATAACGACCCAATTTTTTAATGACAAATACTTTTTTAGCGAAGCGGTACAAAATCTGCCGTTCTCCTTTGAGTTTGTTTGTGTCTCCAATTATTTTTTTTTTAATTTATTTATTGAAAGTTTACATAGGTATGGCCTTAAATATAAACTCGCCAAACTTTGACGTTTGATGGCGAGAGACGCTCATTATATAAACAATTTCAACATAACGTGATGTTACTTAGTCTTTTTTTCTTAACAAATAGGTACACTATAACCCAAACATGACTTGCTATGGCAAGTATTTGTTATACCTGCAGTCATTGGCCGAGTGGTCGCAAGTACGACTGCCGGGCAAGGGGTCTCGGGTTCGATTCCCGAGTCGGGCAAATTATTACTGTGTTTTTCTCAGTGGTAGCACGGAGTCTGGAACTGTGCCCGGTATATGGCAATAGGGTCACCCCCTATTACATGGGACTCATAATATAAATAGTGAAAAGTGGGTGTTACATTGTACAGTGGCATTAAGTGCCGTAATGTGCACCTCTGCCTACCCTTTCGTGGATAAAAGGCGTGATGTTATATAACATACATATGTTAAAAGAAGAAAATATGAAATTATATGAACTACTAAACTAAGTCTTCATTTAAGTATCACATCGTAGATTATGACACGAGAATCTAGTATAAAATACAAACTCAAAACATTAAAGACTACTGACACTCATAAAATAAAAGGAGCCGTTAAATCCATATCCCAAGAATGTCCAAACGATGTTCCAATTTCAAAAGACAAACCCCAAACACTAAGAACGCGACGAGCAGGTCAATTGGACCCCAAACTATTGTTATTCAAATTAATTGCTTATATTAACACGACATAAAGAAAGGGGTTATAATAATGTTTGTCTTGACAAGCAAAGGACAATGAGTAGAAAAAATGGCTATTTAATTTGGACCAAGGAAGCTTTGAATGTGATCATCTGCCGTCTTCCGGACGGTAAGTAACATGAGAAAGTTTTAGAACAAAGGGGTTCAAGAATTATTATTTTTAGTTATTAGTGGACCCGTAAGACAATGTTCTTTATATATGTATTAGCTTCTGTCCGCGACTTTGTACGCCCAATCCCGATTTCTCCCGTTTCCATAAGATTTATAGGATTTTTTTTCTATCATAAGAACCTTCTCCTGACAATAACAAACACAACAAAAAAATCAGCCAAATCGGTCCAGCCGTTCTCAAGTTATCGCGTGACAACGCGAATCGAGTTTCATTTTTATATATATAGATTCGCAGAAACAAACTCCATGCAATGTCGGTGATGAGTAGGTAGGTATACGAAATGCCAATATATACTTAGTTTAGCTGACCTAGTAAAGAAACTTGACTTCTTGCTTGAAATCTACGGAATAAAGTTCATGATAACAAAAACGGAAATAACTAACTGTCAAGTAATGGGTCGGTGCACCTATGGAATTGTTTTTTTTTTAAATTACCTAAATCAGTGACATTGTACTCTAATATTTAAAAGTAAAACAAATTACAAAGTAACAAAAAAATAATAAAAAGATAACTAAAAATAACTTTTATGTCTTATTCGAATAAGGAGGAATTTAAGGATATTTTTATTTTCTAATGTCATATTGCAATGAATAATAAATACAAATAAAATGTCGTTGTAAGAAAATGTTGCACATTTACAAACAAAGTCTTGACCATTTACTCTGCAAGCATTACTAGACATTTTGAGACTGTTGCACGACATCTAGTATCGAGTAGATTAACGAAACTTTACAGCGACATCTAGTGTGCGGTAGGTAAAAAGTAAACGCCACCTATCGGTCAGAAGAATCACTAACAAGCGACCTCTATAGCGTAGCAACGAAACTAATAATTTCAATCAGCCACCTGCCGGCGAGTAGAACAACTAATTTTAGTCTGGATTTTAATATCCATTCAAAATAAAACAAAAATGCATCATTAAAGGTTCACAAATTTTTTTTACAGACATATTTTGATGGCACATATTTTTGTATTTAATATTAAGCAGAGTTTTTAAATTGTGATTCTCCTTTTTAGATTGCGCTATTCACTACTAGATGGCAGTAGCAGTACTTCACATACCTTGTAAAGTCCACCCTTCGTTTAATAAACAAGGGTGTCAGAGCACCGAGCTTTGAATCGTATTCATAAAAATGTTGCCTTTGTGTATACTGTGATTGAAATTCTGCATAATTTTGACTAACCCAAAAATTATATTATTGTTTTAGATGAGTTATTTCTACTTGAATAAGTAATTTAATAGAAACATAAAAAGGTTTTTTTTTACAATTATACTATGATACTTATAACGATTGATTATTGTACTAAGTAACATAAAATTGCACTGTTCAAAGTCTGAAAAACAAATAACCAACCTGAGCTTTTCATGGTATTCTTCACGTTCTTGTTTATAATAAGTATAGTTATTTGTTGACTCTTTGATCTCAGTATTTGTGAGCTAATTAGCATAATAATATAGAAATTAGATTAACTTCAAGCTGAATTCTAGAATCCATTTTTTGTACCTATTTTTTTTATAAATAAGCTAGTATTTATAAAAAAATTCATTACCTACTAATATTTTCTATGTATTCTATAGTTCACACATCTACAGCTTATAATACCCACTGCTTTGTTGGTTTGCGGTTGGCATTCTATAGTTCTGTAAAAATAATTCAATTTAGTTCAAATATTACTCTTCGAAAAATATTTTTAAAAGCTTGAAAGTATTTCTTTCCAGAAAAAAGGTCATGATAAATAGGTGTTCTAAATTAAATATAATTATGCTTAGATCAGGCGAACATAACGAAGGATTTTTTTTTTTTTGAGTGGGGAAAAATCATCCAATGGCTTCTCCCGCCCGGGTGAGGTGAAAGGAAGCGTTAGACTCTTAAAAAATTACCCTGTACCTGCTCCTGCACTTCGAGCCGGAGGCCCGGCTACCCGTTAAGTCTTCCGCGGCTCCGTATCGGCATCAACCCTATTGGGCCCATCTGTGGTGGTCTAATTACTCTTTGACGCGAGCGCGGAACGCGACGCGTACGATCCACACGCTCGGGTCTGGTTCTGGTTGGGTGTCGAGTTACCCTTGCTGGGCGTCCGCAGGCCCGTGCTTATTGTGGCCGGAGATCGTCTCGCGGTACCCAATGCCTTATGTCCCACGATGGCTTCATAAGGACTGGTAGTAGCTTCTTCTAAACCTATGTTGATCTTATTGCGATTCCAAATCTGCCAAGCGAAGAAATTGATGATGACTTTTGTTTAGCAGTAGATGTATTCTACCTGCCCCACTGATGTTAATGAATCTTAGCACTAGCCTTACATATGGCTAAATTCAAAGGCAGATATTTTTTTTTATCGTGTTTGTGCGAGCACGTTTGCCTATAAGCAACCTATTTACTCGGACCTTGGAGACAGCTACCCCTGCTGGAGACACAGACAATGTTTTCCGAAAGTAAAGAGTTTCAGTAGAATTTCTGGAAAATTCTACTCTTTAGTAAAAAAAACTTGAAGCGAAACGCTTTGTGGTCGTGAAAAGTGTTTTATGAACATTGCTCCATATATAACTATAACATACATATATATGGTCCATTTATTAATTAACAATACAATTAACTTGAGAATCAGGTAGACTGACTCTTTGGTCTAAATCTTACCGTTATATAGAATAAGGCGAGAAAATAGAAGAAAGTAGAATTACATTTATTTTTAGTAAGCAGTCCAATTGAAGTCAATGGAGGCCAATGTTCAGTTCGTAGTTGACGTCTTGTAGCTGATAAAGATAAATTATAAAGGCAAAAGTATAATTTGGGAAAAAGAAAACCTTTTTGGTACCACTTACGAAGGCAAAATTGTTGTTTTTATCCAAAAATACTAGATGAAGAGAAAGGTAAATAAAATGTCCTGATTTCAGTTAGTATTTCACCTTCTTGACTAACAATTATTTTGTTATTCCTACTATTACACAGACACTTACTATCACTAACAAATGGTATTGGCATATACCTCTACAAATGTATATGCTTGTACAGCTACGTTCTTGCAATAAAATAACGACAATATCACATCCAAACACAAATATGTAACCGCACCTTAATCTGAAGCGTCAACAGCTAATGGACTCCATTATAAAAAAACCGCTTTAACCCTTAAATTCCCACGCTCAAAAAGCCATCATCATAATAAAAAAAAAACGAGAAAAACAAACAACTTCACCTCATGAACTCAATCCACAAAATGACCGACAAATTGCTTGACAAATTACACTTTTTTATGTAAAAAAAGTGCCGACACACCAACGTTTAAACACTGAATTAATCACCTCAATAGCCTTCCGGATATCCGGGCAAAAAATCTGTTAACATCCCGCAGTTTGCCCGGGCAAAAAATGCTGGGCACTTAAAAAGCCATTTATATTCTCTCATGTCGGAAAAAAGAAAGTAAAATATGCCCCATAGGGAAGGGTTCAAGGAGGGGGAATCTGATATGGTTATTTTCCGGTTAATTTTGGTTTTTCCGTTATGCCACTGTGTTAGGGGTCGAGATTATTTTCTCTTGTGCCTGCTAATAAATTTCCTTGTGCAATGTTTTGTTACTTTGTGGAAAATTGTGTTTATCTGAGTGAGTTAGTGTTTTTTGTTTGTTATTTTTCTTGTCTGGCTTTTTATTGTAGCTAGGATTCCGTTTAAAATAATACATTTGTTAGAATTTGTGCATCAAATGTAACAACTAACGCCATCTATTGGCACTAGTAGATAGTTTAAGTATAAGGAACGACAGTTTGTATTCCCGTTTGCTAATTTCAATCTATTGATTTATTGACTTCATTCACTCTGTATGATTCATTTGTTTCCGGAAGAAATAAAGTTTTAGTTCACTGTTCGCCACCATGAGAGTATGTTGAGTTTTATTTCCATTAACATTATTCAGCTTGTATTATTTATGATTATTTTTATTGTTACTCAATTACTCAATCTTTCATTTAAAACTTGCCGAATATACTTATAGATATTGCAGGTATACTTAATACATGCAATAAGCTTAAACATAATTATACACAAGTTTTTTTGTATACCTCTAGATATCATCAGAATTTGTTTCAGTATCTCTTTTCAAAGTAGTCAGAACGACGTACGAAATGTTGGTGTTAGCTAGTTTAATTATAAAATAAAGACGTTTAAAAGTCCTATTAAAAGAAAAAATATTAATTACTAATTACAGATTCTTCTACAAAGATCATACACACATCACACTTTCTTCACGCAACAATCTTCTTACATTTCGTACCCTAAGCTACCTTAAAGCAGCCGTTCCTCGTCCCGTCCGGTCCAGTCCGGTGTTGTCCGATGTCCGAGACAACAAGTTACTTAGCCGGCCGTTAGCGTGGCCGGTTCGAAACCGGACTGTCCCGAGGGTGTGTAAAGTTGGCGTGATACTGAGAGAAACATACGTTTTTATTATAAAAGCGTAGGTTAGTGTTGAATTGAAGTGTAGGTTTCAAGTGTCTGTTATCTTTTGGGTTTTTGATCTGATTTGAGTCTTGATAATAGAAAAAGATATTTATTAAGTAGGTACTGCATTTAAAGTTTATTCCTTCTCCTGCACGTCGAGCCGGAGCCCCGGTTACCCGTTAGGTTCTCCGCGACATATGAACAAAGGGCTTGCTTATACCTTGTTCCCATTTTTAACATCAAGTTTCATATTAGGTCAATTTGGGTACCTTAGCCTGTAATTTTGTCTGAAATCAAATGCTTAATTTTGTTCTATCAAAGAGCAAAGAGAGTGTGAGTGAGGTTACCGGAGGTTACCACAATCCCAAAATTCCCAAAAGGCCGGTAACGCAGTTGTAACGCCTCTGGTGTTTCAGGTGGTCATAGGCGGCGCCGATTGTTTACCATCAGGTGAACCGTCTACGTCTTATGTACCGATCCCATAAAAAAATACTACAATTCTATTTACCACATACTTAAGGTTTTTAAATAAGAAAATACCTGGAGAAAGAAAATGAAATATAATCGATGTCAACTTTTTTGTTTGCCCCTGCCGTTCAAATAATGTCTTAAATACACTCCTTATCTAATATCTACTTTCATTATTTGGACGTCCTCTTTCATTCAGCAATTTTGGGAAGAAAGTTCCGATGGCATAGCTTGCAAAAAAATGTTCCAGTACTTATAGCTGTAAAAATATAATCTCCCACTACACCCCAACCCTACACAGCTCGTTAGCATTCATTGGCGTTTATTTCACTTTTTTCGTATTTTTTTTATTTTTTTCACGTTTACACGCTTCAGGGGACTTTTTCACACGGCCCCGATGATTTTTATAATTCAGTCCGGAGGTTTATACCCGTGTTTATGCTAATAAACTGGCAACAAGTAATAAAGACTTTTCAGATTAAAAAATTCGACCGCCATTTTTTATTTTTTATTTTTATTTCTGCAAATGAATGTAATGGAGTCGTTTTGGGGTTGTTATTCGGTTGTTTTTTTGTGAATTATTTTCTGTTTTATTATATTGTTTGTTTTTTTTAATACTGTATGAATGTTGAATGTTATGTTTTTAAAGGTTTTGGGAACCTATTCTTTAAGAGTTAAAACTTATTATTAAACTTATTATTAGTATGTATGTAGGCATGGTTGGTGCGGTGGCTGGGCAACCGGCTGCCGCGCAATGTGCCGCAGGTTCAATTCCCGCTCGGAGCAACTCTTTCTATGATCCACAAATTGTAGTTCCGCGTCTGGGTGTCAGGTATATGTGAAATAATATCAAACACACAGTTTGTAAAAGCACCTACGACACAAGTCAAAACCCTAATGTGAGGCAAAGATTTTTAAAAAGAAAAGAAAATAATAGTAAAGATTTGGTTAATAGCGTTTTTTTAAGGAATAGGAGGCAAACGAGCAGACGCATCACCTGATGGTAAGCGATCAGCGCCACCCATGGACACCCGCAACACCGGAAAAGACACAGGTGAGTTACCGGCCTTTTAAAAAGGAATTCGCTCTTTTCTTGAAGGTTTGAAGGTCGTATTGTCGTAGCGTTCGCTAAAACTGTACTCTCACTGTACTATATATCACTATTTTTGTTCCAATCCAAATACAAAAAACATACTATTTTACAAATCGATCCCAATGTTGTTTCTAGTATAGTGCTGGGCTGCAGGCCTTAATTATCTAAATTATTCTGAATGTAATGTATGAATGTAAATGCGACTGCCGGACAAGGGGTCTCGGGTTCGATTCCCGGGTCGGGCAAAGTATTACTGAGTTTTTAAATATTCTCAGTAGTAGCACGGAGTCTGGAATTGTGCCCGGTATATGGCAATAGGCTCACCCCCTATTACATGGGACTCATAACATAAATAGTGAAAAGTGGGTGTTACATTGTACAGTGGCAGTGGTATAATGTGCACCTCTGCCTACCCCTTCGGGGATAAAAAGGCGTGATGTTATGTTATGTTGTATTCTGAATGTATTTTCGGGACACCAACTGCTTATTATATTGTAAGTACATTTATAAAGTTGTTAGTTGTAGTAAGATTAGAATATGGAAAGTGTGGCAGAGCCATGCTTCGGCACGAATGGGCTGGCTCGACCGGAGTGTTACCACGGCCTCACAGAAAACCGACGTGAAACAACGCTTGCGTTGTTTCGTCGTGTGTGTGAGGCTACCGGAGGCCCAATTACCCTCCCCTTCCCCAATCTCCCCAATCCCTGAATCCCCAACGATCCTCAAACTCCTAATCCCCAAAAGGCTGGTAACGCACTTGTAACGCATCTGGTGTTCCATGGGCGACGTGAATGAGAGATTGACTCTCAGATGAGGCACAGCAGAAGCTAAGTCTCGAAGAAAGCTGAAATATGGCAGTAAATTCTTTGTATTATAACTTTCGTGAGACATACTAAATAAATGATTATGTTTTCGGCTTACCCACGTAATTATTTGACGAGGAACTCGACTGGTTTTAAGCCATGCTAGAGGCTCATATTCATTACCAGCATTTCGCTACTGGCTACTCGAGTCTGCGGGCCCAGCGCGCCCTCTGCCGTGATGATTCACGCGCACTTTCCTCTATTCGTGGTATCGTTGGCACGCTAGGCTCGCCCACCGGTAGCTGCGTTGGTGTTGGGTTCAAATCCCGGGTCGACCCAAACACCGTGTTACATACACTAGTCGAGTTCCTCGTCAAATAATTATTGAAGTACCTAAACATCGTGTATTTCATCATGATTTAAGTTTCCATTCAATATCTATAGAGTACTTAAAATAGCCCCAGGTAGACAGCCTGGAATGTCGTGGCGGCCCGGAGGTTTAAGACGCCCACTTCTCATGCATGAGGATGCGGGTTCGAAACCTACCAACGGCAAGTACCAATGTGACTTTTTCCGAGTTATATGTACTTTCTAAGATTATTTAGACACCATTGACAAACGGTGAAGGAAAACATCGTGAGGAAACCTGAACTTATAATTTCTAATTATAAGTTTGAAATCGCCAACCCGCATTGAGCAAGCGTGGTGATTAATGCTCTAACCTTCTCCGTGTGAGAAGAGGCTTTGCTCAGCAGTGGGCGTTTATAGGCTGTTGATGATGAGACAGCCTGGATGTCCTGGCAATCAAATTTTAAGGTTATTCATTGTCGCATTAGATTAAGTCTATAATGACAAATGTAGCCGCGGAGAACCTAACGAGTAACCGGGGCTCCGGCTCGACGTGCAGGACAAGGAACGAGGTGGTTTTTAGTCAGTAAGAGTCTGACACTCCCTCCCGCCTCACCCAGGCGAGAGAAATCATTCGATGATTTTCCCCCCTTAAAAAAGTTACAAATTTAATATGTATGCAATAAATAAATAAGCTCTCTTCTATGGGTGAGGTCTCACCAATTTTCTGAAGTATACTAGGAGCTCTCTCAGTTTCATCAATTTTACAGGAATAGCACAGATATTAGAATTATGTCAGTAGAGTCTTCTGAGAGGAGGGAAATCATTCTATTACATCTCTAGATTTGAGTGAAGCGAGTGTCAGACTCTTACTGAATAAAAACCACCCCGTTCATAAATGAATATATAAATATAAATAAATGGAGTTCCTTGCTCATTCTTCTTCCTTCGAATCTACATTGTGGCACGAGCAAATAGCTTCATTGACGGACAGACTGACAGACTATTATTTATTTTGTATTTGTTACTAAAAGTACTTATTTTTTGCTTAATTCTTTATTTACACACAAATTGTGGTTTAATTGAAATAAATGCTTTGACTCTGACTTTGACCTACTCTTCGAGAGAGTCCCGGCAATCCGTTAAGTCCTCCGCGGCTCCGCATCGGCATCAGCTTTATTGGGTTCCATCTGTGGTGGTCTAATGGTTCTTTGAGGCGCGCGCTATAATATGAGTTATAACTACTAAAAATTAGTCGGTCACTTCTGCTTACTACTTGGATATGACGTCATGTTATGTGTCTTCTATCCCATTCTTCTTCCTTCTAGAATATTCCTATACATGTATAGAAAACTATTTATCAAAATAGCTGGTGTAAGTAGTTATCTTAGTTGTGCTGCGGGACGGTTGCGGGGCGGCTGCGGGGCATCTGCGGGGGAACAGCGGGCCGGCCGAGATCGTAATCAATTTAATTGGAAATTTCCTTTGATTAAACGCAAAGACGTTGTTAGAAGTTGACCTAATAAAACAGGGAGGGTCAGCAGATTGATCAGTACATGACGCTATTTTTAGTTGGAAGATATCTGAGTTGATGAGCCTGTATCATCACATACACACCCATATAACATCATGCCTTTCATCCCTGAAGGGGTAGGCAGAGGTGCACATTACGCCACTTATTGTTGTACAATGTAACACCCACTTTTCACTTTGTGTTATAAGTCCCATGTAATAGGGGGTGAGCCTATTGCCATATACCGGGCACAATTCTAAGCTCCGTGCTAATACTGACATTTTTTTTTAAAACCCTGTAATCGTTTCCTGAATCGAATTCGGGACCCCTTACCGGGCAGTCACGCGGCCACTCGGCCAACGAGGCAGTATGTATCATAAGAAAACTAATATTACACTGTTTAGTTTTAGTAAGCACAGTTGACAGTACATTTTTGTATGAACGTAAATGTATGATATCCCAACTAAAGTGAACATTAAGAAATGTTGCTTCCAAGTAATAGATAAGTGTGGGAGAGCCATGCTTCGGCACGAATGGGCCGGCTAGACCGGAGTGATATCACGGCCTCACAGAAAACCGACGTAAAACAACGCTTGCGTTGTGTTTCATCGCGTGAATGAGGTTACCGGAGGCTCAATTACCCTCCTAGTCTCCCGAAGCCCCTAATCCTCCACAATTCTCAAATTCCCAATTCCCAAAAGGCCGGTAACGCACTTGTAACGCTTTAGTGTTTCGAGTGTCCATGGGCGGCGCCGATTGCTTACCATTAGGTGATCCGTTTGCTCGTTTACCGGCTTATGTTATAAAAAAAAATAGGGGATGAGCTTACTATCATACAGGGCTAGTAGATGGCCTCATCTGTCGACCAATTCAATTGGGCACACGATGCACCAAACACCCTGCGTATTAGCTACAATTCCAACCTTCGTAGTATTTCAGAAAAATTTCCAAAAAGCGCCTCACGCTGAACATTTGCAACCATTTGCGCCAAATCGCCCAACGAGACAACCTCATCTTATTGATCATAGAATTAAACTACAATTAATCGCATACCCAAAATGATTTTGCCAACGCTACCAAATCCAGTATATCTTAAAATTTCCACCCAGTGAATCTTGCGGCAGCCCAAGATTATGGCAATAAAATTTATGTATCGCTGCGAACTTGCTTGTTGTTCCAACCGTACGGAGTTGCTTTGTACCAATCTTGGCAAGGCAATGTTATGTTAAAAATGTTGTTAACTTTAGATATTAGTTTAACAACGGTTCAGTTTAGTATGTTAAGTTTTAGTTCGTGGTTAAATGCTTCGTTTGATTGTTTATGTAATGTGTACTGCTTTTGGAGAATAGATAAATAAAGAATAGATGTTTTTTTATAGTATAAGCCGGTAAACGAGCAGACGGATCACATGATGGTAAGCAATCGGCATCGCCCATGGATACCTGGAATACCAGATGTGTTACAATAGCGTTACTGGCCTTTTGGGGATTAGGAGTTTGAGCATCGTTGGGGATTCAGAGATCGAGGAGTATGTGGGAGGAGATGCTGTTGAAGTTAAGTGAAGAATTATTAAATAAAAAATATGCCTATAACAGTGTTTCTTTTCTGTGTGTTTTACTGAACTATAATTCTTATGTAGATGTTTAATTGCTTATTATTTTAATTTAGGTAATTATAGTTCAAAACACGCCGCGAATGTGCCGCTCGCGAGCCATTTGCGAGCTGCCTGCGAGCTGTGCGCGTTTAGTCACGGCAATGATTTGGTGCTCAACTCATACAAGATTTGTACGACCGATGGTATAATTATTTTAAAAGCACGCGCAGCTGTAGTTTTGTTAAAAGTCGTTATAATGGAAGATTTTAAAATCCTTGCATGTTAAATTTGAAATGCCAATTTCAAATTTAACATGCAAGATAGCATGCTTTAATTGAGCACTTGTCACTTAATAGCTTGGATTCACTTCGTTGCAGGAACTAAGACAGTTATTCATGTCCCTGAGACGCGCCGGACTTCAGTGTTCCGGTGTTTTTATGATTGTATCTACTGAGATCCTGGCTTACAGGAGTTGCAGCGGTTGTGGGAGGATGTGGCGGGCTTGTCCCAAAACAAAAATAGAAGCTTGAATGTTGCTTAAAATTGGCATGCTCATTTCCGGGCATAGACGTGTTACATTTACAATAAGGTTTAAAATTACTTGCAAATTGCAGGTGTTCGATTTTTGAGTATGCTCAATAGAACGCTTTTTAATCGACTCTAAAAAAAGAAAATTGCAAGTTTAACCTGTATGTATATTTGTACACAAATATCTCGCGATTGACTTAATCCATTTTGACGCGATTTTCAGAAAAGCTTAGTTAGGTACACTGCGTTTGTTTCACTTAGGAGAAGGTTTTAGTACTTATATTAATTAACCGACTTCATAAAAGAGGATTGAAATCGGTTTTCTTAAACGTACCTAAGTTTTTCATAAAATAATTATTAGTAAGTATGCTATTTTAGACCATACTGCCACGTTGGCCGAGTGGTCGCAATTGCGACTACCGGGCAAGGGGTGTCGGGTTTCATTCCCGGGTCGGGCAAAGTATTACTGGGTTTTTTCAAAAAATATCAGTAGTAGTATGGAGTCTCGAATTGTACCAGGTATATGGCAATAGGCCCTATTACATGGGACTCATAACATAAATAGAGAAAAGTGGGTGTTACATTGTACCTACAGTGGCATTAAGTGCCGTAATGTACTTACACTTCTGCTTATCCCTTTGGGGATAAAAGGCGTGATGTAATGTTATGTTATGTTACGTTTTAGACCATGCGTAATATTACTTTGAGATCTGATGCTGCAAACATGGCGTATTCAATGAAAATTTTCTATCACACACGTCTGCCAATCCCACAGAGATTAACACTCAAGATATTACAAATTACAAAACCCTCTCTCCATTGCTCTACGCCTAATAAATATACGTCAAAGCAGTATCTAATATACGTAATTACCGTTTGTAGAGCACATAGAGACAAGACGATAGAGTATATAATAAATATGTAGAGTGCGAAGCGCGAGGCACGAGGCGACGTCGACGTAAAATTTGTGGGGGAGCTCCGTCGGTCGCTGTGTGTAGAGACGTATGTGTGTATTTTGATCATTTACTGCGGTACTTTCATCAACAGCTTATAAATGCCCACTGCTGAGCAAAGCCTCTTCTCACACAAAGAAGGTTAGAGCATTAATCACCACGCTTGCTCAATACGGGTTTTATATAGCGATTTCAAACTTATAATTAGAAATTATAAGCCCAGGTTTCCTCACGATGTTTTGCGTTCACCGTTTGTCAGTGATGTATAGATCTTAGAAAGTACCTCGGGAAAGGGCGCATTGGTACTTGCCGTTGGTACCTTTCGGACCTGCACCCTCGTGGATGAGAAGCAGACGTTTTCAACCTCCGGGCCACCACGACACTTGTGGTACTTTGTATTTAGTAAATTCGTATTTTTTTTAGATTTGTAACGATACATGTTTGTTTAAATAGTTTTGGTGTTGTACTTATGAATAGTTCACGTATTTTTTGTTAAAGATTAACACTAGTTAGAGGATTGCCAAAATAAAGTATGAATTAGGTTTCTATAGGTAACATAAAACTACTGAAGAAGATAAAAAATGTTTTATAATAACTATCGTGAGACATACTAAATTAACTAAAAATCGCGGGTTACTCACGTGAATATACTGAGAAAAGCTCTACTAGTGAAGCGGTTGCGGCGATGTCGCCGTGACTGAGCACGCTGTTCATTAGGAAGAACCATTCTGTGGTTCGAAACGACTACTCGTTTTGAACCACAGAATGGTTCTGAGTGGTGAATATACTGAGAAAAGCTCTACAGCTTTTCTCAGTATATTCACGTGAGTAACCCGCGATTTAAGATTTCGATAAATTTTCGAGTGTTTTCACACCTTCAGCTGTCGGGCGCTGCAGTGACTGTTCAATATGTTATCAAATGAGTTTCTTTAAGTATTAAATTATGTTATCACTTCATCTTCTTCTTGTTCTTTAATCACTTGATATACCGTATCGAAAATCCCCAAAATTTGTTCATATAAAAGTAGTCTCTAAACATTCGAAATAAGGTCAATATTGGAGTGATTACAGAGCGGCCAATGACTGCTTGAGTACACTTTTTAAGAGTATCCTTAGCGTTCTAACCAAAATCAAAGTCAAAGTCAAAATAATTTATTTCAATTAGACCAGGATGGCACTTTTGAACGTCAACAACAAAAATTTAGAAGTGAAGCTAGTTGCTCATTCCAAGGTGTAGATTCCTATGGAGAAGAACGAGCAAGAAACTCCATAGGTTACTCTTTTTCAATCAGGTTTACAATACAATTCTCTAGTTACATAGTTTTATTGGTCCGATTGTGTGAGAACAATGTAACACCTAATCTATCTAATCAGAGAAACACGTCACATGGCACCTTTACCATTTTACCTTTTTACGTTTTACCTTTAACAGCTACCTTTAAACCAAACACAAACTTTATCACTTATACCCCTTCAAAATAACCGCCGTACACGTCTTCGCACAGCATATAAGTCGATCGCGGGGTGGTTTTTACATTCACCCCACAAGTACACCCCTCCCACCGCGAAACTCCTCAAACCACCTTCCAAATCCATGGCAAATCCACCCTTATATATTAAAGAATAGAGAGTGTTATCCTGTGTGTGTATATGGTGAGTTTCTTGGCACCCAAAGTGTCTTAATATTAATACCGTCTTGGGAGACTACGGTGGAGTTTTATGTTATATGGGGACGATGTTAGTTTTGTATTCATGTGTGAATACGTGATGTTCAATGGTTGTGGTTGTTTTGTTATGGTTTTATGAGATGTATTTATGTATTGTGCGGACGTGTCATTTTGGTACAGAATGGGGTAGACGACTAATTTTTATTTTAATGTCCGTCTGGTAGATTATTTAAAAACATTAGACACGTATTTTTTATTTTCTCACAGAAACGAATAGTTTCGAAGATATATTGATTTGAAATGTCGCGTGACGTCACTTCTCAGTACATTTTATACTAAGAAATGACGTTTTAGCCCCCACTCCTAAACTTTGATTCGTTTTATCTAAGTATTGTTTTATTATACGACAAAATAAAAAATACGTGTCTAATATTTTTTCATTACCTAACTTACGGACTAATTATATTTTTAATTTTCATACCCTGTCATCATCCTAGTTTGTACCTAAATATCGTGCCATATCTGTCGTTTTACAAAGAATTATAGTGACAGAACTTTACGTAAGCGCGTCTTAAAATTGAGTACCTTTTCAGTATTTGGGTGGAAATCTTACGTAACTTATATACCTTTCGAAGAATAAAATAATTAATTAACTCAATTATGAAACAATAATTATAACTATAATAGGTTTTGAACTGAAATAGGTTAATTAATTCGTATTTAATAAGGAAACTAATAATTACAAACTACATAGTTATTTGCCCTGATTTCATACGAAAGGAATTCATAGAAGGTTTTGTTGAATAACCAGTTATTAATCGGTTACTATAATTATAATTAAACTCCATGCTATGAGCTATTTACTATACATATGCGTGCTTAGACATAGGTACTATTAATTTTGAATTTATAACATATGATTTAAGAATCTAATATCTGTTGCTCGGGACTTCGTCCGCGTAGAATATGATTCCCAACTCGGAAGCAGCCAAAAAACTGTATAATATTTTTAGTAATTCCCTAACAACCTAATATTTTGTGTTTGTTTTCCTTTTAATTGTATAGTTTAATTATTATGTATTAAGTGAGGTTTTTTATTTCATTATTAGATGTATTTTTTTAATTGTCTTTTACTTGTATTATTAATTTTAAGTCAACTAGTTTAAGGGTTTCTTTATTTGTATCAAAAGGAGTGACATGTGTTCAGATAAAAGTCCTGTAAATAAATAAAGAATAAAAACATTCCATGGGAGCATTTAATCAGAATAAAAAGTATCATATCGCCTAAGTCAGCCCATACCCTGGCTATCACCAAAATCCGTTCAATACTTTCAGCGTCATTGATGGACAAACATCCAAACAAAAAATATTTCACATTTATAATATTTAGGGTCGATTTCTTCAACGTCGAATACATTTTGACTGGGGAATATTTGACAATTCTTTCGTAGTAAAAACTATCAAATTTCAATTTTATTCTACTGTTAAGAATTATTAACTGATGATTGAAATATCGGCTCATTAGTGTGATGATTGTGATTGAGTGTTGTACTTTTAATTAATCGTATTCGTTAGGTCACTTGAATGAGTTTTACTTTGGACTGAATTTAAACCTGACTTCTTGGTGATAATGTTTAAATTGTGCAGGTAACTAATCTCTACAAATACTCAGGAAATATTAGTTGTTTGGTTAAGTCGTACTTTTGGTCCTTTATCATGACTGAACGCGGAAAAGTTGTCTGATATCAGACACAATTCTGGACTACTTTGAGTCCAAAAATAGAAATTTAAAAGTTCTTTCAACCCGATTGCCAAATGCAAAACCTAGATACTACTACAAATCTACCTACGCACTAAGAGTTGGGTCAACAGCTACGTTTTCTAATAGATGTGATTGACCACCTACGTAAGTACCGGTGGCCATGTTCTATAATCAACCTTTGTCATCGAAAGTCCAAAGATTTATGAAAACAAAACATGGAATAAATTAAAAATGGCATTAAAACCTCCATGGACTGACTTATCATGCGAAACTCATACGCAATAACAAAAACAGACCTTTTCTCCCAAAATCCCGCCAAATTAAAACTAAATCGCGCGACCCGAATTCAAATTTCGAACACCCCCCCGCACACAACTACAGAAACAAAAACACCAATGAACAGCGCGCATTTAAATTTGGAACGCAACTATAAAAGCGCAGGTATCGTCAACCCGCGGTAAGATTTCTATTTTGCAAAAATATAGCGATAGTTATAGCACACCCCACCCTTGTCGAAGGAGGGGGTGGGAGCAGGAAATGGGGTTGAAGTAGCGGGGTGTTTCTGCGTCGGGCGGGGTGTCTCCTAAAAACGGTTAAGTAGCTCCCCCTACCCTCTATAACTATTTTATGCGGTCCCCTTAGAAAGACAGCGGAGATGGGGCCCCGCGATACGGTATAGGCGTAGTTAGGACGAGGGAAGTGAAATTTTAATATGTCTAGTCAGTTAAGAATTCATGGTGGATTTATAATTAAATGCCTAATTAGGGTATTGCGTTGTTTTCATAATATGAGACGCGTATGAATTTTAACTTGTTGGGTAATCTGGGTTTTTGTTTTCATGGGATGCTATGGCGTGGGATGATATAATAATTTATTTATAAAAGCATTCCATTAGTGTGATTGCAACTATTACACGAATAATGTAAGCTAATGTGTCACAACAAAAAACCATAAAAAATATTACTTACTTCAATATCCTAAGTTAATTTCACAATAGTGGAAAATTTCACTAATGTTTTACGATAAGCACAGTTACAAATATTTTCCAGCTTTTCCGAACATCACTGATTCGCTATAATATCACACTGTTTCACTACAAAATTTTCATATTAAACTACCACTTAAATAACACACATTTGGGACCAAAAATAGTCCTTGATACTTCTTTCACTAACTTGATCCTACACTGTGAACTACAAAATTAATACTGACAGGTTACTCACACCACTTCTAACTACGAATAGAAATAGGTAACTATTGTTATAAAAAATACATTATTCAAAAGTCCAGAATTCACCTGTGGCACCCCAATTTCTTAGAAAACAGGTTGACATGACAAGTTCTCATAGATGACAATGCGATGGACTCTTGAAATGTCTCAATAAAAAACTAGTTTGCCTTATACTTTCGTGGGAATTTGCATTTAAAAAGCTGACCTATTAAATTTTGATTTAATTGTAAGAGTTTTTGAGATGAGATGAAAAAGACTGTATTTTTTGTATGTTGATGATTTTTATAAGTAACAATGACTACTACACAGTTTTTGCTGTAGATTTTTTTTTCAAGTAATCTATAAATACTAAATACATTGGTTGAGTGTTACAAATATGTTTCTCTGTATCTTTTGTCTGAAACTCTTTCGGAATTATTGATGCGATTTCTGATCTAATTAATGATTAGAGTAATTAATGATTATAGCTAATTAATGATAAGGGTATAAAATAAAATAAATAGAAAAAACTTAATTAATCGTAAAATACAATACGGTGACCATTTTATAAATGAATCGTGAGAATATATTATTATCATAAAATCGCAAGACAAGATCAAAACTAGTCATACAAGAAAACCTAAAAATCTTCGAACCTATTCACCAAAATTTTCTCATAACCCTAGAATTCCCATGACCCCAAATCTGAAAAACTGGATTAACAAAATTTAACCCTAATTCAGATAAAATAAACTTCAATTGAACTGGTTCCAATAAACTAGATTGCTGTATCAGGACAGGTTGGTCAAGAAATGTTCAAAAGATACAATTTTATACTGAAATTCCCACAGGGTTGTCCAAAGTCCCTGGTTTTTTCAAAACCTGTCGCGTTATAAAGGGATGGTTCAGACGTACAAATAAAAATTAAGATACGGATTGTAGAAAAAAACTGGTTTTTTGGTGAAGGGTGAAGATTGTATAGATATCGTCTTGGAAGTATCTTTTTGTTGGTGCTTTTTTTAGTCTAAAAGTACTTTTTGTGTGATAGTATGAACATTTGAAACTTGATTTTGGTCTCACATAGAATTATATTTTTCAAACTTTTCTTTTTCCAATTCATACGAATTAAAATCGAGGTTTACCTTCTGTAAAACGATTTAAAAAGGGAAATAAAAAATTAATAAAAAAAAACACTGGAAAACAACAAGAAAACGCGCCCCGCAAAATGTTTTCAGCCTCTGTTCGACTGCTTATACTCATGTAAAAAGCCAACGTCTAAGGCGCACGGAACGGGGCGAGGAGTGGGAGGGAGGACCTCCGCGGCTCATGTATACACCTGCGAGTTGTCTCTGTGTGAGTGAAGATGTAAGTGTGAGCTTATATTTTCATTTCAATAGTTTTTGCATTGCGTCAGTGGGTGTAAGATACAAATGTGTGTGTTAATACCGTATTGATTCAGCTTGTACGGTGGAGTTAGCAAGTTTATGATCTTAAAGATGTGTATTAGAGTAGTATTATAGTTATAAAAGTTTCTAACTGACTGCTTTCAAATGTGAAGTTTCTATAACTTTGAAAATGTCTTTCTAGTTTAGTGATGATATTACGACAATTTCTTGTTTAATGGGGTATAGTATACATTTAAGAGGACGGCTTTATTTACTGTTATAGTTTATATTCTGTATCTGACATTGGAGAATACCATTCGACAGGTACAAATGGACAATTTGTTATAGACTGAATTATTGTGCTGTATTTTATTGCACAATTAACTTTGGTTTAGAAGGATATTAATTGATTTTATGGTTATTTTATGGTACTTTGAATTTGTATATAGTGTTAAGATTTCGATTTTAAGTTTATCTTGTTATGTTGGTCGATTGACCACAAGTGCGACTGTTAAGTACAAAGGTTCGATTTCTCGGTTGAGGAATGGGCTTGGTGATTTTTTTACATTCTTTTGTGTTGAATCGAATTGAAATGTAGTAAATAAATTGTGTTTTGATAATCTCTTTCAGGAATTACAAATGTAATTTTAAATGTTTGTAATCTTAACAAATGTTATATGAAATTGTTTGTCTTTTCATTACAATTAAGTTTTTTCTATGTTATGGTTTTTGGGTATTGAAAATGATAAAGATTAATTTTTCTTTTGAGTCCTAGAGGTGAAGTCATGGGTAATAGATACAAATTATAAAAATATTTTTAATCAATAAACTGTTGTAATGATCCAATTAAATCTAACTTCTACATATTTTTTTTATTTCAGTTACTTGTGCTTTAGAGATAATCATGCATGTATCCTTTGTTTTGCCCGTAAAAAAAACTTTTCACGACTTTTATGTATCAGCTAAATTTAGCCTAACAGTATCGTCGTTGGGATTACAATAAGATATTAATAGAACAAGTAGTGGGCTCTACAAATATGTACATTAATTTGTTAAACTATACAACTATTTAAAGTTTTGTGAAGTTTAACCGAAGAAAGTTATGTTTTTTTTATATACGTTGCTCCACACTAGGATTTTCTCCTGTATCGTGGATGTGTTTACAAACCTACAAGTTCACACATGACACCCAGACCCGAAACAACAATTTGTGGATCACACAAACAGTTGCTCCGTGCGGGAATGAAACCCGCTACACGTTGCGTGGCAGCCGGTTGCCCAGTCACCGCGCCAACCGTGAAGCCAGTTGTGTATTGTAGACTATATTGTAATCAATGTTAAATATTTTAAAATGTTTTTATTTTGGCTATAAATTAATAAATAATGTGTACCTACTTAATTACTTTAACTTTTAACATTCAATTACCTATTGTATAATTATTATATATTTAAAACACCACATAAATTAACGTTACTACTTACTGTCACTGAATAAACACGACTACACGAACCATACAACAACATATCTCAACCAAAAACACCTACAACAGAAAACAAAACTCGACAAAATGTTGACGACCCCGCGACGTTCACCGGCGGAGTTTGAAAAACCGAGCGTCTAAGGAGGCGAGGGGGTGCGCGGGGGGCACTTATATTTTAAGATGGCTTCCGAGCGAGAATATCGACGCGCGACCTCCGCCCGCACCCCCCACCCCCGCACTTACGCCGCGCTATTTCGCTAGCACACTGATTTGTGGTATAGTGTGCGCCGTATGCTTGTTACATTTTTTTATGGTATTTTGATAATATATTTATTTAATGTTTATAGGTTTTAGCCATTGTTAGGTACTTCCTAACAATAGGTACATTGCCCAAATACGTCTCAATGATGTATTAGTGTCATTTCCGTGTTTTTACACACTGAATATTTGACGTCTACTCGCAAGGTTGGCAGACGACTTGATTAAGGTCGCAGGGAGCTGCTGGATCCAGGTCGTTTTCAACCGGCCTATCTGGAAGTCATTGGGGGAGGCCTATGTTCAGCAGTAGACGTCCTGTGGCTTACAATATTATAAATACTAAATTTCATTTGAACAATTCACTAATCTATACTAATATTATAAAGCTAAAGAGTTTGTTTTTTTATTTGTTTGTTTGAACGCGCTAATGTCCGTAACTACAAGTCTGATTTCGATAATTCTTTTTGTATTGGATAGCGTATTTATCGAGGATGGCTATAGGCTATAAAACATCACGTTACGACCAATAGGAGCTGAGCAGAGCGTGTGAAACCGCGCGGAAGTAACTAGTATTACTATATACCTAATTCAGAAATATAATTTAGAAAAAAGTCAGCTGTGGAGTAGTCAAATAAAAATAAAAAGTTGCAGTATTTATGCGAAGAGTTAAGTATTATAAGTCAAAGGGAAAAATAGAAGGTGAGTCTATTGTCACACACCGATGGCTGATTGCTTACCATCAGGTGATCCGTCTGCTCGTTTGCCTCCTATTCCATAAAAAAAACACTGGGCACAATTGTAAATCCATGAAAAAACACACAGTGCAACACTCTGTACATCAATTTTTATTAGTTAAAAAAGTACTGCTATTACAATAGAAATTATATCTAAAACTATAAGTAAGTATAATATCTAAATTAATGTATTTAATTTAATCTGATTATAAGTAAGTAAATCTAAAATATAATTATAAAATATAATTATGTATTTCATTTAAGTATTTAAACATTAAAATAGATATTTCTAAATTACAGTTCTATAGAAATCACTTCTACAATATCACTATCAATTATTCGAAAATCAATAATTAATAATTTAACAATGACAATTTTTAATTTAAGTCAAAGTAAACTACAATTGCCAATTCCCTAAACATAATCATATTATAAGTTTGTAATAAAACATTATGATTAAATAATAATAGTATTTCAAAAAATACCCGTGCTTTTAGCACTGCCTACCTTGGACACTCTCTTCTTGCTTTCAGAAGGTCTTTTAGTCTGTAAAAGACCTGATTCAAGCATGTCATCAATTTCTGTCAATTCTTTACAGGATATCGGCAAATAATTTCCTTCGAGCCTCACATTGATAAGACCTTTAGGCTTTCTACCGTGTACGTGTTGTGACATTACAACATTACGAAGTTTTTTAACACTGTTATAAGAGAGATTGTTATACGCCATATTTAAATGGCATAGAACATTATTACCGTAACAGTAAACTTTATGATGCTTAACAAAAATACTCGAATCATCGAATGGATCAACAAATGGGCCAATCATATCTTCCACAATATTTGCCGCTTTATCACTGAACAGTGGTTCAATGTTCGGTATACTCCTTATATGCTGGGATGTCCCAGTACCAGAATTATTATCCTTTTCCGAATTCTTCTTTTTTGCCATCACTATAGGTTTAGTCACTCTCCTTTTTAAGTTTTTCTTATCTTCAGATGCTCTCACTTCTTTCGTTTTTTTGATGATTAAATCTAGTTTCCTGTGCAAATAGATCATAAGTCTTGTTTTTCTGCTGTGGTCTTCCAAACTCGTTAGTGGAAACTCCATAAGTACATTAAATATACTTAGTGCTCCTTCATCATTTATCATATTATCTGATAAGTTTAAATAACTGAGTTGTCTATTAGACCTTAATGCATCTGCTAAGTATTGGGCACCTACATCTGTAATACGGTTCGATGCTAAATTTAAAGCAATCAGTGTTTTTGCTGCTTTTTGTTGATAACATAGTTTTGAAGCTATATTTTTTACTATTACGTCGTTTATTCTACATCTTGCCAATGAGAGATGTTTTATAGAGCCCTGCTCTAATAAAATATCGTAATTGGCTTCCTTGATATACGAATGATCGAGACATATTTCTGTGATTCGGGATAAAGGTAGGATCTTAGCTATTTCGTGTATAATTTCGCATGTCAGACCACTGTTGATTACAATAGAATTTAAATATTTTTGGAAGCGGATGATTAGACCAATAATTTTGAATACTTTTCTCGGTATAGTTTGGTTTTTGAGGAATTTTATTTGAACCAAGTTGTGACTGGTATCGTAGATGGCGTCAATGCCTATTTTAGAGTCTGAGTCCGTTGTTGGCATGGTAGAAAATTTTTGTTCATTAACTGTGTCTGTACTGCTGTTTAAGTGTGCTGGTCCTTTTGATTTCTTTGTTTTTCCAGTTGGGGTGGATTTTACACTTATATATTCACCTGTAACAAACAAATACATCACTATTATTAGACTACAAATACTATGTTTTTATCAGTTACGTCATTGTTTCCACAATTAAATGCCTATAGCACAATACCAACTACAGTCTAAGATTACCCCTAATATTAGGTAATTACTTTGTGTAAATCTGGTGACCACCACTTTGGCTTCAACAAGCATTTGGCTACAGGCCCAGGGTACAAAATTTTCGAAGTCATCAGGCATCGGTTTGGGTGGATCCGTCCATTCGGCGACATGTGGATCTATGAAACTCATTGCAAATAATAATTAATTTATTAGAAGAAAATGTAAATTATCAAAAAACGTTCCGTGTGACATGCTATGTCAAAAAATAATCATCATTTTCAAAGCGTTATGTCATTTTTGTTATTCTTTATTTCTACTTCTGTTTCGTAATTGTATGCGGACTGATATGAAACTGATATTAAAACTTTTGTTTTGACTTTATTAATTTATCCATGATTTATCCCTATTGATTTTATTGATTTATTCCCAATCTTTGAATTTCCAACTATCCTCAAATTCCTAATCCCCAAAAGGCAGGTAACGCACCTGAACAACAGTGGTGTTGCTGATGTCCATGGGTGGAACTAAGTGGAGCCAATTACTTAGCATCAGGTAATACATCTGCTCTTTTACCGGTTATTCCATAAAAAAATAAACTCTATCAGCTCTTCAATCGACGTCTCACCTTAGACATCGATGAGTTGTGGTCGTTGGCTGTTTGCAACTTTCTCTATAACACCTTTTTTTGAGGGGGGATTATCAGCCAATGACTTCTCCTGCCCGGGTGAGACGAGAGGAAGTGTTAGATTCTTACTGTCTAAAAACCACTCCGTTCCTACTCCTGCACTTCGAGCCAGAACCCCGGCAACCCGTTATATCCTTCGCCGCTCCGTATCGGTATCAGCCCTATGGGGCCCCATCTGATGTGGTCTGATGGCTCTTTGACGACGACGGGCCGTACGCTCGGGTCTGGTTCTGGTCGGGTGGTGAGTTACCCGTTCTTGCCGTCTGCTGGCCCGTGCTTACGGTAGCCGGAGATGGTATCACGATCTATTTACACCTACCATCTATGAATGCAATTATAACATAAAATCGTTTTTATTGCTATTTCTTCGTTTCTCCTTACACGTTATAAGATTGATTTAAATAATACAAGAATTTAAAAGAATAATGGCTTTATTGAAACTAAAATTAAACTAGAAACAAACACAAATTAATAATTAATCTAAAGACATAATTGTATCTCAAATTATATTAAATATTGTTACATAAACTTAACAATGGTTATAAACTATTAAATTATATAATATAAAAACTATAATATTATAATCTAAAGATATTTTTAGATAAAATTTTATATTTTGATGTTGAATTGCAATTTTACATTGTGGTTTTCATATCACGAATATCCTTTTGAATTGATTCTCTAATCGTTTTTACTCACTCTGACAGGCAAATCTTTTTATTAAATAGTTTTATTACCTAGTTGGAAAACAGTTTTATTTATTTTATTTTATTAAAATGCTTTATGCACACATACAAGCACATGGGTGGACTTAATGCCGCAGCATTTTCTACTAGTCTGACCCCTAGATGATGCAGAGAAATTAATCAGCGGGTGCAAGATTATGAAGCTTTGTGGCATATCATTACAATAAAAATACGTACATAATTATGTAACCTCACGCCTACCTCCTATGGGATAAGCAGAGACTATAGAACGCCAATTGCTACGATTTTTAAATACCTCTTTCGCTTCATCAACAGTCATCAGTCTTTTTATGCAAGTTAGTCGGTTAAGGGTACTTATAATTCGGCCCTTCTTTAATATATCGCCAATCTGGTCAGTATATGTCCGTCTAGGGCGCCCTCTACCGGTTATATTATTTTACGTGAATCAAACAGAAAACATATTATGAAGCTAAGAGGGTATGAAGCATCATAAAGTATGTGATGTTGTTCAGTTCTTTCTAAGCTGCATAAAAGCTTGATTTGACATATTTTATTTAGAACTAAGTCCAGGATTAATAGATTTCCTTTTGAAATCAGTTGTTGATGCTTTTCGAAATGTAGATAAAATAGCTCCCAATGAATCATCAATGAACTTCAACTCCGTGCTGTTATCAGACAAGTAATTACCTTCGATGACAACGTTGACTAAACCTCTTGGTCTTCTGGCGAGAAGCTTCTGCTGGTTCAACACATCACAAAGTTTCTTAATGCTTAAATGAGATAGATTGTTGTACGCTATATTCAAGTAGCTTAAAACATTATTACCCAAACAATACACTGTTGTCCCTCTCAACTCAATATTACCTGGACTGAACGGATCATTACCTGGACCCATTAAATTATCTACGATAATCTCAGCTCTTTCATACAATATCATTTCCATACTCTTAGTCATTGTATTCTCAGAGTCTATCTTCTTCTTCAATGCATTTGTAAGTGGCGGTTTAATTGTTTTTCGTCTAGCCATCTTTTTTTCAGCCAAATCACCAACCTCTTGCATGTTCTTTATCGTTTTTTGTAATAGGTTGTTTCTTTCTATTAAACGAACCATTAGTCTACTCCTTCTCTCAGCCGCTTCTTCAGGAGTCAATGGGAATTCCATAAGTATATTGAAAATACTTATTGCTCCATCATCACTTATCATGTTATCAGATAAATTCAAGTAGCCGATGTTTCTATTGCGTCGCAATACTTCTGCTAAACATTTTGCTCCGACATCTGTGATTTGGTTCGTTGCTAGATTAAGTGCACATAGTTTAGGAGTTGGGTTCATTCGTAATAACTCAGAGGCAATTAGTTGAAGAGTAGCATCGTTAACGTTACATTTCGACAAAGATAAATGTTTTAAATTGACATATTTTAATAGTATATGGTAGTTCCCTTCAGGGACGTATGTGCAGTCGAGGCATATTTCAGTTATATTAGATTTGGGTAAAAATTTTGATATTTCGTAAATCGCTGCTGCATGTGCACCACTGCTAATGACAATGGAAGACAGTGATGTATGGAAATGCAGTATAAGACCAATTATTTTAAATGTCAGTCTCGGTATTTTAATAGTGTTATTTTTATTGAAGTTTAATCGAACTAATTTGTTGTATTCATCATACACAGTTTCAATGTAAACGGTTTTTTCATCGCTGGGCCCATCGATTTCATTGAGGTCAGATGTTAAATTGTGAGGTAGAGTTTCATTGGAATCGACTTCAGTCTGAATTTTGGGTATAAATTTGCTTTTGGTTTTTGTATTCTCTCTGCCTGTCTGGTACATACCTGTTCATAGATATAATTAATTATCAGCCTATGTACAACTATGAATTCTAATGGACAAAAACCACCTCAAGTTCTTCAACTTCTACTAGTCCAACCAACGCTCTCGTTATTCAACAAGATTGAAAACGACTTGCATCTAGCGGCTTTCGACATCATCAAGGCAGATTTATCCAGGGTCAGTGGCTGACCCTGAAATTAACAAGTCAGCGCTGAAGCTAATAAGTATTCGTTTGGGAATTTTGAATTCAGCGCTGACTTCATGCCGCTGTACTGACTACAAATCAATTTATATTGTTTTTTTTTGCCTCAGCGCTGACTTATATTGCTGTGTTACCGTAGGTGTAACTAGTACGCACTACAACGGGCTGGTGCTGAAAATCAGCGCCGTGGGCTCGAGCCTCTGTGCCCGGTCCACGGTATTAAGCTGAGCTCCAGCCTTTTGCGCTACGACGCACCATAGGCTATTTTTTGGGTTTCTAGATTCTTGTTGTGTGTCGTAGCAAAATAAATGGTTTTTCATTCTTTCTTTCTGTGTCTGTGGAAATCTTTGACTTGTATATCTTGCTCGAAGATGATTAAAAATTGAAAAGAAATATATGGCATTACACAAGGTGCACTAACTTCGATAAGTACGAGTGATAACAACATTAGCGTCCATTAGCAGTTGTTTGCAGGCCCACGGTAGGTATACGTCAAAGTCGACTGGTGATGGACTCTCCAATAGCTTTCTTGTATCATCTTCAAAATTATTTCTATAATCCATTATTAAATCTTACAAAAATATATCAATAATATTATAACAATCAAAATAACTCCATGTAAATTATCGAAAACTCTAATACGTATAGATCCGTAAATGACAGTTGTCAGATTTAGAAATTTCTTTTTGAAAGTTATTGTCATCTTCTGTCTTTTGGATTCTGGATTGGAAATCAAAAAGTGCTGAATATGGGCGTAGAATCTATGGTATTATGAATGGAAAATGGGGTGTTTTACCTAGATCAAGGTCTGGATCCGCAAGCTACTCCCAAATATTAAAACATTTTCAGATGAGTAACTTAAAGACCCTTAGGGTATTCTCGGTAGGCGTATGCCCCATAAAAGAGTCTTCGTTGTTTCACCAATTCACCAGTAATAATATTTTGAGCCAAATTTACAAACATTTTTAAATTGATTATAGTAAAGCTTTTTCCTTCAAGGTGGATGATGGAATATTTTTTATTTATGGAAGGGAGTTTTTATTATATAGGGTCGGCAAGGCGCATGTTATGCCCCATGTGTTGCAACCATTCACAGGCCACGATAACCACCTACCATCACGTAGGCCATGCGCTTTTTTGCCAACGATATGATATAAAAAATACAAGAATAGGAGGCAAAAAACTGACGTATCACCTGATGGTAAGCAATCAGCGCCGGCTATAGACACCCGTAACACCACAAGAGTCACCGGTGCATTGCTGGTTGTTGTTCATTATTATTTTGAATGATTTTACAACAACTTATTGTTCTTAATTTAAACAACAAAAATAAATATTTTATTTTTATTAAACTTAAATAGTCATAACGTAAATTAAAATATAACCTAATCTAAAACGAAATGCACTATAAACGTAGAAAGATCAATAAATAAATTAAATCTAAAAACAAAATAATAAGCACAAATGATAATAATAAATAATAGCAAAGTAAAAAAAAACTTGATAATAATTTCAGACCTCATGGAGAAGAAACCAAAAAGATTGTATACATGTCAGCAATTATGAGTTAATTGAAGGCTTGCCACTAGGTTTTCTTGCAACCGATTTCTTTTTCATCATTCCATTAGTTGCTTTCTGTATATTACTCAAATTAGACCAAATAATATCGTTTATACCTTGCAGTTCCGCACAATTCATAGGCAGGTTGTTACCCTCAATAACCACATTTACCAAACCTTTAGGATTCCTATTTAAATATTTCTGTGTTACCAAAACTTCGTATAATCTCTTTATAGTGATATGACTGACATTGTTGTAAGCAATGTTTAAGTAACTAAGGGTGTTATTGCCATAGCAGTAAAAACAACCATCCTTCTCTTCCGTGTTCGTTAAACTGAACGGATCCTGGAAACCACCTAACTTAGACTCGGCTAAAGATCGAGCTCGATCACGCAAATACTGTTCATGAGCAATGATTGAGCCCCTATCCATACTAGACCTAGGTGTTGTTATATCTCTATCCAACGACTTGTTCCTCCTTAACCCAGGTTTATTATTCTTTTTCTTGACGACTTTCTTAACTTCAGTTTGATTCAGTCCCGTAATAAGTGATGCCACTAATTCAATTTTAATTTTTAAATATTTCATGTATCTGGATCTCGATTCTTTTAACTCATTAGTAGTTATACGAAAACTTTGTAAAACATCGAGAATGCTCATTGCACCTTCATCGCCGATCATATTATCTGCTAAATTCAAATAGCTGAGTTTTCTATTTGATCTCAGTACATCTGCTAGATATTTTGCACCAACATCAGTGATTCTATTTGTCGACAAGGATAATGCTGACAGTGAATTTGATGCAGGTAAGGTAAAATACAATTTATTTGCTATTGTTTTCACAACTGTGTCGTTTATTTTGCATTTGGATAAAGATAGATATTTCAAATGACATTCCGTTAGCAATAAATCATAATTGGCTTCAGGGATAAATGCACCATCTAAGCATAGTTCGGTAATATTAGAACTTGATAGGTATTTCGACATTTCATAAATCGTGTCTGCGTGCATACCACTGTTTATAGTGATGTTCGTCAAGTGCTTTTGAAATGGGATTAGAAGGCCGATCATTTTTATAACCATTGCAGGTATTGGAACAACGTTGTTCAGAAACTTTAGTTGTACAAGATTTCCAAGGCTATCGTAAACGGTTTCAACTGTTATATATTTGTCTGCTCTCATCAAATTTTTGTCAAATTTTGAAACTTTTTCCTCAACATCAGTCCCTGATGTAGATGTTAGGATAGACGAGGGCTTTGGTTTGCTTTTTTTGGATTTAGCTGAGCGTTCTGATGTCGCAGAACTTTGGTATGTTTCTGGAAAAGAGAAATTCATGCATAACATAACATAACATCACGCCTTTTATCCCCGAATGGGTAGGTGCATATTATGACAATGTACAATGTAACACCCACTTTTCACTATTTATGTTATGAGTGCCATGTAATAGGGCCTATTGCCATATACCGGGCACAATTCCAGACTCCGTGCTATAACTGAGATTTTTTTAAAAACCCATTCATACTTTGCCCGACCCGGAAATCGAACGAGACCCCTTGCCACCGTCGCACTTGCGACCACTCGGCCAACAAGGGAGTCATGAATCTCTTGTCCAAAAGATATAGAGAGATATAGAAGATATTTTGTATAGCAGTAGGGTATGGTGTCTTCAAGTCACCAGTAAATAGGTTGCTTATTGGTAAGAATGCACTATCGTCTGTCACACATCGCTTACCACCTGGCGAGATAGTGGACAAACGTGACCAAAGTCAAAGTCATAGCATTTATTTCAATTAAACCCAATTAAACCATAGTCTGTTACTTTTGAAACATCAACAAATACAAAATAAATAATAGTCTGTCAGTCAGTCCGTCATTGAAGCTAGGTGCTCATTCCAAAATGTAGATTCGAATGTAGAAGAATGACCCAGAAATTCCTTGCGTTACTCTTTTAAAAACTGATGTAATCGTTGACCTAGTATTAAAAGAATGGAACATTTTAGAGGCTGACAAAGATAGTTCAATATAACAACTTACTGAGAAGGCTCCGTATCACCACAACATCAGCTTCTGCTGACAATTGGGCACATGCCCAAGGCAAATATTTATCGAAGTCAGCCGGTGTGGGGCGGCCCGTAGTCGACTGTATATCACCACTGACGGCAGTCTCATCAATCTCCATTTGTGAAAATATAGAAAAATAAATTCATACAAGATATATCGTTAAAAAACTCGGTATATCACTATCGAAAAGTTTTCTCATCACAAATATTGTTGTGTGAATGACAATTAAAGATTCTGCCAAATTACTTTTTCATGTTTTTTCTATTTTTGGTTTAAGTGTAAAAAGGTTTATATCGAATGAACAATTTTCGTTAGAGTTAAATTGTCGTAGTCTGAACCTGCCTCGTCTGAAAGCTGAAGGAAATACGTTATGTTAAGGGCGTTGAAAAAAGCCTCTTAAAACAACGGCTGTTGCACCTGACTACTATAGAGTTACACGCAGAACACACACACACATTGACACGAAGGACATCTGTCATTGTCTTAAGTCTGGTAACGTGTCGCGAAGAACCTAACGGGTAACCGGGGCTCCGGATCGACGTGCAGGAGAAGGAACGGGGTGATTTTTAGTCAGTAAGAGTCTGACTCTCCCACCTCACCCAGGCGGGAGCAGACATTCGATGATTTTCCCCCTTAAAAAAGTCTGGTAACGTGGTAACCCATTACATACGCACACATAAATATATTTACTGATATTTTGGTGCTTCAATCATTTCTAACTGCCTTATTTTGAACGTCCCTGCGTCCCGATGATGACAAATATCTTCTTTGTGGAGCAACTCTAAATATCTTTAAGCTAAATTTAGTCTGAAGCTGGCAGCAAATGCACCGTCAGCGCTGGATGGGCGAGAACTATGAACTTTGAAGAAGCGTTTTTGAAGGATGCGTAGCTATCGAGCACGGCTCTCAGCTGTCAGCGCCGTCGGTCAGCGAGACTCTAAAACCACCCTTATTTGTACCTTAGCTCACGAAAATCTTAGCCTCGAGAAAATGTTAAGCATTAGGTACCAGTCCTCAATAAGGTATTTTCCCCACACAGTTGTAAATTATATGTAATTATGTAAATAAGTAAACTGTGAAGTAGCGAGTTATCACGGGGCGCGCCACCCCCTCCCCCCGCTCCCCCTCCACACCGCGCCACCCCCCGCGAAAACTACCAGCGATATAATAACTTCGTGTGGTTGCTTCAGTGTGTGGAGATGGAGTTTGTTTTTTATTATTTAAGCAAGGATGTAATATATTCTGAGAATTGTGACATGAAGGTGAGTGGAAAGCAAATCTTTTTGTCTTTTAATACTTTAACATCAAATAGGAATGTCTATTTTTTCTCTGGTATTAGTTTATTTATAAATGTTAATTTAAAAATCTTAACACAACGCCACCAATGCTGCTTTAATATAGTTTCGACTTGGTAACAGATTTTTAGTCTCGTTATTAAACTTGAAACTCTTGAGTTTGCTAAATTTTTAAGCATTTCCTTGTAATGCAAACAGAATTATTATTTTATATCTTTAAAAAACTTTTTTCTGTTTATGATTGCTTACATATTGTGGTGACTACATACCTACATAAAGGGTCTACTTCTTTGAAGATTAAAAAGCACAGAGTACACCTCTTGTTATATTACAACAGACCTTATGATTATTAATCTAATCCCACATACAAAATAAATGATTAATCGCGAACCCTCTCCACACTACCCCAGCCGACGCTGCGCGCCTCTAAGAAGTGTTCCGAGCGCCGCCATCTTGCTTCTCATCTCCTTACGTGCCGCGAGATAATGTATTAAAATATGTACATACCGACATGTATACTTATGTATACATGCGGCTTGCGAAGACGTGTGTATACTGTATATATATATTGTATAATATACATATATGTAGCAACGTGACACTTGTCTTGTATATTATGTACATATATATATATATGTGTGTGGGTGTATTTTGCGTTAACTGCGGTTTTATTAGTAAGGTTATTACTTTGATTCTCTGTTTCAGAGGTTGGTTACTGTACTGTAGGTGTCATGGGTTCGATTTTGTAAAGGACGGTGTGGAATTTTAGTAAGCAACTATGTTGTGTTGTTTAAAGATCTTTAAAAATATCGGATTGAGGGAAAACCTCTCGATTCGTTCAATTCTCGATTACATACGGAATCCATTGTTACTGGATTAGTGGTAAGTAAGGTAATATTGTGATTGCATTTGGTGCATAATAATGACTTCATATTTTCAAGATATAACAAACAGGCATCTTCTGTACGAACCTAGTTAACATAAAATACATAACATCACGCCTTTTATCCCCGAATGGGTAGGCAGAGGTGCACATTATGGCACTTAATGCCACTGTAACATCCACTTTTCACTATTTGTGTTATGAGTCCCATGTAATAGGAGGTGAGCTTATTGCCACATACCGGGCACATTTCCAGACTCCGTCCTACTGCTCAGATTTTATTTAGAACCCAGTCATAATTTCCCTGACCTGGGAATCGAACCCGAGACCCCTTGTCCTTCAGTTACCATAATGCTTATAAGAACAACATTCTCAATAATTAGTATTCTTAATAAAAGCAAAATACAATACCAACCTAAACTCACAACCTACATACCAAAAACTAAAACCGACTACAGACCTACATCTCTACCTACCCTATATTGGTATACATAAAATATTTCTTGCAGCGAGAGCTTGCAACTCTGCGTCAGCAACGTGTCTTAAGAACAGAACGTCGTCGTTCCTTCATTCTCAATTTAAGTTTGTTCTCAACTCGCTTAGAGATAGGGCTGATACTGGGGGCTTAGAAATAAAATAAATAATTAAAAAAAAATAGCCTTTTATTTCTCGCTTTTCATAATCAGTTGCATGCAGTACAATGACAATCTTAATATTAAACACTTATATTACCAAACAGTTAATTTAATTTGATTTAAATTAACTGTTAATTTGATATACATATCAAAACGTCACGACTTTTGATTTATATATTTATTTAAGGGCAACCACCATAGCATACACCAAAATACATGATAGATTTTTAACATATTTTAACACTCTGTAGCCTTAATTAAAGGCTGCCACGACATGCATTAATGAAAGAACATGATATTACAGCAAAAGGTTCACTTAGGTATCAAAAAAAAGAAATCTTAATAATATTCGTTAATCACAAATGTTAAATTTTATATAGCGGAGTTTTTTTTTAAAACGGGGAAAATCATCGATTGACTGCTCCCGCCTGAGGCGGGAGGGAGTGTCAGACTCTCACTGACTAAAAACCACCCCGTTCCTTCTCTTGCGCTCTCGAGCCAGAGCCCCGGTATCCCGTTAGGTTCTCCGCGACCCGTTAGGTTCTCCGCGACGTATTTAGTGGAGTTTAACTTTGTGAGAATGTTCTACGCAAAGGAGTAGCAAAAAGTGAACCTATGATAAAAGAGCACCCTTTTACTAACTGTGTCATGTATCATGACCAAGGATATTGAAAAACAGGCGGGCATAGTCTCTCGAAACAACGACTGTGGCACCTGGCTACTATAGACTTACACGCAGAATACACACACGTTGACATGAACGATATCTCGTGACATGGACGGTGTTGCGAGTACATGCACACATAAATTAAGTCTGATACTCCCTCTCGCCTCACTCAACTCGAGAGAAGTCATTGGATGATTTTGAAAAACAAAAAGACTCCTTAACATTTCCTTTTTTTTTATTTTAGAGAGTGTGATAAGCAGTGCATGGTAGTGCTATAGTAGCTTTCAATGAAGACTTAAACAGAAGAAAGACTTACCTCACAGAAAAACCTAAAAAGATTCGTTAACACTTTATTTGTCCTCAGCATCGAAGTCGAGAAGTCTTGCTGCTGTTGCTTGCAACCAATCGACCAACATCACATGACACCTGTCTTGTATATTAAGAGTTAAGCTGTATTAAGGGTATGGGCAGGCCACGACACTCGAAGGACTGACGGCAGATGAGCCAGAAAAGTCCTTGAGTGGAGACCACGGACCAGAAGACGAAGACGTGGGCCGGCCTCCCGCTAGATGGACCGACGACATGGCCAGAGTTGCGGGGAGGCAATGGATGCAGGTGGCGAGTTGTCGTTCAACGTGGAGGACTAAGGGGAAGGCCTTTGTCCAGCTGTGGACGTCTTCCGGCTGTTGATGATGATGATGAAGAGTTCAGCTGTAATGTCTTGACGCATTAAAAGTAAATCAGATCTTATCAAGACACGAAACAACATGACAATGCTCTGGAAACTGAAAAAAAAAATGTTACTTACAAAACATGGCTAGCAACCCTACCTATTCGAAATTCAAAACGGAGCGCGCGGGGTGGTGGGGTTTCATAAGTAAGTACGTGTTTCTAAGTTCGCGATTATATTGTCGGTCGGCGAGTGCCTGATTTATTTGTGTTGCCAGTAATTCGAAATATATTTCCCTTGTTGTGGGGTGAGGCTTGCAACTCTTAGTATTCGGGGTAATTTATTGATGTAAGAGTTTATGGTAAGATGTTTTGATATTGATAAGAGATATTGTGGTTTGGGTAATATACGTATAAGAAGAATATTTGTTTTCGATGTACTTACGATCCAAGTGTAATTGGAAATTGTCATTTATGTATCGAGAATTTTCAAGACAAGGATAATATAAAAACTTGATATTGATAGTATTGATTTTTCTTTACCACAAATTACTAAGGGTTCTTGATTAGATATTATTACAATTTTTCACGTATATATTTTTACAATAACTATCTTCTATATGTATATAGATTTTTTATATCTCAAAGGTGCAAGTACCTATCCAATAGGACTTCATTTTCAGTATTTAAACATGTTACGAACAAGACCCAACAGACAGCTGTCTTAGAAATAAATTTTTAAGTTTCATAAGAGTTATCAAAGTTTGTATCTACCCCTCGAGGCGAGGTGGTCGACCTCAGAACATAATGTGATACGTTTCTATTTATAATTAAACGTAAAGTTAATTGTTGAGACGTTGCCGTTGGTCTAGTGGGTGTCAGTGCGGATATGGATTTGAAGGTACGTAGGATTCGAGTCTTGTCGACATGGTATTATGGTATTTATTGATTAAAACTTTGTTTAGTTATAGCATAGAATTTGTAATTAAGTGTGGGAGATCCATGCTTCGGCACGAATGGGCCGGCTCGACTGGAGTGATACCTCGGCCTCACAGAAAACCGACGTGAAATAACGCTTGCGCTGTGTTTCTTCATGTGAATGAGGTTACTGGAGGCCCAATTACTCTAGTCCCCGTGTCCCGAATCCCCGAATCCTCCACAATCCTCAAATTGTCAATTCCCAAAAGGCCGGTAACGCCCTTGTAACGCCTTGGTGTATCGAGTGTCCATGGGCGGCGCCGATTGCTTGCTTGGTGATCCGTCTGCTCGTTTACCGGATTTTTTTATAGCAAACTATAAAAAAATATTTGGCAATAAGATCACACATAATACACTAGAGTTGACATTTTTCATAATTCATAAAACATCATTATTCGATAGGTAACTACTATTGACGGCCGAAGAACGAATTAATGATGTCATGAAATCACAGGGGCCGGTTCGAGGGTAAAAAGATAATCCCTTTCAAAAGACAAAGGCAAACTTTGCACCCATACCCATTGTATGTACATACACAAATCGTACACAAAAAACCCAAACACAACATGTGTAGTTACACACCTCAACACTCAAGATCTTACATGCAAATATCACACAGCGCCCCATGCAAAACTTTAAGCAGTAAAACTAATTAATTCCACCGTATATTCACGTTATATAAGCGAAATTTTGAGTGCTTCGTCTTTGAGGCGTCTCAGGTGGCACCCCCAACGGTTTGGGGGTTTGGGGGCCCCCACCCGCGAAGCGTATTTTCGCGGGGAATAAGTGCCACTGGCATTATGTTGTAACGTTGATATTGATTTTCTTAGTGGCTTTTAAGGGTTAGATAGTGGAGGATGGGTTGAAGATGAGATGGTTCTAGTTTATTCTTGGTTAGTTTTTGTTAGGTTTAGGAAATATTGAATATATGTTAGTTTGATGTCTTGTATTGTGTTTGATCTTTAGGTTATATATTGTTGAGTATTTCCTTATGCTGTTTATTTATTTAGTGCTTTATTATTGACCGCCTCGTTTGCCTAGTTCAAGTGCGACTGCCGGGCAAGGGGTCTCAGGTTCGATTCACGAGTCGGTTAAAGTATTACTGAGGTTTTAAAAATTCTCAGTCGTAGCACAGAATCTGGAATAGCCCGGTATATGGCAATAGGCGCGACACCTATTACATGGGACTTATAACATGAATTGTGAAAAGTAGGTGTTACATTGTACAGTGCCATTAAGTGCTGTAATGTGCACCTCTGCTTACCCCTTCGGAGCTAAAGGCGTGATTGACAGATTGATATTGATAGACAAATTGCATGATAGTAGATTATTTCCTTAGAATTTATTTATTAAAAGTTTATGTAAAGGTGCATTTTCAATAAGGTTGTAAGTTGTTTAACAGATTGCATTTCGCTCTGACGTACTATGTGATGTTTTAAAGGTTTGAGAATATTATAATGCCAAGAAGGGAGTGAGTTATACACCTCAGCATAGCTCTATAAAGAATACATTTACAGCCTGTAATAGATGAGTAAATTGTATAATAAGTATAATAAGTGTTCATTCTATGTGTAAAAGAAATTTTACTGTTGTTTTTTGACTTAATAACCGAATTAAAACGCTTTAGGTTTACCAGAAAACACTACTGCCTGGTCTCGATATCTTACATACATAACATCACGCCTATTATCCCCAAAGGGGTAGGCAGAGGTGCACACAGAAGAAACACTCACTTTTTCACTCTTTATGTTTTTAGGTATATGTAATAGGGGGTGATCCTATTGCCATATGACAAATACAGTACAAGTGACAATTATAAAACAGTTTGTAATAATTAGTAATAATCAGAAATGTGTACAAAATAAGAAATTTATATATCTGTGGATTAGTTAGGACTGTGAACCTGCCAGCTATATAAGTTGCATAGGCGTTTAAGAAAAGGTCGGGCTAAGGAAAGTACGTATCTAAACTGAGGCCTAAAAGAGTATCTAATGTGACACATTTTGGACTCATACCCATTCAGAATATATGATAATCCCCTCCCACATGAAACATCTTCAATCTTCACCCACCACATAAGACATGTACATAAACACCAAAGAAGCTTTACTTACCCATAATATGGAGAGCATTATAATAATTTTAATGGAATCTTGTTAATCCCACCACTGGTGGGAGTTAGGGGGCCGCGGGACCCCCAACTCGCCCCCATGCGTATAAAATTACATAAACAGGCTAGAAACTATAGCATTATATCCAAGATGTTTCGATATAATTGAAATTTTAATTAAATTAGACTTCACGTCTTGGGTGGGTAGAATTTTGTAATGAATTCGGTTTTGGTTAGTTTATTTTAGTTTCGCGGGTTTGTATTGTGTTGATGAGGTTGGTGTCTTAGAATGATTTATTTGTTCGTTGTTCGGCACTTTCTGACAAGATAAAAGATAATTATTTTGCGTTGGTACATTACATACTATAATAATGCCATAAGACTGAAATTTCATGAACGCTATGCTCAAGAATATGCTATTAGGCAGATCCTTCAGTTACTGTTAGCTAAGATTTATTAGCTACATTCATGTTTTTCTCATATTACCAGTATCGAGTTTGCTTAAGACACACAGTTCGTTTCAAGTATAAATAAGAACTTAAGTACTAACTACCTTTACTGTAAGAAGGTTATATATATGTAAGACTTAAAGTAGCAGTAATTTAGGTAAGCAGTACATTGTACTTATCTAATACCTTTAAACGAGCAATTGTAGTATATACTAACGGATCTCGGAAAGGACTGCGTCGATTTTCTTAAAATTTTGTATTTACAGAGATTTGGGGGCGATAAATTGATCGAAACAAGCCCACACGCACGAAGCGCTTCGCTTCAAGCTTCCTTGTGCGTACTGCTGAGGAGTTCTTTGCCAGAGTCTGTATTTCCTGAAGGGTATAACCTGGGAGTCTTCAAGGCCCGAGTGAATAGGTTGCTTATGGGACGACATCGTAGACCGCATCATCGCTTACCACCAAGAGAGATAGTGGTCAAACGTCGCCCCATCAAATATAAAAAAAAGAACTCGAAACTAAATTTCACCATTTCCAATAACGTTTATATAGCTTAGTCGGGAAATCGGGTGCCTTTTTTGTATTTTCTTCTACTATTTTCTATATTTTATATAAAAAAAACACCGACTACAGCTCGATCAACGAGTTACTAAAGGCTACCTACATAAATCATATATATAATAAAAATCGAACTAACATCAGTCACTACCCACTAAACAATTTAATCAAACCAGCAACCATGCATATAATAGAACCAGTCTATTCCACATTATTGGCCATAAAAGATCCGGACTCAAACCCATGGCCCAGCTAATAAGAAGCGTCGTTACGACATATGTGCGTGTTAGGAATTTCATAAAGCCACTCAGCGCCGGAAGACAATGTGGGAGACAGAGGTTGTCAAAGTTTTCGAAAGGGGTGGAGCTGGGGGAATTTTGAATGTGGTTTTCATGTTCAATGGAAATCGTAAGTAAGGCTTTTTTTAAGGGGGAAAATCATCGAATGACTGCTCCCGCCTGGGTGAGGCGGAAGGGAGTGTCAGACTCTTACTGACTAAGAACCACCCCGTTCCTTCTCCTGCACGTCGAGCCGGAGCCCCGGTTACCCGTTAGGTTCTCCGCGACTCCGAATCGGCATTGGCCCTATTGGGCCCCATCTGTGGTGGTCTGATGGCTCCTTGAAATCGTAAGTAAGGCTAAGGACTCACGAAGCATTACCCCTCGACTTTGTATGTATGTTTGTGTCTTTTTATGTATGTAGAAAATGAGAGAAAATTTTACGATACGTTTTATGCCCACGGCGGTTGCGATTGTTTGCGGGTCCCGCTGCACTGGAAGGCGCAACAGCAGCGGGTTGTACCCGCGCTCTACGATCAGTAGCTGACGATCGCAATGGGAGGGCCTTTCTAGAACTCAACTGATTGTTTAACTATCCGTTTTGCTGTAATCAATCGTCATGTTTGCGGGCGATTATCATAGCCGCGGTTTCTAAGGGACCGCAAAAAACTGCGGTATCGTCCATCGTGAGTCCGTAGCGTAAGATTGTTATTTCGTCAAGAGAATGTAAGTAGGTTAGGTGACATAATTTGTTGTAATTAGTATCGGTTGTGATTGTGAGTGCCACAATAAAATGATTGTACAGTCTAATGCCATACCCTAGGTACAATGTACAACTGTATCCTTTTAAACCTAGAAAAATCTATCACAACCACACTAACAATCTATTTCGAGTCGCTAAAATTAGTATTAATTAGAAGATGAGTCTCTTATCCAGCTTCATTTCTGGCAAAAATCAAAATTAATCTTTGATCAATGGAGTTGAAACCTTATATTATTTATTACGTTTCTCGCCTTCAACTGTTATTTGACGAGTACCTCGATTAGTAGCCGTGCTAGAGGCTCATATTCATGAGTTTTTTTTTAAGGGGGGATAATTATCGAATGACTGCTCCCGTCATATTCATGAGTAGCATTCTGCGACCCGCGACGCGGCAACTATCGCGCTGTTAGTAACAGCGGTTTGATACTAGTCGAGTTCCTCGTCAAATAATTAGGTACACGAGGACGCAGAAAAACATAATAATTTATTTATTTCATCTCATCATCATCATTGTCATCTTATCAGCCACAGGACGTCCACTGCTGAACATAGGCCTCCCCCAATGACTTCCAGATAGGCCGGCTGGAAGCGACCTGTATCCAGCGATTACATCTACATCTCGCGAAAGTTATAATATTCATGTATGTTTGTAAACGCACCCACGACACAGGAGAAAATCCTAGTGTGGGGCAATGTTTAAAAAAAACAAAAAAAAAATTAGTGAAATCCAGACGAAGTCTATAAATAACTCATAGATAATTGCTATCCATTTTAAAGTTAAACTTTGAGAAACCGAGAGCAAGAGGAAAGATGAGGCGGCATTCGCGAGGGAACGGCCCTCCGTGCTTAATTACCTCCTACATAAGTACACTTCAGTTGTTTTGTTAGCTCCTCAATATTTATAAGACGTTGATGAAGGAATCTTTGAAATAATAGATGAATTTTGTACTCTTAAATATATTTAGAACGTTTCAGAAGGTTTTTTGTTATGACCTCACCTTTTATTTAATGAAAATATAGACAAAGAATAAGATAATTTAAAAGACAAAGAAAACAATAAATGATATTAAAATCCATATACAAGCAAGTATTTTTTGCTAGCACTGAGATCAAAAACAGAATCTATCTAATCTGTATCTCACGATAGCGATAAGGAAAATTTTTTTGATGCCTTATGCTAACATTTTTATTATTATTTGAAGTTGTAAATATATTAGGTACTTTTTAGTTATTTGTATTTATAATATTACTATTACTTAGTTTAAATTCAGTCTTATTGTTGTTTGTAATAAGGTTCACTTGACAAGCAAACGAAAAAATAACATGCGTGTTGTCCGAATGCAAGTGTATTAGCGAATAAGAATCTGTATACGTTTTTATCAGCATTTGAATACCATTTCGTTTTGATGGTAAGTAATGATATGACCAACGATAGATCACACCTACCCATAGGTATGTACTTAGTCACTCATATCATAACATAACATAACATCACGCCTTTTTATCCCCGAAGGGCTAGGCAGATGTGCACATGTCGGCACTTAATGCCACTGTACAATGTGTCACCCACTTTTCACTATTTATGTTAAGAGTCCCATGTAATAGGGGGTGAGCCTATTGCCATATACCGGGCACAATTCCAGACTCTGTGCTACTACTGAGATTTTTAAAAACCCAGTAATACTTTGCCCGACCCGGGGGCCAACGAGGCAGTCAGTCAGTCACTCAAGGCCTGAAAATATAACTATTCTGGAAACACAAACTCTGGCAAGGAATTCTACGGCTTAGCGGTACTCAAAGAAACTTGAAGCGAATTGCTATTTGCGAGTGTAAGGAGAAAGGTGGAGTATAGATTGATTGTTTTATAATAGATATGGAAGCTAGTCGGTGTTGGAAACAGTACATACATTTTTACGAATTAACTATTACTATAACTGAATAATTCTTTAATCTTATAACTAGATCGAACTAGACTAAGATGAACTACGACTTTATTCACGGCAATCGCACTTACACTCACCATACTAGAAATAACAATACCAAACAACAAAATAAAACAAAACCCACCCCATCTTTACCTTCATTAGAATTAAAATACCCTTTTGTACGCAAAAATATACCTTTAGAGGCAAAATCGAAACGAAATAATAGTATTTTCGCATCTCCAGACAGGTTACCCTTTTCATTTGGCCGGTCCAAGGCACTCTCCATTAATTAGGAGAGCCCGATAGTTTCCCAACTAATTCTTATGATATATTGGAAAGTCACGTTCGTGGAAAAACAATTTCAGTGTTTTAATTTTAATGGATTTTTTTTATTTTGGACATAGGAATAAGTTATGTGTTTTAATCAACAAAGAGATAGGTAAAGGTGTTCATAGATATTTCAATATTTACCTTTCATAAGTTTAGTGTTATAATGAGTCATTTTTATATGACAAGCACGCCTGTTGCGTTCCGCGCTCGTGTCGAAGTCCCATCAAAATCAGACCACTAGAACAGATGCCGATACGAAGCCGCGGAAGACTTAACGAGTAACCGAAGGGAAGTAGTAGGAACGGGGTGGTTTTAGTCAGTAAGAGTTTGATACTCTCTCTAGCCTCACTCAACGCGGAAGAAATCATTGGATGATGTTCCCCCTCAATAAAAGCCTTAACATACCATAATCACTTTGAATCTTCCAGATATGATGGGATCTATTGGTGTTTTTTTTAGGGAGGGAAATGATCGAATGACTTTTCCCGCTTGGGTGAGGCAGGAGGGAGTGTCAGACTCTTACTGACTAAAAACAACCCCGTTCCTACTCCTGCTCTTCGAGCCGGAGCCCCGGTAACCTGTTAAGTCCTCCGCGGCTCCTTATCGGCATCAGCCCTAATGGCTCCATCCGTGGTCTTCTGATGGGTCTTTGAGGCGCGTGCGGAACGCGATCGGGATCTATTGGTGTTTATTGACACAAATCCAGACTCTGTTATGTTCCATTAACTATTATTCTGTCCCGGGAATCGCCCTAAACATCCAATACAATTTTAATCCAAAATGTTCTATTTGAAATTGTTACAATTAAATTTTTTATAACAATAAAAATTCGGACTGTCCGAGTACTTACAATCGTTCAAAAACCTGTTCTATCAAAGAAAGACCCGTTTATCATTGAATAAAAGTTGTCTCGTTTTCAAGGAATGGGAATCTCAAACCCTTCGAAAAGATATAAAAAGTTAATTCTGTGATTCAACCTGTTTTTATTATGAACAGGTCGTGGGTACGATGCTCGTCTAGTGAATTCAATAGAATGATAGCAGTTGACAGCCTTTTGAAAATTTTCGTGGGATTTGGAACACGTTTTTTTTGTACATTTTGATTTGATTGATGTAAGAACTACTTTTCATTGCATTATGAAGTTATTTTCCACAAAATGAACACGTAGTTTTAAGGATATTTTTTTATTTAAGGGGAAAATCATCGAATGACTACTCCTGCCTGGGTGAGGCGGGAGGAAGTGTCAGACTCTTACTGACTAAATACCACCCCGTTCCTACTCCTGCTCTTCGAGCCGGAGCCCTGGCTATCCGTTAAGTCCTCCGCGGCTCCGTATCGGCATCAGCCCTATTGGGTCCCATCCGTGGTGGTCTGATGGCTCTTTGAGGCGCGTGCGGAACGCGATCGGGATCTATTGGTGTTTATGGACCGTCCTCGATTGTTTTCGAGCGTCCTCGAAATGTATCGGGCGTCCTCGAAATCTATCGGGCGTCCTCGAAATCTATCGGGCGTCCTCGAAATCTATCGAGAGTCCTCGATCGTTTTCGAGCGTCCTCGAAATCTATCGGGCGTCCTCGAAATCTATCGAGAGTCCTCGAAATCTATCGAGAGTCCTTGATCGTTTTCGAGCGTCCTCGAAATCTATCGGGCGTCCTCGAAATCTATCGAGCGTCCTCGAAATCAATCGAGCGTCCTCGAAATCAATCGAGCGTCGTCCATTGTTTTCGAGAGTCCTCGATCGTTTTCGAGCGTCTTCGAAATCTATCGAGAGTTCTCGAAATCTATCGGGCGTCCTCGATTGTTTTCGAGCGTCCTCGAAATCTATCGGGTGTCCTCGAAATCTATCGGGCGTCCTCGATTGTTTTCGAGCGTCCTCGAAATCTATCGAGAGTTCTCGATCGTTTTCGAGCGTACTCGAAATCTATCGAGCGTCCTCGATTGTTTTCGAGCGTCCTCGAAATCTGTCGGTCGTCCTCGATCGTTTTCGAGCGTCCTCCTTTGTTTTCGAGCGTTCTCGAAATCTATCGAGAGTCCTCGATCGTTTTCGAGCGTCCTCGATTGTTTTCGAGCGTCTTCGAAATCTATCGAGAGTCCTCGAAATCTATCGAGCGTCCTCGATTATTTTTGAGCGTCCTCGAAATCTATCGGGCGTCCTCGATCGTTTTCAAGCATCCTCGATTGTTTTCGAGCGTCCTCGAAATCTATCGAGCGTCCTCGAAATCTATCGGGCGTCCTCGAAATCTATCGGGCGTCCTCGAAATCTATCGGGCGTCCTCGAAATCTATCGAGAGTTCTCGATCGTTTTCGAGCGTCCTCGATTGTTTTCGAGCGTCCTCGAAATCTATCGGTCGTCCTCGAAATCTATCGAGCGTCCTCGAAATCTATCGAGCGTCCTCGAAATCAATCGAGCGTCCTCGAAATCAATCGAGCGTCCTCCATTGTTTTCGAGAGTCCTCGAAATCTATCGGGTGTCCTCGAAATCTATCGGGCGTCCTCGATTGTTTTCGAGCGTCCTCGAAATCTATCGAGAGTTCTCGATCGTTTTCGAGCGTCCTCGATTGTTTTCGAGCGTCTTCGAAATCTATCGAGAGTCCTCGAAATCTATCGAGCGTCCTCGATTATTTTTGAGCGTCCTCGAAATCTATCGGGCGTCCTCGATCGTTTTCAAGCATCCTCGATTGTTTTCGAGCGTCCTCGAAATCTATCGAGCGTCCTCGAAATCTATCGGGCGTCCTCGAAATCTATCGGGCGTCCTCGAAATCTATCAGGCGTCCTCGAAATCTATCGAGAGTTCTCGATCGTTTTCGAGCGTCCTCGATTGTTTTCGAGCGTCCTCGAAATCTATCGGTCGTCCTCGAAATCTATCGAGCGTCCTCGAAATCTATCGAGCGTCCTCGAAATCAATCGAGCGTCCTCGAAATCAATCGAGCGTCCTCCATTGTTTTCGAGAGTCCTCGAAATCTATCGGGTGTCCTCGAAATCTATCGGGCGTCCTCGATTGTTTTCGAGCGTCCTCGAAATCTATCGAGAGTTCTCGATCGTTTTCGAGCATCCTCGATTGTTTTCGAGCGTCCTCGAAATCTATCGAGAGTCCACGATCGTTTTCGAGCGTCCTCGAAATCTATCGGGCGTCCTCGATCATTTTCGAGCGTCCTCCTTTGTTTTCGAGCGTTCTCGAAATCTATCGAGAGTCCTCGATCGTTTTCGAGCGTCCTCGATTATTTTTGAGCGTCCTCGAAATCTATCGGGCGTCCTCGATCGTTTTCAAGCATCCTCGATTGTTTTCGAGCGTCCTCGAAATCTATCGAGCGTTCTCGATTGTTTTCGAGCGTCCTCGAAATCTGTCGGGCGTCCTCGAAATCTATCGAGCGTCCTCGAAATCTATAGGGCGTCCTCGATCGTTTTCGAGCATCCTCGATTGTTTTCGAGCGTCCTCGAAATCTATCGGGCGTCCTCGATTGTTTTCGAGCGTCCTCGATTGTTTTCGAGCGTCCTCGAAATCTATCGGGTGTCCTCGAAATCTATCGGGCGTCCTCGATTGTTTTCGAGCGTCCTCGAAATCTATCGAGAGTTCTCGATCGTTTTCGAGCATCCTCGATTGTTCTCGAGCGTCCTCGAAATCTATCGAGAGTCCTCGATCGTTTTCGAGCGTCCTCGAAATCTCTCGGGCGTCCTCGATCGTTTTCGAGCGTCCTCCTTTGTTTTCGAGCGTTCTCGAAATCTATCGAGAGTCCTCGATCGTTTTCGAGCGTCCTCGATTATTTTTGAGCGTCCTCGAAATCTATCGGGCGTCCTCGATCGTTTTCAAGCATCCTCGATTGTTTTCGAGCGTCCTCGAAATCTATCGAGCGTCCTCGATTGTTTTCGAGCGTCCTCGAAATCTGTCGGGCGTCCTCGAAACCTATCGAGCGTCCTCGAAATCTATAGGGCGTCCTCGAAATCTATCGAGCGTCCTCGAAATCTATAGGGCGTCCTCGATCGTTTTCGAGCATCCTCGATTGTTTTCGAGCGTCCTCGATCTCAATCTGGAAAATAATTTGGGGCAAGGGGGCCTCCACTCCTTTGTTGCCCCGAGGCCTCTGGACCCCTAAATCCGGCCCTGTGCTTATTTATGTTATGAGTTCCATGTAGGTGGTGAGCTTATTGCTATAAACCGGACACAATTCCAGACTCCGTCCTACTGCTGAGAATTTTTAAAAACCCAGTAATACTGTGCTCGACCCGGCAATCGAACCCGAGACTCCTTGCCCGGTAGTCGTACTTGCAACCACTCGGCTAACGAGGTAGTACAATAATTTGTGGGCTAATAATTTCGTCAAAAATTCAATTCATGGTTTTGGTGTTAAATTTTTTATTGTAGCATTTGAAATATTAATGAATAATACAGTAAAGCTACATAGTTTTACTATACCTCTATTATTTCATTGTAACATGTTGGCACACATACTTATGTAAAAGTTTCCAATTAAATATCAAAGATTTTATTCAGCGAAGCCTCTTCTCACACGGAGAAGGTTTGAGCATTAATCACTACGCTTGAGCGCATTAAAATTATAAGCTCAGGTTTCCTCACGAAGTTTTCCTTTACCGTTTGTCAGTAGTGTCTAAATAATCTTAGAAAGTGCATATAACTTGGAAAACGTCACATTAGTACTTGCCGTTAGTAGGTTTCGCTCCCACACCCTCATGCATGAAAGCAAGCGTCTTAACTTCATTATAGATAGTTATTGCAATATTTTATATACTACAGACTATATACAACCCGTATTTCTACTTCACCCTTTTACATAGCACCCTGTGTAAGTCCCGTATCCTAAACTAAACAATACAAACCGAAAATTATTTACTAAAACTAAGGGTACAAAACGCCCGTATCACCGCCTTTGGAACGAAGGAAATTATCCAAGTCAGATAAGAAGTACGGAGACGTCAGTTACGAGTAATGTTTCCGCTTTTCCTGAACCTCCCCTTTCCTTAGAAGGGGAAGGGCTTATCGTACAAAAGGTATCGAGTCCCAACTCTCCCCTCTTTATAGAATTTTCGGGCTTTCCACTTCTGCGAGGCGTGGGGGGGCGTCCCCCCTTTTTGCGACGTACATTTTCATTTCCTTCATCTTTCTCCGCTTTCGACGGAGGCAGGGACGGAGTTGGGTGGGTGGGTCGATTCTGTTTTGTTTTGTTTGTCAAGTCACGATCAAAGTTATCATGTTAGTATTGGTGTAGAAAGGTTATTAAAAGATGAAATTTAAGTATCTTTGTAGTACTTACAATGAAATTTTATTAATCTGTGTAATAGGTAAGTACGCCAAATGGAATGTCAAATAAATGAATGTCATTACATCGAACGTTCAATAATATCGAATAATCAGTACATTTAATTGACGTTCTTTATGTGAAATGATCAAATATTTGAGTCTACGTCTCTGGCGAACAGCTCACTACAGGCGCATGATGATGAATACCATCTAACTAGTATATGTACTAACCGACCGATCTAAATAACGACAAACACAGCAACTACATGCACACACAACAAAACATTTTACAATAATTTCCTCCCTCTATTACACCAAAAAACACCCACACTAAAATCCATCCCTGCACTCAATTCCCCGTCTTACGCTAGCAACCTTAGACGCCCCCACCGACCGCACCCCCCTCCCCCTCCGCGCACTTCGTTAGCGAACTTCCATACTTTGTAATATGCAAATGTTGCTTCTAAGGGGTACGGCGACGTCGTCTTAAAATGAATTAATTACTCAGGTGACTAGGGTCGGATCGTTATCGATTTTAATTTAGTAATTAGCTGAGATGTGTGATGGTGTTGGATAAATAAAAAGTTATGCGGAATCATGGAAGACATGGTATGTTTCATATAAATAGGTACTCAATGTGGATAAATACAGAGTATTTATTCGAAAAAATGCCCGTCTCTAAATAGGTTACATGGTATCGCGAATTAATGGAGTATAACTTTTTAGCAGGGTCCAATAATGTTGTACTTAACGAAGAAATGTACTGTATTGTAGTACTGTATCGCCTTAAATTCAACACAGTCTTTGAATTTAAGGCAGATATAATGTGACTTAGAAATGATTAAAACACAAAAATGTCAGTGGTTTTTTTTATGTGTGCGTGTGTAATGAGTTACCACGTTACCAGACTTGAAAATGACAGATGTCCTTCGTGTCAATGTGTGTATGTTTTGCGTGTAAGTCTATAGTAGCCAGGTGCCACAGTCGTTGTTTCAAGAGATTTTGTCCGCCATTTTTTCCACGTCCTTGGGTGTTATACAAAAAGGAAATAATTGAAAAAGTAAGAGATACCAACCAGTGCCAGAGAACCAGTGCCTTTAGCCAAACGCCACTTTAGCGCTTGTCTACAGAAAGAGTAGAAAACTAAATGTACGGGAATGATACTGACAAATGACAAAATTTGCGTCAATTCCATATAATTTGGTTTTCTATTCTACATGTAGACAAGCGCTGAATGGCATTGGGTACAGTTGCTGGTCATAATGTTGGTGGTTATCGAAATGCTGTATAATATAGTTTTCATAAGTACCCCGCTACTTGGCAACTACCCACTCATAGGTTCAGATAAATTATATTTGCAAATTTTTATTCGAGATTCATTACTCACGGCTTTTATCACTAGATACAATGAGACCGTGAGACGGTTAATAGATTTCGTAAAATGATTTGCTTGATTGAATATTATTTTTTATAATTTATTTTTAAAAAAGTTATTGAACTCAGCATTGAGTAAGTACCTACATTGATTTTCAAATGACAAGCCTGGTAAAATTATTGGTATCTACAATGTTAAAAAATTTAAAACAATATTATGTGAAAAACGAAGTTTTAAATTCGGTTAAGTCAAATTACGGGCCGATCAGTCAATCATCAGTTTATTCTTAACTGTATATATAATAAAATTGACAGTTGACAGTTTTTAATATGGAATAATTGTGTAATATTCAAAGTCATTCCCCAGATTAAATTTATCTGGCGTTAGAAAATATGGCAATTGTAATTTGAAATATTTAGATACCCATGTATTTTCTATGTTTGACCAAGATTGGTTTATAGAACTAAGATGATTTAAGATATTATTATAGATACCTATAGGTAAGATCTACTTACCTAAGTGGATTGCATTAATAAGCCACCAAAAATATATTTTATTAAAAATTAGACTTTAAAATACGATATTTTCATTGAAATACAAAACTGATAATCATAAAACTGAATAAAAACAAAAGAAAAAATATTACGACCTATACCATTTTTATAAAAAAAAACATTACAAAATCCACTTCGTAGCACCAACCGCACATTAACAAAATATTTATCGAGCATAAAATGAGATAAAGCAAGTAATTTAATGCTTTATAAATAGGGCATAATATTTAGGTTAAGCCGTTACACCGGCCGTCGCGCGCTCGCCGACGGCATGTGGAAAATACCTTCGATTTACATTACATCACTTTCAGGAAGCTGATATACATTTTTAAGGTTGTATAGAGTTAAATAATAAGTTTATATAATATTAAAACTTATTATTATTTATTATATAATATTAAAAAAAATCTCAGTAATAGCACAGAGTCTGGAAATGTGCCCGGTACCTATATGCCAATAGGCTCACCTCCTAATACATGGGACTCATAACATAAATAGTGAAAAGTGGGTGTTATTGCTGTGTGCACATCTGCCTACCCCTTCGGGGATAAAAGGCGTGATGTTATGTTGTTTGTAAAACTTATTATAAATGATAAAATATTTACTATTTTTGTTCTTCTCCTCTTATAGGTATAATTTCTTTTGATATATTTCGTTGCGGGAACCAAGACAGTTATTCATGTCTCTGGGACGCGCCGGACTTCAGTGTTTTCATGGTTGTATTTACTATAGATCCGGGCTTACAGGAGTTGCAGCGGTTTTGGAAGGATATGGCGGGCTTGTCCCATAAAAAAGTTTAAGAGGCATAATATTAATTATTTGTTTTTTCTTTAAAATAATTCTATACAATACATAATAAAATATATCTTTCAGATTCAGAATGAGCCAGTAGTTTTACATAGGTAGTGTAATACGTATAGGTAAAATACAATCTTAGTTTTATATTGTTCCTGTATGTTATGTAATGCTCTCTGAAAACACATGTTTTGAATTCAACTTTGCTTGGTATAATACGCACATTTTTTGTACTTATTATAATTAAATCATTAATTTAGACCTTCTGAGATTTTGTTTAATTTTCTCTATAAAGGTTCATTCAGAACCTATTTGTATATTTTTAAATTTAGAACGTATTAAAGCAAAAACAGCTTTACTAAACAAAAAAATTTCGTTATTGAAATAAATCTTTTTAATTTCGATTTTTAAAAGATATTTATTACGTCCGCGTAGAATATGAATTTTAAGACATATGACGTGTGAAAAGTAGCCTATGTCACTCCGTAGTACATTGGCTATCTGCTAATAAAATTCTTGTCAAAATCGGTCCATCCATTCCAGTAATTAGCCAGTACGTATAAACAGATAGACAGCCAAAAATTGTAAAAATGTTGTTTTGCTTTTTACCTATAATATGCATAGATATGAAATACGTATGTATAGTAAAAAGCAGATCTTTCAATGGAAAACAGACACTCCAGTTTTATTTATATGTATAGATTTTATTTTAGTAAGTATTTTATTCTATATCGCAACTACGATTAAAATGAAGCTTCACAAACGATGACTTATCAATGAATTAACATATCTATTTATTATAATCTATTCATGACCAATTTTTTTAATACTCACATTATTTTTAGTTTTAAGCTTAACCTACCTACCGAAAATATTTCAAAAACGTTCTACTGGTCAATCAATCAATATCATCATGGTTTTTATCCCTGAATGCATAGACAGAGGTGCACATTACGGCACTTAATGCCACTGTACAACGTAACACCCACTTTTCACTATTCATGTTACAAGTCCCATGTAATAGAGGGTGAGCCATATATCCCGCACAATTCCATGCTACTACTTTGAAGTATTTTTAACACCCAGCAATACTTTGCTAGACCCGGGAATTGAACCCGAGGCCCCTTGCCCAGCAGTCGCACTTACGACCACTCGGTCAACGAGGCAGTCATTCTACTGCTCTCTACTGGTCTCTCTCAGTACTTCCTCCATTTTACCTCAAGAATCTAAAATAATTAACCACATTACGGTTAAGAAACCCATTTAAAAAAGAAACCATTTCCATGCAAAACTTTCCAAATTGTCCGTCCGATATTAGGTAGATGCCTAACGTGACTTGAACATGTGTGTCCTTGTAAGCAACAGCTGACTTGTCCGGCCAAGGGCAGTGTCCCAATGCTGGGCAAACCGCCACAGTAGCCAACACGATGGTCCTACAATTAAATAGCTCTGACAATACGAATATAGGATACTACTATAGAAACTCGAATTATAGTAGTGAGTTTTGAGTGAGAACAAAATAAACTAATTCGTAAACATACTTTTAACATCACGCCTTTCTTCCCGAAAGGGGCATCTTACGGCACTTAATGCCACTGTAGAGGTACAATGTAACACCCACTTTTCACTATTTATGTTATGCGTCTCATGTAATAGGGGGTGAGCCTATTGATATATACCGGACACTATTCCAGACTCCGTGCTACTAATGGGATTTTTAAAAACCCAGTAATACTTTGTCCGACCCGGGAAACGAACCCAAGTTCCCTTGCCCGGCAGTCACACTTGCGACCACTCGGCCAATGAGGCAGTCATAAACAAATATTCGTAATAAAATTCGTAAACAAAAACAAGAAATTTCGCGCATTGCTGTTGTATGTTTGTTTTTCATCATTGTTCTATGCAAGCCTTGGATTTTTATTGCATCGTGGATTGTACTGCGTCTTACCTATGTATATTTGCAAAATAGAGTGTGAATAAAAACTAGGTCTTATTTGAAGAAAAACAAATTGATGTATGTAAGTGGTAATTACATACATACAAAAAAAAAACAGACAAACAGACAAAATCCATATTCTAAAATCCATTATATTGGTTCCGGTATCGACTGTAAACACCTCAAGCATTATTTTATAAAAATATTCCATGTACAGTTTTCACTTTCCTACGTTTTATTATATTATGTATAGAATAGAAGATAAATATACGCCATAACGATAATTCGACATAAAATATTCGTATAATCCGAATATTTCGTCGAGTACCGTAGTAGGGGCGATGTCCTCGCTGACCAAGGCTATTTCTGTACGCTACCGAGATTTGATTGACGCCAAACTTAGCACCACTTGTGGGCATACCTACTATTTACTTAAACAAGTATTTAGGTAGTAAACATGTGATTGTTTGTGAATTATGTGATAGTACACTTAATTGTGTTGTACTTAAGATTGGAATTTGTTTGTGTTTAGTGATTTTTTATCGAAGTTTAGATGATAGTATTTTTGTTTAATATTTATCGTTAGAAAAAGTAATAAGTAAATGTTTTATAAATTATCACGGAGTTCCATACTTAAGAAAAAACTCGAGAAAAATATGGGAAATAATGAGTACCTACCGCAAATGAGTGTTATGTCAAAAATTACAAAAATTTTCCGTAGATATGATTCCCTCAAAAGAAAAGTAAAGAGGAATCACTTTATCTCAATTATCTTAACAAAGATTAATCTTTAATTTTTTGTGACATTGCTATACCTACGCTTTTTTCAATGCGTTTATTCCGTAGTCACTCTGTAAGAACAAACAAAATCCCTCCCAGTCTATATTCATTAAACACTCTGTCTATTAACTCTCATTCATTTTTTTTATAACATAAGCCGGTAAACTAGCAGACGGATCATCTGATGTTAAGCAATCGGCGCCGCCCATGGACACTCGAAACACTAAGGCGTTACAAGTGCGTTACCGGCCTTTTGGGAATTGGGAATTTGAGGATTGTGGAGGATTCGGGAGACTAGGGAGGGGAGTTATTGGGCCTCTGGTAACCTCACTCACACGACGAAACGCTACGCAAGCGTTGTTTCACGTCGGTTTTCAGTAAGGCCTAGGTATCACTCCGGTCGAGCCGGCCCATTCATGCCGAAACATGGCTCTCCCACACTTAGAATAACCTACACATAGGTATAATATATCTATATCTATCTAATAATATCGATCACAACACAACGCATCTCGAGCTAATCCTCACAAACCTATCATATAGCCACTATAGCCATTATAACCTAATATAGCCGTCTAAACATCCACGATATACATCCAATATTATCTCAATGTCTGACCTTGACACATCCGAGTATCGAACCGGGTATGCATCGATTGTATGACCGGTAATTGAGTTGAGTGACCGGGTCGCAAGTTGCTCGAATTACCGACTAATTGGGTATTGATTTTGTATTGAGTGATATTAGTTATTGTATTGTATTGTATTATGTTAGGTGTATTGGAGAAGGGGGGTTTGTCTGTCTATAGTAATGTATGTTGTGTTGTGATGGTGTCTTGAGAGAAGTGATCTTAGAAAATTGGAAGAATCTATTCAGTGTGGGAGTCCGTGGAAGAATAATGTTTAAAAGATTAGGTACTTAATGAACAAGAACGAGAATTTCGCTCGTTCCAAAGTGTAGATTCTTAGAAACTCCATAGGTTTAATTTTTTCAATTTGGTTCACAAAACAATTAAGATGATGACAGGGTATGAAAATTTAAAATATAATTAGTCCGTAAGTTAGGTAATGAAAAAATATTACACACGTATTTGTTTATTTTGTCGTGTAATAAAACAATACTTAGATAAAACGAATCTCAGTGTAGGAGTGGGGGCTAAAACGTCATTTTTACGTATAAAATGTACATAGAAGTGACGTCACACGACATTTTAAATCAATATATCGTCGAAAGGAAAGTATTTGTTTCTGTAAGAAAATAAAAAATACGTGTTTATAATGATTTAAAATAATCTACCAGACGGATATTAAAATAAATAATATGAATCTACCCTATTCTTAGTTACCATGCTTCGTTGGTTCAATTATAGTTCAAAATCATCAAAGCCAAATGTCTATAGTAATAATGTCCTACTTATAAATTTCAGTAGACATGATATTTTCTTTTTAAAATATTTTCATAACACTCAAAACCTTCATGTTGTTTTGACATAGGTAAAAATGTATCTTGATCAACTCATAACCATCACCAATAAATAGACAGAATAATCAACCCATTCACTCAATCATTGTTTACTACAAAACGTACTAGCCTACGTATTACTATTATATAATTTAATAATAGCCTGTTGTCTGGCCTTGACCCTTAGAGAACACTGTCCGACACAGTCTATCTATACGTTCCACGAACTTGTATCTCACAGATTTAGATTAACCAAGGGATTGTGTCAGAATATCTGATTTAGGGCCGATTTTTCAATCACCATTTAATTCTTAACACTATAGTCAGAATTTTAATTCGATTCCAAATTTGACATTAGCTACTGTAATTTTGTGAAATAATGATACCACATATAATAGTGTAGTGATGAACACAAAAATCGATAAACAATCAGTGTGTGTGTTTTATAATAAATGTTACAGAAAGTGACAGGATAGCGATAGCGATGACGGCGACAATTTATAAATTAGATTATTACCATAATACATCTAGGTATCTGTTTTATTTGTCATGTTCCTTCATGAAAACATTTTTTTATTTATTTCACACACAATTATAAAAGAAAAGTCTCATATCGTTAAATTATCGTCAAAACTAAATTATCGGTTCAGAAATATTTAATTATTGATATACTTAGTTTACGAGAGTAAAATTATAAACGAGAAGAATCGATCCAGAAATATTGCATTTCCATATCGAATAATTTCGCAACGTCACTATTTAGTACTTGTCATAACGTTGCAACACTGAAATTGTCAAATCTGGAATCGAATTAAAATTCCGACTATAGAATCAAATTGACATTCGACAGTTTGGAAGAATAGTCAAATATTCAAAGTTATTACTGAGTTAAAATTTATCTGGTATTGGAAAAATGAGTAGGTACTTAAGTTCTGATAGTTTCACGGGCCAGCGGACGGCGAGCACGGGCGGCGAGCGACTCGCCGTCTTCGACTAGATAAGATTTTTTACATTCTGTTTAAACTGCTACGGCTAACTCCTTTTTAAGCCATCATAAGTGTGAAAATATCATGTGATGTTAATACATAATATTTCTTTATTAAGTTTAGTACCGAACTGCTGAAGATTTTGAAACCCGTCGGCATCTTGTATCGTTTTTAGCGGTTTCAACGGCATATTACACCTTAAAGTGAAAGATCGATTACTTGATTGATGTAAAGAGTAAACACAACTGTTTTTTATGGGGTAAGCAGGTAAACGAGCAGACGAATCACCTGATGGTAAGCAATCGGCGCCGATAATGGACATCTGGAACACAAGAGGCGTCACAAGTCCGTTACCGGCCGTTTAAGGGTTAGCAATTTGGGCATTGGGGGCATTGTGGAGGGGGAATATGTGATAGACACTATACATTGGGTGCAAAACTACAATTTCTAACGCAAAAGCATGCTAGATAAACACCAAAGCAATATTATAATTATCACGTATCTATCTTTAATATTATATGCCTACTAGCGGACCCAACAGACGTTGTCCTGCATATTATTACGATATTTCAAGATATTAAGGTTTAAATAACCTAGACATCGATGAATCAATGATCAATGATTTGTGAATCTAAACCATCCAGGGCGCCACTCAAACGCATACAGAAAAAATCATTTAAATCGGTTAAGCCGTTTAGGAGGAGTTCAATAACACAGGTACACACGTACAGCAGAATTGTATAAATAAAGATATCCTTTTTGTAAAGGTTTAATGTAAATAAGTGAAACAAAAGAAACAAGTGAATTTATTTCTGCAAATAGGCTACAAGGCAGCACTTTTACACGTCAATTTTTAAGCCAACAATGAGGTCGACATTTCCTAACTGACTACTCTGAGAAGAAATGCCGAAACAAACTCAGAGGTCCGTCTCTTTTTTAAGTCCAGACAATAGGTATGTATATGAAAGATTATGTGTAATTACTCATTGTTATAATACCACAATCCATTAAACACACATCAATTAATCGCCAATCACAAACCTAATTGATCCCCAAAATACACTACTCTACCCACCCCTCAACTCACAAGTAGGTCATAAAGACGAGTACATTAATATCGTAAATAGTCCTCAGTGTCCAGTCGAACCTTGACCCTTGCGTCTGTCCTACGACAACTGACCTTATTGTATAAATCTTGCAATTTAGTTGCAATTGCGATTCTGTGTCAGTTGCTGAGTTTCTGTGTGTATTTCGTTGTAAATAATTGATTTTTTTGTGTAAATCTGTGTTGTTAAAAATAATAATGAAAAGGTTTTAATAAATTATGTTTGTGCTTATCTATATTTTTTATTTAATTTCGCATTGTTTCATTTTTAAACTGTCAAACACCAAGCGGTCACCGGTGACCGCAACCTATTGTTCTTTAACTGTGAAATTGTGAAATTCAAAATTATATTATGTCATATTTAACTTAACACAATGTAATCTTATCAGTATACAGGTAAATATCTCAGTGTATTTGACAAATTGGTTCGTAATCCTATATTTCAACTAGACAAACAAACCAATAGACAAGCAAAGTCTTTTTTAACTGTCATTATTATCACTATAGCAGCGCGCGCCTCAAAGAGCCATCAGACCACCACAGATGGGGCCCAATAAAAAGAAAGAAAGAAAGAAAAAAACATTTATTTAGCACCAGGCACGATGCAGCATAAATAAAAAATAAAAAAGACAATCAAGGTGTGACAGTGGAAGTAATAAAAATATAAGAGTATACAATAGGGCCGATGCCGATTCGGAGTCGCGGAGAACCTAACGGGTAACCGGGGCTCCGGCTCGACGTGCAGGAGAAGGAACGGGGTGGTTTTTAGTCAGTAAGAGTCTGACACTCCCTCCCGCCTCACCCAGGCGGGAGCAGCCATTCGATGATTTTCCACCCTGAAAAAAAATTATCACTATAGCAACCAAGCTATTCTTATCCGTCAACATTGCATCATTTGCAAACGAACAACAAAATTAACTTGAAACTTTGGTTGTAGCCAATTGTCCGGTTAATGACCTTGACCCTACACTCTCGGACCTTTAGGACGTGTTCCAACAATTTAGAACATGTTACGTACCAAGTTATATGCCGATATTAATGTTGTTAATATTGTGATGTAGTTGATGAAGATAATATTAATTTTGTTTTTGAATTTGTTAAAACTAGAGAGAGAGATATATAATAATAACCTTTATTATAGGTACACTTTAAATCAATCGATTATACATGTAAAAAAAAGAATAATAGGGTACATAAGCCGCCTTATCACTAAAAACTATCTCTACCAGTCAACCTTTGGATATTTACTTATTAGATATATGCCGAGTTATATGTACTTTCTAAGTTTATCTAGACACCACTGACAAACGGTGAAGGAAAACAGTATAAGTTTGTAGTCGCCAACCCGCATTGAGCAAGCGTGGTGATTAATGCTCAAATCTTCTCCGTGTGAGAAGAGGCTTTGCTCAGCAGTGGACATATATAGGCTGTTGATGATATGCCAGAAAGAAAAGGAAACTTATACGCACAAATAATATAGTTGGGTCATTTCGATTGTATACATGTCATTTAAAGTTATTCTTACTATTAAAAGGTATTAATTTTAGGTTTATAATTATAAGAACATAACGAAACATACGAAATAAATTCTACTAAAATGAATAAATATCTAACTGCACAAAGGTTGCACTCGATCATATAGCGACCTAACACTCCTATTTCGTATTGATAAGTTATAATTTACTCGGTAAAAGTTAATCTATAAAATATATTACTAATATTGTAAATGCGAAAGTTTAGTGTGTATGTTTGTTACTTAACCACGTGAAAACGGCTGAAGGGAATGGGATGAAATTTGGAACAAGTGTAGATTATGGTTTGGAACATCACATAGGCTACTTTATATCTCACAGGACCGCGAGTCGCTGTAAAATAATTGAAAACTCAGTGAAATTACACGACAATTTATTTATTTATTACTAGCTTTTACTCACGGCTTCGCTCGCGTCACAAAAGGATAAAAAGTAGCCCATGTGACCTATACCAATACACACAGCGCCATCTATACCAATACTTTTGTTTTCTCTCGAAAATATCAATTTTTTCCGGGATAAAAAGTACCCTATTATTTAATCCAGACTTCTGACTTCACGTCTGTAAAAATTCAAAGCAATCGGTTTAGTAGTTACGGCTTGAAAGCGGAACACGGCGGGTCACAGAAAGTGACATACTTGAAATCATCGAAAACCTTGCAAGCAAACAGAGTTGTGGCATTGATGAAATACCCTCAACATTAATAAAATCATGTGCTTTGGAACTCACTCCTCCGGTAACTTACCTTATAAACCAATCTTTTAAAGAAAAAACATTTCCGTCCCGATTAAAAATTGCAAAAATTAAACCTATACCAAAAAAGGGTGGGAACCTAACCGATCCTAGCCAATACAGACCAATAGCCTTACTACCCGCTTTCTCGAAAATATTCGAAAAAGTTATTACTAAACACATGACTAAATTTTTTGAAAAATATAACATTCTAGACAATAACCAATTTGGATTCCGAGAACATCGTTCAACCACACTAGCCGTTTATAAATACACACAGGAAATCCTGACATATATCAAAGACAAAAACTATGCCATAGGTCTCCTACTTGATATGTCCAAAGCATACGATAAAGTGAACCATTCGATCCTATTGAAAAAGTTAGATGGAGTTGGTATCAGAGGAGATATACTGGAATGGCTTAGGTCCTACCTCGCAGATAGACAACAATGCGTACAAATAGACTACCTAAACTATGACACAAGTGAACTTTTAAATGTACAGTCGGATACCTTAACTACAAACTGGTCTATACCACAAGGCAGCGTGATAGGCTGTATACTCTTCCTCATCTATATCAATGACCTGCCGAAAATATGCGACCATCTATGTGTACTGTTTGCTGATGACATCTCCATTCTCTTCAAAAGTCCTTCAAATAATCTAGAATACAACACTCAAATTATTGACACATATAACCTCATAAAATCCTGGCTCTTGAATCACAACCTTGAAGTTAATAATAAGAAAACAAAAATCATACAATTCAAACCATACCAAAAACAAAAAATTAACCTTAAGAATATATCTAATACTCTTAAAATAGAAGAAGTTGAAGAATTTAAACTATTGGGTATAACACTAGACTGCCACTTAAATTGGAAAAGACATGTAGACATTACTAAAAAAAACTATCTCAATTTTCATATGGGTTGAATGTGTTAAAAACTAACACCAACACACAGTGTGCTCTATCTGCGTACTATGCATATGCATATGCGTGGTTACGCTACGGGATTATTATGTGGGGACACAGTGTAGATGCCAAAGATCTATTCATTGCTCAAAAGAAATGTCTCCGAATAATTTATAATATTAAACCTAGAGATAGTTGCAAACCATATTTTATACGAGGGAAAATACTAACTTTGCCGTCCATCTACATACTAGAACTAGCCAGTTTTGTTAAGAAAAATATCAAAAAATATTTCAATAAAAACGAACGCCGAAATACCAAATTGATCCTACCGCACCTCGACTACAGATGTATAAAAATAGCCCAGAATACCGAAGTATCCAAATTTATAATAAGTTACCTGAGGAAATACGGTCAACCAAAACTCTTTGTATATTCCAAGCTAGATTAAAGTTTCTACTAATTAAAAAATCATACTATAGTATTCAGGAGTATCTCGAAGATAAAAAATGCATTTACAATAAAATAGTACCTACATTGTAATTTTATAATTTACCAGATGATGTTTATTCACAATGATTTTAATATGTTTTTCATTCTAAATTATAGAGCCTATGTATTTTATAACCTATGTATTTTATAGAGCTTTCATATAACTCAGGTGAATGTGGTAACAGAGATGTGTATTCGTTAGATAATATATCCCCAGTTAAGTTAATTTTATTTTTAATATGTAATTATAGTTCCTAACTTAATGTGATAATTTCAATTCTCCTCAATTTCAATAATGTTGCTACTTTAAATTATTTGTAATGTTTATAATTAAAATGTCTTATAAATAATGTATAAAATAATATAATTGTATCATATAGGTATATAAGTGATAAGAAATTTTAATAGTAATAAGTTTATAGTGAGTAATTAGGTTAATAATGAATAGAATAAGTACATAATATATTAGATGATTATTTAGTTATTATTTATAAGTTAAATTGCTGCGCCCTAACAGGGTGATGTACTGTACTAGTAGTATAATACCACTATGTATATACATTTTGCAATAAAATAAATAAATAAATAAACAAACAAGCAAACAAACTCACTTTCCGATGTATAATACCTACTATTAGTAAAGATAAGGATTATAATACCTTACAATATGACATCTAACAGTTTATTCCAATGCAATATCATATTTCCTGACCATATTTAAGTCCAACATGTACCTAACTTAATGAATAAAACTTTAACCTTACAAAAGAACGACTGCCGAAACAATTACAAAGCAACCGATTGCTGCACTACACTGCACGATATACCTACATGAACGGACATGAGTCTGTCTGTCCGTTAGACATTTCTAGCGGTCGGTAACATAGCTATTGGTTATAGCTAACCTTTGGTTAATATTATGGTTGTATTTGTGTTAAGGACAGTGTTGGTTTGTGTCGCTATCTTGTAGTAATCTTAAATACTGCCTCGTTGGCCGAGTTGTCGCAAGTGCGACTGCCGGACAAGGGGTCTCGGGTTCGATTCCCGGGTCGGGCAAAGTATTACTGGGTTTTTTAAAACTCGCAGTAGTAGCACGGAGTCTGGAAATGTGCCCGGTATATGGCAATAGGCTCACCCCCTATTACATGGGACTCATAACATAAATAGTGAAAAGTGGGTGTTACTTCTATGTGCACCTCTGCCTACCCCTTCGGGGATAAAAGGCGTGATGTTATGTTATGTTATTATATAAAGCGGAAGAGTTTGTTTGTTTGTTTGAACACGCTAATCTCCGTAACTATAAATCTGATTTGAATCATTCTTTTTGTGTTTGATAGCTCATTTATCAAGGAAGGCTATAGGCTATAAAACATCACGCTAGGACCAATAGGAGCTAAGCAGAGCGTGTGAAATCGCGCGAAAGTAGTTATGTCTATGGGTCAATTATGTATTTGTGATTTGTGATTGTGAAGGTTATAAAGATGGGTTTAAGTTTGTACAGATTTAATCTATGGATTGGAAAAATAAATGGAAACAAAGTGGCGAGTTCAATAAACTCTTTGAAGTTGAAGACTGCCTCGTTGGCCTAGTAGTCGCAAGTGCGACTTTTTGTTTTTTTAAAATGTTTAGTAGTAGCACGGAGTCTGGAATTGTGCTCTGTATATGACACTAGACTCACTTCCTATTACATGGGACTCATAACATAAATAGTGAAACGTAGGTGTTACATTGTACAGTGGCATTTAATGCCGTAATGTACACCTCTGCCTACCTCTCCGAGGATAAAAGTCGTGATGTTATGTTGTGTTACAGAAATTTAGCAATTATAAAAATAAATTCGAATGAAGAAGAATTAAGTGTCTGTATCTTAATTTATAGCTAAGCTCATCTTACTCAATAGTCTACTTGTAAAAAACTTTATCTCAGTCTTAGATCACATAAACTGCTATGTTCAAGTCTAAATAGATTAAAGTTCTATATATACTTAAATCTTTTAAGTACCTATATAACTCACAGAGGATTGTTCCAACGCCAAATTAATTTTAACACAGGAATAACTTTGAATATTTGACAATTCTTCCATACTAAAAACTGACAAATGACAATTATTAACTTATGATTGAAAAATCGGCTCTTAAGATGTCTAGAGCCACTAAAGTAGGTAGAGATCGACATATAACAAAAAAAAATTACTGCCCTGTATCCAAGCTTAAATTACTACGTGTCTAATTGCCGACGGAAAAAACATAATCTTCATACGTACGTACTTGATTTAACACCATTTACAATAAACAAAACACATTTTACACTTCTATTAAGTCACTAAATGAAAAACACTTATCACAATTCTATAATAGGGTTGTTGCCAGGGTATACAAATTAAAAATCTAATTAGTCCGTCAGTTAGATAATGAAAAAGTATTAGACACGTATTTTTTATTTTCTCGTATAAAGTGTGGGAGAGCCATGCTTCGGCATGAATGGGCCGGCTGGACCGGAGTGATACCACGACCTCACCGAAAACTGACGTGAAGCAACGCTTGCGTTGTGTTTCGTCGTATGAATGAGGTTACCGGAGGCCCAATTACCCTCCCCTTCCCCAATCTCCCCAATTCCTGAATCCCCAACGATCCTCAAACTCCTAATCCCCAGGAAGCCGGTAACGCACTTGTAACACCTCTGGTGTTCCAGGTGTCCATGCATGGGCGACGCCGATTGCTTACCATCAGGTGATCCGTCTGCTCGTTTACTGGCTTATGCCATAAAAAAATTAAGATACTTAAATAAAAAGGCGATAAGATTCGGAGTACGAGGTCGTTCCAAATTAATATATCGTCGACAATATTTAATTTTGTGAGAAAAGAAAAAATACGTGTCTAATATTTTAGGCTAATCTACCAGACGGCCATTAAAATTAAATTTAGGAAACTACCCTTTCCGTTAAGACTAAAAATTTCCAAAGTCAATATGTCAAGATAAGGTTCGAACTTGAAATTATTCAATCTACTTTATGTCTCCACTGTACTCAAACTGACATTATCTAAGCTACCATTAAAAAAGAATTGATGTCTTCAAGAAATTCTCACCCCTATGTATAACAATACCCTTTCTCGTATAGGTAGGTAGGTACACATGAAACCAGTTCCTTGTACCTGTTCAATTTGTAACAGGTTCTTTTTATTGTTATCTTAAGAATTAGGGGTACTTTTTGAAGCCCCTGTAATCCAAAAATGATGTCTTTTAAGATTCAGGGTAATAGATTTTTCTTTGCACCGTTTTTTTACGTGGAACGTTACGTTTTTTCAGGACAGAATGTTGATGAAAGAATGGTTTGTGGGAGATAAAGTTGAGTCTAAAAAAACTTACGTTACCTGTTCTATTTCGACTATTTAACTATCAAAATGAGAAAACTAATTTTGTCCATTTTATTGCAATAGGTACTCAAATCTCTTACATCTAATTTCTAGAATCTAACTAATTCCATACATGTAGGTACTGAAGTACCTATAAATAACCTATATAATTAGTGGATATGTAGACTGCTATAAAAGACCTAGATTAAATACACACCTAAATTATTATTCACAGCAACAAGCGGTTAATAAAAAAAAAACTTAAGAAAGGTCCACCCCAACAAAAATAATTCTTTCTATCATCTTTTGCACCCCAAAATAAGAAAAGGGTCTTTACCTAAGAGAGAGTACACAAGAACCTGTTTACTTTCTTTCAAAAAAAGATAACCTGTTCCAATTTTGAATTTCAATTCTTATCTCTAACTTGTAACCTGTTCTATTTAAATTCAAAATTCTCACAAGAACTGGAATAATCCGGTTTTATCTAGTTCAAACTGCTTCGATTCGGATAAAACTGGTTATATCTGGTTTCGATTTTACGATTACGGGAATTGCGATTGTGTTAAAGGTTAAGATGTCATGGGAATGTAGGGGTTATAGTGTTTCTGGACTATGGGGTATTTAACTGTCATTTTATTGAAGATTTTAAGTAAATTGGTTGGGTAATAACGGGTTTGATTCTATTTTTATTTTCTATAGTTTCATTCTACCCTTTCCGTTACCTAATTCCGAAGGTTGGCCTCTGTAAACAGACAAACATACAAATAAAATATTTTTTAATTTTAAAAATGAATTCTTTTACTGTTATTTAGTCACCCTGTTATTAATTTTTTTTCAAAAATATCCTTGGTATAGACGCGATGTTTTTACTGTATTATTAGGTAGGTATATGTATAGATTGGTACCTACATGTGTTGTGAACCGTGTAAGTACCTAGGTATATATTGTATCAACCCTATGTGATAATAATGTCTAATCTAAGTACTTACCGGTATTTAAAATGTATCTTAAGTATTTCTGGAATCTGTTTCTTAAAGGTTTTTATAGGTAACTTACCTACCATAATAATAATTAATAGGTAATATTTAGATTAAGTTGGAGTTAGGTAAGTACAAAAATATATCTCAAATTTCACCTTCCGTATACAAAAAAAGAAACAAAATTTTTGTAAGAAACTAAAATATAGGTAAAAGGTCAGTGTGGGAGAGTTATGCTTCGGCACGAATGGGCGGGCTCGACCAGAGCGACACCACGGCCTCACAGAAAACCGACGTGAAGCAACACTTGCGTTGTGTTTCGTCGTGTGAGTGAGGTTACCGGAGGCCCAATTACCCTCCCCTTCCCCAATCTCCCTAATTCCTGAATCCCCAACGATCCTCAAACTCCTAATCCCCAAAAAGCCGGTACCTAACGCACTTGTAACGCTTCTGGTGTTCCAGGTGTTCATGGGCGGCGCCGATTGCTTACCATCAGGTGATCCGTATGCTCTTTTACCGGCTTATGCCATAAAAAATAATAACAACAATAACTGACTTAGGTAATCTTAAAAATTTAAGTTCATATTTATACACAAGCTAGGTAACATGTAATTAGAACTCATATTCCTTTATCACCTCCAAGTACCTGACATTCAGTAAAGCAACTACTTAACACCTAAATCTACAAAATACATACCTAAACCTAACAAATAACACAACCCTACAAACTTACAAGCAAATAAACAATAACTAAAAACATCTTGCCCTCTATACATAAAATAAAAAACTATACATTCATAATCGGACCCAACGTAAAACCTTACAATTTCACCCTAACACAATTTGTACAACTCAGCGAAATTTCGCTAGACGCTGCACCCCCCAACCACCGTACAATTTCGCCCTAAAGCGCTTCAGCAGCTGCCTAACCAAAAACCCACCTATTCCTCAGAGAAATTCAAATAACGAACGCCTCGCACCGCCATCTTGCGCAAGACGCTGGTATAGAATAACTATACGTACTTTTTTCAGCGAAACGTCTTAAGTTAGAGATTTTTACGCCACTATAGCTCTTATGACGACACCTTACGTTGGTAAATCGCTCGCGGAAAAATGATCCTACATCGCGCGTCTTGGATCATTATAGTAAGTCTTATAACTGTGAACGAGCATTGCAAAACCTACCTTACCAAGTTCATTTTAAAGTTCAAGTTCGAATCTCTTATTATGTCGCTTGCGTCATTTTGCTATGACTACATAAAACTATAATAACAATGCACGCGGTTGAACTAGCTGCTGTCTCGTTCCGCGCGATTAATTTAGTATGCGACAGAAAGAGATGAATATATAGAAGTAGTTGCGATTTTGGGGGCGTGGCGGAATAGTTAGGATAGTGGAACTTTGGAAGAAGTTCGGAAGAGGGTAGCTTTTGGTAGATTTTATTGGATTTTACTATAGAACGGCACATAATGGTTCGCGGAACATTTGAATATCAATGGGGCTCATTCGAAATTTAAAATAGTTAGACGCCATATTTTTATGCGGCCAACTATTTGACGGGTGTAGAAATTACGAAAAGAAACGTTTTAAAATTAAAATATTTTATTAAATTAATGTTTTGTTTGCGTTTAATTTTACCTATTTTAATCTTCTCAGATGAATGAAACTTAATGTTTTATGGAGAAATTGAAAATAAACATTGCATTAAGCTTGTAAATGGAAGTCTACAGAGGGCGCCTTACATTTGGGACGAAAGATTTAGTAATACGAATGACAATTATGAGGATAATTTTTTTGGATGCGTTAAGCTGACATTTTTAAGTACTATTAGGTACTTTTTTAAATTCATTTTAAGGTGTAGGTAAATATTTTAGTTTTTAATTATTTGCATTTATAATAATCGTATTAGTTTAAATTTAGTGTATAGCGTAATTATATAGCTAGGTATATTTATAATGTAAATATTTAAATTATGTACTTTACACAATAAATAATTTTAAAGGGCTAATGACATTCCTAACTCACTGAAAAGAAAAATTACAATTTCACAAAAAGATACCACCTACCAATTTTCCCGTTCATTTACAAATACTTACTGCTGAAAGATACAACCAAAACTCGCCGCTCAGAAGCCCACGATGAGCACTCCTCGACCGTGTGCTATGCAGAATCCAAGCAATCTCCACAATGAGAGTGGAATTTCACCGTTGTCTCTCGCCCAATCCAATTAACACATACTGCTGAGAGATACAACAAGGATCCGCCGCTCAGAAGCCCATGACAGGCACTCCTAGAGCATAATGCTATGCAGAATCCATTTCAGGTAAGTACTCACAGAGGACACCATGTCTTGAGTTCCACTAGCACCTGAGTGAGCCTGAAGAAGATATGCTCCTCTTATTTCAGCCAGACTCGAAGTGCATCATCCCTTGGAAGATCTACCTTATCTCCCTTGAGCCTCACGCTGTGCATGGCCCTGATCTATAAGTACTATAAGAGAGATGGCAACTGCTTGTACCATGTAACATTAGGTGGGTAAACGAGGTGCCAAGGGCTTCCTATTACCGTAAGCTGGCTATGACTGCCTCGTTGGCCGAGTGGTCGCAAGTGCGACTGCCGGGCAAGGGGTCTCGGGTTCGATTCCCGGGTCGAGTAAAGTATTACTGGGTTTTTTCAAAAAAATCAGTAGTATCACGGAGTCTGGATTGTGCCCTGTGTATGGCAAAGGCTCACCCCCTATTACGTGGGACTCATAACATAAATAGTGAAAAGTGGGTGTTATATACATTGTACAGTGGCATTAAGTGCCGTAATGTGCACCTCTGCCTACCCTTTCGGGGATAAAAAGGCGTGATGTTATGTTATGTTATGTTATTACTGTAAGCACGGGCCTGCGGACGGCGAGCACGGGTGACTCGGCGCCTGACCAGTACCAGGCCAGTACGGCGCGTCGAATTCATTCAAAGGAGCCATCAAATCACCATAGATGGGGCCCAACAGGGCTGTTGCCGATACGGAGCTGCGGAAGACTTAACGGGTTACCGGGGCTCCGGCTCGACGTGCAGGAGAAGGAACGGGGTGGTTTTTAGTCAGTAAGAGTCAGACACTCCCTCTCGCCTTACCCGGGCGGGAGAAATCATCGGATGATTTCCCCCCTCAAAAAAGGGCTGTCCATTAGGCTTAAGCTATAACATGGGGTTCTTCTAGAAGGAAGTAAATAGGTTTTTCAAGGCACGGCTCATGTAATGTCTTAAGTGTTGCAAGCTTTGATAGGCCACAGTAACCACTTACGATCAGGTAAGCCGTATGCTTTTTTGCCACCGTTGTGGTACCTATAAAAAAAGATACGTAAAATTTCAAAATCGATATTTTCATAAGACGTTGTTTATTATAAGGTTATTAAACTTATAGATAAACTTTATAATTTTAGGGTAGATCTTAACCATAGATTATGAAATCAATATGTCATATTTCTATGATAGAAATGACTGTATGTCGTGAGTCGTGTTGGCCCGGAGGTCTAAGACGCACGCATCTCATGAATGAGGTTGCGGTTTCGAAACCTACACATCATAGATGTGTGATTGAATCAATTTACTTGGCATTATTGTAATTACTAGTTTTTTTTTTTTTAACTTATTCTATAAAGCATGATTAACATAATATTTCTACACCAGCAATGGTAGTGTATGTGAAACAATATTTAATGTAAAACCTCAATGTACCATATACTTGGAAATAAATGACATTCTATTCTATTCTATTCTATTCTACTAATATCAAGTACCAATGTGACTTTTTCCGAGTCTAACTTTCTAAGATTATTTAGACAACACTAACAAACGGTGAAGGAAAACATCAGTGAAGAAACCTGCGCTTTGAGGCCCGCCTTGAGCAAGCGTGGTGATTAATGCTTAAACCTTCTCCATGTGAGAAGAAGCCTTTGGTCAGCAGTGTCCAGTTATCAATAAATTTTTCTTCGATTGTTTTCGACATTACAAGTTGTAAGATTTATTGCATGATTGCCTATGGCTCACATATGTCACAGTTATAGCTGGTATTATGGTACTATCACTGGATGTCAAAAGATTTCTATTACTAAATAAATAAGATACTTTCTATATAATAATGTGTGGCATCGGTATACCGGTTACCGGGGCTCCGGCTCAAAGTGCAGGAGTAGGAACAGGGTGGTTTTTAGTCAGTAAGAGTCTGACATCCCTCTCGCTTCACCCAGGCGGGAGCAGTCATTCGATGATTTTCCCCCATCAAAAAAAAGAAAATAGAAAAAAAGGATCATAGAGTTTTCAAAACTAGATAATGAAGTAGATAGTTTCGAACGAGCTTTTTCTTTTTTACCTGACCTAGAAATCGAATCTACGCACCTATCACTTGATCACTGTACTAATCGTGCAACAATAGATAATTACTACACACCGTAGTACAAGCACGAAGGTCTATAGGTACAAGCCTTCACAACACCTACTAAAGAGCAGACATCTTATTTTACAAAAGCCTTCAGTTCAGCCTTTTTTCAGGTAGTTACAGGCGACAACAATGTGTATAACGATGCGACGCGACATATCAACATGTGTGTGTTATTACGGTCTGACCACGTTGACCGCACGAGAGCTGTAGAGTGGTGTGTGTTTTGTTTTTTTTTTTGTTTTGTTTTCATGGTACTGATGACTATATTATTTAGAAAGAAAGAAAGAAAGAAAAAACATTGCTGACACCAGGCACGATGCAGCACAAATCTTTATAGTATATATAATTCTTCTGTGAGCGTGTATGTCACTGAACTTCTCTCAAACGACTGGACCGATTTTAATGAAATTGTTTGTGTGTGTTCAAGGGGATCTGGGAATGGTTTAGATTCACAAATCAGCCTGGGAGATGGCGCTGCAGTCTATGTTTAGGTTATTCATCCTAAACAGCTGAACTAATTTGAATGAATTTTTGTTTATACATACAATTGGATATGCAGGTCAACGTCTGTTGGGTCCGCTAGTAAAATATAAAAAAGACAATAAAGGTGTGACAGTGGACATTTAATTACTATATTACGTCACTATGTACGTAGGTTTATTGCTTTGATTTATATCTTTTTTTACTAGTAATAATAATGTCCGTCTCGTTGGCTGAGTCTCAAGTGCGACTCGGGTCTCGGGTTTATTTCCGGGTCAGGCCAAGTATTGCTAGGTATTTAAAGAAACATTCTCAGTAGTAGAACGGATTTTGGAATTGTGTAAATCCTTTTTATCCCCGAAGAGGTAGGCAAAGGTGCACATTACGTCACTTAATGCCACTGTACAATGTAACACCCACTTTTCATTATTTATGTTATGAGTCCCATGTTATAGGGGGTGAGCCTATTGCCATATTCCGGGCACAATTTCAGAATCCGTGCTACTACTGAGATTTTTTTAAACCCAGTAATACTTTACCCTACCTGGGTATCGAACCTGAGACCCCTTGCCCGTTAGTGGCACTTGCGACCACTCGGTCAACGTGGCAAAATATAAATACTCAATTGACTAAAATTGCGGGCTACTCACGTGAATATACTGAGAAAAGCTCTACTAGTTTCGAATAGTTTTTTTCTCAGTATATTCACGTGAGTAACCCGCGATTTTACTTAATATAGTATGTCTCACTATAGTTATTATAAAAACACGGATAAATACTCCAGTAACCAATATTTACTCAGTATTTATTAATTTTGAGTATTAATAAAACCAATGTAATGTTTTAATTAGTGTACAACCATACAATTGTAATCTTACCCTCCTCACAATATTTATATATTTTTCAATATATTTTTGGTGACACGCTTCCGAATTTTAGAAAGGCTGTAGTGAGATTGTTGAGTGACCATAATACGTAGATTTTTAATATGTACTTTGATTTTTTATTTTATGTTTTAATTTTAAGTATTTCTTAGTTTTTATTTTACTTTCCAATTATCACAAATACTGATAAAAGTGTCATCGTTAGGCTACTGTGCATCAAAGTCAAAGTCAAAGTCAAAGCATTTATTTCAATTAAACCATAGTTTGGTGCTTTTGAAACGTCAACAAATACAAAATAAATAATAGTCTGTCAGTCAGTCCGTCAGTGAAACTAGGTGAAGCTAGGTGCTCATTCCAAAAAGTAGATTCGAATGGAGAAGAACGAGCAAGAAACTCCATTCGTTACTCTTTTTAAAAAAAGTATGTTCTACAATGTCTCTGATACATATTTCAATACTGTACGCATATGTAAGAACAATGCAAAGACACGCTTGACGCATTATACTAATAACTTACAAAAATTAAAAAAAAAAAATTAATAAAAATTAACTTAAAGTCCAACATGGTGCTCACATATGCATACTGACAATCCATAGAATTAGTGCTTCTATACAAGAAAAGGTAACTCTTTGTTTCAATAAAGAAATGCTGTGACATGCACGTGAAATGCATGTTATGACACCTTAACATGTTGTGCATTTAAAATGTATTACAATGTAAGTGCTTAGATATAAGACCTAATGTAGCAACTACTGGTTGTCCAAATTATAAATAAATATGTACTTGCATCCTAAATATTTTAGTGTAACATTCAACTCCACAGCGCCCCTGTCCGAGGTCATTGTCCGGTCAGCTGTGACTTGTCACCTATCGAGACGGCGCGTTACATCACAGGTCACTGAAAACTGAAACTTGCCCTGTAAAGGTAGATTTATAGAAATAATGCCTTTCTTTCTTGTAGGCAAGTAATATAGGTACATAATTATGTAGTAATTTGAATAGTTAAGACTATCTAATAACCTTTTTTGCAGCCAATAACCTACAACATACATTTCTGCATTACCCAAAGGATGACTGGCAGAGAATGCTGTTTTCTCCTGTGTCGTGGGTGCGTTTACAAATATACAAGTTTAAATACACATGACACCCAGACCCGGAATAATCTGTGGATCACACAAAGAGTTGTTCCGTGCGGGAATCGAACCCGCGACACAGTAAGTTACCCAACCACCACGCCAACACTGTAGTCAATAATACTTATTGGTAAATTAAATACAACCAAGTAACTAAAATAAGATTAGATAATAAACAAGAAAATTCATTAAAGTCTCACAGACGAATTTCGCAACAGAATTCAAATATCAGAAGGCAAATATTTCTTGTTATCTCTCCAAGATATTAATTAAGGAAGCAGAAATCTTGGCTAAAGACATGTCTAGAATAACTGGACACTACCCCAAGTTGGGTACCTACCTATTACTGGAGATACAATCTGAATTCTAATTGTTTTGCTAATTAATTAAATCTTAGACGGAATTATTTTCGACACTATTTTGCTGTGGAGTTGTTTTGAGTGTGGGAGAGCCATGCTTCGACACGAATGGGCCGGCTCGAACGGAGTGATAATACGGCCTCACAGAAAACTGACGTGAAAAAAAGTCGTGTTTCTTCGTGTGAGTGAGGTTACTGGAGGCCCTATTAGCCCCCCTCCCTTCCCCAATCACCCTCATTCCTGAATCCCCAACAATCGTCAAATTCCTAATACCCAAAAGGCCGGTAACGCAATTGTAACGCCTCTGATGTTCGAGGTGTTTATGAGCGACGCCATTGACGATTGCTTACCATCAGATGATCCGTCTGCTCGTTTACCAGCTTATACCAGTACCTAATAAATAAAATAAAAATCGTTTATTTTAGACCACAGATTCCATAGGCACGGCAATTTTGTTAGTAGTTACTACAAATCTTATAATTAGTTTTATTTTAGTAACCAACAATGCCTAATGAGCAATTACAAGGATCTGCCAATATGACAGTTAGTTAGACCTAAAAAAAATAATCCTGGAGAACCTAACGGGTTACCGGGGCTCCGGCTCGACGTGCAGGAGAAGGAACGGGGTGGTTTTTAGTCAGTAAGAGTCTGACACTCCCTCCCGCCTCATCCAGACGGGAGCAGTCATTCAATGATCATCCCCCCTTAAAAAAAAGACTAGAAAAATATTGCCATTTTGGAATCAACATTGAATATTGTCATACTGAATGCATATATTTTTTTTTATGGGACAAGCCCGCCACAACCTCCCAAAAGCGCTGCAACTCCTGTAAACCAGGATCCAGTAGATACAACCATGAAAACATCGGTACACTGAAGTCCGGCGCGTCCCAGGGACAAGAGTAACTGTCTTGGTTCCCGCAACGAAGTGAATCAGAAGATATTGTAAGAGGAGAAGAAGAAAAAACTGAATGCATATTGTAGAACATTGCCTCTTAAATCTGAACGAGATTAATTTTAGATTCATCCCAACATGATTAAGACATTCTCGGCCTATGTTTAACCACCACTGGTTCTTATTGGTTTTAAAGAGAAAAGCTGATAAGGAGTTTAAAATGTTTAATTTTCTGTTAGAATTTTAATTTTGAAGTAGACAGAGCTGAATGAATTATCCGAACAAATAAAATTATTGACAAGCACTGTATTATTTTATTTATTACCCTGAAACTCACATAAAAATAGGAGAACATAAAACTAGAATTTCTGTAGGGATAGATATTTAGATATTCTATTCACCAATAGATGTCAGTACTTGTGACAATTACAAATAAAGCATAAGCGTCATTATGATTTAATTAAAGAAGCAAAAGAAGTGTAATCCTACATTTTATTTATTAAAAAATATTTTTAAATGATTCAAGCATATTTTTAAGGATAATATAACACTAGTTTAAAGCTATTAGACAAGAGATGGCGCTAACAAAGTTTGATATCTATTGAAACATAGATGTCGCTTTATAGTTCTTCTATTTCCTAACAGAGGGCAGAACTAGTAGACGAAAATTCTAATTGGATTTTTTAAGGTTTCCAGATAAAATCAGATTTTTTGGCTTTATTCACTTTAATACTAACAAAACATGCTTTAACTTCCTTTATAATAATTATTTACTATTCTACTCTTTCGATTTCATTTCATTAGATTCTTATAAGAGTCTCGAGACTATGTCAACTGTTGTCAAATACGACTTTTGAGTGTATTGACTCCGGTTCGATCTCTATGTCAAATTAATTCTTATTGGAATTTTTCGGTTCTCAAATTCTCAGCCTTTAGGAGCGTACGATATTTGGAATTAGATTAGACACTGGATAGCAATGAATTCGTTACCTTTATTATTGTTGTTAATAAACGAAAGCGATGTTGTGATGTCAGACTAAAATAATCGCGATACCACCTCTTCTCTTTCCGCGGGTGTCATTAGAACCACGAGGCATAAGTTAAAGTATATTATGTCAGATATGTACTACCTAATGATAATGGCTTATGTTCTATCGTAATTGCATTTTGTTCATAGCTATGTAAGTACTGCTAAGGAGTCTTCTTTGCCAGAATCTGTATTTTCTGAAGCGTACCTAAATCAAATCAAATTAAATCAAACCAAAAATGTTTATTTGCTAAAATACGGTACAAAATGTGTTACAATGCATTTTTTTTCCAGCGTATCCTGGCTATACCTACGTATACGGCGTGGAAATGTATTATTGAAATTTAAACCTGGGTGTCGTCAAGGCCCGAGTGAATAGGTTGCTTATGGGACGACGTGCTCCATCGTAGACTGCATCATCGCTTACCACTAGGCGACATAGTGGTGAAACGTCGGGTCATCGAATATAAAAAAATATATGGCAGACACCGGGTCACGCTGTTTTATGGTGTATGACCTTATCAAACTGCGATCTACAACATGTTTGCCAATAATAGCGTTTATGGTGAATCTATGGAGATTGTACCCACTTGTATTGTATTTCTATATCTCTACGGTGGCAAAAAAGCACACGGCCCACCTGATGGTAAGTGGTTACCGTGGCCTATGAACGCTTGCAACACATGGGGCAAATTAAAATAATAATAATATCTCCATTATTCTACTTAATTTCTAAAATTGTATCAGCTGCACTGTTGGCGATGTGGCTGGATGCAGTACCTATAAATAATACTTATAACATAACATAACATCACGCCTTTTATCCCCGAAGAGATAGGCAGAGGTGTACATTATGTCACTGTACAATGTCACACCCACTTTTCACTATTTATGTTACGAATCTCATGTAATAGGGGGTGAGCTTATTGCCATATACCGGGCACGATTCTAGACTCCGTGCTACTACTGAGATTTAAAAAAAAACCCTCTAATAATTTGTCCGACCCGGGAATCAAACCCGAGACCCCTTGCCAGGCAGTCAAGACAAGAAGGCGATCTCAATGAAAATAATGACAAAACCGTTACAACATCCTGGCTGGAAATTCTCACCAAATGACATTTAATACAAACTTCTTACATCATAAGAAAAAGAAAACATTCAAAAATAGAATACCTAGCAGATTCAAATTCGGAACGAGTTTCCAAACAAACCAACCCTTTCAACGCTGACCTCTGTCCATTTCATTGTGTCCGTCCGTCTTGGGTCGAAATAACCCCTCGCTATATTTAAATGATAATAACTTGTTCTCTGCATAAGAAATGAGTTAAATATTGTCATAACAGGTTTTAGTTCTCATGGTCAAGTAACTGATTCTTTATTTAGGGGTAAAAATGTGTGTTGCAAAAATTTGAACAGCTGATGGTATAGTGTGATGGGATGTGTAATCGTAAGAATGCAAGTTGGTTAAAAGAATTATCTTGAGGTTACAAGAGCGACTGTTAAGTATTTGATCTTAGGTTTGAAACCTGACTGCCTCGTTGACCGAGTGGTCGCAAGTGCGTCTGCCGGGCAAGGGCAAGGGTCGATTACCAGGTTCGGTTTCGATTACCGGGTCGGGCAAAGTATTACTGGGTGTTAAAAAATCTCAGTAGTAGCACGGAGTCTGGAAATGTGCCCAGTATATGGCAATAGGCTCACCGCCTATTACATGGGACTCATAGCATAAATAGTGAAAAGTGAGTGTTACATTGTACAGTAGCATAATGTACACCTCTGCCTACCCCTTCGGGGATAAGGCGTGATGTTATGTCGGCGTGTCGTCATGTTCCTTTACATACAATATTAAAAATTACATAACATAACATTGTTGTGTGTTTCATTTCTATGCTGTTTTCAGGTACCTACTTTCATTAGTTTGTATATTTGTTTAAGCATGACTTATTTTAAACAATTATAACCAACTATTTAATTTTAAATCGAATAACAAATAAATAAAATGGATCATTATAATATTAAGCCTTTGACTGCCTACAGGAAACTGCTGAAGGCAAATCCTTCGCTAACGTAGGTCACCGGTGACTTACGCGGCGGTTAACGTGTTAATTAATTAAATCCTTACTAATATTATAAATCGGAAAGAGAGTTTGTTTGTTCCGATTTCACGCCGTAACTACTAAACCGATTGCATTGAATTTTTGCAGATGTAAAGTTAGTAGTCTGGATTAAATAATAGGAAATTTTTTATCCCAAAAAAATGTGATATTCTAGAGGGAAAACAAAAGTATTGATATAGATGGCGCTGTGTGTATTCGTATATGTCACATGGGCAACTTTTTATCCTTTTGTGACGCGAGCGAACCCGCGGGTAAAAGCTAGTATTATATAAAATGCAATCTCATTGTAATTTAAAACATTATGATTGTTACAAATAAAATATAGTAAAAATACGAAAGTAGTACCAAATATCAACATTCAAGACACTATTGCGCGCACATTACAAAAAAAAACACCTTTCTACAAAACCCAATCAACCAAAAAAGTAATCACCAAAATTCATCACTTCGACACCCTATTAACCCTACGATCGCCCCTCAGTTCCCACACTGACCGCTGTCCGGTCATTTCGACCCCTTACGACACAACCCGTTTCTTAAGACATTTTTTTGGAAACCGGTTCTGTTTCCCACAACTGGACATTGGGGATGGGACATCGTGGTCATCGTCTTCATTTTAGTGTTGACAGTTGAAGAGATGTTGTGGGAGAAGAATCTCAGTTTGCTTTTGGATTCTTCGTATAAAATGTGCTTAAGATTTTTTAAAATTCGGTATTGATTTTTGAGTGTGTGATGTGTAGTAAAGTGAAGTGAAAAATATTGTAATGCGTAGTAAAAAGTTACTTTTATGAGGTTCATTATAAATACAGAAGAATTTCGATATTTCAGACTGAAAAGACACTTTCAGTTACCCATTGTTCTGTCTAAACTGTTTTCATTCAAACTTGGCTAAAAGAAAGAAAAGGACTTATGAAAATCACTGAAAGCTAAGTATACAATTTCTAACTTACTTTACTCATAAAAAACATAGTTCATTACCAAAAGCATAATAATTTGAAATGTTTTACAAAACCTTATTAAAAAAACTACAAGACAATTTTTATATTATACCATAACTAAAACAACTTAACTTAAATCTAAAATATTATAATTGTCGTAAGACATACTAAATTAATTATTATGTTTATCGGCTTACTCACGGCATTATTTGACGAGGAACTCGACTAGTTTCAAGCCATGTTAAAGGCTCATATTCATAAGCAGCATTCCGCGACCGACGCAGCGACCGTCGCGCTGCTACTGATTAAATCTAAAATATAATTAATAAAAAAACAATGATAATGAAGTCTAAAATGCTTTATTTTAATAAGTCAAGCTTTATTGTAACTATACAAAGGCTACATTAATCACTCGTATAACACTATAACCAGAACATAATATCTTTAATGACACATAAAAAAACTATACAAAATCATCATCATCACCAACAGCCTATAAGTAGCCACTACTGATCAAATGCCTCTTCTCACACGGAGATTGCAGCTTGATCACCGCTTACCGCAGTTTGGCGACTTCAATTATAAGCCCAGATTTCCTCACGATGTTTTCCTTCACCGTTTGTCAGAGGTGTCTAGATAATCTTAGAAATTACATATAACCTGGAAAAAGTAACATTGGTACATGCCAAGACGATCTCCGGGCACCGTAAGCGCGGACCAGAACCAGACCCGACGTACGCCGTACGACGTGCTCAAAGAGCCATCAGACAACCACGGATGGGGCCCAATAGGGCATGATGCCGATACGGAGTCGCGGAGAACCTAACGGGTTACCGGGGCTCCGGCTCGAAGTGCAGGAGAAAGAACGGGGTGGGTTTTAGTCAGTAAGAGTCTGATACTCCCTCACACCTCACTCAGGCGGGAGCAGTCATTTGATGATTTTCCCACCTTAAAAAAAATGGTAAGTTTTGATCCTGTACCCTTATGTTTGAGAATCGGGCGTCTTAACCTCCGGACCACCACGACATACATACATAGTATAACACAATCCGGACACAACAACATGACATATAAAACAAAAGTATAAAGAATGAAAACCAAAAAATAATAATAGAAAATACCAAGCTACAGATAAAAACGAAATTCTTACAATGTTACCTAAGCCTTCCTTGCTTAGTTTATAGTGTCAGGTCGCAGGTACAGGCATAAATCCAGGCGTGCCTGGCAAAACGTAATGAAACCAGCGTGTTTTCTCCCGGAGGCATCAGTCAGATTGGTGTTCTTGTATAGGAAGGTTACTGCAAAATTTCTGAAGGATAAATATACATATTTTTTAATATGGCTGACAAAATTCAAAGGTTTTCTTTGTTATTTTCGCATTGCATAAAAGTCAAGGCAGTAACTTTTATATTTCATTAAAAAATTACGCTATAGATACCATAATACCAAGTCTTTTATATAGGCAGAGGTGCACATTATGGCACTTAATTCCACTGTACAATGTAACACCCACTTTTCACTATTTATGTTATGAACCCCATGTAATAGAGAGTAAGTCTATTGCTATGTATCGGGCACAATTCCAGACTTTGTGCTACTACTGAGATTTTTTAAAAACCAATACTTTGCCCGACCCGGGAATCGAACCCGAGACCCCTTACCACACAGCCGCCCTTGCAGCCACTCGGCCAACGAGGTAACGTTATAGATGTAACAAAAATATAATTATATACTTATTTGAAATGATTAATTATCATTAACCTATTTTCATCTACTGCTGGATATAGGAGTCTCTAACAGCCAAAATTAAAGTCAAAACCATTTATTAAATTTTTTCAACTCTTATATTTTTATTACTTCCACTGTTACAGCTTGATTGTCTTTTTTTATTTTTTATTTATGCTGCATCGTGCCTGGTGCTAAATAAATGTTTTTTCTTTCTTTCTTTCATTTAGACCAGAAAGGCTTGAACATCAAAACCAAATTGAAAAGCGAAGCTATTTGCTCATGCCACTGATCTCTATCTTAAGTTCTGTACATCCAAGCACTGTTGGCTACTTTGTTTCATTTCTTCTGTACTTTTCTTTACGCATTTCAAACAAATGACAATAGAACTGAGTTACTACTTTCTACAAACAGGAATTTAGTTCTGTCAATAGGGTAGATGCCTAATTTTTATTTTAATGTCCGTCTGGTAGATTATTTTAAATCATTAGACACGTATTTTTTATTTTCTTACAGAAACGAATACCTTCGACGATATATTGATTTGAAATGTCGCGTGACTACGTGAATACGTAGAAATGACGTTTTAGCCCCCACTCCTAAACTTTGATTCACTTTATCTAAGTATTATTTTATTATACAACAAAATAAAAAAAATACGTATCTAATATTTTTTTATTACCTAACTTACGGACTAATTAGATTTTTAATTTTCATACCCTGTCATCATCCCAATTGTTATATGTTATTATGGTAGTCAGACACGGCATGCTTTCTATCTTTCATAAATCCATCATCACTACCTTAAATCATCACATCGTATCGATTATAGGCCACTACAAAACTAAGGCCTTCCCAATGACTTATCATCATCATCACTTCGTTTACACCCACCACTAAACATAGGTCTCATCAATAACATACCATTGAGCTCGACCTTACCACTATCGCAATGACGTTGTGTCAGTAAAATTTAAGGTAATCCCACACAGCAGTTATATAACGTTAGAGATTGACTTAGCATTTGTTTTTAGACAAATTATAACAAAATTTTAAGTTGTAACTTTACATGTATCTATGTATGTTATACGATGTTATCATGTTACACAATCCTTACTAATATTATAAATCGGAAAGTGAGTTTGTTTGTTTGTTTGTTCCGCTTTCACGCCGTAACTACTAAACTGATTGCTTTGAATTTTTGCAGACGTAAAGTTAGAAGTCTGGATTAAATAATAGGGTACTTTTTATACCGGAAAAATTTGATATTCCCGAGGGAAAACAAAAGTATTGGTATAGATGGCGCTGTGTGTATTAGTATATGTAACATAGGCTACTTTTATCCTTTTGTGACGCGAGCGAAGTTGCGGGTGAAAGCTAGAGTGGTATAAAGGTATGTAACTGCAGTGTGGGAGCAACAGTCATTGAGAACAGTCGACTGAAAATTCACACAAAATGCACTTACCAACGTATCCCCAAAAGCCGATATAAGCCAAGAGCCAGAGAAAACAAATTACGAATCATCTGCGTTCACGAAGACGCCTTCCAAATGAGTCAGTTAAGTCTAAATTGCCGCTTCACCACAGCATTGCCGGGAAAATATCCGCCTTGGAACATTGTCGTGTGCTGTGTTGATACTAGTTTTTGTGTAGGAAATTGTAGGCGGATCTTTGATTATATTGTGGGTTTAATTTAACCTCTTTTATAGTAATATAGACTTTAATAGAATTTCGATTGACGATGAGAATGTCGTTTTTTTTAAAATTAGGGTAGATTGATATTATTTGTTTTGTTCCAAACAAAGAGAAGTTTTTTATTTCAAAGAAAATTTTTATAATAACTAAAGTGAAACATACTAAATTAATTACAAATCGCGGGTTACTCACGTGAATACACTGAGAAATACAGTAGGTTGCGCGACCGGGCACGCTGCTCATGAGGAAGAACCCCTCTCTGGTTCGAAACTAGTAGAGCTTTTCTCAGTATATTCACGTGAGTAACCCGTGATGTTTAGTTAGAAGTTTCTTTGATTAGAGGTGCAATGTATTTGATATAAATGCATTAACACAAATAATTGATATAAGGAATCTAATATTAAAATAATTAAATATATGATCATGAAAATACTGTTTTAACTGCCAGTAACTTAGTAACTGGTTCAATTATGATTAGGTATTAATATTATGATCTAATTAAAATAGAGAATTTTAAGACTAAACAGAACTGATTGGCGGTAAATAATATTAACAAAATAATTAAGTATTATACATAAGTTTGTAATTTTAACTAGCACATGTTTTTTTGGTTTTATAAAAATTGTTGCCCCACACTAGGACTTTCTCCTGTGTCGTGGGTGCGTTTACAAACATACAAGTTCACATACACATCACACCCAGACATGGAACAACAATCTATGGATCACACAAAGAGTTTTTCTATGGGGGAATCGAATTCGCGACACGGTGCGCGGCAGCTATCTCACCAACTGTGCAGTCCATGTTATGTTATGTTAATTGTATAACAGTTATAATTCATTCTGATAACGTGACAATAACAATAATTAATTGAGATATAATATTATTGAAAAGAAAACAACAATTTTAGTTCTAGATTTTTTTGAGTTCATATCGATGCTTTTGCCCTTCAACAACATGACAGCCTCTCCCAATCATGATACGATTTCGAAACCAAAATGACGACCAGACCGGAAGAAATCCATGACGTAACACCCAGTCACTTTCCAACACTTAAATTCCTAACATTTACATAAACATTGAACGTTAAGGCAGGCACCCACTAACTCACTGTCACGAAGCAACGTCTTACTATTTCTTGGGGGTCATTAGCAGAAACGACACCCATTCCGAGGCCCATTTAGATAAAACGTCAGAGATTTGAACGAAGATTCCCTACCTCCTTGCACCCCCTACCCAGCTGGGGGCCCGAAGACCCCCTCGCGAGTAATGAGTCGCGAAGATTTTCACTGGGGTGCAAATGTTTATATAGGGTGTGAATTTATGTTAGTTAAACCGCCTACTGATTTGAGGTCGAAAAATGAGCTGAGTTGAAAGGAAGTTTAGATTGTTAGGTATTTTAAAAGTTTTGTATAAATAATAGTTTTTGATATTTATGACGCTATATAAAATACACATTTATAAACTAAAAGACACTTTCAAAGATTTATCTTGAATATTTATGCAGACGTTCGTACCTTCTGTAACAACTATGAAATAGTATTTCTATCACAGTCAGAACATTTATGTGATTTCAGCAAAGGCATAAAATAATCAATCAATCAATCAATTTATTTATTCAGATAATACAATCCATGTGGTTAGTAAAGATATACAACTTATAAACTAGTATAAGTACATAAAACCTTAAAATAATTAAAAATTAAAATAATTTGTCATAGGTAATATAATAATACAGTAACAATACAAATGAATTTCGCTACTTCTTCTTCTTCAATAATACAGAAAAAGGAAATTCTAAAATTTTCAAGTTCAATATATTAATTAATTGAAAAAAATATAATTTTTCTACAATCAATCCAAAAATATCAACTAACACAAATTAAAAAAAATAAAAAAGAACAACCTGTATACAAAATTCGTGTACAACTCAACTCGTTTACTTATCTTTCCTCTCTTTGAGACGTCGGCTGGCGCGGGTTAACTCCGGGGTCGGTCGCACCCCCACACTTTTATAATGCATTATTTAGCATTGGAGGGTTGAGTTCTTCTGTTTCTATGTTTTGAATTTACCGTACATACGTACATACTTATAAATATTACCGGCGCTTTAAGGGTTGAAACGACGTGTGTTTGAGAATCTACCCGCTTAGTTAAATTAAATATGTTTTAGCAGAAGGTAAAATAAAATTAAAATTATTTAATCGTTCTGTATGGTGGCCATGGTGGCGCAGAGTAAACTTCTCATGCATGAGAGTGCCGGTTCGAAACCTACCAACGACAAGTACCAATGTATCTGAAATTTTTTTTTTATATATTTCATGGGCCGACCTTTGATTATCTCGCCTGGTGGTAAACGATGATGCAGTCTATGATGGAGCACGTCGTCCCATATGCTTAAGATTGTCATTGGTATCTAAACAATTGTTTCTTACGATATTCGAATTATGTTACGCCGCAATCGGTCACCGTGTTATTAAGCCACCAGTGGAGTAGTCAATATGATATTAATAATGATAATTATGTTAATTACAATGATTAATATGATTAATTCATTAATTGAAAGCTCAAAACGAAATAACCACAATTCATTCGTGAACGGTATCTACAGTAAATTGATTTTAAACATTTGTATTGTGTTTAAAATATTGATTAATAATTTTATAGATATAGGGTCCATAATATTATCACTACATAGTATAAAACAAAGTCGCTATCCGCCGTCTGTCTGTCCCTATGTATGCTTAGATCTTTAAAACTACGCAACGGATTTTGATGCGGTTTTTTGCGATAGATAGAGTGATTCTTAAGGAAGGTTTATATGCATGCCGGGGCGGGTCGCTAGTATTCTATAAAACTAGATTCCTCCTGTCTTCTACGTTGCCGTATCCTACGGGGTCTATAATGTACCAAAATTACCTATGTAATAATCTTTATGAAACTTATGGAGTGCAATAAAATATTCAGTATTGAGTGAGTATTGAGTATTGTCTACATTACTTGCCCCGATATTATTATCTAAATGTCACATTTTTGTTTATGTTTTGATCATTAAAATCCCTAATTAATATTCTGAAATATAACTAGTCAACTATTAGCTAAAACTACTAAAAATACTAGAGAAACGCAGATGTGTACAATAAGTACAATGACTGCCCCCTTCTCTGCGGAATAAGATCCCTTAAGGCTTAAAGTCAAAGTCAAAATCATTAATTTAAATTAGACAAGGAAGGCACTTTTTAACATCAACAAAAAAACTAACAGTGAAGGTATTTGTTGAAAAATTAAAAGTGATGCTTACTTTAAATATCTTTGTAACAGTATTTTAACTTTTAAGTTTGGACAATAAAACAGACGGTTGTATTATCACATCGTTTATATATTATTATTAACTAAACACCAATCATTGTAGTTTCAAGTTGAAAACTATTAGAAACTAGCTTCTGCCCGCGACTTCGTACGCGTAATCCCATTTTTTCCCGTCCCCGTTCGAGATTTTCGGTAAAAAGTAAAAAAAAAATTTTGTTTAAAAAGTAAGTATCCTATGTCGGTCTCCTGGCTCTAAGCTACCTCCCTACCAATTTTCAGCCAAATCTATTCTGCCGTTCTTGAGTTATAAGTGGTGTAACTAACACGACTTTCTTTTATATATAACTAGCTTCTGCCCGCGACTTCGTACGCGCAATCCCATTTTTCCCCCGTTCCCGTTCGTAATTTTCGGTAAAAAGTAAAAAAAAGTATTGTATAAAAAGTATCCTATGTCCGTCTCCTGGTTCTAAGCTACCTCCCTGCCAATTTTCATCTAAATCTATTGAGGCGTTCTTGAGTTATAAATAGTGTAACTAACACGACTTTCTTTTATAGGTATATAGATAGATATGAAAGAAATAGATACTCAATAATAGAACATTTTTGTTCTAAACGGAACCTGAATCTATACTAATAACATTGATATCCATACGTTGCTATCCAATGAAATAAGTATCTAGTGATATTTGAACTATTTTCTAATCTCCTTTTTTAAAACCATTATTCTGAACATCATGTGTCTTACAAATTAACAAAGTAAATAAGATAAGCAGGTATCATCACTTTAACTTTACGGAATAAGCAAAACTTCAAATAAAAAAATAGTTAAAACTATAAAAAAGAACACATAGTTCGAAATCCAAACAAGCCCGCGTATCGACCGCTTCGCTTCGTTCAAAAACTATGTCCCTTTCTAAATTCGTTAATAATACTTACTACCCACACATTCGCGCCGAGCCCGCCCCGTTCGCGCAAAAACCACCCCGCGCCTTGGGGCAATTCTTCAAAGGGTGAAAAAACTACCCCTACCCCATCCCCCGGCCCGCCTTAACCAATTCTTGGGTTAAAAAAGGGGAGGATACTTAGCAACCAACTATGCAGGGGGATTGATTTTTGTTGCCGGTTTCAGAACGCTGCTAGTTTGAATTTGGAACGCGGATGAATATTATTTCGAAATTGGAATTTTATTTCGTTAGCGCGCGTTTTTGTTGGTATTTTTTTTGCGAGATTGAAAATGGAATGTGATTTGTTTTTAAATTGCTTTTTTAAGATTACCTTTTGTTTACTATAATTAATTTAAAACTGTTTGCGAGGCTCATTACGCGACAAAGGTTTTTTTTTTCTAAATTCGAATATTAAAATCAGTCACTGTGTAAAATCAATCTATTACAGACTCATTATTTTACAATTACATACAGATTAACGAATAACAATTATGTAATTTATATGAATGTTAATTGGCATTACGTTTCTGTGACGAACAAAGGACTCATAATTAAGCAGACGACTGAGTGTGTAACTTATTGTAACTTAGAAAGCGCTTTGTATCTCTTTGTGTAATCTATGAAAATTCTATTCTATGTCTCAAAACTTAGATTTTGAAGTTAGAAGCTTCGGATTGGGATATTATTCATTTATAGTTTGTTGGTAATCTGTTTTTACATATATTGTTACGTAATATGTGTTTTTCTGAGGTAAACTAGGTTTAGTAACATAACATAACATAACATCACGCCTTTCATCCCCGAAGGTGTAGGCAGAGGTGCACGTTACGCCACTTATTGCCACTGTACAATGTAACACCCACTTTTCACTATTTATGTTATGAGTCCCATGTAATAGAGGGTGAGCCTATTGAGATTTTTAAAAACCCAGTAATACTTTGCCCGACCCTGGAATCGAAACCGAGACTTCTTGACCAGCAGTCGCACTTGCGCCCACTCTTTAGTTACTCTTGTCATTCAAGCATATTCCTTTTTAAAAGGCCGGCAACGCACCTGCGTCTCCTCTGGTGTTGTGGGTGTACATTGGCGGCGCTGATCGCTTACCATCAGGTCATACGTCTGTTCGTTTGCCTCCTATTCCATAAAAAATGATTTTTGCTTAAATAACACATAACTAATTACACAAAGAATTAAATCTGTGATATTGCTCTGTACGAGAATTGTACCCGGGACGTGTCGCATATCAGCCAGTTATTTAGCCACTGCCCTGTTATTGTAATATAATAATAATAATTTAACATCACGCCTTTTATCCCTAAAGGGGTAGGCAGGATGTACATTATACCACTGTACAATGTAACACCCACTTTTCACTATTTATGTTATGAGTCCCATCTAATAGGGGGTGAGCCTATTGCCATATAGGCACATTTCCAGACTCCGTGCTGCTACTGAGAATTTATAAAAACCCAGTAGTACTTTGCCCTACCCGGGAATCGAACCCGAGACCGGTCAAGGGACCGGCAGTATTATAAATATGAATTTATTGTCTTATATCTAACTTTCAGACTTATAATTTATCGTTTTGGAACGACAATAATAGATGACGCGAATAGCCGCCTTTTTTACATAAATTATGAATTAATAGTAATAATAATACCTCCAATTTTGACTGCACAGTTGGTACGGTGGCTGGGCAACCGGCTGCCGTGCATCGTGTCGCGGGTTCGATTCCCGCACGGAACAACACTTTGTGTGATCCACAAATTGTTGTTCCGGGTCTGGGTGTCATGTGTATGTAAAATTGTATGTTTGTAAACGCACCCACGGCACAGGAGAAAATCTTAGTGTGGGGCAACGTTTTTTAAGAAAAAAAAAATACAAGTTTGTTAACACGCTCGGTCACGTATTACGATATTTGAATATACTTACTTACTTATCTATTTACTAAAATAATATACAAAGAGGCTCTTTGGAAATAATAAAAGCAATGATAAGAGTTTAAACTTAGAACATTCTAAAATTAATTTAGATTTTTAAATGTTTTCTCAACTATTACTAGAACTATATTTTTATAATGAGTAATTCACCAACCACAGATTATTTTACGTAAACCCCATTATTTTTTAAACTCATGATAAAGCAAGTTACAAAAACCCCACACATACATAGACTTTATACATACATAATAAAATTATTCCAATTTACAAGTTAGTTTCGTACAAAAACACGGAACTCCCAGCTCAAACAAACCCACAGAAAAAGTTATAACGCATTAAAATCCTCGCCTAACTTATCAACTACGTATAAAACTAGCGAAATTCCCTCCAACGTTTTTCAACTTCAACGCAACGTTATAACGGTTTTTACTGAAACCGACTATTAAATTTCCACCCTTTTCTAGCTAAAAAGCTTATCCGAAAAACCGTTGCACACATGCGAAAAAATAACGCACACATGCATAAAAATTTTACTAGTTACGTTGCTACGTACACAGACAAAAAACCTTAACTAGTCGTGTTCCCCCCTCGTTCCCCCTACTCCACCCCTTTCCCCCGCCCTCATATCCTTGCAGGAATTTTGTTTACTTCTCTCTCTAAGGAAGGAACTGACGTACCGTTCCGGGAAACGTCTGCGTTCGAAATTGGAACGCTATTGGTTTTGTGTTCTTTGTTTTTGTTTTTTTATTTTTCGAATGAGGTATTGTGATTGGTTTATTGTCTTTTTGAATTGGGAATGGAACGGGTTATCTTGAAGTTCTTAATGAAATTAAAAACTTTGTTATTTTTTTTCCCATATTTGAATTTAGATCGTCGATCGTCGATTGATAGCATCATTTTTTAAACTATTATAATTGTAAATAGAATTTGTATTTTAAATGAGTAACCATTTACTAAAAACGAGATAAATATTTTAATGGGTTCTGCAAATACATCCCGATTTAGACAAGAACAACAGTTAAGTAAACATATTTATATTGAATTTCATTATTATTTTCGAATATGTTACTCTTACAACCATCAATGTAAGAAATTCAACCATATCTTAAAAATTCTACCATAAATTCCTTTCTTAGAGACATATAGCGTAATTATAAGGCAGCACTTAATTTTTTCTAAACTAACCTCTCAAGTCAATTTAATGTTAGCTAGCGATCAGAAGCAAGGGAGGGGGGGCTGAAGCAAGAGGGGGGTGTGATATGAAAACTCGTGCCTTGAATACGGAACGCGCTCAATTCAAACTTGAATTTAAACGTGGAACGGCGCGTTCCAAGTTTCCAAATTTGAAAATTAAAGCGACTTGGCGGGAATTAAACACAATATGGCGGAGTTTCGTTGAGTTTAATGGCGAAAAATTATTCATTGGTTTATGGAGATTTGTAGGTAGAAAACTGATATTATTAGGTAAAGATACTTAGATATAAAATACGGAAGAAATAACGATGACATTTTAACAGATGTCCTAATTTTTCTAAAACAAAATGAATTTAGGTAGTCCCATGAAAAAAATATAGCTAATAAATATATATAAATTATTATAATTACAATACCTAAATAAGTGGTAACATTGTATGACATTGTAGGCCGCGTCATCGCTTACCACCAGGCGAGATAGTGACCAAAAGTCGCCCCATCAAATATAAAAAAGCCTTTAGATTATATAGGTATTTTAAAACCACCAATTAATAATATGGATCACAAAATATTTTTTATTTCTTTTAAGAACCTAATAAACTTAATAAAACTCTTTTTTTTTTACAAAAAACCCCCTTAATAAATAATAAATAACAACCGTGCTACTACTGAGATTTTTTTAAATCCCAGTTAACCTTTTCCCGACCCGGGAATCGAACCCTTGCGACCACTCAGCATACGAGGCGGTCTAGAAACTCGACACACCTAAATATGCAAAAGTTTAAAAGTCAAGGTTTAAGGTTTAAACTATAAACAAATTCTTGTTTACAACTCATGCGTTTCCTCACCTTATATTACATTTACGTTACAATAAACACCAAGTTATATACGGACTCGCATTTATTCCTTCATTACACTCTGTTATATTACAAACAATATATTTCTTAAGAATGGCGAGGCACACCTGCTTCGAAATTTTCATGTTCAAACTTGGTTGTAATTAACAAAATACATTCAGAACTTGTAACTAGATTTAAATAGTAACGCTACTGGCATTTTAGGGATGGGACATCGGATTATGTTATTGTCGATAAAATAATTTGACTGCACGCTTGGTGCACCGACTGCTGCGTAACGTTTAGCCGGATCGATTGCCGAACGGATAAATTCTTTGTATGATGTTTGTTTTGGGTCTGGGTGTCATGTGTATGTGATTTTGTATGTTTGTAAACGCACCCACGATACAGGAGAAAATTCTCGTCGTACAACGTTTCATTTAAAAAACATAATAATAATCCTGTGCAGTTTATGTGTTAGTATTTTGTGTATTTGTCTAAATTGTGTGAATGATTTAGAATATCTACATAAATTTTAGCCTATTCCCTCCTACTACTGGTCGTAGGCTTCTTCAAATGCATGCCATTGGACAAAATGAATATCATGTCCAATGGCATGTCTCTTCGTATCTGCCAAAAATAAAAATACAATTAAAAAAATAATTAAGTAACTATAAAATTACAGTTTTGACAAATTAAACGATTTTTTTACAAATTAAACGATTTGTAAATCGAAACTAAAATTATCTATCATTCTTGGTTTTGGTGATTCAGTTTTTTATCTATATTCTATATAGATAAAATCCTGAATATATATATAGATATATATATTCAGGATTCAGATAAAATCCTGAATATATATATAGATATATATATTCAGGATTTTATCTGATTATTATTAAAGCACAAATTATTTTTTTTTAAACTTATAGCCAAAAGTAACATTTATCGACAATATTCTATCGACATACACCCAACCTTTTTCCACGTCCCTAACTGCCTTACAAAGAGACACTAAGAAATTATGTATTCCCCTTAGCGAAGTTCGGCTCAACTTTATTGAATTTGTTCCGAAGCGTTCACAGTCGGGACTCGAATGCAGTACTTTTGTCAGGTGATCGTGACGTGAATGTGAGCACTTCGTTAAACTTTATTACAGTGACATTTCAATTGAAATGTAGTATAAGTATATAGGTTTATTTATATACCTATTAAATGATTAAAAATGGAAAATTTTAAAATCATTACTTAAGTGTTGGATGGTCAGAATTAATAATTAATAATCTGAATTTTAATCTTAGTTGTTATTATTATTTTAGTCATAGATATTATAGGTCATAGGTATTGTATTTATTAAATGATGTATTAAAAAAACACATTAAACTTTAATAAATATAATGAAAACATTCCATTTGTCTTCAAATTAATAATACCTACTCTAAAACAACTTTATATTTAGGTAGGCTATCTTTTCGTCTGCATCTGCGCCCACTTGGAATCTTGTAAATCCTTTCAAGTTGGTCTCAATACTGTAGTAATATTGGAAAGAATAAAAATTGCTCCCTTAGAAGTAAAAGTTTTATAGTAAAAAAATTTCCTTTGACAGAGACACACAAACTATCAAATCGTTCTTATTTATTAGTAACTACACAAAGACAATTAACAATTACAACTACTATAAGATTAATCCACTGTCAACAAACTATTAATGACATGTAAACATCTTACTTTTACATCTCAAGGGAATTGAAGACGTGTTCTCTATACAATAAAGTTTGTAATCCCATGTGGTAAAATTGATATTACCTAATTATCGTGTTTGTAGAAACATTCATTTATGTTATTATAATATAGTAAATTAATTTTGGCGTACGTTTTCAAAAAGAGTTGCTGTGTACGTTGCTATGTGGGTTCTAAAAAAAGTAATTGATTAGGTATTATTTATCATCATTATCATCAGGGTTATTGACGCGTGCCTCAAAGAGCCATCAGACCACCACGGATGGGGCCCAATAGGGTTGATGCCGATACAGAGCCGCGGAGAACTTAACGGGTTACCGGGGCTCCGGCTCGAAGTGCAGGAGTAGGAACGGGGTGGTTTTTAGCCAGTAAGAGACTGACACTCCCCTTAAAAAATTAAAAATTAGTCATCTACTAATTTTTCATATTACTAATATCTGTCAAATGTATTCTTCAGTTAAGAGTTATCTGTTGTTAAAAAAATCTGGCCTTAATCACTTAGGTTACGAAATTGATCTCAATTATAATTCTTGACAAAATTAACGAAACAATTGACACAGTCCTATAAAACTTTTTAATAAAATGGACTGCACGGTTGGTGCGGTGGCTGGGCAACCGGCTGCCTTGCAACGTGTCGCGGGTTCGATTCCCACACGGAACAACACTTTGTGTGATCTACTAATTGTTGTTTCAGGTCTGGGTGTGATCGTGTATGTGAACTTGTATGTTTGTAAACGCACCCACGACACAGGAAATATTCCTAATATGGAGCAACGTTTTAAAAAAAGAACAAATAAAATCAACAACAACTCACTCCTACATCAACTAATATTAATCTTAAATCCTTAATAAAACCCAACAACTGCCTCACTCAATAAAAAGCCCATAACAGAATGTCAAAACCAATTAATGAAAACATAATTAAAGCCTTGCTCTAAATACAAAATGCAAAGAGGAGGTAGAAAGGAGGTGCTCGAAAATTTATAGCTTTCTCCCTTCTTATCGTTACTAAGAAACTATACAATTCTATACATATATGTATAGAACTATACAATTCTATACGAGGGAAGTATAAAATTACGCGCTCTGGAATAGGCCGTAATTTCTTGTTTAGAGTCTATTACGCTGAATTTAATTTTCATGGCACAGCCGAGATGATAATTATGGGTATAAAGTTACGTTAAGTGTCAAAATTTTAAAGGTAAAAATGTTAATATTGTGGTTTTAGTTTAGTTTTATCGACAAAGAAGAATTAGAGAGGAGGAAGCATAGAAAGAGAGGTAGGAATAATATCAAAACATAAAACTAAAAATGGTGCATACGATGCTCTGACTTGCGGTATATTTGTATTGAATTCAGTCAGTCATTAGACCAATATATGAAGAAAGAATATATATAAACATAAGTGTCTAGTATATACTATTACTACAAATACGTTATCATCAGACTGCCTCATTGGCCGAATGGTCGCAAGTGCGACTGCCGGTCAAGGGGTCTTGGGTTTGATTCCCGGGTCGAGCAAAGTATAACTGGGATTTTTTTTAAAAATCTTATTGGTAGCACGGAGTCTGGAATTGTGCCCTGTATATAGCAATAGGCTCACCCTCTATTACATGGGACTCATAACATAAATAATGAAAAGTGAGTGTTACATTGCACAGTGGCACTAAGTATTGCAATATGCATCTCTTTTACCCCTTTGGGGATAAAAAGGCGTGATGTTATGTTATGCTATTATCATCAGGAATGTCAAAAATATGTCCTATTCATAAAACAATAGCGCCCAAATTGCAAAGAAAATATTTATAGTATGACACACATTTCAATCTTCAAGAAACGATTAAAATTACCAAGCAAACGTTGGAATCACGCACATAATTTGATTCCACTAATTAGTCGTTTCTACCCCTTCCCTTATACACCACCCACTAATTAATATGAAACCAAAAATAGTTGATAATGTCGTATTCATTAGCAACGTCATTTCATCGAAAAGTGTACGTAATGGCTCTATAAATAAGGTTTAAGAATAACTTTATTTCTCACTGATCTTTGTTTAGCCTTTAAAAAACTATTTGCGCATCTTTGTTACGTTTTTCTTATATACATAACAAAAAAAAATGAACGAAATTAGTTACCTACAAATAAATACAAATATTATTTATTTCGTCAATGCAGATTTGAGGTATGTTACAATAGATGTTAGGTAATATTATGGTACGCCACACAGTTCATCTGTTCTCGAGATTAGGGCTTAGCAATACATTTAGCGATTCATTTAAAATATTACAACATTGAATATTTATAACTATAGTCAAATAAATCTATTAACAGATAAGTATAAATAAAAACTAAAGTATTTACAACTAAAATTAACATAGCAAAATATAGATACGAAAATGGGACAGATAACAAAATTAATTTTAAATTAAGTATGCATCTTTAAACATTATATCTTTTACTTCTAAATCCTAGTCATCGTCATCCTCATCATCAGGGTCAACGTTTTATCGTCCACTGGTGAATATAGGCCTCTTCAATAACACAACAACGTCATTAAGATCGAGCTTTAGCTCTTTTCATTTAACCATTGCCAACCATCTAGTTGATTATTGCTCAAGCCTTCTCCTTGTGAGAAGAGGCTTTGCTCAGCAGTGGGCATTTACAGGCTGTTGATGAACCATCTAGTGAATATCGTCACTCTAACCTAATATCATTAGCAAAACCAGCTTTATTATCATAAAATCTTTAAAATTAACGAGGATAGTTAATTGGGAACATTAGGTACGTCCTAAAAATTACCTAGTTACTTTTCCTGATTCGTTTATAACTCTCTAAGCTAAATCAATGGAAACAATCAATCCCATTGTATTACTGTATTACAGACAAACATTCAAATTAATACCAAAATAAAAATAATAATACACCAGCCCAAAGTCTTAAAACAAAAATCACAAAGCTAAAACATAAAATTCACGCCAAAATCAATACTAAAACAGAAACGGCAGAGGTCGCAAAATATAAATTGGCGTTCATATATTTTAGGGGCACAAAAGTGTTTTGGAAAGTAGTTCGCAGTTGCCCCTAATTCCTTTAGTTTTACTGCCTTTTTGAATGGTTTTTGGACCTCCGGTCTTACTATGAAAATACGATGGATTCTACTATCTCACTTTGCTGTACACTGCGTGTTCGTTTTCGTATATAATTTCGAAAGAAGTTTTCGTAAAAATCTGAAAATGAAATCTTTCTTTGTTTTTGAAGATATCTTTATTAAATGAAGGGAAAAACAGTGACAAAAGAACATAATTATTAGTAATTTTTGGGTACAAATGAAGCCGGTAATATGGCGTCATAATTGTAAAAGAAACATTTCATAATTCATACCTAATCACCAGTTAAGTCAAAGTCAAAGTCAAAGCATTTATTTCAATTAAATCATATTTTGCTACTGAAACGTCAACAATTAAAAAATAAATAATAGCCTGTCTGTCAGTCCGTCAGTGAAGCTAGGTGAAGCTAGGTGCTCATTCAAAATGTAGATTTGAATGGAGAAGAACGAGCAAGAAACTCCATACACTCTCACTCTCACTCCATACGATTGTGATAACTAGACCAACGTAATTAATAACAGTTCCAAAATGGAAGTCCAATAGACAAAGAGTCTGGTGGACTCAATAACATTTAAAAATAGTTTTATACTTTTTCAAAATTCTTCTTTCTTTAAGTCAATTGGGCCTTGGATACTATTCCGATAAAGCGCTAGGATGAAGACGAATGAAAAAAAAATCAAAAACAGACGAATATCTTTACAACCAACGTATTTTGACCCCTCTGAAGTTAGTCGCTTTAACGCATAAGCAAGATACACACAAGCCAAAGATGTGCCGAGTGACAAAGACCGATATATACACGCAGAAGACTTCGGACAGGCCAATTTATATTGGTTATAATCGTAATATTGTATAATTTAGTTCCAAATCAGGAAATATTCAAAGATAAATAGTATTTTAATATAAATTTTTGGTATTTACCTTCTTCATCGTAGCATTTTTCGTCCACTTTGCTTAAAGGAACGTCTTATTAACATCTACGTTTAAAACATTACAAAATAAGTTATGAACCATTAATTTATTAAAAATCCCTATTCCCTATTATTTTTCGGTCGCGTTCTCCCAATCGTAACTGCAAAGTAATGTATTCGTCAAATCAAAAAAACTACTACTGACACGATATTTGGAATTGTACTCTGAGTTTGGTGACAAAAAATCAAATTATAAATTTATTCATTTCTTAAAACCTTTTTTTATTATTATTTTTTTTTTCATGGGCCGACGTTTATACACCACTATATCGCCTAGTGGCAAGCAATGATGTGGCCTACGATGGAGCACGTCGTCCCATAACTAAACCTATTCACTCGGGCCCTATTTCCGCGCTGTTTCACTCTGCTTTGAACCTATTGACTGGATCATAATGTTTCATAGCCTAGAGCCTTCCTCGAAGTTGGCTATCTATCACCCCCAATTACATGGGACTCACTAGATAAATAGTGAAAAGTGGGTGTTATATTGTACAATGGCATTCAGTGCCATAATGTGCACCTCTGCCTACCCTTTCGGGGATAAAAGGCTTCATATTATGTTAAAACTATATCCACAACTCCAAAAAAGTAAAGGTTATAAAAGTCATATAAGATTTGCCCTTAAAATGATGCAGGTATTGCTTTGTATACAAAAAATATCATCAATACATCCATTTAATGATGAAATAGTATGCAGCTTTATACCTATGGATGTTTACTTTCATACAATATGAGTCTGGATGTCGATCGGCCATCCAGACGATCACTTTGCAGGATTAATATTTTATTTACCTACGTATCATATTTTAAATATTGGCTTTCAGTTCGATAAATTAAAAATGGCGTGTTTTATTTATGGCGGCATTTGGCTTTTTCGTTTTATATGAAAAGGTTTTTAGTAGTATATTTTAGTTCGGATTTGAACTGAATCAGGTGGGATTTTGTCGATAAAATATTGACGTACTTACTATTAATTTTTGTCCAAACCTATTTTATTTTCTGTTAGAATAAGTCCATTTAAAACACATAATTTTTTTTTATTAGTCTATTCTAAATGGCAAGGAACTTTAATATATTTTGAAGATTTCTTACATATACTGACCTTTTAATTAGTAAATTGTTCTTATTACGACCAGTAATTTAAAATTTGATATGAAAAGCCATTGTTTAATCACGTGAATATACTGCGGGTAGGCTGCGCGACATCGCCGCGACGAGCACGTTGCTCATGAGGAAGAACCCCTCTGTGGTTCGAAACTAGTAGAGCTTTCAGTATATCCACGTGAGTAACCCGCGATTTTAGTTAATTGAGTATGTCGCATGATAGTTATTATAAAAACATAAACTAAACACTTAAAAGTGTGGGAGAGCCATGCTTCGGCATGAATGGGCCGGCTCGACCAGACTGAAACCACGGCCTCACAGAAAACCGACGTGAAGCAACGCTTGCGTTGTGTTTCGTCGTGTGAGTGAGGTTACCGGAGGCCCAATTACCTTCCCCTTCCCCAATCTCCCCAATCCCTGAATCCCCAACGATCCTCAAACTCCTAATCCCCAAAAAGCCGGTGACGCACTTGTAACGCCTCTGGTGTACCAGGTGTCCATGGGCGACGCCGATTGCTTACCATCAGGTGATCCGTCTGCTCGTTTACTGACTTATGCCATAAAAAAAATAAACGTTTTAGGTTTGTCTTCACCGTATAATCCAGTATTTACGAAAAATAACCTTTTTTTAATATATTATATTCCAAAAATGAAAATTTTCCTCAAGCAGCAATGGTCAGTAAAATAATAGGGATAACATACGTTCTCATAGTTGCACAGGGGTGTTTTATAAGGGTATGTTTGGTTAGGAGAACCTTTTTTAGCCTTTCGGGCCCCAGATAGTTTCAGTTCGGTCGCTGTAAAATTTTGAGAATTACGTTCAGAAAAGTTTTGTTCCAAAAAGGGATAGTGTTTTTCGATCCTTTATTAGTTTTGAGAATCCACGAGGTTATTGTGTTATATTTTGGCCGCGGTTTTCCATGTGGATTCGGTGTTAGACAATGTGTACGTATATATGTTGAGGAAAATTGTGTTTTTGTTATTGTTTTTGTTTATGTATTTGGTGTTTAGAAATGGTCGTAGTTATGTCTCATATAAGATTGTGATAGAACATAAAAAAGTAAATTCAAATAGCTGTAGTTTCATTAACCCTTTGAGTACCGTCATTATAGACACAATTAAAGAACCGGTTGCGGTCACTGGTGTCCTCGCGGTGTTTGACAGTTTAAGTCAAATATACAAACATAGTTTTATTATGTTTGTACCTATATTTAGTGGTCCATGCCTCTCTTTCTCTCAAGTCTATAAAGGATAGAAGTATGATAAAACCATGGTGATTTATTCCTAAGGAGATTATTCAGCTATGTAGGTACATAGTAGGTACTAGAAAGTACGTTTAGATAAATAAAATATGTATATTTCCAAAAATAAATTAGTAACTAATTCCTACATTAACAGTCGATACTGTTTTGATGACAATTATAGTTCTAAGAAAGCGTTGATTGGCAAAAAAACGTAATTTACATTTACCTACATACGCATAATTGTAGGGTACATATTCTAGTACAAAAATCAAAAACAATACTATGTAACAAAATTACACCCAAAAACTAAGATTAAAACCGAAATTAATTAACCAGGCCGCAAAATGAAGTTGAAAAATTGATTAAAACCCCTCCAACCACCGAACTAAAGAGGGTGAGTTGTACCCCCACGGAACCGTCAAAGTTTCGCGAAAGGGGGGTTAAAAGGGGGGCAAAAATGAACCACCGCCACGAAGACGGATCGGGGAAGTTTAAATTTAGGGAATTGTTGGGTTTCTTTCTCTTTTCCTGATACAATTTGTGTGTTGTAGTTTTAAGGGGTTGATTTATATATGTAGGGTGGATTTTGACTACATAATGTGACATCTTCTGTTGAAGATGTAAGTCAGACATGTTTGGTACGTGATAAATAGTGTAAAATGCATTTTCTGGCTATTCAAGTGCGAATATCGATTGAACTAGGTAATGAAACTGAAAAAAATAGTCTTTCCATTCGGATATAACAAGTTTGGTGTCATATACGAACAGAATGACATCTATCGTTTAGATAAGTTACTACAATCGCTTATTATGTATAATGAAAAAGACTGAGCACATTTATAATCCAGTCTTATCAATATAAGCCAGTCTTCATCATTTTGGTAATGAACATAAATGACATATTGTAGATGGTGTCCCAAAAATTTTCTTCTATAACTTTTATTAGAAACTAAAGTTAGTATTTCTCATGTAGACAACACAACCTCGGGCCTTCAGTTATGACAATATTATGCAGACGTCAGGCTTCATTAGAATTCGGGAAAGCAAGATGGCGCGGGATTACACGCTGTATCAATGTGACTTAATTGAATTCTGTTACACTATGTCAGTTTTATTGTGGTTTTTATTAAAAATATGGTACAATTGGGTATGACATCTGGTAAAATAAATCCTTAAATTGTACCATACTATAGGGTAGATGACTAATTTTTATTTTAATGTCCGTATGGTAGATTATTTAATAACATTAGACACGTATTTTTTATTTTCTTACGGAAACGAATAGTTACGAAGATATATATTGATTTGAAATATCGCATGACGTCACTTTTGAATACGATTTATACTGTAAAATGACGTAGCTACCTCCCACTCCTAAACTTTGATTCGTTATATCTAAGTATTGTTTTCTTATACAACAAAGTAAAAAAATACGTGTCTAATACTTTTTCATTACCTAACTGACCGACTAATTAGATTTTTAATTTTAATACCCGGTCATCATCCCTTTTCTTATAAAAATCCTTACTTCTTATTGTGACGTAATGCCTAGTTTCTGATTAAGATGATCGGTATTAGTAATAGTTTTATTGTATTCTAATATCTACTTTGGAAGAAAATATCGAAGTTCTACGAAAATTTGTTTCAATTGTGTCTTGATCATCATAATAATAAATTTTATATGTTTCTGTGTTTGAGTGTCAAAACACAATAAGATTTACCTATGACAGAAATTATAACTAACTCCTAAGTTAGAATAAAATATCGAATTCAAAATTGTAGAAATGGGAAAAATTACGTTTCAAAATCGATTATACATTTGAGATTTTTAATTGTCAACAAATCCCAAAAGACCAGACTTAGGCAAAGACTTAACGCATTCAAACAATACTATGTCTTCATCACGAAATTAAAAACAAAGCTGAACAAGTCTCACTGTTCCACCTGCAGCCGCTACCTCCTGTGAGGAGTATAAAGACAAACATAAAGTTGAGAAGTAGCGAGTTGAGAGGCGCTCACTAAACTCTTGAAACAAAGGAAGGTAATTGAAAATTCTATCAAAACTTGCCACGAACGAAGCCAACGAAGCTAGTTGGAGAGCTAGTGAGTTTGGGATAGTGGTGGGGTTAGGTATAGTGTGTCTGGATTTTTTTTCTGGATTTTTGTTGGCGTCGTGATTTTTGGATCCGTGATTTTCATTGTGTCATTTAATTTTGAAAGCTGTTGTGGATTATACTAAATTCTGTACGAAATTAAAAATTTTAGACTGCAAAAACCAATCCTTATATGTTAAATTTTTCAGGCTCCAATAACAAATTTGTTAAAATTTTTCAATACATTTTAGACCTAATGATACAATGATAACATTCAAATGAAAGTTAAATATACAGAGTAAAAAAAATGCGTCTTTAGATTTATAATAGAAAAATACATTATTTTTAATATTTAACATACATAAGAGCCCTCGCCCACGGTGACTTTTTACGGCGATACTAACGTGTGCCACTTTCGTATGCACTTTTATCTACATCAATGCGGACAAGCGACAGCATCGGTACAAAAAGTCACCCATCAGTAAAATCGAAATTATTATTGCAGGTGCAAATTATAATATATTTTCCCCAAACAACATCGAAGCGTCCCCATCACTATTTCATTTTGAACGAAATGGTCTAAAGTTTAGTTCCGTCTCAAGTCGTGTTTGACAATCAAAAGTTGTCCTCAGCATTATTTCACCAACGTCTTATTCCTCACTCACGACGTTCATTAGAATGATTAATTTATCATTTTAAATGATTTTGTGGTGTTCATGACGATGATGATTTACCTCCAGATATCTACAGCTGAATGCATTTATGGTTCTCCCATAACAGTATCGTCAGCGTTATATACAGGTTGAATTTTATAAAATGAATTTCGGTCATGTTAATGGTTAAATAAGTATTGTTGGAGATCTTTGTACAAAAAAATTCAGTTCGGTATAAAAGGCGTGTCGAGTGCATAACCGCGCTCTTTTATTTGAGATTTGTCAAACCGGCTATACGCTTGTCCTTTTTTTTCTTTTTTTTTGTCCTGGTAACCAATATTTCTTTATTAGTTTGTTAATTTGAGGTTTCAATAACTTTGTCACAATTATCTGGTCGTTCTAATACCTAATAATAATAGTAAACCTGTTTTTTAAAGCATTATTGACCAAGTTTGATTGATCCTGTTTTTGACTGATAAGATTCGGTTATATAAAAAACTTATTTGACATTATAACTCATCGAAAGACCAAATACATGTAATGAATAAGATGCTTAGAGTCTAAATAGTGATAGATAGTAGATAAAAACAACATAAGGTAACAAAAAACATTACACTTTTTATTCTTCTTCTTCTTATAGTGCCTCTTCAATGTTGAAGGTCAGCCGTCAGCTTCTTGTATTTCTCCTTGTCGGTAGCCTACACTTTTTATGATTGACCACTATTTAAAGACTTTTTCCAAAAACCCACAACCATTTACTACCACCCATCTTTCAAGTGATCTGTATACAATAATAAATATAATATTAATACGTCTGCTCTCGCAATACAGTCGTTTCAAACGAGGTACAGCTAATTTAAATTTCTATTAAAACTTGGCAGTCGTGGGGCGCACTGTCAAAGGCAATCACAATGTTTTATGTATACAATAAAGCTCTTGTTATGTGTGAATGCCGCTTTATGATCGTGTGCGAAGAAATTTTTTGCAATGGTGGCTTTTTGGAAATATTTGCTTTTGAAAAATTACTTTGTTGTTATCGTACTGGTTTTCAGCAATGGATTTGTATTTTTAGGACTAAATAGTTAATAAAAATGGATTATTAGAATGTATGTATAACTATCGAATGACTGCAGCTAATTTGATATTTTTTTTCGTGGTGTTCGTTGTTGTTAGGATAAAGTTTGTATAGAAGAAAAATTTGATACATTTATCAAGAAATATCACCAAGGTGGGGTGGGCCGCTAGTAAATAATAACTATGAATATGAAGTAAATTATAATATATGAATATAGTAGAAATAGAAAAGAATAGAATATAACTTTATTGTACACCATTAATAATACAGTACATACAGAAAAGGAAATGACAAATATAAATAAAAATAATAATGGGGACAAAGGCGGTCTTATCACTTATAGTCATTTCTACCAGACAACCTTTGGGTGGATATAATGAAAAGAAATATTTAGACGGGTTGTGTACTAAAAAAAAATAAATAACGTAGTAATAATATAAACATACATGTACATATACATACACATAAACATGCATACATATACACATATAATTAATATTTCTTGTAAACCTTAAAAGAAATGTCATAAAATTATAATGAAATACACTTATCATACCAAGGCATATGAGATCAAAAGGCTTATTGATAAAAAAGTGGTGTAGTAACTTAAATACTACTTTCTATTATTTAATTGTCTTCTGTTTCATTTTATAATTCTTACATTGAACATCATTGTAATTAATTAATCATTAAAATCTTAAGACAAGTAGAATAGTAATTTGCTAAATTCACTTCTAAATTCTACTTGATACAAATAACCATTCTGCACTCAAAATCAATTAAATCCACGTACAAAATTAAAAACATTAATTGAATTTTCTCGAAAACTTCAAACGACTTCAAATTAAAGTCTCAATTCGACTTTATGTACCTATTTGGAAGTTTTAATGAGTTTTCTTAAAGCAAATTGGTATAACTTGAAAAGTTTCTACCAAGTTGTTTATGAAAATACTTGAAAATTTTATAGACTGTTGCTTTGTAGTAAATTGAGTATTTGTTTGTTTATTTACTAGATTTTCAACGTTACTATGTTCGCATTTAAAGTCTTTTTTTGATTATTTTTTTTTAACTTCACGGCTAAACAGAGTACATGTACTTTATTCTAAATACCTCGTCAAAGATAAGAGACAATTTGTTAAATACATCAGTTTGTGTTGCATTAGAATAAGCAGTGTCAACATGAATAACCTGATGCTGAAAAATTTAAGTCCTCAACCTCAATTCGATTGTCATTTACTGAAATCGCGGGTTATTCACGTGAATATGTTGAGACAAGCTCTACTAGTTTCGAACCACAGAGGGGTTCTTTCTCATGAGCAGCGTGCGCGGTCGCGGCGACGTCGTCGCTTACTACCGAAACTAGTAGAGCTTTTTTCAGTATATTCACGTGAGTAACCCGCGATTTTAGTAATTTAGTATGTCTCTCGATTGTCATTATTTTTTTTTATCCATTCTTCTACATAAACATCATCTCATACACTCTCTTTTTCTTACATACTTCATACCATCCATCATTTAATTTTCTTCAGTCATCCCCTCCCCTTCTATTCATCAACATCTAAACTCATTACTGTCTTAGTCACAACACTTTCATTCATCAATAGGATTGACTCTTTTATAAACTGTTAATAAATAATAAATAGCCTTTCTTCTTTAATTCAATTTTATTTCTATAGTTCTACACTAACCGGGGACTGTCCTTGAGTGCATTTCCATAGTGCATACAGGATAGTCGCCGGTTTGTGTGTACATTACATTTATATTAAAGTTGTCTAAAGGGCCTCTGCGCAGTTGGCCCTCGTACGCCTCCCAAATGACCGGGACCCTGTGGTCCCGTGAATGGTAAAGACATAAATACACGGACTTTCTTCTTTTATTTCTATATGTGAGTATTCATAAACATACATCTATAGGTAACTGAAATTAAATGTACATTGAGACCAGAAGCCACGTTAGCCGAGAGGTCTCCAGCAAGCATGGGGCAAGGAACTCAGACGATTCCCAAGTCAGGCAAAGTTTAATGGGGTTTTTTAAAAAAACTCAGTAGCACGGAATCCGGAATTGTACACGGTATATAGCAATAGGCTCACCCCCTATTACATGGGACTCGTAAGATAAATAGTGAAAAGTGGGTGTTACATTGTACAGTGGAATTAAGTGCTGTAATGTGCACCTCTACCTACCCATTCGGGGATAAAAAGGCGTCGTGTTATGTTATGTTTCTTTCTTTCTTTTTTATTTGTAGATATATTTTGATTACCAGGACGTTTTCCTAGGTAGCTAACTTTATATAATCTGATACAGAACACATCCACACGCAAAACAATATTTAGAGACCAATAAGTTATTGTTCCTTGCGAGGATCGAACATGTGACCAGTGCAATCAAAGTTAAACACAATGAAACTCACGATCACCAACAAATCAAGTCAATCTATCAATAACAAAACATTACTATTAACTCCCTTAGGTATTAGGCATTACTAACTTTCTTATCAATTTTCCTAAGAGCTCCACGTTATGGGGCTTTTACCATTCTTAACACCAAAACTTGTAACTGAAATAAACAAAACAACATACAAATAATTTATTATATAGTTATAAAACAAATAGTATACATAAAAGCAAGTAGCAAACACGTTTAGAGTCGTGGCACCGCTCGCACTTAGGTATAACTCTTGGTCCGCCTTACCCCCCCATTCCCACCCCAAGACGCGGAATATTTACATAAATTTACAAATTTCGCGGCGAAATAAAATTTTTTAGGGTTGTCTCTTGCTGGGATAGGTCGTAAATCATTAAGCATTTTAGTTTTTGGGAAATATTTAGTATTTTGTCTAGTCTCGTAGATCTACTGGTTATAACAATGTGAAGACGTAAGAACGTCTTCGCCTTATCCTTTCAGAGACAACCTGAAATATAAAGATAAAAAAGAAGAAATAAATAAATATTAATTGGCTTCACTGAACGAAAGAAAGCAATTAATAACTTGTACTAGTATTGCGTGCTTGGATTATTAACTTAAATTCTTTAACTCTACTAAAATATAAAACCAATTAAGGGACTGAAATGGCTCAAACTACTTCTTAAAAATGATGATACGGCCATCTTGGTGATACCGAACTGATGTGTGACACTAGTAATGTGTTTTTAATAAGAAAAAAAATCTAAAATATAAAGTAATCTACTATTAAAATTAAACATTTCTTTTCACACGATCGGTTTGAGTCTCTAACACGAAAGTTATCGAACCAAATAAATAAATAAAAAAGAAAAATATTTCTTCTCACTGGCAACCCTACAACTAGAGCATAGTTGGCGGGTCGCCCCCCAGGTAGTGAGGGAGACGGGTGGCGTCGTTTTTCATGTTTAATTTTAACTTTGCAAAACCGGCGTTTTAATAAACGCGCCCCGTCTTTCGCGTTCAGAATTTTATGCTTTGCCAGCTACCTTTTGCTTTTCGAATGAAAATTCGCTTTTATGCTACACAAGAGACGTGAAGTTTTATTGTGTTCAAATTAGTTTCGCGTTACTGTCGTGTAAAAAGTATGTTTATATCTTTTTTGGGAGCGCAGCGGGATTTGCTTTTGTTTTTTTTTATTTAGTTTGCAAATTGCAGGTTGTTTTTGTGAAGTGCTGGCTGGTTGGGATTCGGTTTTTAAATGTTGCAATTAATTTGAATGCTTTAAAGGAATGTTTTTATTTCATTATTGTAGTACATTGCAATTTGTTGTTTAGTTATTGAAGATTTCGATAATATATTTTAATAACATAGTAAATAATGTACTTCTAATGACATAAGAGCAGAGCATATTATAAATACTATAAGAACATAAACTTTTCATAATCTTAGGAATATCAAAACCTCACCGAGATTACAATTAAAATACCTAAATACATTAATACCTTACGGCCTAAGCAGCTAAGCTGAGCAGTAAAACAAGGAACGGAATATTAAAACCGGAGGCACCAACGAAAGCCATTAAAATGCGTAATTGCTGGATTAAAGCGCCCAAGATTCCTCTATTTCCCTCACGATTCCTATACAAACTACCATACCTCGAAAATACACAGCCTAAATAAATATGGAACCAAAAATTTACCATACTACAGATCTCTTTTTCAAATCTAACACAATTTTGTTACTCTGTGGCATGTCCAAGATGGCGCGCGTTCGTAATTTGAACTTCGATTCGACGCGACGTGCCGTACATACGTCATGAGCGCGGTCTCAAGATTAGGCGATTTACATCGGCTTTTTCGTATTTCGAACGCACGGTGCTGGCTGAATCGTTTTATGCCTTTGCCTTGAATATAAATGTCGTTGGTAATTTAAATTTGGAACGTGGATATTTCTTTTTAATTAGACGGTTTGTAAATGGTATTAGTTGAGGTTTTTTGGGGTCGGGTTTGAGGTGTAAGTGGGTGGTTTATATTCCTGGTTATGTTATTTAAATTTTTAATTGGTATGTATTTTAATTTTTAAACAATCGTAAATGAGGGTGAATTTTATAATAAAAAAACTATAGAACATTTGGTATTATAAACTATGGAAGTTTTCGTAAAAACATTATAATATCCTATATGCATTAATTAGATTACTAATAAAGACAAACGACAATGACATATTAACAATATTTTTTTAGTTTGAATATCACTATTTCGTACACAGAAAACGTTTCCTAAAAACAAAAAAAAACCAAACAACATGTTCATTTAAATACAAAAGAGGATAATTCTCATAAAAATTCAATAGCAAAAAAAAACAACAAAAAATACTGCAGAAAAACCCGACTATAACATAAAGGCTGGCTGTAAAAACTTTCGCAACCCACTGGGCGGAGAAACACCCTCTAAACACATCTATAAATCTATATGACGTCATTAAGAAAACGGAGAGCGATCGTCTTACGCATATCCGTCTCTTTCACGCCCACACAAATACTAACGCCAAAAAGAGATAGACAATGTCTTAGCCAAGAACGCGCCCCCCATCCCTCTCACACAGTGCCTTACAATGGTGAAAAGACGGCGAAAATTAAATAATACTTTGTCGTTTAAATTGAAAAGGGGGGAAGCGAGGGGGGAGTTTGGAAAATTTTCGGGGGTTAGAGGTAAAAAGGTATTGATTTTAGAAGATTAGTCGTATCTATTGTGGGTCTTTATATTCTGTGGTCGTTACCGGTTTTATGTCTGAAGATTATTATTAAAGTTTCGGTTTTTGTGATCTTAAGTCGTTAGGGTGCGGTTTTCTGGGGTTTGGTGTATAAAAACTTTTGGGATTTTGAATATTGTGATGGATTTTATGTTTCAATATGATAGATAGATGATGAATAGTGCGTTGGTAGTATGGTTGTAAGTACCTATGGTTAGTAAGCACGGGGTTTCGTACACAATGTATAAATATACTACAGTCGTAGCATGATAACAATAGTTTATACCACTTTAACAGTAGGTGAAACAAATACTAAGTATTGATATGTAGACTGAAATAAATCATAGGTTATAAATAATTTCCTTGCTGTCAGGGTCCAAAATGAGCTGTATATTAACTTATATTACCACCTAAGTCAAAAATTGTGGACTGTACAAATTGTTGATTTTAATATGTCGAGTGACGTCACTTCTATGTACATTTTATACATAGAAATGACGTTTTAGCCCTCTCTCCTAAACTTTGATTCGTTTTATCTAAGTATTGTTTTATTATACGACAAAATAAGAAAATACGTGTCTAATATTTTTTCATTACTTAACTGACGGACTAACTAGATTTTTAATTTTTATACCCTGTCATCATCCCAATTGAACGTACTGTTGGCGTGGTGACTGGGCAACTGGCTGCCGCTCAAAGTGTCGCGGGCTCGATTTGTGTGATCTGTAGATTGTTTCGGGTATGGGTGACATGTGTGTGTGAACTTTTATGTTTGTAAACGCACCCATGACGCAGGAAAAAATCCTAGTGTGGGGCTTTGTTTTAAAAAAAATAATTGTATAGGTTATAATTATAACTCTTACACAACTATAACACATTTATAATTCTTTTTAAACAAAAACCAGGTTAATGAACTCATATCGTATACAATATTTAAAATAGGTCAAGATATTGATAGATCAAAAAACTCATTAAAAAAATTAAAATTACAGGTGGGGACGAAGGCTCCAGGACTGCAGTCAGTGCTGAAATGGACTGCGAGACATTGAAAAGAAGACGATGAATTTTGAAAAGATGATAATAGTTTTGTATTGAGAAAAAATATTTGAAGATTTATAAAATAGAAGAATTAGTTATCAGAGCTAAAGTAAAATAGACTTTTTTTTTAAAGAGTAACGAATGGAGTTTCTTGCTCGTTCTTCTCCATCATCCATCTCGAATCTACATTTTTTATCGAGCGCCTAGCTTCACTGACGGACAGACTGACAGACTATTATTTATTTCATATTTCTTGACGTTTCAAAAGTACCAAATTATGGTGTAATTGAAATAAATGCTTTTGAGTTTGAGGTTGAGCTCAGTTGATATGCTTGCTTTCAAATAGTTGATAATTGAAATGTTTGGGCCCTATCTATTAGTGGGTAAAATGCTAATATGACTGCATGACGGGTGTAATGGCTGGGTAACCGGCTTTTGTATGTATCGTGGATTCGATTCCCTCTCCGACCTATATTTTAAGTGATTCACAAAATTGTTATTCTGAGTCCTGGTGTGATGAGTATAAGAAATATGAGAAAGGTTTAAAGCTCTATTTAGTTGAATTAATGTTATTTCTTAATATTATGTAGTTGCTGAATTTCAGATATTTTATAAATAATGTTAGGTTTTATCTTTGTTAAATTACTATTTTTAAATTGTAAAGGTTTAAAAACGTGTTTAGTCGTTATAATTGAACACATACTATTAAAAACATGTTTTATAAACTTTGGTGTCCATTATTTACTTCTTGTGCCCTGTTACCAAGAGTTATCATGTGAAGATGTGAGACACGGGGATGATTGGTTAATAATTTATGCATACATAACATCACGCCTTTTATTCCCAAAGAGGTAGGCTGAGGAGTACATTACGGCACGTAATGCCATTGTTCAATGTAACACCCACTTTTCACTATTTAAGTTATGAGTCCCATCTAATAGGAGGTGAGCCTATTGCCATATACCGGACACAATTCCAGACTCCCTATTACTACTTAGATTATTTTAAAAACCCAGTTAAATAGTTTTGTAATATTTTTTTGTTTTTGTTATAATTATAATCTAGATAAATGTAATAATATAACCCAGTTACAATATGTTACAATATTTCATTTACCAACATTTCAACGACTAACAGTCATGAAATATTCCATTAAAAATATCTCTGAAATGTGTAAAATAAAACGCTATTAAAATGCATAGACCTTCAGCCGAATAAAGTTTTAAAAGTATAATTTCATATTTGGCTACAGTGCTACGCGAGCGCTACGTAAATACTACGAACGAGCTACGCCGTAGCTGTTTGGGATTTCGTAGCGCTACAAGTTTTATTAATAATAATTATATTTTTTAGTAAGGTTGTATTTGACATAATAATATTCTATACTAGTTTCTTCCCGTGGTTTTATTTGCATACTCTATTCTTAGGTATCCCAATGTGACATTAAAAACAATTTTGCCAATTATGTTATAGAATCTTACCTAATAGATAGAGGCCAAATCTATTTGCAAATATCATCAACAGCCTATAAGTGCCCACTGCTGAACAATGGCTTTTTTCATTAAAGTATTTTTATCAGAGCATAATGCATTTGCAAACATGTAGCACTATAATTTTGTATCAAATATAGCCTAGTATAATGCTAGGTTAGTTAGCTGGGTAGACAGCTAATAAATCTTAACAAAAATAAAATCTTAATATTTTTTTATGTAATAAGCCGATAAACGAGCAGACGGATCACCTGATGGTAAGCAATCAGCGTCGCCTACGGACATCTGGAACACCAGAGGCGTTACAAGTGCGTTACTGGCGTTTTGGGAATTTGGAATTTGAGGATTGTGGGCATTCGGGGATTGGGTAGACTGGGGATAGTGGGTAATTGAAACTCATACGACGAAACACAACGCAAGCGTTGCTTCACGTCGGTTTTCTGCTCGGCCGTGGTATCACTCCGGTCGAGCCGGCCCATTCGTGCCGAAGTATGGCTCTCCCACACTTGTTCGATTTGGAAACCAAACTTAAAAATGTATAGTCCTAAATAAGTCAAACGCTTGCTTTTTTATTGTGTATAACTACAAAATTACCACTATACTATAAGACATACATACAAAAAGTTCAAAACTGTTTTAAAAATCCCCAAAATACGTATTTTCACTTAAATACAATCTCATGGTGAACAGGGTCTGCCTATAATTATAACAGCTCATAAATGGTGAGCGCGGGTCTAACGCTGCAACCGCTTCGATTACGGTAAGGGACAATTTTAATCACCACTTCTGGTTAAGAAATTGGTGATTATAGTATGTGATGATGAGAGTTTTATTTATGTTCGTGTTACTTATTGCGAAATGTTGGTTTTATTATGGAAACTGGGTTAAGATTTGAGTCACTTTCTTAAATCTTAAACCTTGAGTTTAAACTTTTGTATAATTAGGTATAAAAAATCAAATTAGTCCGTCAGTTAGATAATGAAAAAATAACACGTGTTTAGTTTTTTTGCTCGTATACAATACTAAGATTAAATATCGTAAGTTTAGGAGTGGGAGGTCGTTACGTCACAAAGTGCTACAATATGTATCCCATTGTGACGTCACACGATATTTCAAAGTATTTAATTTTGTGAGAAAAGAAAAAATAAGTGTCTAATGTTTTAAATTAATCTATCAGACGGACATTCAATTAAATTTAGGAAACTACCCTATTGTATACATTTACATTAAGTCAAGTATATGATTGTATATCGAATAATCCAATGAACATAGAAGCAGTCGGATATCGCATACACCGGCTACATTCACTCGACCAAAATCAATCTCCAAAAACCTTAGTATCGATTCATGGATCATTTTAAATTCCTTTTTTCTTAATAAGAAATCTATATTCTTAATAAGATTATGATATTAGTGAGTCTGAATGACGTAGTTTGGATCGAAGGTGGAATGAGTCTGATAACATTAACATTAACAAAAATTGTACCTAATATAAAGTTTATATTTTATCAGAATATCATAAGTATATGATTTAATATACGACTTTACAACCCGAGCACACCTCAAAACTTTGTATATTTGACAAACAGACAAAGTAACAAACACCTATAAAATCCCAACTCAACCCTGCCACCGCCGTCTTAGATATTTTATCTTACTCGAGAAAATGTCATACCATTTTAATTATACTACGGTACGGCATAAAAGCAGTTTATCGCGGAGGGGAGGGGGTGCTGCCCCACCCCAAGGGTGCGGAAGGGGGACAAGAAGCAGAGATTTTATAGCCCAGTACCGTCGCAACGCTTTTAATGGCTTATTTGCCCAGCCTTTGTTGGGTAACTTGGCCGCCCCGGGCTTTTGTATCGGTGATTTTGTTCAGAATGATAGCGCCTCGATAGTGTACGTCAGATAGTTTTTTAGGGTCGAATACACATAGATATTTATTGTATTTTATTCCTTTGTTACAAAGTCTTTTGTGTTCAGGATTTCTGCTCTAGCGTTTACGTTACTTGCTTTTAATAGATAATTTTCGGAACGGGAATTTCATTTGGCTTTTAGAATCTTCATTGATTTTAAACGCGTTTTTGTAGACAGAAAAGAAGTCATTAGTAATTTTGTGCTGTAAATCTTAAAACTTTGCATGTTCATAAATCAATCTATTCTCTAAATTTAGGTAACAACATATATTTCAATAACCTTTACGTATGTATATATTTATGGTCTACAAAGCTATAGTTTACTGGTACAAAAGACGTCTCTTTGAAGAAAAATCTTAATTCAAATCATTTTTGTATAGGAAACACAGAAATTTCCTACTAAACGGTAAATAATATCTAAAATCCTGTATTCTATCAAAAGACACCTGGCACGAGTAACTTACGTAAACGAAACGCCAATAATACTGATATCGGAACCAGTTCTTTTGAAAGCACTTAAAACTAGTTACGAAACGGGGACTAGTTGACCAAAAAGGTCGACTTACTAGTTACAACTTTTTGTCCCGATATTGAAGGGTTGAAACGTCCGATAAATTGACACCAATTTGAAAAGAGAACTGGTTCCTTTTAACAATTCGATTTTTATAATTCAAACTTGATTTTCTCGTTTTCTTTTTTTATTGTAGATACACGTGTTAGTATTTGATAAAAGAGTATTTAATACAAATTGTCTGATTCTTGTCATGTTGTGTTTGTTGAATACAATGCCTAATTTAAATTGACGGTTGAAGTCTAAAAATGCTTTCAATGACTAAAATTCAATTTTATTTTACGTGAATATTTTTATGAAAAGACTATCTTCTGCCCGCGAGTTCGTACGCGTAATCCCATTTTTTTCCCGTCCCAGTTCGTGATTTTCGGTAAAAATTAAAAAAAAAAGTTGGTTAAAAGTATCCTTTGTCGGTCTCCTGGCTCTAAGCTACCTCCCTACCAATTTTTAGCCAAATCTATTCTGCCGTTCTTGAGTTATAAGTGGTGTAACTAACACGACTTTCTTTTATATATATAGATTACATTGGCAAATTATTTTATTTTGAGTGGCGAGATTATTTCCTAAGAACAGGGTTACCAAACATGATCCTTGGACTGACCTTGTGAGCATTTAACCTGGCGCGTTAGTTGAGTGGCTGCAAAACCGACTGCTCAGTCTCAAGTTCAACTCACGGGTCAAACAAATATTACTGAATATTTTTAACAACACGCAACCGTATTAATTAATAATCGCTAAAATTCGATACATATTTTCCACTACAAAGTATAAAGTCATTTAAATATTTCTTGTCAATCTTCTTCAATGTCGTAAATAAAGCAAGATAAATGTTTAAAACAATAATAATGATATAAAAGTATACATATAAATAGACATATAGACAGAGAGCGTTAATTAACGGGATGATCAAAGAAGCTGAGTACAGCCATTGTGCCGACTTCCTGTATCGCGCTTGAAGTATACAGGGCGTAACTGAAAATTGTATATATGGTTATTTTTTTATTTTATTTTTTTATATTTTAGTAAGTTATTAGTATAATGCGTCAAGCGTGTCTTTGCATTGTTCCTACATATGCGTACTGTATTGAAATATGTATCAGAGACATTGTAGAACATACTTTTTTTAAAAAGAGTAACGAATGGAGTTTATTTCTCGTTCTTCTCCATTCGAATCTACATTTTGGAATGAGCACCTAGCTTCACCTAGTTTCACTGACGGACTGACTAACAGACTATTATTTGTTGTGTATTTGTTGACGTTTCAAAAGTACCAAACTATGGTTTGATTGAAATAAATGCTTTGACTTTATATAATTATTGAATATATGCTTAGTAAGTAAAATGTTTTAAGTGTGTGAGAGCCATGCTTCGGCACGAATGGGCTGGCTCGACCGGAGTGATACCACGGCCTTACAGAAAACCGACGTGAAACAACGCTTGCGTTGTGTTTCGGCGTGTGAGTTATGGTAATGGAGGCCCAGTTACATCCTTCCTCAATCCCTGAATCCCCAACTATCCTCAAATTCCGAATCCCCAAAAGGTTAGTAATGCCCTTGTAACGCCTCTGGTGTTTCAGGTGTCCACAAGCGATGCCAATTGCTTACCATCAGGTGATCCGTCGGCTCGTTTACCGACTAACCCCATGAAAAAATAGTTTTTTTTTAAATAGTGTGGGTAGCAGTTCGTGACTCGGAGACTGACTGCTATGTAATTGTTGTAATAAGGTAAATATTATAATCTTAAGTTAAATAATATAAGTAGCGCCATCTAGTGTTAAGTTGGCAAGTTTCTCATAGACGTCGATATATTATCTGTGTTCTTCCTTTTGTCGTCTGCATGGCGCCCATCATGTGCTTTCTGTGAGATTTTTAATAAAACTACGAAATATAACAAGCATTATCTATTATTCAACCACATCCACCACTTCAACATGGTAGCAGAGCGTGGTTAAGTGGTTTCACGAAAAAGTCAATAAATATGAAGTGCAATTATGAAATCAAATTACGATTGAGGTTATCCGGTCACAACGGAAAAGTTAGTTTTGAAAACGTCTGAACCTACAAGAAAATACGTAAATATGGCACAACAAGCTAAAATAGAAGACATCATGATACCTATTTTTGATGGGGCAAACTATTCGAGTTGGAAATTAAGGTTGGTTACTTTGTTGGAATACAAAGAATGCAACGAGGCCGCCATAGGCATAATGCCGGTGAAATATAAAAATACAGAAGCGGAATGGAAGAAGATGGATTTAAAGGCAAGGACTATTATTATGAGTACTATTTCGGACAAACAATTAGAATATATCACTGAGTGCAAGACAGCTTTTGACATGTTACAAAAGTTCGACAAAATGTATCTTACTCAATCAACATCTCTTCAAATTATATGTCGAGGAAAAGTGGAAGCGATCAAATTAAATAATTACGACACAGTAGAGGATTTCTTCGTTGATTTTGAAAAATCCATAAACGAATTCAAAACAGCCGGAGGTAAAATTGATGAACCTGAAAAGTTAAGATACCTGCTCAGAGCCCTACCACCAAGTTATAGTTATATAGGAGATTTTCTGGACGTGATTCCTGAAGAACAAAGGACTGTGGACTATGTACATTCAAAAATAAAGGAGAAAAATATGACTATGTGCGATGACAAGAAAAATAATGTGAGTACATATACAACCAGCACCACAAGAGCTCAATGTTTTGTCTGTGGTAAGACTGGTCATCTCAAGAAGGATTGTTGGCACGCTCAGAGAAATAATCAAGGACAAAAAAGTTCTCAAGGAAGTTTCCAGTCGTCTAGTCGGGGTCAGCGAGGACATCAGAGAGGATCCTACAGAGGTCGCAGCCGAGGCAGAGGTCAAGGCCACTCATCTAGCAATCATCCTAAAGGTGAATCTTCGAGCAACGGTCCCTCCCAGTCATGGACAGCTGAAGTATGTAAACCAGAAGTAAACCAGGTATCCGGATGTAATGAAAAGGTAACATTTAATAATAATAGTAATGTAGTTAATTGGCTTTTAGATAGTGGGTGCACTGACCATCTTATAAATGATTATTCATATTTTTATGACAGTGTAGATTTGAAAGATTTTGTTGATGTAAAATTACCAGATGGAAAAACCTTGAAAGCAACCAAAGTAGGTACTGTAAAAATGTATTTCAAAAACTATTATAGTGTGAAGTATGTAGATTTAGAAAATGTCTATTATGTCGAAGGAATAAAACAAAATTTATTAAGTTTTTCAAAGGTAACTAATAGTTGTACAATAGTAGCTAAAAATGAAAGTGCTAAAATATAATGAGTCTAGAGAGTTGATAGTTGTTGCTGATAAAATTAATAATTTGTATTGCTTAAAAGGTTATGTCTTAAAAAATGAAGTATGCACAAATTCTGTAAAGTTAACGCAGAAAGAAAAATGGCATAGGGCACTTGGTCATGTGAATTTTCAATACTTAAATAAGATAATAAATAATAAATTAGTTGATGGTTTGCCAGATAAAATTGAAAGCACAGAAATGAAATGTTCAAATTGTATTCAGAGTAAAATGACTAATGTACCTTTTGAAAATAATAGAACAAAAACTACTGAGATTTTAGAACTTATTCATACTGATTTGAATGGGCCACATAACACAACTGGTTATGGTGGAGAAAAATATTTTTTAACCTTTATTGATGATTATAGTAAGTGTACCAGGATATTTTGTATTAAAAGTAAAGCTGAAACTGCAAAGTGTTTTATAGAGTTTATAAATTTAGTAGAAAATAAATTTAATAAAAGAGTCAAGAAGATTCAGTGTGACAATGGTAGAGAGTATTTAAATAAGGATATTTATAATTTTATAAGGTATAAGGGCATAGAGTTGTTACCATGTCCACCTTATGTTCATGAGTTAAACGGAGTAGCGGAGAGGTATAATAGGTCTGCTATGGATATAGGTAGATGTTTAATGAGAGAAGCTAAAATACATAGGAGGTACTGGCCTGAAGTAATAAAAACCGCAGCTTATTTAAAGAATCGTACTATTGCAAATACAGTTGAAAATAAAACTCCTTATGAGATATTTTTTGGGGTCAAACCAAATGTAGAGCATTTAAAAATTTATGGAAGTAGAGTCTATGTTAGAGTTCCTGAAGTGTTAAGAAAAAGTAAATGGGATGATAAAGCTCAACTAGGAATTTTAGTGGGTTATAATGAAAATAGTTACAGAGTTTTGTTAAATAACAGAATAATTAATGCAAGGCATGTACAGGTAATTGAAGAAAATACTCAGTTAATTTGTTTGGAAAAAGTAGACAATCAAAATAATAAAGATTTGGAAAGTGATAATACTTTAGATGTTTCAAATGAAGAGGTTAAAAATGAATATGAAACCGATGAAAACTTTGTAGATGCAGATGAGACTTATTCTAGTAGTAACGTAAATAATAATAGAGAAAATGACGTTTTAGTAGAATCACAGAAAAGAAAGAGAATCCCAGTTTCTAGATATGGTAATCCAGTTACACACTTTATTTATGTTAACCATATTGATGCAAATGTACCAAATTCATTCGAGGAGGCGATGAACTCCAATGATAGTAAGCAATGGCAAATAGCCATGGATTCTGAAATAAATAGTTTAAATAAAAATAATACTTGGCAAATTGTAGAAAAACCAAAAGATAAAAAGGTAATTGATGTTAAATGGGTTTTTAAAAAGAAAAGTAATAATGAATATAAAGCTAGATTGGTTGTGAGAGGGTTTCAGCAAAAAGATTTTAATGAAAATGCTTACTCACCTGTTGGAAAAATGCAAACTTTGAAAATTTTATTGTCATACAGTTGTAAAAATAAATTATTTGTAGAGCAAATGGATGTTGAAACAGCCTTTTTAAATGGTTATGTAAAGTCAGAAGTTTATGTAAATCAACCAGAAGGTTATAAAACAGGAGATAATAAAGTTTACAAATTGCAAAAAGCTCTCTATGGTCTCAAAGAAAGTCCTAGAGTGTGGTATGATTGTTTTGATATATTTATAAAAACTTTGAATTTTGTTAGAAGTAGTTATGATTACTGTTTGTATGTTAAAAAAGCAAGCAAAGATCCAATATACATATTAATATTTGTTGATGATCTTTTAATATGTTGTAAAGATAAAAATAAAATAAAAGAGGTGAAAACAAGTTTAATGAAACGATTTGCAATGAAAGACTTGGGGAAAATTAAAAGCTATATTGGCATAGATATTGAGTATAATGATGATAAAAATGTGATGACATTAAGTCAAACAAAGTATATTGAATCTTTGGCTGCAAAGTATAATTTGGTAAATACTAAGTTATATGATACTCCTATGGAAACAAATTTAAAATTAGAGCAAGCTAGTGAGGTCGATGAAAGTATTAAGTACAGAAATATAAAGGTGAATTATTGTATATTAGTACAGGCACAAGACCAGATGTAGCGTACAGCGTTAATTATTTGAGTAGATATCAAAGTTGTTATAACCGAACACATTACAAATATGCAATGAGGGTGTTAAAATATTTGTATAAAACTAAGAATCTAAAGTTAACATATTATGATAATGCAGATGCTGATATTTTAGACTGTATGGTTGATTCAGACTATGCAGGGGATAATGTGGATAGGAAGTCTACAACAGGTTTTATTATAAGATTTTTTGGAAATTTAATATTTTGGAAAACACGTAAACAAAATACAGTAACTAAATGTTCAACTTTTGCAGAGTATATTGCATTGTCAGAGGCAGTAACTGAAGTACTTTTTATAAGAAATTTGTTAAGTGAGTCATTTGATATAAACTTTTGTTATCCAATAAAATTGTATGAAGATAACTCAGGTGCAATTGCAATAGCTAAGTATGGTAACTTTACTAAAAATTCAAAGCACATTGAAGTGCAATATCATTATATAAACGAGAATTATGAAAACAAACTTATTGATATAATTAAAATTGATACAAAATGTAACTTAGCAGATATGTTGACTAAGAGTCTAGATAAATCAAAATTTTTGAAAAACAGGTTTGAATTAAGATTAATTTAGTTAAGAGTTCAGATTATTACTTTAAAGTACTGTTTAAGTAAAATATTAAAACTGTAATAACTTTAAAATACTGTTCATGTAAGATAAAATGTTAAGATTATAAATTTAAGGAGGTGTGTTGTAATAAGGTAAATATTATAATCTTAAGTTAAATAATATAAGTAGCGCCATCTAGTGTTAAGTTGGCAAGTTTCTCATAGACGTCGATATATTATCTGTGTTCTTCCTTTTGTCGTCTGCATGGCGCCCATCATGTGCTTTCTGTGAGATTTTTAATAAAACTACGAAATATAACAAGCATTATCTATTATTCAACCACATCCACCACTTCAACAGTAATGTGTCACGAGTTCGATTCCCGCACGTAAGTGCTTCGTGTGATTTACGTTTTTTTTGTTCCGGGTCTGAATCTGATTGTGTATTATATGAGAAATTCAACAATAATTTACTGTTTTGAAAAATGCATATTGTGCTTGGTATCTAATGACACTCAGCTTAATTCTAGACTATTTTTATTTCCTTATTTGGTTAAAGGGATTCAACTGAAATCTTCACTGGTATCTAAACAAAGAAATTATGAGTTATCAAAAATACTTAATAATTATTGTAAATGTAAGCAATAAGATAAATTCAAAACCTTTATCAAAATATTTAACTATTATAAACATAATTATGACTGCCTCGTTGGCGAGTGGTCGCAAATGCGACTGCTGGGCAAGGGTTCTCAGTTTCGAATCCCGGGTCGGGAAAAGTACTACTGGGTTTTTAAAAAAAATATCAGTAGTAGCACGGAGTCTGGAATTGTGCCCGGTATATGGCAATAGGCTCATCCCCTATTACACGGGATTCATAACATAAATAGTGAAAAGTGGGTGTTACATTATACAGTGGTATAATGTGCACCTCTGCCTACCCCTTCGGGGATAAAAGGCGTGATGTTATGTTATGTTGTTACATTGGCATAACGTGCACCTCTGCCTACCCTTTCATTGATAAAAGGCGTTATGTTATGTTATTAGCATAATTAAAGTGTCAAAGAAAATTCCTTAACAAAATTCTTCGAATACATACTTGATGCCTACCTACATTATAATTATTCCAAAAATTCGCTTCCCCCACTATACTAACAACACCACACGCGCCGTTCGCCATCTTGAAGGAAAACACAAAGATGCTGAATGGTGAAATTTTCTTGTGTAATTTTCACGCTTTTCCAACCCCCCCTCACCCATTCCCCCTCCCTCCTAAGGCAATTTGCGAAACGCCCGCTCCACTCCAAGCCTTCAACAAACCCCAACGACAAAAGGACTTATTTCCCCTACATTTTAAAGGGTGACAAGGATCAAATTACACTGGTTGTACTATGTTTAGCAACCTTAAATTCGTATTCGCACGAGTGTAAGTTTTTAATTGATTTATAATTAATTATAGTTGATTATTTCGCTTCATTGTGTTTTAGTAATTATTTGAGAATAACTAAGAATTGTGTGGGTGGCTGTTTTGTGAGTAAATAGCTCTTTAAGTTAGGTAAAGTAAAGGTTAGGTACATATCATTTATATTATCTTTTGTTTGTTCAAAATTATGAATTTCGTAGCTGCTTCTGAAAAAACTTTCTTTATTAATTATTATGTTTTCGGCTTACTCACGTAACTGTTTGACGAGGGACTCGACTAGTTTCAAGCCATGCTAGAGGCTCATATTCATAAACAGCATACCGCGATACGCGACGCGTTACGTGAGTAAGTCGAAAATATAATAATTAATTTAGTATGTTACACGAAAGTTTTAATACAACCTTTCTTTGGTTAAATAGAAGAATTTATTTATTTTATTTTATTTATTTATTTAGGTCAGCCAAAGACTGTTTACACATCATATTACAACAAATCGGTTTAGATACAATATGCATTTGCTAGTGTACCAATCAATTAAAGGCTAACACATCATGCTCAAGAGAATAGTTAGGTATTAGCCTAAGTTTAAATTATATACAATTGTGTGACTTATATACAATTTTAGATGAACTATGCTACTCCCACGTATACAGGCCGCATCACTTGACGACACTGTTAATATCGCTCATGGACACTCGCTATTCTTTACTCGAGCTTTGACGATACCCAGGTCCTTTAGGAAATACAGACACTGGCAAAGATTTCCACTCCTTAGCAGTACGGACAAGGCAGCTTGAAACGAAGCGCTTCGTACTAGTATGTGGGACATTTACCATGAATTGGTGATAGCATAACACCGAAGCACGACAAAAATACCATCAATTTTTAACTCTAACCGCATGATAATAATGATCAAATTTATATTTTATACATAACATAAACTCGGTATATTTTCGCTTGCACGCCGGGATCGGGATCGCGAGCAAGTCCTACAAGAAAATTAGTTATTAAAATTTCACTGACGCTCCAAAATTTATCTCAGGCGCGTTGTACTTGGTACTAGTAGTTTTGATACTTTTTGTTACGTAATACTTTGTTTTTTTTCTATAAAACAACATTACCAATGTAATCAAATTATTGTGAAAAGAGATGGTATCCAATTTTAACATGTTTGGCGTAGTGAGTGCTGATAATGGTGATCTGCATACTTATTTTACTGCTTATCCTGTAAAGTGTTAGGTACTTAAATGCTTTTTAAAGAACGTGGCCCCAATAAAGGATTATCTCCTGTGTCGTGGGTGCGTTTACAGATATAGAATTTCACATACACATGATACCCAGACCCGGAACAACAATCTGTGGATCACACAAAAAGTGGTTCCGTGCGGGAAACGAACCCGTGACACGTTGCGCGGCAGCCGGTTGCTTAGACACCGCACCAACCGTGCAGTCATTTTAATTTTTAATTCTATTAAGAACTTTAATAAAATTTATGGTTACACAGAAAGTACATCATACAAAATAATAATTGAGTCCAAAACGTAAGCATTAAAAATTCAATGATAACAATTTACAACCGTCTGGTCACTTCGACCCTTAAAAAAACTAATCTTACAATAATATACCTGAATCATCACCATAATAGACAAAATCAAGTCCAGTGTGGGAACGAAAACTAGTTTTTCTAGTAATTTTAATTTATTTCTTGCAAGGAACAGGTTTTTCTAACAATAGAAGGGTCGTTCTGACCCCAAGACGCTACCGGACAGTGGTCAGCGCGTGGGAAAAGGGTTAGTTCTTGAGGGTTGGGGTCGTAGTGTGCTAATTTTGTAAGATTATCGCTTTGAGGTCAAATCTGGTTTTGGTTATTTGTCAAGGAGATGTAATTTGAGGTTGTCTTGTGTTATTTATAGGTTGGGACTAATAAGTTGATGAGATGGGAACGTATAGGAAAAAATAAGATTTTTTGAAAAGACCAGTAAAGTTTTTTTTATGGCATAAGCCGTTTTTTATTTATGGGATATACGAGCAGACGGATCACCTGATGGTAAGCAATCGGCGTCGCCAATGGACACCTGGAACACCAGAGGCGTTACAAGTGCGTTACCGGCCTTTTGGGGATTAGGAGTTTGAGGATCGTTGGGGATTCAGGAATTGCAGAGATTGGGAAAGGGGAGGGTAATTGGGCCTCCAGTAACCTCACTCACACGACGAAACACAATGCAAGCGTTGCTTCACGTCGATTTTCTGTGAGGCCGTGGTATCACTCCGGTCGAGCCGGCCCATCCGTGCCGAAGCATGGCTCTCCCACATTTGAAAGTAATTTAGAACCGTGTTATGTAATTAATTAAGGATGTGTTTTTATGATAACTATCGTGAGACAAACTAAATTAACTACAAATCGCGGGTTACTCACGAGAATATACTGAGAAAAAGCTCTACTAGTTTCACTGGACGAGCTAGAGATACGCGACGTCGCTGCGAACGCGCACCCTGCTCATGAGGAAGAACCCCTCTGTGGTTCGAAACTAGTAGAGCTTTTTCTCAGTATATTCACTTAAGTAACCCGCGATTTTAGTAAATTTAATTAAGGATATGATACGTGATTTGACGTGATATTTTAAAAAATATTTTTTTTTAATAAGGGAAGCAAAGAGCGTGCTTAATAAAACCATTTCTAAGTTATTTGTGTTTATGGTGTCTGTCTAATTTGTAGTCTCTTAGTTGAGAAGAATAAAGGTAGAAATAAATATATGTTTTACTATAACTACTCAGTAGAAACTTGAAAAAAAATAGAATTGCCTTTGCGTCTCCACATCATCGTAAAATGCAACACTAAGTCTTGGTGACAGACATACTAAATTATATTAACAACATATTTGTTTTCAATCAATTCAATCACTCAAAATTAATAATCACCATTAATTACCTCGCGAAAAACAGCAAGTATCAACCACGTTCGAACCCAGTACATAACGAAGACGCTGTTAAAGTTTTCCGTGCTACTTTCGCGGCTCTGCAGAAAGTTGTACCAGGGCTCATTACGGCGAATTGTAAGGAGATTGCACACTTGGGTTTGGAATCGCTGCGATTTACAATAATGAATGCCGATTGTTCAACCGTCAGTTAATTCTTAACCCGTTGAATTCATGCTCTAAATTTGTTCATACAAAATTAGTCTTTAAACATTGGAAATAAAGTCTGTTGAAATAATATTTAGAATTGTCAAATACTCAAAAATTTTATCTGGCGTTCGATAAATCGGCCCTTACAATATAAATTACGGTTTTGTCTGTCAGTTTTTTTTTAGGTAACGTTAATATTGTTTATAGAGGACTTGTGTTTGAATCTCTATTATAGAAAAGTACGCAGAAAGACACAAGTCAACCTAGATGAACTTAAATGAACTAAGACCAAACAAATAGTATAATTGATATAGATCTGCATTTATATCAATTAATTATATGTAGGTAGTTCTTTACTAAAACAAAGATTGCATTTGCAAAAACACACACTTTCATCACACACTCACACACACAAAAATGTAGATCGTACCAATTCACCATCTTTTATTTTCGTGCAGATAATTACTATGCAAACCACATTACACAATAGCTATTTACACATTCAAAAACTACATTCAAACTTATAATTCCCCTTAGCAACTAACACAAAAATCATACCAGAAAAATCGCAGCGACGCGCTCCCCACAATCTGCAGTCTCCGGAAAATTCCTCGCCTTGCTACCCTGAGGCGTTTATATAATATCAAGCAGATAAGTTCCCTCTATATACTCGTATTGACAGCGTTAATATTTATGACGGTATTGTTATCTAAGATACCATGAATATATAACTTATATCAACAATGTAATAGCTTCATTAGACGAGTTTCGTTTGCTTGCCGTGTAAAAGTGTTGTAAGGTCGCATCGTTTTGGTTGGTGTACTGAGCTGTACTGAAGATGCGATGCATATCACTAAATACCTTTTGTCTTTGACTAGTGTTAACTTTGACATCCTAACCAAATCTTTTTTGAGATATCTTTAATGGGTCGACGTTTGGCAACTATGTCGCCTGGTGGTAAGCGATGATGCACTAGTCAACGGTGAACCACGCACCATAAGCAACCTATTCACTCGGGCCTTGAAATACCCTTCAGGAAACTCAGAATCTGGCAAAGAATTCCACTCCTTACTTACTTACTCCTTAGTGTTTAAGTCTTTTTGCGGTGTAAGAATTGTACGTACTTATTGTATGTACCTACTCAAAGCCCTCGTTTAATGGCTAGTCAAACACCTGTAACGAATATCTACTGTTCTCTAAATAAAAGGCTAAATAAAATCATCCAACTTAACGTGAAGATATTATCATGGATGGCGCCATGATGGTACAGGTAACCGGGTGCTGCGTAACGCATTGCGTGTTTGATTCCCTACAGAACAACTCTGTGTCTACAAAATACTTCCAAAACACAGATAAAAACTTTAGCGTGGGAACATCATTTATTTAATAATTTGGTTATAAACGGAAAAAAAATGGTCACAAAGTAGGTAAGCAACGTACCTACTACATGCTACACAAGTACTGCCTACCCACAAACGACAAAGGCGTGACAACGTAAACATTATAAGTACCTTAAACATATCTGCTTACCCCTTTCATAAAGATTGCTCGGTCATCTCCTTCAAGCACAATTACACACCCCAATTCCTTTAACAGAGCTAACCAGAACGATTTCCTATTCACTTACATAGAATTAAATTGTCTAACATTAGGGAATACGGTTTTATATTAAACCTAAGATATTTTGAGGACAACTTTGTTATACTGAATGTTGTATTCTTTATTACTACCTGAATTTTTATCAATGGTCTTTTATCACTGTTGTTATTTCACAACCGTGAACTTAGTTATCAGTGCAATAGGGATGATGACAGGGTATGAAAATTAAAAATCTAATTAGTCCGTCAGGTAGGTAATGAAAAAATATTAGACACGTATTTCTATATTTTGTCGTATAATAAAACAATACTTTGGATAAAACGAATCAAAGATTAGGAGTAGGGGCTAAAACGTCATTTCTACGTATAAAATTTACATAGAAGTGACGTCACGCGACATTTCAAATCAATACATCGTCGAAAGTATTCGTTTCTGTAAAAAAATAAAAAATACGTATCTAATGATTTAAAATAATCTACCAGACAGACATTAAAATAAAAATTAGGCGTCTACCATATTCTCAAGTGGGAAAATGATAGAATAACTAGAGTCCATGTACCTAAAATAATCGTTATCTTTCAATGAATAGTGATAGTAATTACTGAATGAAATTAAACATCTAATTGATATGTAAACTAAGCGCGTAACTACTCGTATATTTCTATTAATAAGACGTTAATGTCTAATCCGTACATAAATACATGTAAAATACCATTTATCATAATTAAATCCTATTTTTCGTTGCGTTTCTTCATAGAAATCAAACAATCAATAACACCACCACAAAACCAGTTAATCAACCTTAAAATTCAACTAACGTACCCCTAAAGTATATAGCTAAACAAAAAATTAATCGCCAAGACGTTCCCGAACACCCCCACCCTCCAATCCCCCGCTCCTCCAACTCCCTCCTTAGCCCCGCGAACGCCCCATTTATCCACATTAATATAACTTGACTCGTGATAAATTGCTGCAGAACCCGGCCTACGTTTTCTTAGACGAATTTTGTGGGTAGCTACAGGATGTTGCGTTTTAGGGAAAATTGTTTAGTATTAGTGTAAGTGCTTCATTAAAAAAAAATCAAAACGTTCATGTACTACAAAATGTTTGACTTCTGTATGACACTATGTTGTCGATATATTGATTAATTCAGAACTCATATATCGATAGACCCATTATACTTTTATTGACTCAAGGGACTGAATCTTACATAGGTAATGAATGAAGACTTACGCCCTAAGCAGACGAACCGCGTCAATTTGCAGTCGTGTCACGACTGCAATTGGGACGATGAAGGGTATGAAAATTAAAAATCTAATTATTTTTTTATTTTGTCGTATAATAAAACAATACTAAGATGAAACAAATCAAAGTTTCGGAGTGCTAAGACGTTACTTCTACTTATAAAATGTAGCTACATAGAAGTGACGTCACGAGATATTTCAAATCGATATATCGTCGAAAAAATTCGTTTCTGTAAGATAGTAAAAAAACGCGTCTAATGATTTAAAATAATCTACCAGACGGTCATTAAAATAAAAATTAGGCATCTACCCCATTGAACTGCAAACCAAACGTGTAGTCAAATTGCAGTCGTGTTAACTGCATTCGAATTGCAATTTGCGGTTGGATCACACTTGAAATGCGATTCGTAGCAATCAACAATGATCTATATCCATTATTATTTACGCCTATTTTCGGCAACGCACCTGTGACTCCTCTGGTGTTGCGGGTGTCCATGGGCAGCGATGATCGCTTACCATCAGGTGATCCGTCTGCTCGTTTACCTACTATTCCATAAAAAAAAAATTGATAAAATGGTAAAGCATTTCATTTGAGCTAAAGATTGAACCTGGATAGACCAAAGACACAATAGTAGAACTACAATTTACATGTATAAAACATAGGGACATATTGAAATAACCTTAAATATCTCTACAATATACAAAATAGCTTACAAATAAAATCGAATTCGCATTGTACCTAGAAACTACAGCAAAAAGTCTGCGAACATTCCTACAAATTGGACGACACGTTAATTAAAAAATCCGAGCGCAGTTTAAACATAGTTTTAAACTAACTTCGCAAACTATTCATGGAGTTACTAATTAGTTCCTTTTTTCTGTTTTTTAATCCTATTTGTGATGTTGAGGCAAAAATAGTTGAGAATAATTTGTGCTTAATACATACATACATTTTAAAAAAGGTTTTTATATATAGCATTATAATTTATTTATCCGTGCAAGAATGCAGGCATAGGTTTTGCACTGACAGATTTGAGATTTGAATTCTATCTTTTACGTTCTAAATGTTATTTTGCAACGTTTAAGTCGGAATGAGAAATTGAAAACTAAACTTCTTACAGGTTGCGGGGCAGTAGACCTGATCCTTATTAAATAATGATATTAAATACAAATCGTATGCTAGATGCGCTTTATACTTACACGGACCCGTTTATTAACACGTTCTATTAAATTAACAGAACACTAAATTACTTTAAATTATTTTCCTCTATGCCACACTATTCCAACACTAACACAAAAAAGCCACAACACATTTTTAACTCGCAAAAAATACCCCAACACACACTAAAATTTTCAAACACACTGTAGGCAATATTCTTAGACATGTAATTAACGACGAAGGCGGCCTTTTCACTGGCAAAAAACAGTTTTCTCCTAACTCTATAGTGTGTCTACAACACACACATACACACACACATCCATATCATACAAAGGTTGGATTAAGAAGGGAAAATGTCGAAGGCAATGGATTCTTGCTCGTCACGTTCTGTCCGTACTTATAATGAATTTTGGGTATATGTGTATACAGTGTGTTGAGGTATAGGTTTCATATAGATTTTTGTGTATGTATTGGTATTTTTGTGTTGGTATTGGTAGACATGTGTGGTACACTAATATTATGTTTTGCAGCTTACTAAAGTAATTATTTGACGAGGAACTCGACTAGTTTCAAGCCATGAAGAGTCAGAACTCGTATTTATGTACACCATTCGGCGGTGACTGGCGGTGAAAATATGTTATTTATCCATTTGAACATAATCTTTGGTTTACAATGTTTTAACCATGCCTATTATTAAATTACCAGTACATAAAGCTAATTTTTAAGTGTGGGAGAGCTTCGTTACGAATGGGCCGGCTCGACCGGAGTGATACCACGGCCTCACAGAATACCGACGTGAAACAACGCTTGTGTTGTATTTCTACGTGTTTGTAAGGTTACTAGAGGCCCCATTACCTCCGCCCAATCTCCCCAATCCCTGAATCCCCAACAATTCTCAAATTCCTAATCCCCCAAAGGCCAGTAACGCAATTGTAACGCCTCTAGTGTTCCGGATGTCCATGGGCGACGCCGATTGCTTACCATCAGGTGATCCGTCTGGTCGTTTATCCCATACCTAAATATAAAAACGTTGAGCGATAAGTTTGGAAATGTGTATTGTATATACACACGGCTACACATCGAGCTTTATATAACCAGTATAAACTGAACGTTAAATGTGCGGAAAGATGATGCGACGCGACACCAGGATAAACTGGTTTTGTATAGATTGATGTGTGGCCGTGTGTACATTGGGTGTATTGTAATATAACATCAGAATTGTGATTATAAATACATTTTGGTTTACCTAGTTCTCAAAGTAATAATTGTTTAGGTGTATTTATAGGTTGGTGTCTATATAGTAATAATTATAGTTAAGGATAGTTTGAGCCCTAGAAGTACTATGTACTATTTTAGATGCTATCTACCTTAATTGATTTAAATAAGAAAACGTTTGTAGTGATATTACGTATTATGTATTTTGTTTTTTTTATATATTTGGTTGTTTGATGTTTAGGCTCTTGAATTACGAATCGCTTCTGTGGTAAGAATAGTATAATTGGGGAGTTTCTTAATTGTTGTTTTAACGTCCGTCTGCTAGATTTCTTTAAAATATTATACCTACTTACGTATTTTTGCATTTCTTACACAATGAAATTGTTCCGACAATACATTGATTTAAAATATCGTGTGACGTCACGATATATTACATTTTATTGAGGTGCCGTGACGTAGTTAGCTCCCACTCCCAAACTTAAATTCGTTTTATCTGAGTTTTGTTTACATAACACTATGTCGAACTAAAAAAAACGTGTCTTATATTTTTTTATTATCTAGCTGATGGATTAAATAGATTTTTAATTTTCATACCCTGTCAACTGCCCTATTATATAAATGTTGTGTATATTTTGAATTTCTTTTTATCAAAGTTATTACTGGTAAGAGAAACCAGTTCGGTAAATATGATCATAAATGCTTTACAAAATGTACCCAAAACATAAGTTTATAATATTTTTGTTGTAATAAAATGTATTTTTATCGGTCAACAAGAACTGGACTGCCTCGTTGGCCGAGTGGTCGCAAGTGCGACTACCGGGCAAGGGGTCTCGGATTTGATTCCCGGGTCGGGCAAAATATTACTGGATTTAAAAAATTCTCAGTAGTAGCACGGAGTCTGGAATTGTGCCCGGTAAATAGGGAATAAAAGGCGTGATCTTATGTTATGTTATTGTTTTGTTCTAAAGTTTTATTTTTCCTAGAATTTATTAAATGCCTACAGATTGGTTGAGGCTGAAACCTGCTTTATTTAATTATTGGACGCAGTGACTATGTTGCTCCTGCTCCAGATACTTACTGCTTACGTATCATTAATATGATTCCCATACAAAGCAACTGAACCTACACCTTTACATTCCTTTATTTTTTGAGGGAGGAAAATCATCCAATGGCTTCTCCGGCCTTGGGTTAGGCAAGAGAGTGTCAAACTCTTACTAACTAAAAACCACCCCGGTCCTACTCCTGCTCTTCGAGCCGGAGCCCCGGCAACCCGTTAGGCTTTTACACACATAAGTATGTAAAGTCACAGGAAAAAGTCTTATATTTCGACAACATATACGAAAGGCCTTTCGCACATATAATATAAACATTAATCACAAGTACCTAGCCATAAATACCTATTACATATTTCAACTTTAACAAACATTTAAAGCCCATAAAACTCCCTTAGCGCCACCATCTTGGAATTCTCAAATAAAATTAACGAACAACAAAGGCACCATTATAAAGGGGGGTTATCTTCAAACTCTTATAAGTGCGAATAATAATTAGAAGTAGGGGGGGTGGGGGATTCGTTAGAGCCCTAATGCTGGCAGACATTAATCATTCCTTTCATAAAGAAGGGGTTCGTAGATAAATAAGTGTAGTATGTGTTTTCTTAGGGTAGGCGAAGGAAACTTTGGTGTTGTGTGGATATGGTTGTTTTCGGAAAAGGTGGGGGTATTTGGAAATTTTTTGGAGGTGTATTTGTTTATTAATTTTATAACTCGTTCAGTTCAGTACAGAAAACGCAATTACCTACGTTTTTATTTCATTCAAACATATAAAGCCTTTACTTCATCTAGTTAATATTAAAATTCTCTAAGAGCCGATTAAAATTCTCTAAGAGCCGATTTTTCAATCACCAGTTAATTCTTGACTGTAGAATAAAAATGACACAGAACAGTTGTCAAATATTCAAAGTTGTTCCTCAGTTAAGAATTAAGTAATGATTGAAAAATTGACCCTAAGAAATATTAATTATTTGACATTTTTTATAAAGATGAAAAAACACTTCTACAATTGACAGCCGGTCACAATAACTCTATCATCTAAATAGTTTTAAACATTGTATACAACCTCCTTAAAGGATAGGATAGAATATGCTAAATTAAGTAACACACATTTCATTTACACATATCTATATAAAAAAGTCCGAGTATATATTTCCTGGCGCATCCACCCTACACTATCCGAGTTTCCTCAACGTAGCAAGGCGGTACTGCCACATAATTATTCATCTTAAATTGCACAAGTGTGTATGTGTGTGTAACGTATACAGTACTGGCCGTGTGTGAGTGACAAATTGCTCCCTCTTTGTAAGAAAGCACTCTCGGAGGGAAAATTTATAAATTTATTAAAGTATTCGTGAATGATTTGATTAGAGAGTAATATGATTTCTTCTGTTGTTGTAGTTGTTAGTTGATTTTGTGTAAATTATGAGGTAAAATGGGGTGAGTAGAAATGTATGATGTAGCTGAAGTGTATGTTGTCTGCAAAGGGATAGGTAGAGATATAATTACAATGTGTTTTGTTATTCTAATGTGTATAAGAATAATTGTTCTTTCAGTTCTAATCACTATATAGTAGAAAATAAAGTCGCTATCCGCCGTCTTTCTGTCCTATGTATGCTTAGATCTTTAAAACTACGCAACGGATTTTTGTAATTCAAGTGATTCTTAAGGAAGGTTTATATGTATACATGCATATCGCACCCGTGCGAAGCCAGGGCGGGACGCTAGTCAATTACTAAATTAAAATATAGCCTTTAGGCTTAATTCATTCTGTCTCCTGCAGTCATTCATCGAGGGTAGTGGAAACTATCGTTTTTTTCTTCTCCTCTTTTAATATCTTCTGATTCACTTCGTTGTGGGAACCAAGACAGTTAGTCATGTCCCTGGGACGCGCCGGACTTCAGTGTTCCGAAGCTTTTTTTATTTTATCTACTGTAGATCCTAGCTCATAGGAGTTGCAGTGGTTTTGGGAGGTTGTAGCGGGCTTGTTCTAATTAAAAAACAGTAGGTTAAACTTAAGTTTTACTTGGCAGAATGTGGTAGTAGTTTCTTTAACAGATCACGTAATTTATAGTTCAATATATACAACGTAGTCGTGTCTTATTGTGTGTAAATATATCTGTAATATATAGGTGTATAAGATTGCAGCTCGAAAATAAAACCAGGCATATCGTTCTTTATCGGCCTCGGAGATTGAACTCTTCAAGTTCGATTTCCGTGCTTACTTCGAACTTGTTAGGCATCACTTAAGAAGTAATAGCTATCTTCTACATTTTTAAATATTTAATGGACATTCTATAGTCATTATGTTGCATGTAATATACATTGCTGCATTGGCTGTGCAATAGTTAATTTTGAGATTTTAATTAGTTTCAGTTTACGATCAAATGAAGTGGATTAACAAATTACCAAAATAATGATCGACGTCCATGCATGTCATACACAAATCTAAAATCATAAGAAAGACAAAACTTTACATTGAGTATTGTTTAAAGAGTACTTCTTGGGATCGATCTGCAATCGATATCGAAGTTTAAAATATAGTTTTCAGAATTTTGTCTGTTTATCTGTATGTATGCTATATGGGTTTACTTCAAATTTTGCATGAATAATACTTATCAACATATAGGCTACATATTAACACGCTACCTACGGGGGAAGAGCTGTGAAGAACGAAGTTGCCTTTGTCCGCATGGCATAGTTAGTATGTTAATGATCATGTCTATTCCCATTGGGAACACAGCACCAATTGATACGATTTTGACATTGCTTTTATACAGATAGTGGACGTTGTTTAAAATTAACCTTCCCCACGTCCTTTTTAAATTGAAACAGTGCGTTCTTTATAAACATTTATAAATTTACAAGTCTGAAATATTCCCACAAATAAAAGCCATAAAACATACGAAAACAAAACACCGAAAACTTAATACCGACTCCCACACACATGGAATTTATATAACTAAATACAATAGCTACGTATGTATGTATACAGGCACCTATATACTCACAGTAAGGGGCCAAAATTCTGACTTTCACCTGTTTCACAAAGAAAATACCGAAACGTCTTCTACTTGCCCGTGTTTGGCGGAGAGATTTAATTAAAATGTAGGGGGGCAATCCGGAAAGTCGGAGTTTGAGGGCAGGGGGGAATGAAGAAATATCGTCGGTAGCGCCCGAAGTTTTTGGCCCAGAACAAACACAGTATTAACATATTATTTAAATATCTAACGCAGCCATGTCTTGTTGTGTGTTATTTAAATTTCCTTTAAGATTTTGTGTGATAGCGTTGTTTGGTGTTCGAATATAGGTCTTTTGTGAGGAACTTAAATGTTAATTTGGTTTGGTCTGTGATATGGATTTAGCAATCCATTGTATCTAGATAATAGTGATGAAATTGATAGTATCGACGGAGTATCAGAATTCATAAGCAAAATGGATTTTAAATTTTTGGAACGTAGGCGTTTTTAGCTGCACTGAATTTTGAAGAACCCCTCTTGGAACTAGAAAGTTAAAATCATTGTTTGTTTTGAGTACGAATTGCAGCAGGTATACAATGACTAACCTGCCCAACACAGATATCGAACCTAACACCTCGTGCTTCGTAATTACACTTTCGATAACTCATCAAACCAGACAATCAAACAAACAAATTCCAATTCTCGAAAACCTAAAATATTTTACAAAGTAAAACTTAGAACATTTCTAAAGAACCATTCAAAGTTAGCACGTAATAGAATAAGGTATTTTCGCCAAGATCCTAGGATACCTAGGTACAAAACTAGGTACGCGGAATGGGCTAGGTTATTGCGGCGGTTAGGTAGCGAGCTAGTTACCTAGTTTAGTTTGAAACCTAATAACTGTACTAGAATAGAAGAGGCAGCATTGTAATTATATTTTTTGTGAACTTTTAGCGTCTGCTTGCTTATTGAATGTAATTTTTGCCAGTTAAATATTTATTATCATTATCTATGCTAATTTTGTGCAGAGGAGTCATATCACAAGAGGCAAAAAACTGGGCGTTATATTATAAATGGCAAAATGGTACATATTTTGCTGAACTGTATATTCCTTCAAAGAATAAAAACAATGATATTATTTACATATGTATGATTTTAATTAGCCACCTCCTCAATCTCCGCAATCTCAAAACATCGGTAACCCACTTGTAACACCTCTGATGTTCCGGGTGTCCATGGGCGGTACCGATTGCTTACCATCAGGTGATCCGCCTGCTCGTTTACCGGCTTAAACCATAAAAAAAATTATAACCGGTTGTATCATTAGTCCTATTAGTACAAGGAAACAATTAATTTCAATTAAAAATGCATGAACAACGACAATCACGAAGGAGTTGTCAGGCAGCACTGCGTGGCCTGACCGAAACAAGCCGGACTGTAGGTGTCGTTATCATCATCTTCAAGTTAGTATTTTAAAATATCATCCTTTATTTATATAAATGTCTTCGCTTGACTCATGATTCGAACCTAGAATACAATTGTGAATGAAGAGTAGGAAAGAAGTTTAAAATACAAAAATTAAAGAATGCTGAAGTAACTACTCTTCCAAGGTACCATATTTTACAGAGCTTCTCAATCAATTTCCTCTTTTCAACCAACAAAAAATAGTACACAATCACAATATCATACCAATTTACGAAAATTTCCCACCATTTTTCCTCGTCGGTGGAAAAAAACAACGCAAGCGCCCTCTGCGGTGTGCCGCACAAACAAGCGTTAAATTAACTTGCAGCGGTAAAAAAGCGCTGTAAGCGATTAACAGATTTGTGGGGCGGCAGTAATCGAGCCTCCAGCGTATGGAGGAGAGAAAAAAAGCGATGATCCTGCTGCTGTGTGTGGAGTGCGATTTCGTTTTTAGAGGAAAAAATTTTTTTTTCAAGAAAATAAGGTATAGTATCTTAAATTTAATTTTAATGTCCGTCTGGTAGATTGTTTTAAAACATTAGACACATATCTTTTCTTTTCTTACAAAATTAAATACTTGCGATGCATTGATTTAAAACATCGTGTGACGTCACGATTTACCACAATTTATAGGGAATATACTCTTAAACTTAACTCCATTTTATCTAAGTATTGTTTTCTTATACAACAAAATAAATAAAAAATACTCTACTACCATATTGTAATGTTGAATGCGAATTGAATAAGTATATCAGTCATTAAAAAATGTACAAACATTCTAATAAGAATAATAATCACAAAAATTTGAACATAAGATATGATCAAGAGATTTCGACTTATAATATCTTTTTAGTGAAGTAATTGAGTGACACTCTGACACCAAGTCAAGTCAAAACCATTTATTTCAATCAAACCAGGAAGGCATTCATGATCGTCAAGAAAGAAAAAAATAAATAGCGATTCATATACTAATCATGGTTAAACAAATCTGAAATTCTTAGCTGTTTACCAAAATAAAGTAATAAGAAAAAAAAAATAAGATCTAGCAAGAACTTAATTCTTATCAAAACCACAGGAATTTAAAAAAACAACATCTCATTTAGCAGCCACTAAATACAAAAAAAAAATACCATTTTAAGTGTAGCTAAATGTAAAAATATTGACAAAAAGTGCCAAATAAAGAAAAACATACATACATACATACATTACTTCACGCCTGTCTCCCATGGAGGTAGGCAGAGGCTAGGGAACGCCAATTACTACGATTCCTACATACCTCTTTCGCGTCATCAACAGTCATCAATCTTTTCATGCAAGCTCGTCGGTTACTTAAAAAAAACATAAAAAAGATACATAAAAGTGAAAAACATACACTTTCCGAAAATTTTCTAAAAAACCACTTCCATTGTAACCTAACCCTAAAAGTCGTTGTTCTTACAATAAATCACTGGTGGACAGAGGTGCCACTTAAAAATCCATTTCATCCTCTCAACCCTACTACTGAACACGGGGGTACAAACAGCCAACAGTCACTGTTCAGGGAATATTTTTTACATCATACCTGTAATTGGGGGTCTTAATTTTCATACTCTTGGGGGTGATTTTTTCAGCTTAGTGTATGATCAACTGGTTGCATGAGATTTTTTGGTTTTAATGCCTGTTAGTTGCTTGTTTGGTAAACCTTTGATTGGTTTTAAGGATTTTATGGGATTAGAGTATAGGTACTTTTCGAAGGTGGTTTTTGGAAAAAAATAGTTACATTGACGTGCAGAGATATTTTTTATTTCCATCGTTGGATCATGAGATTTAAAACTAATCCTTATATTGACTAACATTTTTAAGGAAATATTCGACTAAAATGTATGATAATATTGTATTATAGTCTCTTTCTAAACAAGAAGCCATTTTTATACAATGTTGGTTTGCAGAGCAATCACTTTGATTTTAGATGGTGCATCCAAAGTAAAATTTGTAATTAATTGCACAGACATTTTTCTACTAAAATACTTTTACAGCGCTATTCATTTAAGTCTACTTCTAATAAGGTATTTAGCTGTAAAGAAATTCTAACTGTCCAGTTAGAATTTTAGTTTCTAGTTAGAAAAAAAACAAATCGGAATATTTTTCAAACAACTATCGGCTACCACACGCTAGAGGGTGCTAGTAGGAAACAAATTAATTACCAATTTTTGGTGATAATCTCCTTTATTTTCATCTGATTATAATAAAAGTATTTGCTTTGTAATTTCTAATTATTCACATAAAACAACGTAGATGCAGAAGTGTTGAACGAAGACAATTATTTTCTAAACTTAAACTATCTTCAACTATTCGACAATAGATGTCGCTATAAACAAATATAGTTCACAACAAATCCGCTAGAGCACCAATCACAAAATTCCAATAAGAATGTGACCAACAAAAACACTCTTTGACCCAAATCCAATAAGCGCTGTCAAAAGGCTTCGTTTACAAAAAAATACAAAAGGATTTGCAAAAAAATCCCAACCCTGGCTCACTTACAAGCCAATGAAGCGAGTAAATAAGCAAAAAATCCACCCCTTCTGTGGAAAAAAAGATAAATTGGAAAAAAGGAAAAAAAAGAGAAAAAGCATACAGAAAAAAGCGTCACTCCCGTGGACGTTCAGTCGTGCGCGGCTTAATTGCAAAAGGTCGGGAAAAAATGCCGACCGTTGTTGCGAAAGAAAAAAAGGATTCCGTACACAAGTATTTTTAGGTCTTCATAGCTGATGTAATTAATTTGGTAATACGTTTCTAATTGATTGAATTTTGATGGCTTGTTTACTTTTTTCGTCGAAAATTGAGTTGCTTTTGAAGTTAATTATTTTTAAGGTTGTAAAAATGGTGTTGATTTTATGGGTGCTGCTAATCTTGGCATTACTGAATTGAGGTTACGTCTAAAAATGTATTTATAATTTTTTTGGGTGACTAGGAATATAAAAAATATGTTTTGATTTAATCACTGAATGTATTTTCAAATAATACTGGTTTCCCTTTTTATAATTTTGTAACCAAATTACTTAAGACTTGGTGATATAGTTAGCTTTACTATTCTGCACTTTAACTTTCTAATAATATTCATATTTCTTTACGCCACGCACTTCCTTTTATTTCATGTTAGTAACATGTTTAAGTCAGATTTATCAGCTACATAATTTAACCAATAACTAAGACTACATATTATAATTATTTAATTTTAACAATGACATAAATACCTTAAAAAAGAATATTAATATAGATCTCACATCAATATTAAGAGCAACAAAATTTTACAATATTTTATTGATTCGTATCTGTAGAATAAGAATCAGTCAAACCATTGCAACGGTTTTGTGTGGCTTAGATTATAAAATACTTACCTTTGTGATATAAAGATAAATAAATAATAATAATCAATAGTAAATTAAAACTAAACTTTATATCATAAGGTACATCAATTTAGATCCCAGTTCTAAACAGTTTCACTACGGAACCCTTTCAGTAAAAAAAACCCCAGTATCGGTCTGAGGGAAATGAAAACGGTGCTCAATTCATATATGTGTAGTATGTAAATCGTTTGCAAAGCTGTCATTTGATTGAGGGATTAAATTCAATTCAGTATCACTTCACGATGCGTCTGTCTTTTTTTATTGTAGATAAACGAATGAAGTGTCAATGGGGATAGCGATTAGTGTTAGGGTTCTAGATATTTTTGAGTTTTGGGTATTAGTTGACTAAGTAGGTATAGGCATATGCCTAAAAATAATATTATTTGGATTTTTCGACTTCATTCTTTCGGAAGTAGTGTCTACCTCAGTTTATTAAACTGTAATATATAGAGGTAATTTCTTTTTGAACATAACTTTTTATTAAATTGTTAATTAATTTTATAATACAGTCATAATGATTTTAACTGAAACTATTAAATTAATTTATAAAATTTTACAAACGCCGTTGTTGTGTACCAAACCAAATTTAAGTGTTTCAATAATATATTTTTCACTAATATCCAAAATTACCGTAATTTATAACAACAAAGCAAGTGTAAAAAAGTTAAAGTTGATTTATATTTTTCTTACCAACGAACTTTCTAATTAGACTAAAATCAGTTTTACTATTCGTCACAAGATGGCGGTAGTAAAGAGTGCGTCAAATCTTAAACGTGGTTAATAGAATATCAACAAAATAATTTATTGAAATAAAAATATAACAATGATATTATATAAAAATAGGATTATCAGAATATTGAGATAAAATAAATATTTATTTTATGTAAGAGCTTCTTGATTTCCAAGCTTTTGCTACTCGATACGAGATGGCGTTAGAGTTGTGTTGGCACAACTTTTTAAGCTTTACAGAGTTCATTCACTTAGGATTCTTCGTATATGAGTTGGTAAGATTTTTATGTTACTTAATTATTATGCTTATGATTGTTTCATTTGTAGATTTCTAGTGCTCCCGCTGTGCTTGATGTATCGAGTTAAATCTGCGAGACATAAAATGTTATTTACGATTTTTTGGTTGTACAAAAACAACTTTAGTCATTATGTTTGGAATTATGCCTGTTGTCCGGCAGAAGGTACACTTTCTATTACAATGATTCATTCGGAATCTTATCATTGTATAATTAGTGAAAATGGATCTTATATTGTAAACTTTTTTTATTTTATTGCATTAATCTAGAGAATCAACAATAGGTTATGTGAATTACAGAGACTAAGGTCAATAATAAGTTCCCCTTTTTACTAAATTTTGTACACTTCTGTCTACCTCTTTGCGGTGCTGTGACGTTATATTTTTGTAAACTTTCTGCTAACACAGAATAATAGACAATAATATACTTAAACTAGAAACAGAAAAAACCAATCACATACATACATCAGGTGATCCATCTGCTCGATTACCAATCTAAGAAAAAAAACATTCATAAACTTACGCCTGTCTCCCATGGAAGTTGACAGAAACTACGGAACGCAACCTACTACGATTCTTAGACATAAACAACCAATCACAGTTTTCCATTTAAAACTTCTATTAAAACATTTTTTCCAAAAAGCCACTTTTACCAAAAAAAGCACCCGACAATAAAAAAGCATTCAATTTAAAACATTTGTTACTTATTTTATCTAAAACCGACAGTCGTACTTCAGAAAATGGTAGCGAGTCGCTGAGACGGAATTAACTCGAGCCCAGAGCCAGACAGTGAGGGAAAACAAATTAAATTTAATACACCTGCACATTTTTTATATACAAAAAGATTTTTTGGCTATGAAACCAGCGAGATTTGGTAATAACTTGATTGTTTTTATGACACATAACATAACATCACGCCCTTTATCCTCAAAGGAGTAGGCAGAGGTGCACATTATGCCACTGTACAATGTAACACCCACTTTTCACTATTTATGTTATGAGTCCCATGTAATAGGGGGTGAGCCTATTGCCATATACCGGGCATAATTCCAGACTCCTTGCTATTACTGAGATTTTTTTTTAAACCCAGTATTATTAAGCCCGACCCGGGAATCGAACTCGAGACCCCTTGCCCGGCAGTCGCACTTGCGACCACTCGGCCAACGAGGCAGATTGTTTTTATGGTAACATTAAAAATTGTTGTTGTGGATTGAAACTATTCATAAGTCTGTTTGCGCTCATTTCTTGTTCTTCTGATAAAAGTATCGTATAGTTACTATTCTTTACTTTACTAACACGAAAACCTTTAAAGCAATTAACCACAAAATTGATAAGTCATAGAATCCTATAAAATAATTATTATACTAACTGTTGCTCATGACTTCGTCCGAGTAGAATGATTCCTGTTTTATTCCATGGGAACACTTAATGCGGAAAAAACCCATAATTTTTTTTTTATTTATTTATTTAGACTTAGTACAAAAACACATGTACAGGTGAACTTAATGCCTTGGGCATTGTCTTATAGTCGACCATAAGGTGGTGCAGAGATGAAAGTGGCAGGTGACTAAGCGCATATTAATAATTAATAACTGCCTATGTACAAATACTTACTTATATAATTGTATACATAATAACTGGGTAGGTATTAAGTACATTTGCACCTGAAATAAATACAATTTTATTAATGTCTAGGACATCTACATCCTCATCTAGATAATACCAAACACATAAATACATAATTTCCAATAACCGCTTACTTAGTTCCCTCAAACTCACTCGTGCCGAAACTCCCGGAAAAGGTAAAGTAGGAAAAATAATTGCCGGGGAACCTAACTCCGATACATACGTATTAATATTAAAAACTTTAATGAAAAAAATATTAAAAGGTAGCCCCTAAAATTTTATCCTTTTTTCCATTAGAAAGGTTCTCGGGAATATCGAGGGGTGTGGAGACGGTCTGTGTTTATTTATTTTTTATTTATATCACTTGCATAGTCTGGTGTGATTTTAACTATCAATGTATGTAGTTGGTTGAGTATTTTTAATACAACTGCCGACCTTAGAGTTCTACGGTTCGAAACCCAGGTCGAGGAACCAAAATTGAAGTAATCAAGACATTGTACTATCAGTAATGAAATTCTTTAGAAATATGAAGCTCAACAGTTTTGAAACCCCATTTTTGAACTTGATTTTGTCCTACGTAATTGCTGCGTACATACATGTACTTCGTACCTATGCCCTGAATTACATTTATCATAAAGAATGGTCCTAAATGAGAACTGAACCCGCTACAGGTTACGTCGTAACATTGTATTAATAACCATGCAATAAAAAAATCAATTTCGATAACAAACCTAACAAAAAAAATGACAGTCAACCGTATCTCTACAGCTTTCTCTATGAAAATGAAGTACAGTCAACTCCGAAATTATATTTTGGTGCAAACCCTTTTAAGGACAGGCGAGTATCGTCGCGTGTGTACAGTTGCACTCATTTGTATTTAAATTAATTATCTTATTGATTTATTTATATTTATTTGTCAAGTGTCTACCTGTAATTTATTTTATCTATTTCAATTATTCAGTGTATTAATGTCTATTACATTGAAGTTGGTATTTATTTGTAGGTATGTAAATTAATTATGCTTGTTTAAGTATTAGGGGTGAGACTTCCTTCACCCAAGAGGTAAATGCTTCTTTATTGGATTTGAAAAATGAGTGCGTTCTAAGAAAACAATAAACTTTAACTATCATATCATTTGAAGATGAAGACTTCAGATCGTTTACAAGTAGAATTCTGACCTGTATTTAGAATGAAAGGTTTCTCTTCAACTATAATAATACTTCTATGGTTTATTCATGTGGCAAAAGAATATCATTCACACAACATAATTATCACTATTTATCCTTCTAATGTTATAAAACTACTTATTATTCTATGTCATCATAAAAATACAATTTCGATCACAATTTTTCACCCCGACTGTACCCAACCGTACTTTTTCTTTCCATCGCAAAAATAAATATTTTAATCTGAGGGAGTAACTTTGGATCCAAATAATTATAAGCTGGGAGGGATCACCTCTTCCCTCAACCCTCGGTTAGTCCAGCCACTGAACGAAAGGCGGAGTTTATAGGAAAAAATAAGACCTTTTTTTAAAGATGGGATGTTTTCGTCCATGTTAGGCAGTGATTTAGAACGTAGGTAGGTGTTTTGTAAACCGATTTGGGATTTGTTGTGATAACAGATAGGTACAGAGGAGTTTTTATGAAATAAATGATTTTTATTTTTGTTTCTTTTTGTTAGTTGGCACTTTATGACGAACATATAACCTTTAGCTGCTGAGGTAAGGTTGAGTGATTAGTTTCTTCAAGTTATTAGTGATCGGCGCTTAGTGGAAAATATTGTGTACAATTATAACCTTTGTTGAATCGTGTATTAAGTTATGTTACTGGGATTATAGGTTTTAAAAATCTAAACAGACTGCTAAAGATAGTGATTGACCCTCAATAAAAGTGACAACAAATCATTATCACTACAAGATGGTTTCACAAAACATAATGTTCGCTCTTTGTTAACAAAAAGTCCATCAACATTTTTCATATAATATACACACCCACTTAAGCCCAAAAAACGGGTATATCTCCGAAATTCACTTACAAAAAGTCGTAACAATGAAACGCCCAGTATGGAGAAAAATGCTCTTAAATCGGCCCCCACAACACCCCATTCCACCCCTTTCAGGGGCTAATTTTTGCAAGGGGCCCCGATTTTCTTTTACCTGTGAATATAAAGGGGTCTTTTGAAGATTACTTCGAAAAGGTTTTTTCACTTGAACGGCTTAAATATAAAAGGTTGTATTGATTATTTTTATAATATATTTAATTTGTATTTTAATTTGGGATGGAAACCGGTTATTGTGGGCGTCTCAAGGTTGATTTGATATTAAAATTTTAGAAGCTAATGCTGGTTTAAGAAATATATTGGCTAGTTGCTCATAAAATATTGGTCGTGGAATAAATATATGACGTGACGACTGAAAAGAAGAATTAGTTTTGTTCTGTTACGATGTCTGGCAATGGAATAGAGTATTAGGCAAATATCAAAAAATATCTTCTCACTGAAGAAGGGATGAAAAGCACCACTGACATCTGTTCAAAAATGTTATCTATTAACTTTATGAGTAAAAATCAGACTCTTGCTATAATTTAATACATTATTTGGTCCATTATTTTATTGTTATTTATTTATAAGGTCCATTACTAAAGTAAGAATATAAAAAAGGTTGTCTGGAAGATATAACCATTGTGTTATAAGACCGTCCATTGTACACATATTTACTTAAAGTATTCCTTACCTAGGTCTTTAGCCAAACGCCACTTTAGGGCTTGTCTACAAAGAGAGTAGAAATCAAAATGTATGAGAATGACACTGACAAATGTAAAAATTTACGTCAATTACATATTTAGTTTTCTATTCTACATGTAGACAAGCGCTAAATGGCATTTGGCTACAGCTGCTAGGCTGTTTAAACGTGTACAATTAAGCATATATAAATGAATAAAAAGATAGATATATCAAATACTAAATAATACTAATTTCACTATAATTTTCTAACTGTACACTATTTAGTAGCAGCAAGCGAGACTAATAAAGACTAGAACTCCTAAATTAATACTACCTAGTAAAATACATAAATGTTACTAAACATGATGTCACGCTATTTCTTGACGGAATACATAGATATGAGACTGTCTGCAACGACTGACCAGCAATAAATATATTTATTTTACTTCAAAGATTAGACTAATAAAGAAAACGAACTTCTTTCTTCAATAACTAAATGGATTCCAAACTTAAAACTCGATATAGGTAACCTTTCATAACTTGATAGTCGTAAATGATATATAATAATAATATTTTCCTATTTATCTATAGTTCGACATCTCATGCTAGAGGTACACATTATAAAAAGTACTCTATCATTAGAAGACCAAAACTCTAGATAACAACAAAAATAACCTAAATCTAAAAATCTGAAATCTACCTCCAGGTACTTCAAAGAGTACTTATAAAATATAAGTACTTATAAAAGTGCGTATAAGCCACAATCGTAAGGCCGTAGGCAGATATGCGTATATTTTTATGATAAGGCAGATTTATAGGAGCCAGTCTTCAGAGCCGCGGGCTTGTGGTGTCTACCCCCGCCCTACTGGTAGGTTAGCGTGGAAGTGGATTCTGATAGATATTTTTATTTTAGGTCTTTAGTAAAATATGTTTTTTTTTACCTTTTTTTTTAAACATTGTCCCACATTAGGATTTTCTCCTGTGTCGTGGGTGCGTTAACAAACATACAAGTTCACATACACAATGACACCCAGACCTGAAACAACAATCTGTGGATCACACAAAGTGTTGCACCGTGCGGGAATCGAGTCAAGTTCGTTCTTGTATGTTTCAATTATTAAGTGTCATGCTCATATTGATATGCTTCGGTACGTCCTCATGAATGAAGTAATTACGTGGAGCACGAAGTCATAGGACAAGGGTTTGTTTTGTAAAAATATTTATTTTTTGAATTACATTTTCATTTGGGTTGTGGGCGCGTTCAGAAGACGTATGTTCAGCAGTGGATGTCTTGTGGCTAACATGATGATGATAACGATGTGGGTGCATTTACATACTGTAATTGGGTAGTTTCCAGTGTATCAACATTAAAAATCTAATGAGTCCGTTAGTTACGCAATGAAAAAATATTAGACATGTATTTTTTTATTTTCTCGTATTAAGTTGCAATATTTAGATAAAATGGCGCTAAGATTAGGGGTGGGAGGTCGTGACGTCATAACGTGCTACAAAATGTGGCACGCTGGGACGTCACTTAATTTTTAAATTAATAGATATATATCGTCGAAAGTATTTAATTTTGTGAGTAAAGAAAAAATACGTGTCTAAAGTTTCAAATTAATCTACCAGACGGACATTAAAATAAAATTTAGGAAACTACCCTATTTTACCTATAATTATTTTATTAATATTCTATTCGTTATTTAACATAATTGTTATCCACACACAGAGCACAGGCACAATGTCATGACTTTATGAGTTAAAAATAACAATGCATTTGAATGTAAGCCACCATTAAGAAACCAGCATTTTATATTCGAGACTCTGTAACATAACATTACATCACGCCTTTTATCCCCGAAAGGGTAGACAGAGGTGCACATTATGCCACTGTACAATGTAACACCCACTTTTCACTATTTGTGTTATAAGTCCCATGTAATAGGGGGTGAGCCTATTGCCATATATCGGGCACAATTCCAGACTCCGTGCTACTACTGAGAATTTTTTAAAAACCCAGTAGTACTTTGCCCGACCCGGGAATCGAACCCGAGACCCCTTGCCCGGCAGTCGCACTTGCGACCACTCGACCAACGAGGCAGTCACTCTGTTTTATTTTTAAATACCTTCTGACACATTAAGGACTGATATATCAGCACTAGATAAGTTGTATCAAAGAAACAATTTTATATTTTTGTCAGTTTTATTAGATCCACTAAAAACTGTCAGATGTTGATCTTATTCTACAGTTAAGAATAATATGTTGATTGTAAAATCACCTCTAAGATAAATAGAAAACAGATAGTAACCACAACAGAACACTTACAGCGGCGTTACTTGCATAAGAACTCACCACCTAGAATATTATTATACTGAAGCCGTCTCCTCACAAACGCACCCCATCCCATCCCTTTGTCTTGCTGCGCGCTCCGTATTTTTTCCCCATTACATTTTCATTTTATTTCATATTTCTCCTTGGGGTGGAATGGGGGGGGGGTAGGATAATAAAATTTTTCCCTTTTCGAACCGCCGTCCTTATTTATGGGGGAATATAAGGGAACGAACGAATATGTTTTTCCTACGCTTTCGTAATGAGCCAAATTATTAGGTATGTTTTTTCAAATTTGCCACGCATGGTGGCTTTTTTGTATTTGCGTTTTTTTTTTCTTTTTTCCCTTTTCGAGGCGAATGTTTCAATGAGATAAAGTGTCAAGTTACATTGACAATGGATTGGATTATTATGTTTTTTGTATTTTGTTGATTCTTTGATTATTGTGTTGTTGTTTTGATTATGGATTGATGGTGTTTCTTTCTGGGTCTAAAATTGTAAACAAGGGTCATGAATTCTGGTTATTATTGAAGATTATGCCGCATGTAGTTGAGTATACTACCTCTAATATCTTGTACATAAGAAAGTAAAACTTTATTAGATACCACATCTTTCATTCTTTGTTATAACATGTAGACCAGGTAGTCTCAATTAGTTTCAGTGATAGAAAAGATATCTGCATACATACATACATAACCTTACGCCTGTATCCCATGGGGGTAGGCAGAGACTATGAAACGCCAATTGCTATAATTATTACATACCTCTTTCGTTTCATTAACCGTCATCAGTCTTAGCTATCTGCATAAATCATTATTTAATTGAATTCTCATTACAATAAAAAATCTAGTAGTGAGACGTAGTGTGCGACAATAAACTTACCCTTTTTCCAATCGAACTTACACTATGCCTGAAAGTCTACAATAATAATTTTAGTCTAGTATATCTCTTAGGAAATCTTGAAATTATGTTCAAATATTGTAGTTATTCTCTATTTTATTGTAGGTATACTGTGTAATATGTTTGCGTACAATAGGTACTAGGTTATAATATATATTGTCATAGACATTATTTATTGAATAAGAAAACATATATAAACTACTATATATATATCTATAATATTGTAGTGAAATAATGCTCAAACTTAAATAACAATGGCCGCACAATAAAAGGCGCATTTAGGAAATAAAAACACACATCTTAATACAACTTTAACTCAACAGACACCATCATTAATTAATATTATTATTCCCCAAACAGTTCTAGTCCTACAAACGTCCTCATTCATACAAAGCACCACTTTATCTGCCGTCCAACTTTAATAAACATACTTAATTATTAATTAGACAAACACATAAAAAGGCGCAAACAACAAAATAGCCTTAAAAACAAAAACTAAGCACGCAAGCCTAAAAACGTTAAGGGCGAAAATTACTCAGCTTAAAAAGCATTAATAACCTTACCCCCCTTTCTCCCCCAAAACTCCTTGCGCGCCATTTTCGAGTCCTTCGTTCATTAAAACTGTAGAAAAACACCTCCGGGGAGGTTGGGAGGTGTCCCCCTGAGGGAGGACTCCCCCTTCGAGGCCAGTCTAAAGAAGAAGAAATATGGATCAATAAAGAAATAGCGCCGTGCCCAATGGAAGCAGCGGCTATTACGCACACAGATGCATTCTCCGTGTTCGTACACTCTTTTATATTTTTTGTTTGTGTGGGTTTTTTTGTGATTGTGTGCGACCGCAAGGAGGATTTTTTATGATTGTTCGTTGGATTCGTTTAAGGGGTCCTTTTAGGGATTTTTTTTGTGTTGTGTAAGTGATTTGAGGGTGTAGTCGGGGTCTTAGAACAGTTGGGGTTGAATTCGTTGATGTTAAATGTTTTACATGTTGAAATGTATGAAATCTTAAAAACTAAATATTGTAGTGATTTTAAAATTTGTTTATTATGGTTTAGAGTAATTGAGTTTGCATAAAAATGACTGTGAATTAATTAATTAATAAAACTACTGGCAAATATTTTTACCTTTGCAATTTTTTTAAATTAAATGTTATTTTTATTCAAGTAACCATAGTTTATAAACAAACTAACAATAAATAAACAGCCTATCTTAAAATAAAGGAGCCAAGAATGTAACCCTAAAACGCCACATGATGCCAAATAGACACAATAAAAAGGAGAAAATAACACAGACTAGAACATTAAAACGAGATAATGCCAGTAGTTGGCAAAAAACATAAATTTGGCAACATATCATGCTGGCAACGTCGCCGGTCTTAACTACCCCCGGCGAGCGAAGGGTTGAATGATATTTTAATGCAGTTTTTAAGTAAGTCGTGTAAGATACTGAGATGAAATATGAAGTTTTGTAACTGAAAAAGATATTTTCAGTAATTATGTTTTGATCTTTCTGAAAAATTATGAACATAAAAGGTCTGTGTTGTATTATTTTAAAAGAAAATATATTTTGTATGTAATATAAATACACATATAATATATTAAATAAATGTTGGTTAACACGTTAAACGTCATGGGGGTCACTTTTTTCAATTTTTATTGTTTTTTGTTTTTTTTATAAAAAAAAACGTTGCCCCCACTAGGATTTTGTCCTGTGTCGTGGGTGCGTTTACAAATATACAAGTTCACATACAAATAACACCCAGACCCGGAACAACAATGTGTGGATACCACAAAGAGTTATTCCGTGCGGGAATCGAACCCGCGACACGTTGCGCGGCAGCCAGTTGTCCAGCCACCGCGCCAACCGTGCAGTCAGTTCTATTGGCAGTCAAAGCCTTAATATATTGTATGATTTTAGTTTACGTCATAGCGTGAATCGCTGATTGATAAGTCTAAGCTTCAAGAGTAACTATCTAAAGATACCAGTCCTGAGTTATATTCCTTGGTCGTCTAAAATGCTATTGAGACGTGTATTTCAAAATTCTTAGCAAGAATAAGAAGTTTGGACGTAACTAAAGAACACTAATTTGTGTTAATGGAATTTTATATAAGTCATGGATCATACTTTCAAATAACCTTGTTAAGAATCCTTGATACCACATATAGATAGACTGAAATGAAGGAAAGGCATTATCTTACGCCTGAGATTACCTTGAGCCAAAAATCTAAGGACCATTTTACAGCTAAATAAAAGCTCTACTAGTTTCGAACCACAGAGGGGTTCTTCCTCATAAGCAGCGTGCGCGGTCGCGGCGACGTCGCGACTAATAGAGCTTTTCTCAGTATATTCACGTGAGTAACCCGCGGTTTTACTTAATTTAGTATGTCTCACGATAGTTATTATAAAAACATTTTACAGCTGTATACATCGTGGAGTTCTTGAAAATAAACCTTCGTAAAATAATAAAAAAAGTACACAATACCTCGCATTGTTTTAACTAATACACCAAATCACCCCTTACTTCCCTTTTATCCATTATTTTCATCCCATAAATATATAATAACAACAATAAATAACATTTCTCACCATCCATCTTAGAATATCCTACTCATCCTTTATAACATCCAGCGTTATAATTTTCTTAAAGCTTTTTGCATCATTTACCGAGCCAAACAAAACATTTGCTACCCAATTCTCCAGTATAAAACGACCCCTCAACTCCTAAACTTTATCCTTAAAAACAGTCAATTTTTTCACGCAGCACCGATTGAGAGAGATCTTGTTACACTGGTGGGTTATTTGCTGACACACTGTCGGATGGTGACGTCATCGGGGGGTGAAATTTACCCCCTCTTTTATCTTAGACCTGTAAAAATAATTGTTATTGAGAAGATCGTTAATGGGTTTGTTTTTCGATGTATTTTGTTGACTTGAGTAGTCCCGTATATGATGGGAACGAACGACCGAAATCGATGCTGTAATTTTTATTGAACCAAAGTGTTTTATGGGGTACAAAACTTCTTTGATTAATGGTACACGTCTGCAAGTGACTGGACAGTTAACTAAGCTATTATCTTTGCGAAACATAAGACTTAGAACCAGGTACTGCTTAATGGAAACGAATTTGTTAGGCCTTTTTGAGGGGGGAAAATCATCCAATGACTTCTCCCGCCTGGATGAGGCGGGAGGGACTGTCAGACTCTTACTGACTAAAACAACCCCGTTCCTACTCCTGCACTTCGGGCCGGAGCCCCGGCAAAATTTGTTAGGCCTGCAGTCGCAAGCGCCAAGCTAAGGATTTCTGAGAAAATGCCATAGAAAATACTAAGGAATTGCCTACTAAGATCAATAGTAAAATTTCAGTATCTTTAGAGGTCTAAAAGCGGTTGTCTAATGTTACTGTACCATGATTTCTATGCTATAAAGTATGACTATATGTCTATAATGCCAACTTAAAATTCTGAAGCATAAAACAGTCTACAAAAACCCAAACGAATACATAAGATAATACTACGTCTAGACAAGCAAAACAGTCTAATATAATTTATATTATTTATAACAAAATCTATTTTATTATAATATATGAAACTGTCCAGAAAATTCATATTTTTCAGGACACCACTCACTTACAGCATTATCTACAAGCTAAGGCGGAAACAAAGAAGTTGTATTATATAATATATATAAGTATAAGCTAAGTATACAATACGTACAGTTGATTCAATACGCGGGCCGTTCACAATGGGGGCGAACTGAAGAAATATGTAAAACGCCGGTACGGAACCCGCGGCGACGGAGCGCAGGGACGGATTTCGGTGGCGAATTGGGGCTTGAAGGTGTAAAGTACTTATATAAAATATGGAATATTTCTATCTAGAGACATTGTAGATAAACTAATATATAAGATGTTCTCGCATTAATTGTACAAGATAAACTCTATTACATGGTTACAATAATTAAAACCATGTCTCGTCTGCATGAAATAATATGGGTCAATAAATGTGATAATTTGTATATTGTATAGAGTAATACTGTAATTTTTCTTTTCTCTTTCTCTCTCTCTATCGTCCTTTATTTTTCTTGGACAAATAAATGATATCGAATAACGCATTGTAATTGTAATCTCAGTAGGTACCTAATTTATTTGCTATTTTCCAAAGCGACAATAGTTATAGACAGATAAAAACGTACACCATAATAATTATCTGAATACTATTTACCAGCGTATTAATGACAAAACTCCATATCCAGAGCCGCAAGAAAAAATAACACCCCAATACATAAACCTCATCTCAAAAATAGGATCCCCTAAGTCCGCGCCCTGAGACGCTGTCCGTGGCCGAGGGGGGTGAGCTCGGCGCGGGTTGGGGGGAGGGGGGCGTCCGACACAGCGCTCCTTTTTACGTTGCGCGCCGCTGCATTGGTTGACAACATTTTCGCATTTTCTTAGCTGAGGTGAAATGAGGCTTTTATTTCTGTATTATTATTTAACTCCAACGTATTTTAGCTATAAGTTACTGGTGAAGTGGAGCTTGTTTTTGGTTTAAAAGTGTGGAGTAGATAGAAAACTGATAATGCCGCATAATGCCCGGAAAAAAGGTTTTAGATTGTGGTAGACATCTCCTTTTCAATAGGACAATAACAGTTGAAACTAAATAAAACAGGCTTCTGATAAAATAATTATAAGAAACACAATTATGACTTTGTTGTATGTATTGTGTTAAGATGTCATCTTTGTAACATATGTGTGACATACCCTTTACACCCAACAAAGGAAATACAGAGATTAAGTTCCACTAGTTACGTATATCGATAAAAACTTTTTCACTAAACTTAAAACAATAAATACAATACAATACACTCAACAATAAACCACAAAATATCAAACAAATAAATCCGTTTCCACAACCAAATGTTGCTTATCCCTCTCGCAAGAAGGTGTGAGCAAAACGTTGCCTCAAGAATGCTACAATTTTCCCGAGTTTTCCATTTCTCGGCGACCCTCCCACCTCCTCACCCCTCGGAGAGGGAATGGGGGATGAAAAAAGAAGTGGCCTCTCTGTTGCCTCGCGACGGAGACGCCTTGAGATGGTTTTTGCTTATTTTTTAAAAGGGGATGGAGTTTTAGCAGCGGTATTTTTATTCGGATTTCAAATTGAGTTCATATACTTATTTGTTATGTACTGCCAAATACATAGACTGTAATATATTTGGTTCTTTTTTATTTGATTTGGTATTATATTTTTAATGGGACAAGCCCACCACAACCTCCTAAAATGGCTGCAACTCCTGTAAGCCAGGATCTACAGTAGATACAACCATGAAACCATAGGAACACTGAAGTCCGGCGCGTCCCAGGGACATGAATGACTGTCTTGATTCTGTTCAACTGATTTGGTATTATATATGTGACTAGCACGCCCGCGCTTCCGTGGGATATAGCCTATGTGTTATTTCAAACTATAATCTATCCCTGTGCCAAATTTCATCCCGATCCCTTCAACCGTATTGACGTGAATGAGTTACAAACAGACACACATACTTATAATTCGCATTTATAATATTAGTCAGATGTTATATAGACTGCCTCATTGACCGAGTGGTCGCAAGTGCGACTGCCGGGCAAGGGGTCTCGGGTTCGTTTCCCGGGTCGGGCAAAGTATTACTGGGTTTTTAAAAAATCTCAGTAGTAGCACGGAGTCTGGAAAAATGTGCCCGGTATATGGTAATAGGCTCACCCCCTATTACATGGGACTCATAACATAAATAGTGAAAAGTGGGTGTTACATTGTACAGTGGCATTAAGTGCCGAAACGTGCACCTCTGCCTACCCCTTCAGGGATAAAAAGGCGTGATGTTATGTTATGTTATGTTATGTTATATAGGTACAGACAAATAAATATTTCAATAACTTTCAATAATTAACCCGTTTATCTCAAAGTCTAGATTAGGTAGATACCTATATGTTCAGTATTGTACGATTTGTGACTAATATCAAGATACTGATGATGAAGTAGAAATCACACCTACAAATGATGTGATGATAACGAACTTTCTTTTCTTTTTTTAAAAAATCGTTGCCCCACACTAGGATTTTCTCCTGTGTCGTGGGAGCGTTTACAAACATACATGTACCACATACACATGACACCCAGACCTTTTTTTTTTTTTTTGAGGGAGGAAAATCATCCAATGACTTCTCCCGCCTGGGTGAGGCGGGAGAGTGTGTCAGACTCTTACTGACTAAAAACCACCCCGTTCCTACTCCTGCACTTCGAGCCGGAGCCCCGGCAACCCGTTAAGTCTTCCGCGGCTCCGTATCGGCATCAGCCTTGTTAGGCCCCATCTGTGGTGGTCTGATGGCTCCTTGAGGCGCGCGCGGAACGCGACGCGCCGTACGCTCGGGCCTGGTTCTGGTCGGGCGGCGAGTCACCCATGCTCGCCGTCCGCAGGCCCGTGCATGACTCCCAGACCTGGAACAACAATTTCTGGATCACACAAAGAGTTGCTCCGAGCGGCACCCGAACCCGCGACACGTTGCGTAGCAGCCGATTGCCCAGCCACCGCACTAACCGTGTTGTCACTATAGCCTTTATGAACTTCTGGTATATGAACAAAATGCTTGCTTATACCTTGTTCCCATTTTTAACATCAAGTTTCATTTTAGGTCAATTTGGGTACCTTAGCCTGTAATTTTGTCAGAAATCAAATGCTCAATTTTCGTCTATCAAAGAGCCTCACAGTTTTTAATTATGTTAGTTGATAATTACCGTCTGACCTTTAAGGAATTTGATGTATAACCAGTAATCTTTGTGTTCAATAGCCGTTGATTGTGTTTATTTCTGAACTCGATTATGTTCAAGATAATAATAGATACTTAAATTACTTAGGTTCTCAAGGAGAGAGCTTTGAACTGGTAAAGTGTCCTGAAATTCTGGCAAACGAGTAGACGGATCACCTGATGGTAAGCGATCAGCGTCGCCTATGGACACCCGCAACACCAGAGAGGTTACAGGTGCGTTGCACCAGTCGAAGTAATTTATTTTTAATTGAGGAAAGTACCCAATTCTTAAATGTAGAATAAAATTGACACATTACAAAACACAACATCACGCCTTTTATTCCCGAAGGGGTAGGCAGAGGTGCACATTAGAGGTATACCACTGTACAATGTAACACCCACTTTTCACTATTTATGTTATGAGTCCCATGTAATAGAGGGTGAGTCTATTGCCATATACCGGGCACAATTCCAGACTCCGTGCTATCACTGAGATTTAAAAAAAAACCAGTAATACTTTACCCGGCCCGGGAATCGAACCACACACACAATCATTCACACAACAAAAAGAGGCTGTATATATTTCGAAACAAAACTCTAATAACACTGTCAAAACAAGATTTAAATTTTCCTCTACAAAAAAAAAAAAAAAATTAAAAAGCAATCAGAGTGTTCTCATTATAATTTATTCCTCCATAGCAAGGGGCCGAGAGTCCGCTCCAACTTACACGTAACAAATCTCTTCAGCCGGGAAGAAAATATAAAAAATATAACTAGAACAGCCTATATACAACCCCTTTAACACATAGAAAAACCAACCCTATGTAAAATAAATTGAGTTGAAAACACATTGTTGAAAACTGCTTTCACATCTCTATTTTTAGCTAGCGCAAAAGGGTATAAGTCACGAAGTCCTGTGCGGGAAAGTGAGTTTTATTTGTAAAATGGTAAAGTTGAGTTTTGTGTGATGAGATTTTTGTCTTAACTTATTCACCCGAGTGATTATACAGGGTGGCCAAGACAGTGTTGGTGGAAATTCCCCAAGTGTTGGTGCGCTTCCCCCTACTTCTTTGCTGTGTTAATTTACATTTTAAATTGCACTTACATAGCTAAGCGGCGAGTTGCCCTGTTTTGTAGCGTCCTGTATAACGGCGGGTGGAACACTCTGTATATATTGTTTTATAGTTGGCTTTCGATCGATTAAGTTTTTCATTCAAGTGTAAATTGGCTGGGAAATTGTTCGCGCTCAGGTTTACGTAATTTAAATGGAAAATAGGATTCAAGTTCATTTGTATCTTTTTGGACCATTCATTTACTATGGTCGAATCTAGTTTTAGGACCGAATTTCCAATCAAGTCACATACCCTATTGACTAATGTAGACAGTGTATTTTTTTATAGCCAGTAAACGTGCAGACAGATCACCTGATGGTAAGCAATCGGCGTCGCCCATGGACACCCGAAACACCAAGGGGTTACAAGTGCATTACCGGCCTTTTTGGGAATTGGGAATTTGAGTATTGTGGAGGATACGGTATGAAGATAAAAAATTAATTAGTCCGTCAGTAAGATAATGAAAAAATGTTAAACAAATATTTTTTTATTTTGTCGTATAAGAAAACAATACTTAGATAAAATGGAGTTAAGTTTAGGAGTTGGATGTCGTTACGTCACGCTACCCTATAAAATTTAGTAAATCGTGACGTCACACGATATTTTTCAAATCAATATATCGTCTAAAGTATTTAAATTTGTAAAAATAGATAAAATACGTGTCTAATGTTTTAAATTAATCTACCAGACGGACATTTAAATAAATTTAGGATACTACCCTATTCTTAAGTGTAGAATAAAATTGACATTTGACAGTTTTTAATAAGGAAGATAATAATATGTCAAATATTGTTAGTTAACTCGTCGAGTACCGGTTTTATAGACACAATTAAAGAACAATAGGTCGCGGTCACCGGTGACCGCTTGGTGCTTGACAGTTTAATGATTGAAAAATCAGCCCTTGATATTATTGCTTTGAGTTCTTGTCACATCTGTGTTTAAAATATTACGCTAGGGCTTCGAGAGACGTCCTAAAATTGTTACCACACAATTAAAATCAGTTTTTAACATAACATAACGTCACGCCTTTTATCCCCGAAGGGGTAGGCATAGGTGCACATTATACCACTGTACAATGTAACACCCACTTTTCACTATTTATGTTATGAGTCCCATGTAATAGGGGGTGAGCCTATTGCCATATACCGGGCACAATTCCAGACTCCGTGCTACTACTGAGAATTTTTTTAAAACCCAGTAATACTTTGCCCGACCCGGGAATCGAACCCGAGACCCCTTGCCCGGCAGTCGCACTTGCGACCACTCGGCCAACGAGGCAGTAAAATCAGTTTTTATGTAGGACGAAAAACAACAAAGTCTAGATCTATTTTACTGGGTATAAGTACAGATCCTATAGCGATACTGTGTATTTAGAAAATAAGTGCCAACATTTTTATAAATCTTACAATAACATGTATAACATCACGCCTTTTATCCCCGAAGCGGTAGGCAAAGGTGCACATTACAGCACTTAATGCCACTGTACAATGTAACACCCACTTTTCACTATTTATGTTATGAGTCCCATGTAATAGGGGGTGAGCCTATTGCCATATACCGGGAACACAATTCCAGACTCCGTGCTACTACTGAGAATTCTTTACAAAACCCAGTAATACTTTGCCGGACCGCCAAATGTTCTAAATCTTACAATGGTTACACAGTTGTCTGTGTTTTATTAAGAATATGCTTGTGCATAATAATATTCTTAATAAAATATTTGATACTGAACCGGTTCGAGTAATAAAAGACGTCATCTACATTAAATAATGCAATTTCAAAAGGCGTGTCTAATTTTTACATACAATGAAAGTATATGTAATTTCACTACCATACTTTTGCTTCTTCGCGATTTGTGCTCATCAGACCAAAGTAACACTTATTTCGAATATTTTGCATGAACAAATATATACACCCAGTCATCGTATGAGGATACGGTTCGTAAGTACCTTAATGACTTATACTTTTTTTGAGGATGGAAATTCATCCAATGACTTCCAATGACTTCTCCGGCCTTGGGATAGGCTTTGGCATCCCGTTAAGCCTTCTGCAGCTCCGTATCGGCATCAGCCCCACTGAGCCCCATCCGTTGTGGTCTGATGGCTCTTTGGTGCGCGAATGCGACGCGCCGCACGCTCGGGTCTGGTTCTGGTTGGGCGGCGAGGTACCCATGCTTGCCGTCCGCAGGCCCGTGCTTACGGCCGGAGATCGTCTCGCGATCCCCGACGCCCGGAGTGTACTTCGCGACGACTGGGCTGTGAGCCGCTCACGCGGCCCGCCTCCTCCTTTGCTAGCATGACTGCTTCACAAAAAGAGGAGACGGCATCCTAGTCCTCTTCACTCCGCGTCATGGCCCGGACTAGGACCGGACACGAGAAGTCGCCGTACTCCATCACCACCACCATCCAGCCCAGGCAGGGCACACCGCCACCGTATGCTCTACTGTGTCCTCCAGGTGGTCCTCGCAGTGATGACACCCGGGCGTTTCCTCCCGCCCAATCCGAAGCAGGAACCTACGGAAATTTCCGTGTCCGGTAAGCACCTGCGTCAGGCGGTAGGTGAGGACGCCGTAGCGTCTCTCAAGCCACTCTTCAAAGAGGGGACTTACCGCTGCAATGACAGCGAGCCCAATATTAAAAACTAGTTGCTGCCGACCGGCTTTACATGTTCTGCTTGGCATCTTTTGATTTTGCTACATTAAGCATGATGTTTTATAGCCTTCCTCGATAACTGAACTATCCAACACAAAAAGAATTATTTAAATCGGACTATGAGGTTCTGAGATAAGAGCTTTCAAACAAACAAACTCCTCAGCTTTATATCATAGTAAATATAATTATATATAGACTAGCTACTTTAGCGCGGTTTCACACGCTCTGCTCAGCCCTTATTTTATTTATTTTTATTTATTTTAGGTCGTAGCGTGATGTTTTATATAATAGCGCATTTATCGAGGATGGCTATAGCGTGATGTTCTATAGCCATCCTCGATAAATGCGCTATCCAACACAAAAAGAATTATTCAAACCAGACTTGTAGTTACGGAGATTAGCGCCTTCAAACAAACAAACAAAAAAACAAACTCTTCCGCTTTATATAATAAAATAAATTTAGCATAAACAGCCAATCATTGTATTAAGATACGGTGTCTAGTTAACTTAATGACTTAAAGTTAAGTCTTTTGTTGGAAATGAGTTGGCGATTGTCAACTATCTTGCCTGGTGGTAAGCAATGATGCGGTCTATGATGGAGCACACCTGCGTATAAGCAACCATAAGCAACCTATTCACTCGGGCCTTTAATGCCAAGGATATATAAGGAGACAAATGACCCGCGACTTGTATCGCCAGCGATGTTAGGTGAAGGAGCGCGACGTTGCCCGACTATGGTCGACATGTGTGGGGACATAAGGCAACATCAAAGCAACATCAACGTTGCTGGGGACATAGGGCGCGCGTTGCCTTTTAATATGTCGGGCAAAAGCGATCAGCGCTGCGCCCATGGACACCCGCAACACCACAGGAGTCACAGGTGCGTTACCGGCCTTTTAAAAAGGAGTACACTCTTCTCTTGGAGGTTTAAAGGTCGTATCGGTTCAGAAATATTGCCGACAACAGATCATTCCACAGTTTTGCTGTGCGAGGCAGAAAGTTACGAGAGAAGCGCACAGTTGTGGCCTGCCAACCATTTATATAATGGGGATGCATATGCAAACATTGTCCCTTAGTGTACCCTTGGCTTAAGACAACCAGGTTTACCCTTCAGGACACACAGACTTCTTCAGTGTGGGAGAGCCATGCTTCGGCACGAATGGGCCGGCTCGACCGGAGTGATACCACGGCCTCACAGAAAACCGACGTGAAGCAACGCTTGCGTTGTGTTTTGTCGTGTGAGTTTCAATTACCCTCCCCTCCCCCAATCTCCCCAATCCCTGAATCCCCAACGATCCTCAAACTCCCAATCCCCAAAAGGATAATGAAGATGTCCATGGGCGACGTCGATTGCTTACCATCAGGTGATCCGTCTGCTCGTTTACCAGCTTATGCAAAAGAAGTCCACTCCTTAGCGGTTCTGATAAAAAACTTGAAGCGAAACGCTTCGTGCCTGTGGGTGGGATCTCCACCATAAAGTGGCGGTTTGTCATTTTACGTTCAGTGAACCATACTAATATTTACTTCAAATTATGTTAATATTTCGCATATACAGCCAATCATTGTAAAAGGATACGGTGTGTAGGTACCTTAATGACTGATAGTGGGTGTGTAGAAATTGAAATTATGACTTATAGTGGGTGTGTTTTTATGAACTGTTGCAGAAAATTGCAATTGTGATTGTAGTTATTGTTTTGACTGTAATTGTATTGTTTTGTTTTTAAGTAGTTATTGTTTTTATTTTGTTAATTGGATTTTTAAGATTTTATGTGATATTTTTGTTCTTGACTTATTGGATAGGGTTCACTGAGTTTGATGAATTAACTTTGGAAATTTTCTAGCTTAATTGATTGTAAGTTGGGACTAATATTTTCTTGATATATCTGTTATATTTTTGTGAGCCTATTACAAAAAAAATTGTTAAAAATGTGTATGTTTATGTGTAGTTCAGTATGTCTATTCATAGAAGAGGTTAACTCTTCAAAAATTAAAGTGAAACCAATAAAAAAATCACTTCGCAACTGATTTCAATTCATAACCATCTGACACAACCCTAATCCTAAAAAAACACGTTCCGTACTCCCTTTACTCAGAAAAACAAACATTATAATTCAATTCAAATTATCTATTCAAAAAAATGTCTAAATACTTTCACTTAGCACCTGTTTTTGTTTGACATAACAATAAACGATTTTGTTACGACCAAGTGTGATCAACCCTTAACTTTCATTTTCTATGTGACATGTGTCGTCACATATCTTACAAACTTAAAAACACATCAAATAAAATTTAACTCACACCCTTATTGTTGAATAATAAGAGTCAAAATCGAATGATTGTAATTATAGCAACTGTTGATTTAAAAGTTTGTATTCTTTGCGTTCCATTTTTTATTCAAATTTTTTATGAATTATAAAAGTGATTCTTATAGTTACGAGTTAAGATTGAAAGTTAAATGTACCTAGTTCTGGAAGCTTGACCTTCGTTTTCAAATTATTGATGTTCTAAAATTAAAATGCGGTTGTGTAATTTTGTTTAAGTCGTATTCAAAAGAGTTAAGGTTTGTAATAGCGTGTGCAATAGTTTTCTAGTGGTAAATTAAGTTTGTAATAAAATCGAAGACGGAAGCAGCCATTTTAAAATTCAATAACTTCGCTTTCAATAAATAAACGATCGACACCTTGTTAAGAATGGACAAAGATTAAGAAAATTGAGATAAGACATGACATTTTTATTTTATTTGAAATTGTTTCAATTTTTTATAGGCTAGTACAGATTCTAAGAGAGAATAGACAGTAAATATGCCATTGCTGGATTGAGTGTAAACAGCGTATGAAGCAACAAAACACCATGCTATTTGTATTTAGTGTGTAACATAGGTACTTTATAATATTGATTAGATATACTGTAGAAAAAAAATCCAAGCAAAACATTCTGTAAAAAACTAGCCAAGACTGATGAAGAACATACTGATGTATCCCTTCCACTATTAGTAATTGTGCCACGTCCAAGGTTACTTACTTAATATTGTGTGAAAAAACTTTTGCTAAGTGCACAATTCCAGAATTCTGATGCAAAATTTCAAGATCCGCACTTTAACATACATAAAAAACACAACCAAAGATAACATAAAATAAAACAAACATTGTCAGTACAATACAACATTATTAAGTTCACAACACAATTTTTACTAAATCAAATTAAACACACTTCACATGGTACGGGAACAAATCTCATCTTAGCCTTGGAAAACGATCAACGGGCTCCCGGTTCCAAGGATATTCACTCAGCGGTCTTCGAGGCAGCTCCGGGACGGTATAATCAGGTCCAGGCAAGTGGAAGTCTCTTCTAAACCTCCTGACAGGTTTTTCTGGAATGTATCTGTGACTATCTTTGACTGATCCAGGAGAAACGGGTTTAAAATTATGTTTTACAGGTATATTCTTATGGTGAGTCCATTTTATATGCGACTTTTTGGAAATATCCGATAATTTAAGCGTTTTTTGAGTTGATTTATTGTCACATGTTATTGTTCCAAGTAAAAATATGGCGAGAAACGCGAGAATTATAGTTGGTTTAACCATCATGTTGGTGGTGTTTTCACGAATGAGTTATAAAATATGTTTTATCCTATATATAGGATGTCTTAAGGAAATGTTATTGGGAAAAACATATGGAATAAAGGAATAACCAGTTTTATTGAATTATTTATTTGTCTTTGTATCCGTGTATGTGTCATTTATTGATGATGTGTAGTAAAAACTAATCCAACCAAAAACATTCTGTAAAAAACTAGCCAAGTCTCGCTACCCATTGAATATGGAAAAGTGCCACTAGGAAAAAGTTGATTGAATAAACAGCGGTTCTGGCGACAGATTGGTGCAATGGTGTCTTGCACCTGGTTTTGCACCCTAGTGTACCCTTCAACGGCCAAGTCACTCAACATTAACTATAATAATAAAGAAACCGCAGTAAGGCACCTTAGATTTGGCACGACTTTGTCTAGATTTAATTACGTTTTAGCGATGAACGAGCGGCTCTATCGAGACTTGGCTAGTTTTTTTATAGAATGTTTTTGGTTGGAATTCACTTCTCTTTATAGAAACTTGGGCATCGTATTCTAGGAATATTTGTCACGATGACTGTAATTTTTATGTAGCAATAGTAGAAGAGAGCACTACCATACATCTATTAAGCTGAGACCTGCTGATGTTCTTCATCAGATTCTCCAGACCTTTGATTTTTGACATCAAATGACGGCTCACCAATTTGACTTTTCCTTTATGTGGCCATTAAACCCCAACTTTGCACCAAATTTCAGTGTCACAAATGCGAAACTTGAAATTTTGGATACCTATAGGTATGTGATTATAGTTTACTGGAAGATGAAATTTTCTGCGATCTGGTCTTATCCAGAGGTTTTCAAATAGGGGCCAGAAAATGTGGCGAAATGGTTCTAGTAAAGGATGGTACTGCAGTGTGCTTAGTGCTCGACTTGGCGGGGGCACTACCGTACCCCCAGATTGTATGACAAGGGCACGGACCAATAATCTATGGAGAATCAACATTTAATATTGAAAATAAACACCATGCTATTTCTTAATCTAGATGAGAAGATGAAAATATTTAAGTATGATACAGCTATTATTCACCACTCACATTATGCGTAATTATTATAAATAAACGCATTGCATACAAAACCAATAATCTTAGACGAAATACGACAAGAAGTTTTCAATTCTTCTTATCATTAAAAATCAATGAAAACAGTCTATTCTCCTGAATATTTATAATCTATGACCACCCATACCTACACTCAATCGCGACACACAACACATGTCCCATCGCCACACTATCGACAACTGGCCACCACCTGTTATAGTAAACTACTTACTGTTTACACCCGACTTGTAAAACTTATTGGTTTACATATTGTTTCGATAGGTTTATGACTTTTATTTTTGTATTGTTGTTTTTATAGGGTCAAATTGTTTGTTTTATTATTGTCCTATAATGTTCATCGTAGTACATATTTGTAAAGTGTATTTTAAAGGAAAGTAGGATATATTTTGTCTGCCTCGCTGGCCGAGTGGTCGTAAGTGCGACTGCGGCAAGGGGTTTTGGGTTCGATTCCCGGGTCGGGCAAAGTATTACTGGGTTTTTTTAAATAGACTCAGTAGTAGCACGGAGTCTGGAATTGTGCCCGGTATTTGGCAATAGGGTCACCCCCTATTACATGGGACTCATAACAAATAAATTTTAACACGGGGCCTCGCCAAGACACGCTACGTCACTTCTTTGCACGTTTGATAAACACCGCTCAGCAACGCTGTAACCTATGCCGATTCCGTCTAATGATATCACAAGAGCCAACTGAAGGATTACACTATTGACAAAGACCATGCACTGATGCAGCTAGCAGCAGTCTTTGATAAACCTGAACCTTATAAACTAAGATCTTCAACCCGCCTGATACGCATGGGAATTATTGCAAACCCGCTTATGTTGAGGAGGCCCATAGTCTATTAATATCTTCTAATTTATTTCAATCCAAGATAGTTATTCAGTTAGTCCCCGGGACACGCCAGACTTCAGTGTTTCAGTATTTTCATGGTTGTTTCAACTGTAGATCCAGGCTTACAGGATTTGCAGCGGTTTTGGAAGGATGTGGCGAGATTGCCCCATCAAAAAGGCCGTTACTCCAGTAGCGGATGGTGACGGTTTTTTTTAAGAGGCGAAAAGTGTCAGCCTCTTCCTGACTGAAAACAACCTTTTCGATCCGGAGCCCTGGCAACCAGTTAAGTCCTCTGCGGTTCCGTATGACTGTGACGGGATAATGATATGATGCTGTAACTTATAAACTACCTAAGAAGAAAACTTATCGATCGACTACTAAGTTCTCTTATGTAAACAAATGATTATTCTACAGCAACTATGTATTACTTAATTTCATTCACCCTCTTATCTATAAACACTCTAATCGGAAAGCAACACAAACTTTCTAATTCCTCACTTTAATTTATACCCGGTTCTACCCCCCAACAACCGGGTAGAACCCGGGTATTTGTGAGGCAAATTTTTAGTGTGACTCACGGATATCCGTCGCGAAGCTAACTATTCTCCAGAGCCGGATAACCGGTGTAAATCTTACATTAGACTGTACAGATGTAGGCGAGAGTGGAATTTTAATTTGTGTTAGAAGTTAAATACTGACAATATTATGCATAATAACTATATTCAGATTTATACGCTGAAAGAAAACATCGTAAGGAAATCTAGGGGTTACAATTTCTAATTAGGTATTAGTTTAAAATCGCCAACCCGCATTAAGCAAACATGATGATTAATGCTCAATCCTTTCCCGTTCGAGATCTTTAATCAGCAGTAGCCACTGTTGATGTACATAACAACTGTACAAACAAATGACAATGGGACAAAATGTGGTACTAGGAAAAAGGAAAGGTCGTCCCCGGAATCGTCGTCTGTGATAGCAGAAGCAGCGAGCATTGGAATGACGTGGAGCAAGGTGAAGCGAGAAGCTCAAGACTGATTGAGATAGAGAACCTTTGTGGACGCCCTCTCAGATTTAATTTTTCAACCTTTTGTTTCATATATATGACGGCGTAGCCACAGCGCCGTCTATTATTTGTTTTGGAATTAGGATGACATCTAGCCACAGAAGTCATTCTGACGGAGCGTCAGGTCGCCTACAGCGCCGCCATATTTTTGAACCAGACTACGGTTATGAATGGCGTGCGCGAGACATCTCCGACGAACCGTCAAAGTTCCGCGCAATCTTATAATTTTTCATAAAGTTAGAGTTGGATTAGTGATGATTATGACTCGGTGTTTTATCTTATTATATGCCCAAATACCCACGCATTGGCCGATCCTGATGCAGGCGGGGAACTGCCTATATATGTATCTACCAAAAAATGGGTGACAATTTTGATATCATCTCTGTTTACCTACCTTTTTAGACATAAAAAGTAGGTACAATTATCATGTTCTCTGGCAAATGCCAAAAATAAATGAACACCACCATCAGTTTGAAAATCATTTTTAATCTCTTTAACTTAAGAGATGCTTAACAAGAACTTAGAACTTTGTTTTCAGCTTACAAAAACTTAAGCCGTCTATAGTAACTTAGCGAACTTGATATCTTAAGTTTAAAGATCATTTGAGATAAAGTGGTAAGCAGATATCTCTTACTTTAATAGTAAAGTTGATGAACTTTTGGAGTTGCGATGATTTTTTTTTAAGGAGTAGCCTTTTCTTGTTTTATTTGGGATAATGGCAATTGATTTGGTATTTTTATAGGTTCACATTTAAGTAGTGACTGCCTCATTGGCCGAGTGATCGCAAATGCGACTGCCGGGCAAGGGGTGTCGGGTTCGATTCCCGGGTCGGGCAAAGTACTATTGGGTTTTTTTTAATCTCAGTGGTAGCACGGAATCTGGAATTGTGCTCGGTATATGGCAATATGCTCACCCCCTATTACATGGGACTCATAACATAAAAAGTGAAAAGTGGGTGTTACCTCTGTGTGCACTTCTGCCTATCCCTTCGGGGATAAAAGGCGTGATGTTATGTTAATAAACAACTAGGGCTAAAATATACTACAATATTTTTTACAGTTCCTACACTCTGAATACGCGCGGGCCTGCGGACGGCGAGCATGGGTGGCTCCCCGTCCGACCAGAAACAGACCCGAGCGTACGGCGCGTCGCGTTCCGCGCGCGCCTCAAAGAGCCATCAGACCACCACAGATGGGGCCCAATAGCGCCGATGCCGATTCGGAGTCGCGGAGAACCTAACGGGTAACCGGGGCTCCGGCTCGACGTGCAGGAGAAGGATCGGGGTGGTTTTTAGTCAGTAAGAGTCTGACGCTCCCTCCCGCCTCACCCAGGCGGGAGCAGTCATTCGATGATTTTCCCCCCTTAAAAAAAAACACTCTGAACACATACCGAATAAAGTCCCACATAAGCCTGAGACTGTACAACACGCGACGGGAAGGCGACAATAATTCGCGGGTGTTTTCGCGAATTCTTACCGCGCCGGTATACAGAGCGGCTTCCGTTACATACCGCACCACTGCTACCGTATCTACACTACTGCCTTATCTGAAATACTCTTTGTTTTACTTGATATTTGTCCGTTTGCGCATTTTACTTTAGTTAGGAGTTATATCAGTTTTTTTTAGATATCACCAGTGTCAGGGGATCCTGATGGTAAGCAATCGACGTCGCCCATGGACAACAAGAATACCAGAGGCGTGCGATACGAACGCACTTGTAGCGTTACCAGCCTATTGCGGATTAGGAATTTGAGGATCGTTGGGAATTTAGGAATTGGGGAGATTGGGGAAACGGGGAGAGCTTGAGCCTCCGATAACCTGTCACACGGCGGCGGCAACGGTGATTCGTCTGCTCGTTTACCGGCTTATCCTAACCTTTAAAAACTAGTCATTCATAAAAAATCATTCTGAAGGAAAACAGACTTGAAATTCAAAATGTGTCCTTTTCAATCTCGAGTCTATCAAGATACACAATCAACAATCTTGTGGTCCCATCAACAGGACATCAATAAAAAAGTAATCGTAGTCTGTGTATTCAACAATGCATATTTTTTGGGACAGGATTATTCAAACTCTTTTCCTACGTGACCGGACAATATGCAATGGTAAAACATCTGCTGACCCCGTGACAATGGGTAAGAAGGGGTCAGTTGTGGTCAGAACCGGATTTGACCCTTCCGGGATAAAACGGGAATTTGAATAGAAATTGCAATAGTGTTTTTTGAAACTATTGTCTGATAGGAGTTGTAAACTGGTTTTTTGAGTATTATTATTTTTGATATTGACCGTTGGTCACGACTTTTGTTGCTCGCTGCAGCGTATGAGGTCGCCGGTTTAAATCCCTGAGACGGACAATGTATTGTTGATTTTGTTGATGAAGAAATTTCCAGTAAAGTCACGAAATATCCGTCATAGATATGGTCTTCGATTCTTTAATTGTACTTCTAGAAATTATTTGAAAAGTTTCTTCTACAAAATTCAATATTAGTTGACGGTTTATGCAAAGACCACACCTGTCCTCAACCTTCAGAATAGAAAAAAAAGAATACAAGCGCTAGAAAGTGATCTGACCAAAACAAAATATTGTCTTGCTAGTTAGGTGATTTCTCTTTAAGTCATTTATATATTTATAAGGAAAACCGTTCTAGAATCATTCCCATATATATTTATTTAAAATTCTCTAATATTACATTTTTAAATACTACTTCAAAAAAAGTATTAAACATAAAAATAGGAGCCAACCAGTCACAAGACCATGTGGGAGCAATATCCAAGGTACTGGCAGTTAAGGCTCTAGAGACAGAAATCTCCTCACAATACGTTTTGTCTTTGATTCACAATCGAGTGGAATAATAATTTTATCAGTTGGGAATCGTGACTGGACAATATGCAAGTCCGAAACATCTGCCTGACCTTTCAACTATGGGGACAATAGGTCCGTAAGAAGGGGTCACTACTGGTCAAAACCGGATCTAGGCGGTGGGTTCCGCTTAAAACTGGTTTTAACTGCCCTTTGTGAATATTTTTAGGGTGCGTTTGAGACAGTATGGTTTTGGCGAAAGATGTTTTTAATATGATTTTTAATTTAAATAATTTTAGATTAATAAAAAACTATTAATTTTGAATCATGCATTATGGATGAATGTTAAGAAAAAACGAGTAAACTTATTGACGATATGGAAGAATTTGTAATTGTACACAAAAAAAAAATACATTATGCATATTGATCGCAGTAAAATATCCAAAAACAACAATTAATAAGTACCTAAACAAATAAAATAACGTGTAACGAAACGGTCAAGATTTTGTTCAAGTACCCATCATAAACTTTCACTTTTAACGTCCAAAAACAGTTGCTAACACAACTAACCCTACTACTGCCCACTGAATAGAAACTATTGATTATCAACAATAACAATAAAAACTACAACAATACCCCGGACATATGGACAACGGTCGAAAGGACCATACAACATTTTTTAGCTCACCTTTTACTAAAATAAACAGGTCGGTCAAAATGACCATATGTCGCGGAAGGGTTATAAAACATCTTTAGTCACGCCTTATCTATTGATTTGTTATTGAAGGGTTGAGTTTATTGGTATAAAAAAGGTTGGAATGGCTATTGAATCTAGGGAAACGGATGTTGAAAGTGAAATTCAATCTGATATCGATTATGATAATCGATTTTTTGGAGCGTATGGAACTTTTTGTGGAGCTAATGGTGCATGGTGTAGGTATGTAAGATAAAGGATTAAACCATGGTATGGTCGATCTAGTAGCCTTGGGTGCGACATCTGTACATCAGGTTTTAGATTCGTTATGTATGCTTACAAGAAATGTTTTTGAAGTCTCGTTGGCCGAGTGGTCGCTAGTGCGACTGCCGGGCAACGGATCTCGTATTCGATTCTCGGGTCGGGCAAAGTATTACTGAGTTTTAAAAAAAAATTCAATAGTAGTACGGAGTCTGGAATTGTGCCCGGAATATGGCAATAGGCTCACCGCATATTACATGGGACTCATAACATAAAATAGTGAAAAGTGGGTGTCACATTGTACAGTGGCATTAAGCGCCGTAATGTCTACCTCTGCCTACCCTTTCGAGGAGAAAAGGCGTGATGTTATGTTATGTTTTATGAAGCCGCAAAACGTTGACAGGATGTTGGCAAAAAGTGAATGTTTTGGTATATTATCGTTATATGTTAACTTTTTTCTGTGACATAAAGGAAGCTGCTTTGGTCTAAGAGTTCCTCTTTAAACATGAGATGTATTATGATCTATTTTACACTGAAAAGTGAGGCTAAGAAATCAATTGATTAGTTGTAAATTTGACTGCACCTGCAACCGGCTGGCGCAACGCAACCTATAACGTGTTGCGGGTTCGATTCCCGCACTTTGTGTGATCCACAAATTGTTGTTTCGGGTCTGGGTATCATTGTGTATGTGAACTTGTATGTTTGTAAACGCACTCACGATACAGGAGAAAATCCTAATGTAAAACTATTGACTCTTTTCTTATTGTGTACTTACTAAATATAGTTATAAATTTTCTGTAGTATTCTTTATATTAGTCATTTTCTTTATTCCCCTAATAATTTATAAACCAAGATACATTAGGTGGTAATCGGTACTTGAATTAAAATTTTTGCAGTGTCGTAACATTTAGCACTAAAAGTTGAAGACTAAAATAAAATGGTGGCATAAAACGATGTCGGCATTGGTCCGCGTAATGTAAATCATATCGTACCAGCTAGGTTTATGTGAATTTATAGCTGACGATGCGACAACGATACGGCTACGGAAAGTTTTAAATGGAAATGTGGAAAAAGATGGTAGCAAGATTATGTTTGTGACAAAAATTTAGTATTGATTTTTTTAAACTGCCATCGCTATTGGTGTAACGTAACTAAACTAGATTTTTTAGGAATCAACTTTTTCAAGATGCAGCGTCATGCATGCAAAATTCCTACGAGTAATTTTCATTCATTTGACATAAATCAAGTCTTGTTTTGTCGAAGTTTATAACTTATACAAATGTTTATGTAGTACCTACTCAGATTTAAAAATCGTGAAATTGAAGTTTATGATCAACTGTTCCCTGCAGCATCGCCCGCGAATTTTTTATCCTGTGGTAGCATTTAATCGGGATAAGAAACCCTACCAGCCAGCCTTACCAAAGTCAGCTCATACCCTGCCTGTATACCAAATTTCATCAAAATCCGTTCTTGTATTTTCAGAGTGGCTGACGGACATCTAAACAAAGAAACTTTCATATTTATAATATAAGTGTGATTACTACATCAGCAAAAAAGTACTTCTCATTTTAACCATCTACCAATACCCGGTTCGGCTAGAATTCCATTCCATCCATAAATAAACTCCAATGTAAAAATAAAGAACAAACTTCAGTATCGTATCGGTAAATAAAATTGCTATCTAACGGGACAATCGATGAAAAACCGCCATCTTTCGGTTGATTGAAATTTTATAGAGTATTCGCGTGATAGCAGCTTTGCCGTGTAGCGAAACTGCGCAGGGATGTATTGAAATACGTTATCATTTCATGATTGTTTAGTTTAAAATGTCCTGGTTTAAGTTTGCAAAAGCCATGTCCTAAATTTGTTCATACAAAAGTAGTCTCTTAACATTGGAAATAAGGTCTATAATATACTTAGTAGAGAGCGGTCACCGGTGACCGCTCGGGTAAATATGGGTTCGTTGATTTCATCTGCGACATTGATAAATTGTATGTTGGTTTCAATTATAATAATTTCTTGACTAAATGAGTATTAATGCGTGTTGGTTTTCATTAGTTCTATTCGTTTTTATCGAAAGTGTGCATACGTAATCACATTCGATCCCATTAAAAATAACATGTCACTGTACAATGTAACATCTATTTGTCACTATTTATGGTATGAGTCCCATGTAATAGTGGGTAGTTGCCATATACTGGGCACAATTTCAGATTTCAAAATCTCAGACTAAAAATAATAGGTACACCTTATTTATTCGATATCTTGTACTTAATAGACGCGCTTTTGATTATTCCATCAGTTGCTATTTTAACAGCTTGGAATAAACACTTTATTTCTAAAATACATAAGCAAGTATTCACTAAATCCTTCCCTGTGCTTCGAAAATACGCAAGGGCATAAGTTATAGTGATATAGAACATTTCATATAAATTGTTTATAATGCACGTCAGTAATGACTGCCAGGCAATAGGCACAGCCGGTTGGTTCCGATGGCACGCGCCATTTTTATAAATAGATGTTCAATAGAATACCTAGAGGACTGGGTTTATGGGAACTTTCAAATGGGAAAATATTGCCGGTATACCATTTCTGTATAAATCGGTGATTTGACGGTTTTAGATGGAACAGTAAAATACGCTGTAAGACAATTTAAGCATAGGTAACGGGTTTTATGAATCTACTTTTTCAAATCATTTAGTACTTGCATTGTGTGTTGATATAAATCTTACCAAGCAACTCATACATAATTGTGATATCTAACAAAATCAGCCGATTAAAACAAAAAAATACTTGTCTCATTTTCAAAACTATATTGATTGCGCCACCACATCATCAATTTTGAGTTCCCCGGCAAAATAATAAAAATATCAGAATTAGACTTCCAGACACAAATTCCCTAATATGCAAATGCAACACTTTTGTCACTAAAACCGGTATAGTAGCAGCTGTCCAACACTTTTGAAGCCAAAAACTTTAAGGAAGGGTCAGCCAAACCAGATTTTTACCTTTACAAAAATAGACAATGGGTCCTAGAATTGACCCTTGGGGGACACCGGTCAGTTTTGCGTTTTATTTCAAAACCGGTTAGGTGAATAAAGGGTTAATTTTACAATTTTTATTATTATCCTTAGACATGTCCAGTTGATCGTTGGTCAGTTTAGTTTTGGTGTTGAAGTGCGATGGTCAGGGTCTTGCCTAGTTGGTTAAAAGCTTTAGTTAATCTCGTAAACATGTGATTATTCAAAAGTGATTGTGAAGTAGTGATGTATCATAAAATTTTTATATCTGTGTTCTTAATAGTCATTACTATGTGAAAAATGGTGAAGAGAGTGTTTTTTCAAAATTGATGTTGTATTAAAATCTACAGATAATTATAAATATTTGGCCATAGTAATCAGTTAATGAAGAAATAAACCTTTCAGACCAAGAAGACCACTTCAAAACCATTAACAAAACAATCGAAAATGTCAATGTCCAAACACTATTGGTAACGTAAGAAAGAGAAAAAACACAAACATTAGTATGTATCTCATCCCTAAAAACGAATAAAGGGTCCATTATTTTTAAATAACATTGTAACAACACGTACAAAACATACATTTCCCACGCGTTAAAATGTTAAAAACGTCGTTTGGTTAACAAAAAACGGGGTTTTTCCTCCATCACGGAAAAAGTCCCACAATTATCGCCTCCCCGTTTTACTCGACAAATAGAATTAGGCGTGAATTAAATTAGCAAGGGAATTACCAAGGATAATACCCGGTTCTCTTCGCTTTTTTCCTTATTTTTTACGCCTTTTGAACTTTTTTTTCTGTCACGCCCCTCCTCGGCGGTGACGCGGGAAATTCAGCCAATTTGTGAAGACAAATGTTTTTTGAATTTTTCACCCATTTTTCGTGTGAAGAATGACGGACATTTAATGTGATGTGTTACGTTTTTAAATGAGGATAAATTGTGTTATTTCATTTGCATACCCTTTTTAATTAGTTACTACTTTCATTGAAGTTTTTTTGTAGATATATAGTAGAATTAAACTTTGTAAACAAATATAGTAAGCAGATGACCAACTATTTTCTAATTTTGTATGCTGAAAAAGCCAACACAGCGTTTAAAATTGTTATTTAAGACCCTAATGTTACCTATGTTCACAATTGAATAAATGAATTTGAATTTGAATTTGAATGATTCTAATCTGTAGTCTGTGAAGGTTGTTTATTAAGTCTATAGCGATAAAAATCATTATTACATTTCTATAGTTTTTTTCTTTTAGTTCAAAAAGTTGATCACAAAATATGAAAGATTCTTAGATACACAGTACCCAGGTACCTATCGTTTATGTATAAGTGAGTACATAATTAGTGAAAAGGTTATTAACTTTTAAATTGCAATAAAACTTCTTCAAAGTAGTAATTATAAGGGTTATTCGTTTTTAACATTCTTGGGGTAGTAGGAACATGGATGTAGAAACTATGGAATGGACTAAAATGTCAATCCACACTAATTTTAAAGGTCCCTAAATGAAAATTGTTTTCGTGTATTTCGCTTCTGAAACTTTTAAAGCTTTTGAATGTTTTGAACAATTTTCGTGTCGTAAACTATTCGTGTTTTGTTGCAAGTTGACATTATTTTGTTGTCGAGTACGCAACAGATTAGAATAGGGTAACGAAATTCTGAAAACTAGAAATAGTACTATTACAAAACCAGGTTACACAAAAAGACAGTACCTACTATTTTTCTATTGGTTTTTTGGTGGCGTTGTAAAGAAGACTATTTAGTTTATTAGCTTCATTTTTCCGGGGAAGTTTAAACACGTGGTAAACAAAAATTGTTCTTGTTCACGATTTTTTTTACATTCGTTCTATAACATTCTTAATCTCATTTATAGAATTCTAACATTGCTAACAATAAAATGTTAGCGACATTTTTTTTCAAAACTAATTCTATTTCCATAGACTTTATGTCCATGTTCCAAAGGGGGCTTAAGAAAAGGGGTCTTTAAAATATCAAAAGAAGGAACGAATTTCCCCAAGGGTTCCCCCCACCCCTTAATTATATCTTTTAATGTGTCTGAGTGCATTTTTACACCCCCTCGCGTACATAATGTTGTATACAGGGGGTTAAAAGTAAGGGTATTTTTAAGGGGTGGGTATTTAATGATCGATATGGATTTTTGTTTGACACTGTACTGTTTTGAAAAACGTGACGCTGTTTTTGTGAATTATAATTTTAGTTAGGTACATTCTTTTTGCTTTTTAATCACTGCCTAATTGTTTTTTTATTAATTATTATTGTGTGTAAGTTTAAAGGGTTAATAAATTTCAGTCAAGTCTGAAAATCGGTTTTTAGGCGCATTTTGGGACTTTTTCTAATAAAAAGTTAATTTTAAACGTTCATTAGTTTAGTTTTAATATGTATTGCTGTCTTATTTTTAAGTATTTTTTTTCTAAAATACAATTTTACTCAGAGCTCACCATTCGTACCTTACTTACTTATCTTTTCAAATGAATTGAAAAAAAATGCCTGAAACTTAGTAAAATATGTATTTTTAAGAAATATGATTACACGATAAAAAACTTAAACTAGGTACTTAAAAATCAATTCATTCAATTCAACAAAATAACGAACGGACCTCACATTTTAATTCGGGTTCAGAAAAAATGGAAAAAAATGTTTTTTTTTTTTTAGAAAAACCACTAATATTGCATGAAATGGAAACCTCTATTAGCTAAATTTAAAATACACAAATTACGTGGTTTCTTTATTCATTGATTTTTCTATTTATTATTAAATTAAATTAATTCTTCTGTAGTGGTTTAGTGAAAAAATACCTATACTTATAATTATGTTGTATCCAGACACATATTGTTAAATTATAACATGATCCCAATACTCCATTGCGACGTGACATGAAGGACAAACAAAAAAAATGTAATTTTGTTATTTTAATAGTACAGTTAACAATATAATCAGTCTTAGGGCCGATTTTACAAACGACAGATTTTTATCAGTAGAATAACTTCGAATATATGACAATGCTAAAAACTGTCAAATGTCAATTTTATTCTACAGTTAAGAATTATCTGTTAATCAAAAAAGCCCTTAGAGAATGTCAATGTCAATGTCTTTATCAAAACACTGTTTGTCGAATGTCTAAAAATTCTATGTCCCGAACTAATGTTTTATATATTCTTCGCAAGGAACTTTAAACAGTGAATTAATAACGCTAATGTGTAGGTAATGAATACAGCAATTAATTAGCCTTTTGTTATGATTATTGGAAGCAAGTAGGTATAACAGCTCACACATAGGACCCACTTAGATTTTAGTCAAATTTCCGTGGTGCTTGGCAACTGGTCTTCACCCAATTGTACAGTCTCTTTTTTGTGCCTTTAGGCTTAATTCACTCTGTCTCCTGCAGTAATTCACCGAGGGAAGTGGAAACTATCGTTTTTTTTCTTCTTCTCTTATAATATCTTCTGATTCACTTCGTTGCGGGAACCAAGACAGTTATTCATATTCCTGGGACGCGCCGGACTTCAGTATTCCGATGTTTTCATGGTTGTATCTACTGTAGATCCTGGCTTACAGGAGTTGCAGCGATTTTGGGAGGTTGCGGCGGGCTTGTCCTATTAAAAAAAACCCTTTGTTAACAGTGTCGAATAATATAAATCACCTGAATACCTCTTCCAGTTTAACAGGGTTGATATTATCTAATATTGTGTATTGTGGAAGTTCCTGATGATTTGGAAATTAGTAAACGATTCGATTCTCACGATAATGAAGCAAATATTTTTTATTTACTGCACGGTTGGTGCGGTGGCTGGGCAACCGGTTGCCGTACAGCGTATCGCGGGTTCGATTCCCGCACGGAACAACACTTAGTGTGATCCACAAATTGTTGGGCGTTATGTGTATGTGAAATTGTATGTTTGTAAACGCACCCACGACACAGGAGAAAATCCTAGTGTGGAGCAAAGTTTTTTTTTTTAATTTTACTTGGCAGTAAATTGATTTTATCAATAGTGACATTTTTTATACTAGACAAATAATTTATACGCCTAAAGCTAGCTCTAAAATAATCACCAAAATAGTCAAAAAATTTCAAAAACAAAATGAATGACAAACACTCAGTCACTCGCCCCGCATCTTAGCAATTTAAAACAAGGGGTTGTATTCATTTATTCCTTCTTCTTTTGCCGTAACCACCCTATTTCACCCCCTAAACTTCTACCAATATAACCTGAACCCTCTCGCCCCCTCCGTCATAGAAAAACACGGTACATTTTGCTATAATCTTCTAGTACTCAGAGGCCTTTCTTGAATGGTTTTGTACCGTTACGGGGGAGTTTTGACGCTCCCTAAAAAATATACTTACCCTTCTTATTTTGAGGGTTGGATGACGGAAAATTGTTTTATTATTACTTCTGTACCTACTGCTTTTGATATATTATTTTCTACGAACAATTTATTATTTTATTGTCGATTATTTTCACGTCATTTGTAAAAAGAATGTTTGGATTTTTTGTAAAAAAAATGACGTAAACAGTAACTGTAATTTGTAATATCATTTGTTTAAGTTTATCTTTTAGTAAATGACATATTATTTATGCTAAAAATTTGGTTGTAACTATTAGGTATTTATTGTAATCTAAATTATTAATTAAATTTCAAATTATTTATTTTTGCGCCTGCATTTGATAAATCATTAAACAATTTATGTTTTACTGTAAAATAAAACGAAAATGCTAAACTATAAAACCACAACGAAAATTAGTATTAATTACCTGTTATAAAAATATTACGTACTTATTTAATATTCCTGTAAAATTTCTGGATACTTCAGTATTTTTTTTCTTTCATTTATCATATTTACAATAAGTATAGGATTATCTATTTAAAATAGCAACCACTAAACTTTATACTTGTGCTATCATGAATCAATTTCAAAATCGATTTTTTATTATATCTGTTTTCCAAATATATACGTTAATGACGCTAACAATATAAACAATCTAGGATAAACAAATACATTCCTAAATAATACTTATGTACTATTGCTTTAGTTTACATTTTATGTTCTTTTGCGTAATATTATTTTTTATATCTGAGGGTAAGATTAATAAGTACGTCTATTAGTTCACTAGTATTACAATAAATAATAATAAATTGTTTATTTTATAAAAAGGGACATATTTACATGAAAGTATCTTAACGATTTGATTAGAGCTCATTAACTTATTTGCCTCAACTAGGTTGAACCTGTGTTTCAGACTATTCAGTTCAATATTTTTCATTTTAAAGTTATAAATAAATTAACAGTATAAAGCACTAAAATAAATCTTACATAACATAGGATAAAATGAGGTCAATTTTCAGCTGCTGCAGCTGTCTTTATTTTGTTTGCATTTAATCTAAGTGAAACAAATTTAATATTATGTGTTAACAAAATTCTTAACTTAATATTGAATGAAGCATTCATTATAATAATAAAATATTAGTTATTTTCAACAAACTCATGTACCTATGTGCAATTTATGTCGCTATAAAACCACATACCTATGTACCTATTCGTTACACTGTATTTATTACAGAATTGTTATGCGTATCTAAATAAAAATAAATTCATGATTTGATTTGCTTGTTATATGTACAATAGAGTGGGTAAACATAGTTCTGATATTAATGTTATATTTATAGGAATGACTTAAATTATTAAGCAAAGCCAAAAATTATTGCTAACCCGCATTGAGCGAACGTGGTGATTAATGCTCAAACCTTCTCCGTTTGTAAGAGGCTTTGCTCAGCAGTGGGCATTTATAGGCTGTTGATGATGATGATGATGATGATGATTTGAAAGGTTTGTAAGGTAAAAAGTTTTGAAAGGTTCCAGTTAAGCTTATCATTATCATCATCAACAGCCTCATAAATGCAGTGAGCATTTGAGCATTAATCAAAGCTGAGCAAAGCCTCTTCGCACATGGAGAAGGTTTGAACAGAATAACAATAGAATAAAAACGTTTATTTGCACGAAGTATGGTAATTACAGGTAGTAATAATTATAAAAAAATAGTCCCACATACATCGCCTACTGTTTGAGCATTAATCACCACGCTTGCTCAATGCGGGTTGGCGATTTCAAACTTATAATTAGAAATTATAATGCCAGATTTCCTCACGATGTTTTCCTTCACCGTTTGTTAGTGGTGTCTAAATAATGTTAGAAAGTAGGTACTTATAACTCGCAAGAGTAAGAGTCATTTTAGTACTTGCCGTTGGTAGGTTTTAGGAACCCGCACTCTCATGCATGAGATGCAGGCGTCTTAAACCTCCGGGCCACCACGACCACACCAGTTATGTATTCATCATCTGTGCCGATTCGGAGTCGCGGAGAACCTAACGGCTAACCGGGGCCCGGAGCCTCGACGTGCAGGAGAAGGAACGGGGTGGTTTTAAGTCAGTAAGAGTCTGACACTCCCTTCCGCCTCACCCAGGCGGGAGCAGTCATTCGATGATTTTCCCCCTTAAAAAAAAGGTGTGGTATTTGATTTAGGTATAACAATCTAGTTCCTTTACTAAACTGATGATCAATGGCCATTCATTAATCTAAATCTAATCGCAGTAATATGATGAATGTGAAAGTTTTATTTGTTTTGATGTTTGATGTTGACGCTGAAACTACTGAACGGATTTTGATGTAGTAATTTGGTATACAGACAGGGTATAGACTGGCTTAGGTGATATGATACCTTTTATCCCAATTAAATACTCCCATGGGATAAAACACTAATCATATTCTACACAGATTAAGTCGCGGTCGAGTCATATTTTAATAGGTACATCTCAATATACAAAATTTGAAAACAGAATAACCGTTTAAAAATAAATCCAGCAGCCGCCCACAGATATCGATTCTAAATCCAAAATTTAAGTTTGAAAATGGAAGCGTTAAACTCGCCCGCGGAATTCCAATGACGAATCGCAGAGGCTTTTTCTTGTTGCAAACTGCCAGCTACATTTGCTGTTGACAGAATATAGTTACCACAAAATTAGTCCTTATTTACTAGACGTTAAAGGTGATGATTATGAAAGTTTTAGTTTTCCAACTGTTCTATTTTGTCAGTAAGTTATCTCCCCACTGTCTCTCGTAAGGATTTATCGTCTTTAAAGGGGGGAAAGACTCGAAAAATAAGAAAGGGATGTTTTTCCTGGGGGACTACGGACGGGGTGTAAGAGATTCAATTAAAACGGGCGACGCCCGTACAATTAATTATCTTTTTCGAAATTGTTGTCGAGAAAAAACGTCTGGTTGAAAATGTTAACTGTATTTTGTTATGTGGAATTGTTATTTATCTATTCTTAGCTTTAATGTAATGATATTATTAAATTATTCATTTTATTTTCCAAGTCGTTTTGACAAAAAAAAATGTAAAAATCTTTTTAAAATTTCGAATAAACGTTTGGCTCTAAAATGTTTTCTTTTATTATTCCAAATTCAAAATTATAATTTTAAATTCTAATAAATAAACCTGTTTTAATTTTGTGCTTGTGTTCATTCTTAAATTACTCGACATCATGATTTTGAAAAACGCTCTCTTTAGTAAAAACATGATTGCAAACTGCCACTGCCCATTACGTTGTGTGTATGTTAATGATGTCATTGTAACTAGCAGATATTGTATAAACAATGTGATAAATTAAACCTACAAATTCGATTACACAATCATTATCACACACAAATAGATATTAACATTCTAATCTTTTACAACACAAATATATCTTTCGTAAAAATTCGCTTCAGGAATGTTTATACCCGGCGCCCTGACCTAAATACAGAGAGGCCTTTAAAATCAAAACATACACATCACACATTGACCCAGTAAAGTATGTAAAGGTTAAAGACCTCCCCACACATACCAAACCAAAATAATCCCTAACACAACGCCCTACAACACATTTTACAACGCCCCAACATCACATGTGAGCTCCAGTACTATTCACGTATCAATTAAAGTTTTGATTATTTCAAAGTTTAAGGAAACTTTAGTAACGGGCGTTCATTTCTAACTAATGAATGAAATGTATACATTATGATTTATAATACTAGTAGTAGGTACTATAACATAATTAAAAAAAAAAACATAAGTAGAAAACAAAGAGGTTGTAATACAACACTGACAGTTTACTCAAAAGCCAAAGTTTCAAACTCAAACAAAAAAGACCAAAGACAAAGGACACAAACAATGCTCGAATTTCAAAAAGCAATTTAAAATGTAATCGAACGCCGCTCGTCGCCGACGGATCTTATTCCCCCACCTTGAATCTATCTATGAAAGGCACGGCATACTTTTATTCTTAAAGGGGCCGACCGTCCACCCCATTTAAAAGAAGCCATCTTGGGATTGGGTACCGAGGGGTGCACCCCCCTCCAGAGAACGGGGCGGGGGACAGGGGGAACCACTTTTCTCTGCGAAGTGTTGTTTTAATTCTACCAAATATCTTTTCGTGAATACCTCAGTGGCACAAGTTCTGATATAATTTTCTTCGCGTAATATTTATATGTTTTAGGTGTAAACGCCTTGAGAATATTGTTCGTGTGAAACTCGTTCTAATAATAGGAGAGCGGAGGTAATTACGTTGTCGGTAATATGTTGATGAAGTTTTATTTTCAGTTTGTGTGTATAATCTATTGTTATTCTTTGATACTACCTATGTTTGAGACATACCTAATATTTTAAACTATACGGTTATTGATCGTACGATTTTGTTTTCAGTTTTTAATCACGAACGATTATAAACTAAGTAAATATCGGTAAAACAATGTGAAAACATGATTTTTAATGTCAGTATAAATAGACACGAAGACAAAACCTTTTTTTTCATTAAGTAAGTAAGTAAACAAAGACTCGAAAACTTCGACAAAAAATTTCATCGCACTCATGAAAAAAAAAAACCGCTAATGCCCACCATTTTATACAAGCGAATTCCAAATTCGAATTGGACGCGCTTTGAAATTCTACTCCATAGTTGGGCAAAGGAATTCCACTTTCGTCCACTAGCGTGGGTACGGTCCAGGTAAATTTTAATTTCTATGCAAATTCAAGCTTTCGTTCGGAGCTTAATCTATGAGCTTTACCGATGTGAAGGTATCAAATCGCGGCGGGAAAACTTAATGAAAATACTGTTTCCAAGATGGCGGACCGAAGAATTGGCTATTGTTTTGACGTTTTGTAATTATGTTTGGTTACTTGGCTTTTGGGATGTGTTTGGATTTTATTGGTTTTGTGTTTTTGGTTAAAATTTGTCGATATTATGCAATATGTGCTGTAAAAATACATTTACATGTGATTACTTATCAATGTGACACTAAAGTAAATTTCCAAAAAAAATAAAATTAAAAGCATGTTGCAAATTTGACTTTAGCTATTTATTAGAGTTACATTGCAAAGATTATCTAACTAACCCAGGAAATGCCTACCACTAAGGGGATTTGAGCTACACAACAGCTACAAAGAAATACTATTAGATACAAATGTAAAAAAAAAACCTCCAAAATAACCCAAAATAACCCAAACCAACCACACCAAAATCTCTATCCCCAAATATCCCTCAAAACCGCTACACACAAAACAAAAAGAAATAAACAAAAACAAAAACCCAAACGATCAAAAACAGAAATGATTATTACCTACGTACAAAAGTATGAACATCGAACATAACTTTTACTGAAACCACGTAAGCAGTGAAAACCCATAGCATTTGAGTTTACTTGAAAACGTACGGCTTATAGGAAGGTAGAGAATATCCTGAAAGTCGATTATAACTCCACAGAATAATGACTGAAAGAATCCAGCGTGGTTGCTTTAACCAGACGCTACTGTGTGTTGTCGATTTGGTTTAAACTCGTCAGTGGCTTTACTTGGTGAGTTCAGGGAGAGGTTTCGAGGAGATCGAGGTGATCTGAGATGATCTTGATATTTTTTTCTCGGGTTATGAATATAATAATGATATTGGCTTGTTGATCTAGTGTTGATAAGAGCCCATACCTATCAAGGGCGTTAACCATCATTCTCAGTTCGGAAATAGAGCTTTCAATATTTCGACTTACAAAATTCTGTGAGCCCATACCTAGCCAGGACGTTTACCATCATTCTCAGTTCGGAACTAGAACTTTGAATATTTCGACTTACAAAATTCTGTATGATGGCATTTATTTATTTATTTTTAACAGTCACAACGGAATAAAAATCCAATAACAGTAACTGACATATTTACAACAATAAAACACAAAGAAAAGAAAAGTAAAACTTTGTTAAAATACAAAGAGCATACAATGTGAAATTTATGCAAATAGGCTACAAGGCAGCACTTTTACACGTCGATATTTTTCAAGCGAACGATGAGGCTGATATTTCCTAACTGACTAGGTATACTCTGAGAAGAAATGCTGAAAAAAACACAGAGGTCCGTCTCTTTTATAATTTTGAATTACATTTTGTAGGTGAATGTACCTAAATATGTATTTTTTTTAACTATGATAGTGCTGTACCGTATATAATTCATTGAATAAAAATAATAATAGGTTTATTAAGGGTCGGCAAGACGCATGTAATGTACCATGTTTTGCAAGCGTTCATAGGCCACGGTAACCACTAACCATCTAGTAAACTGTGTTTTTTTGCTATCGTCGTGGTTAAAAAAAATATACATTTCAAATAGTTGTAAAAAAAATTATGTACAACTAAACCATTTGACTACCAATAGTCGTAAATCTAACTACACAAAACCAAAAAACTATTACAGTTTTTGTTCCAAACTCAAATTCAAAATCGAAAAACATTAGGTGCTCGTAACGCCCGAAAACGACCGAGCCAACCCGAAAAGCCGGCGAGATCACGTATACCGATAACATTAAGAAGTTTCTACATTAGCCGAACTTTTATTACACTTATCTTCGAAACGGAGGCAGGTACCATACCATCTTAGGCAAAAATCTTCTTACAGAAATCGCATTAAAATTTAAGTTTCAAAGACTGAGTCTAATTTTTTGAGTTCAATTCTATTGTAAGTCTGGGAATTTTATTATAAGAAGTTGGGTATGTTTTTTTTTTAATAACTAGAGAAACTACGTCAACTTAACATCGTGGGTTACTCACATCATAATATATTTAGAAAAGCTCTACTAGTTTCGAGCCACAGAGGGGCTCTTCCTCATGAGTAGCGTGTGCAGTCGTGGCGTATCGCGCAGCCTAATTTCAAACCTAGTAGGGCTTTCTTCAGTATATTCACGTGAGTAACGTACGATTTTTAGTTCATTTAGAAGTTTGGTGTTAGAAAATCAACGAATAGACTCATCCTTTATAACATGTAACTCATATTTAACTGTAGTTTGAGAAGTGAGTGTTATATTTTGAAACTCATTTGAGGATATGTAAATCAACAAAGGTATAATATAAGAAGTTGGTACTAAAATCTTTTTACTCGACTGTAATTGAAGGAGGGTATTGTTTTTTGTTTAAATAGTTGTCGATTCACATTAAAACTTTCCTGAAGCATACTAAATTAACTATTAAGTTTTTGACTTACTCATGTAACTGTTTGACGAGGAACTCGACTAGTTTCAAGCCGCGGGATGTTGTTTATGAATAGGAGCCTCTATGGCTTGAAACTAGTCGAGATTAAAAATTAATATCTTTCTCCAAAACTTTTTGGACTTAGTCGTCACTAAATCTTAACCAGATTCGACTGTAAGTATTTTACATCCAGTAAATGTCATCTGTCCTCTACGGCCAATTAAAATTATGTATATCAAAATCATAACCCTCCTTTTGCTTTGCCGTAGTCAGGTTAAAATTGTTGTAAATCACATACGATTTTTAATTCAAAAACTCGATAAACGTCAAGAGTAAAATGAAATAAATGAATGCCGTATAAAATTTCTAATTAGACGTCCCATTTTAATGATAACATCGAACTGCATATTCGAATTTGAATTATACATACATTCTAGTTAGAATATACAAATATAAGTAGACAAATTCATAATAATGTTAATAACATATCTAATTAATTAATTTTATTTTTAGTGTCTCGTTGGCCGAATAGTCGCAAGCGCGACGGCTGGGCAAGGGGTCTCGGGTTCGATTCCCGGGTCAGGTAAAATATGTATTACTGGGATTAAACAAAAAAAAATCTCAGTAGTAGCACAGAGTCTGGAATTGCGCCCGGTACACCCTCTATTACATGGGACTCACAACATAAAATAGTGAAAAGTGAGTGTTACATTGTACAGTGGCATGACATTATACAGTGGCAGTACCCCTTCGGGGATAAAAGGCGTGATGTTAAGTTATTTTATTTTTAAAACGAATATATTATTTTGGACATTGAAATAAGTCTAACTCAGACCACTTATAATAGTGTGATTTTTAATCTTCACATAATTAAGACTACTCTTAATTAGGTACAGAATCATAAATATTCAGCAATCAGAACAAATGACCCGGGCTAAGTGAGTACGGAGAATGAGTTTACGACAATGCCTATAAGAAAATGGGAGTTGTGTTATAAAATTTGCATTCGGCTAGCGGGTGGTGCAGGGAGGCGCTGTTCCATGGAGGTGGCTTTTGGAAATTAATATTTTTTTTCGTTTTATATGGAGATAGTAATGCAGAATGGTACTTATAAAATTGGGTACTTTCTTTATTCAAAAATAAATTATTTCGACTGTTCAATACAATAAAATATTTAAAAAATAATCACAATTTCATTACCTAAGTAATTGATTTTATGACCCATTTTATAATAGTCTCACTTCCTATTACATGGGACTCATAACATAGATAGTGAAAAGTGGGTGTTACATTGTACAGTGACATTAATTGCCGTAATGTGCTCGTGTTATGTTATGTTTAATAATAGTATTTTTCCAGCAAATTTTTAAGAAATACGTATGCTAGTTGACGCTGAAACACTGTGACGTCACAATACACAATCTCGTACAAAATTCATAGAAAACTGTCGTTTTTTACAGTTCGAAAAAAAGTATTGAATTTGAGTAGGTACCAATTGTGTTTTGAATCTAGTGTTCGATGATTGGATGGTTAGTGCAGTGGTTGGGTGAGTATTTGATTAACTGTTGTATCGCGAGTTTGGTTCCGTTCCTGTGCCAGAAAATTTTACTAATAGGTACGATAATACAATAACCATTTATGCGGCGCAAATTGGTAACAAAATTAGCTTTTTAAAAATTCTTAGGCGAACATTTTTAAAAAGACTTGCCATTGTCCATACTTTCTGCTTTACAGCATAGGTGATAGTGCTACGGCGTGTTATTGATACGATTAAAAATTAATTTAAAAAGTTTAAAATGTTTTAAAATGATTAAAATGTTTAAAATGTTTTAAAATGTTTAAAATGTGTTAAGTGTGGCCAAACGTCAGCCTCAATATCAAATCAAATCTAGTATAAAAAGATGTTAAGAAAAATGCTGATCTACTAGTTTTCCGTCTGCAGCTTCACCCTACCTTCATGGTTAAAGGAAATGTAACTTGAGTACATACATACATAACTTTACGGTTGTCTCCCATGTGGGTAGGCAGATACTATGGATCGCCAATTACTACGATTTCTACCTAATTTATTCTAAGTATGTAGATAATTATGTATATTACGTTTAGACTTTCAGCTCCTGACTATACAAAAATTCATAATTATCTTAAAATTACTCCATTGTGACATGAAACAAAAACAAAAAATGTACATAGGTATTTATAATATGAACATCTAAATCCACGAAAAAATGAATGTATGAAAAAACCACTATATTTGTTAATACAAGTGTAGTCTCTAAGTATTAGGAATAAGGTCTATAACAATTAAGCATAATACCATCGGTAATTAAATCTAGATAAATACATTAATATATATTCATTTTAAAATGTTTATCAAATTAATATTTTCTGTGGATCTCGGTTTACTGTATCGGACTGATATCTATAGTAAATATATACTTTATTTTATAATAAGTAATAGTATGTAGTAATAATCCATTCCATAGCATATAATTTTTTATATAGGTAATAGACAAAATATGTTCTTAAATAATTAATAATTTAATTCTTTATTTTACAGGTTTAACGTTGAATATTTCTGCGCCCATATAGAAAAACAGTGTAATTACTAAACACTATAAATCTAATTCTTTTTCGTCCCGCGTCAAAACAACTCGCCATAAGAAGAACTTTAGAATCGAATAAATAAGTAAAAAAATGTCCTTTATTTAAGTTTATAAAAATGTTCATGGATATACACATATGAAACACTACACGTAAATTTGTAGGCACTATTTGCATCGCACGTGCACCCGACGAGAAATACTTCTTCGAGAATCACATGGCGTGATGTTTTGATAATGTACTATGAGTTCGTATGCGCTCTCGAAGTTTGCTTTTTGCAATGGTTCACCAGTTGTTTTTTGTTTTAAATACTTTTTTTTTAAACTATTGTATTATTGAGACATAACCATTTTACTTCTAGTAAAACGAAATAGTTTTCATGGTGTATTTAAAACAAACTATTATACGTAGTACTCGTATGAATAACATACTGTTACGCTAATCGGGTACGGTGACGGACTCCATTTTATCTTTTACCTACTTAGAAATTTTCAAAAACTCCAATAATAAGCAAACCTGACCCGGGAATCGAAACCGAAACCTTTGACTTGTTTGTCGTGTCGTGTGACTTACGTCCATTTCGCCAATAACGAGTCGAAATGACATTCAAACACTCATTCCTAAAAACTAACAGCAAACAAACATTATGTAATTATAAAGTATTTACATAAACAATACCTAAAAAAATAATATCTAAATACAAAAAGCCGTCGCCTCTCTAGCAGCCACCCGGTGGGGGGAGATTGTCCGACCTCCCCCTACTTAGGGGGTAGACTCTAACAGGAAAAAGGAGGGTTGGAAAATTTCCATTTTCTTACGTATTTCGCCGTCTCTGCACCAGTTTTTGATTAACGGACGCTAGGGGCGAAATTTCATTATGTATTCATCCCCTTGAAGCTTATTTACTCCCCCCTTTCCCCCCATTTATTGTGTGGTTAATAATGTTATTATAAAACTTTTTGGTGGAACGGCTAAGTCTTGGTAGACAGGAATCTGTCCATGACTTTTTGGTGGTGCAATTTCAATGGAGGTTTTTGAGAGTTTATGGTAGAATAAATGGTAAAATGACTGTCGAATGAGGGTTTTGGTGAAGTGTTTTTTTTTTGGGGTAAGCCGGTAAACGAGTACACGGATCACCTGATGATAAGCATTCGGCGTCGTCCATGTACACCTGGAATACGAGAGGCGTTACAAGTGCGTTACTGGCCTTTTCAGAATTTGAGGTTTATTAGAGATTCAGGGATTGGGTAATTGGGCCTCCGGTAACCTCACTCACACGATGAAACACAACGCAAACGTTGTTACACGTGGGTTTTCTGTGAGGCCGTGGAATCACTACGGTCGAGCTGGCCTATTCGTGCCGAAGCATGGCTCTCCCATACTTTTTCGATTCTATTTCATTTACTAGCTTCTTATGTGACTTATGTAAATTAATTTAAGTACGTATTTTGTAGAGGAGTTCATTCCTGAGTTACAACTGTGTTAACTGACCGCTGTTTGGTCAAGCTATGGTTGCCGAGGTCAGTTTTTCGATGTAAGATTGACATATGCTATGTTATAAAGGACTGTTTGTTTCATGGATTTAAATATCTATGATGGGCTATTTATATAGAGGTATATTGATTTTTATTATTTACTAACTGTTGTCCACATAGAATGTGAATTTTATGAAATAGGGTTTTTTATTGTTGTCCTTGCTGCTGCTTTGAGACTGCCTCGTTGGCGAAGTAGTCGCAAGTACGACTGTCGGGCAAGGGTTTGATTCCCGGGTCGGGCGAAATATAACTAGGTTTTAAAAAAAATCTCAGTAGTAGCACGAAGTCTGGAATCATGCCCGATATGAACTCACTACATAAATACGGGGATAAGAGGCGTGATGTTATGTACCTATGTTTTTTTTTATTTAAATATGCCAAATTAAAAGTAGCTTATGTTACTCTTAAGTACGTCATCTACCTGCCAATAAAAGTCCTGTCATAATCGGTTCAGCCATTCCAGAAGAAGTCTGTCTATTTGTACTGGCTAATCCAATGAAAATATGTTAATACTTATATTAAAATATTTTCATTGGATACGATACTTATATCGTATGTGTATTCATACGCATGTAGTAAAAAGCAGTTATTTTAATATTACAAACAGACACTCAAATTTTGTACCAACCCGCATTGAGCAAGCGTGGTGATTAATGCTCAAACCTTCTCTGTGTGAGAAGAGGCTTTGTTCTGCTGTGAGCATTTATAGACTGTTCATGACTACAATTTTATTTATCTGTATAGATTAATTTATGTATTGTAACTTTCGTGAGACATATTGCATAAATTACTATGTTACTCATGTAATAACGTGAGTAACCCGAAAATATAGTAATTTAGATTAATTTATACTCAAAAACCACCAACAATAACACATTGTCTGGCCATGAGATCAAACACTGATATCAACGAGTGACTGCATTACTAGCGTCCACGATTCCTATCAACCAATTTCTGCGTAATAGTATTTACTGTTCGTCGTTTTTATTAATAGATTTGTTCAAAAGCGTAGCTAAATCATACAGTTAGGGTACCGTACTTACATTATTTTTTTGTAAACTTTGAAGAAGAAACTGTCTTCAATTCCCTCTTTGTTTGAAGTCGATTAGAATTAGATATTTAACTGTGGGAGAGCCATGCTTCGGCACGAATGGGCCGGCTCGACCGGAGTGATACCACGGCCTCACTGAAAACCGACGTGAAGCAATGCTTGCGTTGTGTTTCGTCGTGTGAGTGAGGTTACCGGAGGCCCAATTATCCTCCCCTTCCCCAATCTCCCCAATTCCTGAATCCCCAACGATCCTCAAACTCCTAATCCCCAAAAGGCCGGTAACGCACTTGTAACGCCTCTGGTGTTCCAGGTGTTCATGAGCGACGCCGATTGCTTACCATCAGGTGATCCGTCTCCTCGTTTACCGGCTTATGCCATAAAAAAAGAAATGTTTTATTGTCATACACATATAATATATTTTCTAGGCAAACAGACAGACAGATAGACGAAATTAATTGTTCAGGAATAAGTACGTACCTATTTAAAACGAGGCGTGTTCAATATTTTTTTTTTTTGCAATTAGCCTATACTAAAATTATCTTATTGGAAAACTTTTATCATATAAGAAATGGCTGTTTCATAATATTGCAATCATACATTAACTAGAAAAAATAAAATGATGAATAACTCGGAATTTTGAGTCCATTCTTGAAACAGAGACTCTGGCAAGGAATTTCACTCCTTAGCGGTACGCTCAAGGAAACTCGGAACGAATCCCTTTGTGACCATAGTACTGCCACCTGCACGCCCCAAATCACTATGACCGTGATAATGAAATCTATAAACATTCTTATTTGTATCGAAAAATCTACCAAAAATGAGAAATCAAAGAAAAAAAATTAATAATTAGCAAAATTGTTATTGTTCGTCAGTCTGTCGGTAAGTGCATATTGTGGTTTAGGTAGCAGTCCATCCAAAAAGACATGCCCTATATAAAGTACAAAAATTTATAGATATTATAAAATATCTTCTCAGACAATTGGCGACAAGCAAATGAGCCAAACAACAGTATTTGCTTTTGATTCTGATGTCCAAAAATTATCTTTTTAACTTTTAGGCACTCGGTAAAAAAATTTGCCGACTATTTTTTTTAATAAACCGTTTATTTGAAAAAGTAGGCCGGTAACAGTAAGCCAAAACGAAATACAAAAAAAAAATCCGACGAATGGACATAGCTGACATAAAAGTTCGGTATTGTTAGAACACTTCTGTCTACCTACATATTTCTAGAACAATAGGCGTGCATAAAAAATCTTGCTCGCCTTCACAGGAATCTATACTATAAATTAGCAAAAAACTTCACTTTCAATTTTTTTGTTGACTTTTGAACCTGCTTTTCTGGACTACCTAATTAAAATAAATAATTTTGACTTTGACTTTTAAAATACACAGTCCACTGATGGGCTTCCTCCTTTACATAAAAGGAGTTATCTATATTACCACGCTTGATCGACAGGTTGGAGGACCCAGTTTGAAAGGTCCAGGTTCTTCAGGTCAATACCTTTTTTTATGAATCACTCATCATCGAATGACTGCTCCCGCCTGGGTGAGGTGAGAGAGAGTGTCAGACTCTTACTAGCTAAAAACCACCGTGATCCTACTCCTGCACTTCGAGCCGGAGTCCCAGCAAACCGTTAAGTCCTCCCCGGGCCTGTCACTGTAAAATATATAGTCTCTGTCTTACGATACCCACGGGAGGAGTAGCGATGGTCACATAAATGTATGCTGCCACACAGCAAGAGTAAACAGAAAAAGTAATGAGAAATATAAACAAGTTGTTAATATAAACTTTATTGTGTTTCAGGTGAATTTACTCCGTGTGCATTGACAGTGTTGGTAGGCCTGTTTTCAGTTATTGATGAAAATTGTATCTGTTTTCAGCTTTCCATTTGATGTTTTTGTTTTCAGCTTTGTGGTTTTTAATCGAAATTGTGCTCTATTTTTAGATGACGTGATGAAGATGATAGAAAGATCTTTTTATTATTTCTAAAACAGATATGACCTAGAATATGTTGAAGAGAATATTATAAAAAATTGATGTTTTTTTATTGGTTAATCCATTTTTAAGTGTCAATATTATCATCACTTAAATACTGCATATACTACTTAAAAAAAACATACTAAAAGTTATAACACACTTGGCCGCTATTCGATACTAGATGGCGCTAACGCACTATTTAAACAGGTTGTTGAATAGGTACCGAATTCCATTTAATTGAAAAACCGAAATTACCTAGTATCTATTTAAAGCTTTTTACACTAGTTGTATTAAATTAGTTATTATTCACAGAAAACAATTTTATTAACATCAAAACAATAACTGTAAGGTTCATAAAAGAGCCAACAGATGTCGACACTGAGTGAAGCTGAATTTACTCCGATTTCCGCTAGATGTCAGGACAGACTCACTGCTAAATAAGAAACTGGAAACATCAAACCAAATATTGTGAACTTTAATAGTAAAATTAAAATTATTTAAAGAAAAATCAACTCACAGAATTAAAACAGTATTTTTTAAGAAAAAGAAAAACGATGTAGCAATTACAGAAAACAATGAAACAGTGCTCACGCAGAAATGGAAAACCAGCATATGAATTATTAATTTCATGGCGTATTAACTTTAACAATTTCACAATCATTGGTTTCAAATTGAATATTAAAAATCAGAAATTGTTCCGTGGCGAAGACGAAGCATCGTGATGAAGATCACAAGATAATTTTCAAACATAATGTGTAATATATTTTTAATTACGATAGTACTATTACACTGTTCGATTCCCGCTCAGCTGGACAGTACGTGTCTACAAAGTTTATCTATATTTTGGTCATTTAATAGTAACTAAGTTGGGTGATGACACCAATCATTGCATATTTTCTTGGAATGGAAGTTCTTGGACTCGGTGGGATCTTTGTATTATTATTATCATCTAAATTAGCATCATTCTCATCAAAAGTATTTAGTAAAGTTGGGATTTTAACATCCATTTTAGAACTTTGACCCATTTTAATATTCACTTGTATAATATTATTAACGTCATTGTTGTTAGTATAATCATTTAGATTGTTGTTTTAATCATCTTCTTCTAGGTTACAGATTATGTGGCTTCATCTAGTTTGGTATTTGTGTATTTATTATTTATATTTGATTTATTTACAGCTCCGTTATTAATTCAACTCAATAACAGTAAGATATAACACCATATATTTGAGGATTAATTTGTAATGTGATTTCACTAAGCCATTCATTTCATTTAGCAAAGGAATGATTATTACCCATTAAATTATCGGCATCAAATAAAAATTACGAAATCTTGACTAAATTGTTACTTCTGAATGTCTGGACAGTGCAAAAGGAACTTTTCTTCTATTCTAATTTCTCAATTTGCAAAGAAAAGTGATTAATCTATTATTTTGTTTCAAAAATTTCAGAGTACGATGTTCTATTGATACCAGTACAAAAATTACCGATCAAAACAAAAAATGTGAACTACTCGCCGATGCAGAGACAGCGATATTCAAAGAGATTCAAGAAAGATGATTCAGATAGAATCGATTTTGATTCTTATGAGGATAGAGGAACAGATGTAGCAAATAGAGATAGTTCCGAATATGGAAAAGACCGCGATGGAGAAAGGGTTGGAGAGTTCCGAGCTTACGATTTCGAATCCAATTACGGTGATGATAAAATTGTTGGAGGTTTTGAAGTTGAGATCAATTTGTATCCCTATCATGTTGGATATGGTTCAAACTGTGGTGGAGCAATTATTGATAAGAGATGGGTCTTAACTGCCGGGCATTGTGGGTGAGATGAGCATTAGTTTTTATTATCAATATCATCTGTTTTATAATATTTTAACTGGTTCAACAACTACGTAAGTCATCAACTCAGTCACTCATCGTCATCATCATCATCAACATGGTTAGTCCTTAGTAGCTTTGATAAAAATCAAAGATGGCAGGCAGTTGAAACATGTGGATGAAATTAACTTATGAACTATTCAATTGGTTTGCTAGCTATGCAAATTTTAAATCATCATAGATTGTAATTTTATTCCTACTTAACTTTACTCTAAAACTTTATTATTCTACAGTTATATCTTGATGTTTACTAAAAATAATATCATTAATCATTCCAAAGCAAGAAGTCATACATAAGGGCGGGTTCAAAATACATAAACCAAGGAAAGAAAATAAATGTAAAGAAAGGATATGTACATCCAATGTGGACAGCCAAAAAGAAGGAACATCCATTTGACTATGATTTCCAACTTCTGGAATTAAGTGAGCCATTGAAATTTGAGGAGAATATACAACCTATTAAGATAGCACATATTGAAGATATGGTTATAGGGAAAGTTATAACTGTAACTGGTTGGGGCAACACTGAGGAAAACGTAAGTAAAGATGAGAATATGAGAACCTTTCTTAAATAAACCATTGTATCTTTAATCTTACATCAAGTACTAGTACTACTAGTACAACTAATCTGAGAGAGTAGAAATTCGTGATTATTTAACCGACTACAAAAAAGATGGGGTTCAAGTCGATATAAAAGAATGATTTGGACATTAAACTATATTTACTATTTAAGTATCCCCAAAAGGCCGGCAACCACCTCTAGTGTTTCGGATATCCATGAGCGGCGGCAATTGCTTACCACCTGTTATCCGTCTGCGTACTTGCCGGCTTATCCCATAGAAAATCAATCAGTCGATGCTATGCTATACTTAAATTTCATATAAAAAAATAAAGTTTCAACCTAGTTTTTAATTCTTATTAGCTTAGCCATCACTTAGACAATGAAATTATACTTCTTCGATTTTTTAAGAAACTATTATTCCTCTACTAAGGCAGTACCTTGAACTATTTAAATTCTTTCATTATACATACTTACAACATTAATCGAATGAAACAAACCATAATTTATCCTCCACGTGAAGTAAGCAAAGAAATTCTGAAATATAATATTCAATTTAATACATATCAAGATTGATTCGATTTAGATATAGTATGTTAGGCATAAACCAAGCGGTAAATTAAAATCGCATTGGTTCCGCCCATCTACACGTTTCTATTAGCTGGTCAAACGATACAAATTGGAAACAATCTTTTATAAACTAGTTGGCCGCAGTTATAGCGCAAACTTCGTAAACCTTAGCGGTGCGCCGCATGTACTGCTTCTCCTATATACTTGTTCGTGTAATTATTACGTATTAAATATTATAGTTACGAATATTCGAAATAATGTAAATTGGAAAGTGATGTCGGGCCGAAGATGGTGCCCTGAGGAACACCTTAACTTGAATGTAATTCTGTATTTCTTTTCTAATTATGTGTGTTTTGTCATGTCATTTTATTATCATCATAATAAGGAATGCTATCTTTATTTCCAGGGTCCATACTCAAACGTACTTCGAGCAGTCAGGGTGCCGATAATATCAAAAGAGCGCTGTCAAAATGTGCCGTTCCCATATTTCAGAGGAAGTTTAACTGCTAGAATGTTCTGTGCGGGATACGCGGAAGGAAAGAAAGATGCTTGCCAGGTAAACCCAAAAATTGTATTGTTTTATTCCAATAAGATTTTATGGTGTCATTTGTAGGTACCACTAAATATGTGATCTATTAAAGAAGCTCAACACGGTATGGTACATTAATAATAAATGGTCGAAAAAGTAATCATCAAAATAATTGCTAAAATCTTGACCGTCTCGATTAACCATTAACAAACCGGGCAGAAAATAAGAATTTGTTAATGAATAGTAAATTTAAAATAAAAAATTCCTTTCCAGGGTGACTCAGGAGGCCCAGCAGTAGCATACGACCGACTTCTGGGAATGGTTTCTTTCGGTTATGGGTGTGCCACTCCCGGATCTTATGGAGTATACAGCAAGGTTGCTAAAGTCAGAACATGGATCGAACAGACAACAGGAATCACATTCGATTAAAGATTGATTTTGTTACCGAAAATAAATTATTCAGGAACATCATGAATTTTGTTACTTCATCTATTTCTAATCAAAAATGATGTCAATCTGTTAGTGAAGCTAAATTTTCAAATGTACATTCTAAAAATTATACAAAAGCAGGGAAACATTCTACATATTTTGTTCGTTAAGAAAATAAATTTCACTTTAATGTGTTTTGTTATTTTTCTTACCCCTTACTTTTACTCATTTAATTTGACAAAGGACCGATTTCTCAATCATTAGGTAATTCTTAACTATAGAATAAAACTGTCATTTGATAGTTTTTAGTAAGGAACATTATTCCTTAGTTAAAATTTATCTAGCATTGGAAAATCGGCCCTTAATTTAGTTAAATAATTGGCTTACAGCAGTTGAAACGGTCTTGGGAAGTTGTGTCCAGAAAAAAGAGGAGGTATTAAGGACTCGGACGAGCCTTTTTTAGTAAAGATCGTCTTTCTGATGATGCTAAGGAATTAAAATACTGATTCAAATACAATAAAGACGCTGACCATAGTATATTTGATCTAACCTAGATTTGCAAACAACATACTGATGTTCTTTAACATAAGAAAATAACAATAAACATGCTCTTTATTATAAAAGTGGTAGTCAAAATAATCATCATATTATTTTGAGTTCCCTATTAGCTACCAATAAATATCATGACAGATGTTTGTATGCTAATCAAGGAGATGTCATCGTGTCTTAGCACGAAACGTCTTGAAATGCCTTTATGGTTTACCACAGAGGAATCTTTAACTTCATATTGAATATTATAAGTATCCATCCACAAATCACCTCGCCTAACGAGGCATGTTGATTATTTACCTTTATCAGCTTTATTTATAAATTTTAATTCATTGGTATTATCATAAAATAGTCTACCAAAAAAATCTCTCTTCGTCGTTATAAAGTCTTATAAAGATGTCAGTAAGACACCAACATTTACTTAAATTATTTAGGTACGTACATTACTTTTTTATTGGGATTAATTCGTCACGAAATTTCCAAAACCGTTGCAACTCCTCTAAGCCAGGTTCTACAGTAGATTAATTCCATAAAAACCTCAAAACAAGTCTCAAACAGTCTTCCATTCTGAAACAATCTTCCAGGGACATGGACTAACCCTTTTGGATGTCGTGGAGAACCTAACGGGTTACCGGGGCTCCGGCTCGACGTGCAGGAGAAGGAACGGGGTGCTTTTTAGTCAGTAAGAGTCTGACACTCTCTCCCGTCTCACCCAGGCGGGAGAAGTCATTCGATGGTTTCCCCCCCTTAAAAAACCCTTTTGGATTCGACAATAAAAAAATCCGAAGATATTATCGATAGAGGAGAATAGAACAAATAATTTCCACTTTCCTCTGTGATGAAGTGATGATTAACACTTGTGGGTACAAGAGTAATTTAGAATTAGGATTGCCAGGACAAATAAAACCATTTCACTCTTACTCTTTGTCACTTGCTACTCCTATTACTGAATCAACAAGCACATAAAGTCTAAATAAATTTTGATGATTCAGTAACAAATTATGTAACGCTTTTGAGGCAATTAACTAATGGTGGTTGGCCAATGGTCCTTATTAGGATTTTTACAGCATCACACCTTGTATTCTCCAAAGAACTTTAGACATGAAATGTGCTATCCGTTTAACCGACATGACGTTTAGGTTCCTTAGGTTGAGGCGGCAAGAAGTTGGCAAGCCCTCAAGCAGTGGCGTGAGAGTCTACAACAGCTTTGTCGAAGCCATTCTGCTGCACTTCGAAGCGTAGCTAAAGAGAGAGGAGCGTGTCTTCTTTCAGGCACACTCAGGTGCTGACCGGACATTGTAACTTCGATAAGTACTTGAATTGGACTCTGGCCAAGAAATTTTCCACCAAAGTGGTGGTGACCTGGATTCTGCATAGTACACACGGTCAAAGAGTGCCTAGCGATGGTATCTGAGCGGCGGATCCTGGTTACTAGGATTAGGTGTAACCACAGCCAGCATAGCTTTAACTACTGCTGGCAAAGTAAAGAGGAAATTGAATGGAAGTGCCCGTCTTTTGTGAGACTGTTATAGAACATAAAAGAAGGTTGCAGAGCGGGAACGCAGAAGAGCCGATTCTGATCATAGAAGCCGTCGTGGTCGCAATAGCCTCGATACTATCACGCTGTTATCCTGCCTGTATGACTTGCAGGCGGACCTTTGTGGCCATTAGTGCATAGAATAGGAACCAGTGACCTCAAAGAAGATGGTGGTCACATGCCTAAGGCTTTTAAAAATCATCGAATCACTTCCCCCGCCCAGGTGAGGCGAGAAAGAATGTCAGACTCTTACTGAGTAAAAACTATCGCGTTCTTTTTCTCCTGCTTCCAGTCGGAACTCTAGTAACATTTTACGTTCTCCGCAGCTCCGTATCTGCCAATGACTAGATTTTACCAGAAAAGGAAATGGTATTATAAAATGGTGTTTAATCATTAATTAATCATCATTAAACATGTGTATGTAACACAAACAAATGGACCTAGTCCAACCTATTCAATAGATATTAAACCTTCTTACTTTTGTATTAAAGTTGGAAATTGTAGAAAGAATTTTGGTGGTATAGTATACTTTAATGTGCTGTACCAATACCGATTAAATACCAAAAATTTTATGATATCACACGTGTTTTGTGTTACGAAGAGCATTTTAATTTCTCGCTTAAATCTCAATTAATAGTTTCGAATTGACTTGTGATTAGACAAATTAGTTATCGTGCACTAATACTAATGCATTTCGAATTTATATTGTTTTTAACCAACCTTGTTATTGTTTGTTGGTAAGTTATGTGTTTTGGTAGCTATGACGTCAAAAATCGATTTTGAAATTGACACGGATTAATCTTTATCTGTTTTGAATTAGGGTTCATAATTGTAGATTATTGTTTTGATAATGGTTCTGTAGGATTTTTTCTACTTGTTGAATACTGGTTTTGAGTTTATCTTATGGTCGGAAAAATTGTACAGCTTTGTATAGCAAGACCTATTAATTATTCAGGTCATTATAATAAAATAGGGCTTAGGTATACAAAAACTGAAGAAGGATAAACTGAAGAACGATATTTTTTTTTTGATTCAGTATAATGGGTGGCTATGAGATTAAAATAAGTAATGCTCCTTACCAAGTGAACTATGGTGATGTTTGTGGAGGAGCTTTAATTCATAAAAAATGGGCGGTCACCTCTGCACATTGTGGGTAAGTTCAATCATAATTATTTTTCTCAGTGGAATGATAGCCAGTGTGATGTTACGTTATGTTGATATCCTGTGTCCCCTAGATGGGGCAGAGGGCGTCCACTGAAGTTCTCTATCGCGATCTGTCTTGAGCTTCACGCTTCACCTCACTCCACGTCATACCGATGCTCGTCGCTTCTGCCAGTACGGTGCGACGCCAGGTTTGCCGAGGACGGCCACGCTTTCTTTTCCTTTGGGGATTCCAATCCAAGGCTTGCTTGGGTATGTGGTCAGGATCCCTTCGGAGCGTGTGCCCTATCCATCCCCACTTGCGGCGCTTGATCTGGCAGTCGATTGGGCTTTCGTGAAGTGTAATAAGCTTAAGAATATTTTGATTCTCGGAGTATCCTCTCTATTAATATTTTGTGTCGAGGGTTTGAGATTATGGCAGGTGAATGGTAAAAGGCTCACCTTCACTGTGGAACTCACAACTTATCTAATAAGAAGTGTCTTATGCAGAATATTTTCTATCAAATAGAACATTGCCCCACACTAAAACTTCCTCCTGTGTCATGGGTGTTCAAGTTCTCATACATACACATAACACACAGACCCGAAACAAGAATATGCGGATCACACAGAGTTCTTTTGTTTCGGGGCAGCTGATTGTCCAACCAAGCGAATGATAATAGGTTTTTTTATGGGATAAGCCGGTATATGAGCTGCAATCGGCGCCGCTCATAGACATCCAAAACACCGGGCTGAAGCAACTAGCCTTTTAGTGATTAGGAATTTGAGGATTGTTCGATTTAGAGATGGGGAGATTTTTTTTTATAGCATAAGCCGGTAATCGATCAGACGGATCACCTGATGGTGAGCAATCGACGCCACCCAAGGACACTCAAAACACTAAGACGTTACAAGTGCGTTACCGGCCTTTTGGGAATTAAGAATTTGAGGATTGTGGAGTATTCGGGGATTCGGGAGACGGGAACTAGGGAGGGGGTAATTAGGCCTCCGGTAACCTCACTCACACGACGAAACACAATGCAATCGTTGTTTCACGTCGGTTTTCTGTGAGGCCGTGGTATCACTCCGGTCGAGCCGGCCCATTCTTGCCGAACTTTATTTTTTATGGAGATTGTGGAGAATACTTATTGATTGCTTGTGATACCTTATTTCAGCATAGACCACTACTACATCAGGGTCAGAAGCAGCCACCGTCTAAAGGGTGCAAAGATCATCATCAGCAAGCATTTAATACATCCTGAGTATCAGCTTCGACATCAATTTGACTATGACATACAGCTGCTGGTGCTCCTTCGACCTCTTCATTATACTACACTGGTGTCGCCTATAAAAATAAGCAACCATTTTGGAAAATTCCTCACTGTGGCTGGCTGGGGGTTTCAAACGGAGAAGGTCTGTCTTTTTTGGTTTATTATAGATAGGGTTAAATGAGTTGAGAGATCACCTGATGGTAAGTTATAAGCGTCAAACAATTATGTTACTAGTACTTGGACGGCCGTTTTATACAATATACTAATAAGAGAAGACTTTTTTTATATTTGATGGGCCGACGTTTGACCACTATCTCGCCTGGTGGTAAGCGATGATGCGGTTTACGAAGGAGCACGTCATCCCGTAAGCAAACTATTAACTATTAACGACCCCCAGGTAATACCCTTCAGGACTGCCCCATTTACCGTCTGGTCGCAAGTGCGACTGCCAGAGAAGGGGTCTCGGGTTCGATTTCTGGGGTGAGCAAAATATTACTGGTTTTTTTTAAATAATACTCAGTCTGTAGTAGCACGGAGTCTGGAATTGTGCTCGGTATATGGCAATAGGCTCACCCCCTATTACATGGGACTCATAACATAAATAGTGAAAAGTGGGTGTTACATTCTACATTGACGGAGATAAAAGACGTGATGATAAAATAAAAATAAGAAACTAGATAGGCAAAGCATAGAAATTATTTTGAATCCTCTTACGTGGAGGCAACTCAGCCCAGTAGAGGATTGTTGGGGCTGATGTTGACAAAAATAATCATTCGACTATTGACTACCAAGTTACGTTCGGTAAAAGTATAATATCAATACTATTGTATTGAGTTGGTTTTCAAATGCCAATGAATGTTGGTACGGTTGGCGCAGTCACTAGGCGACCTGATAAGTGACATGTTGCTGCTTCGTGCTAGGTGTGATCCACACATTGATGTTCTGGATCAGAATCTGTGATGAAAACTACAAGAAATCCTTGAGAGAATCTATGATGAAGACTACAAAAAATTCTAAAATGGTAAAAACAATTACTAACGAAATCGTCCACATCCTTCCAGGGTGAGTACATCGAAAAACTGCAGCAAGTACAGATCAAGATGTTCCCTATGAAGGAGTGCCAGGAGGTGAACAATAAGTGGTACAACCATACCCTGACTCCGAGGATGTTCTGCGCTGGTGGATGGGGCTATGATGCTTGTCAGGTAAGTTGCCCTGGTTATCCTAAGAAGGATTTAGGTTAGTGTTTCTTACTAACTAACCTCTGACTGTGGTCGAGAAAGGAATAAATCTTTACATAACATAACATCACGCCTTTTATCCCCGAAGGGGTAGGCAGAGGTGCACACAGAAGTAACACCCACTTTTCACTATTTATGTTATGAGTCCCAGGTAATAGGGGGTGAGCCTATTGCCATATACCGGGCACATTTCCAAACTCCGTGCTACTACTGAGACTTTTTAAAACCCAGTAATACTTTGCCCGACCCGGGAATCGAACCCGAGACCCCATGCCCGGCAGTCGCACTTGCGACCACTCGGCCAACGAGGCAGGACTAAATCTTTACTTTATGTTATGAGTCCCATAATTTAATTAATTATGTAATAGGGAGTGAGCCTATTGCCATATGCCGAGCACAATGCCATACTCCGTGCTACCACTGAGATTTTTTTTAAAACCCAGTAGTACTTTGCATGGCTATGCCGATACCCGGCAGTCGCACTTGCGACCACTCGTCCAACGAGGCAGACTTTCTTTTTTACATCGGGTAAAACGGGTTTACATTGTACTTCATGTGTATACCATTGTTTATCTCTTTGGAAATTAAAAGACAGGGTTTATTATAACGAATATGCTATACTTCTCATTCCAGGGTGACAGTGGTGGCGCAGCAGTCTCTAACGGCAGACTGATTGGTCTCTCATCTTTCGGTTTCGGCTGCGGAAGGAGCATGCCTGGCGTCTACACGAACATATCTGATAGGGGTATCAGAGAATGGATATATGAATATACTGGTGTATAGAAAAAATTGGTTTTATTTCGATAAAAGTGCTTATTAAGAATTGTGCGATATTCGTATCTCAGACTGGGATTTGCAATGTCAATGAGATCACCTTTAAAATATTCTTATAATATCATAATAATACTCAAAACATAAATAGTGAAAAGTGGGTGTTACATTGTACAGTGGCATTAAGTGCCGTAATGTGCATCTCTGCTAACTCCTTCGAGGATAAAAGGCGTGATGTTGTGTTATGTAATAATAATGCAATAGGAACTAGAATTAAACTGAACCTGATTAGAATTCGTTGTTGATCCCAAAAACTGTGTAAGAAAAGACCTGCTGAAAGATATGATTCTTCAACTTCAGTTACTTTAGCAAAGAGACGTTAGTATTAATTTCGCTAAACTCCCTAAACATTATTGAAATGAACAGCTCAATTACCTAAAATCATCAAAATCATCACCCCGTTTAGCCTTTAAACCCCTACAGAGGTAATGATTCGGGGTGTGATGTCAATGACCTCTCATGGACGTGTCTCGCTCGGACATCAAACGAGAGTCAATCGAGCTCAATTCGATACGTGTCGCCATTGTTTCTGTAGATCGCTTTCATAAATAGGGTAGGCAGGATTAGCAAGTTTATGAAACTGATGGCAAACATTAAAAAAGTAATAGAACATAATTTTTAACCTCGAAGATGTAAAGAGGTATAAAATATCCAATTTTTCCCATCAAAGTCTGAAGATCGTTGTATTGAAGATTGTTGTCTGAAGGCCATCAGTGCCGCTCATAGACACTCGCATCACCAAAGGAACTAAAAGTACGTTGCCGGCTTTTTAAGAAGGAATGTATATAATTAAAAATGATTTTCCGTTCGTTAGTCTAGCTAAAACTCGAGAATGCCTGAACCTTTTCAGGTAATCTTATGATGGTCTTAGAATGTTCGTGAAAGTCCAGGAGAGGTTTAAAATGTGAGAAATTTTTTTTAGGCGGGACGACGTTTGCCTGGTCAGCTACGCTTATATAATTTCGATGTTTCAGTATTATTCTAGTATTGTGCTGAAAACTTGAAATTAGGCTCACCCTCTACAACTTAGGATTCAAAGTGGATAAATCTAGACTCAATGGTGTTACAGAGAATTTTGTAGACCACCAAATTCTCACCAATAATAAACTCTAAGATTCTAAATCTGGACTAATAATAAAGAAAGTAAGGTTAAATATATACAACTTAAAAATAAATTAATGTTATATGTAAGAAAACACAGAAAATGAAAATGAACCTAATGACTTGGTACGCGACAATGGCAAGAGACCTGACGGTATATCATTATTTCCTTGGAAGATGGGTAGGCTTTTCGTATGGGACACCACTTGCGTTGATACTCTTGCGCCATCCCATCTTCCAAGCTCAGCTTGTCGAGCCGGTGCTGCCACTGCAGATAACCTCAAGCGGCGAAAGTGTAATAGCCTTATTGGCAATTATGCTTTCGAACCGTTTGGTTAACACCAGGCACAATAAATACAATGCAAACAAAAACAGTTTAGGGCCCTGGGGTCTAAGCGCATATCTTTTTCATGAAGATATTGTAAAGAGGATGCTTGACACTTCAAGTGATCGAAAGGCTTACTACTACCTTGGTCAAAGGTTAAGCATTGCTATCCAACGTAGCAATGCTGCCAGTCTTTTGGACACCCTTCCTCACGACAGCGATGAGTATATTTTTTTCGGCGATTACGTCGTTAGAGATTCAAATTGGTAAGTACCATTGATAGAATCATGGAACTAGTACCATCACCAGCTTATAATACTTCATTACCAAATTACGGACCTCCTCTACATAGAAGAATTTGCTGGGCTTCTGGGCAATCTACACGTTGCTGGGCTTAAATCGCAATTTTATCATCATCATCATCAACAGCCTATAAGTGCCCACTTGTGAACAAAGCCTTTTCTCACAAGACGTTTGAGCATTGACCAATTGAGGCCCAATTAACCCCCTCCTCTTCTCCAATCTCCTCAATCCCTGAATCCCCAACGATCCTCAAACTCCTAATCCCAAAAGGCCGGTAACGCACTTGTAACGCCTCTGGTGTTCCAGGTGTCCATGGTTTGATTAGCATCAGGCGATTATTTGTGAAGCATTTACCGGCCTATGCAATAATAAAAAAAAATTGACTGGGCGGTTGGTGCGGGGGCTGGGTAAATGGCTGCCGTGCAACGTGTCAGCGGTGCGATTCTCGCACGGAACAACTCTTTGGGATCCACAAATTGTTGTTCCAGGTCTGGGTATCATGTGTTATGTGTTTATAAACGCACACAAGACACAGGAAAAAATCCTAGTGCAAGTCAACGTTATTGAGAATATAATAATTTTATCGCCATGCTTTCTCAATGCGGGTTAGCGATTTCAAACTTATAACTAGAAATTATAAGCTGACGTTTCCTCACGACGTTTTCCTCAACCGTTTGTCAGTAAAGTCTACATGATCTTAGAAAGTACATATAATTCGGAAAAAGTCACATTGGTACCAGCTTCGACATTAATAAACCTCCTTAAACCTTAAACCTCCGGACCACTACGACAATTCAATCGTATTTTAAGAAGTTCAGATATCACAGTCTATTCCATTGTACAGTTCTTTAGTCAATTCGTAGACTTATTCAACTCTGCTGTCATAATATGGCATCAACATGGACGATGCCTTTAGCCAAACGCCACTTTAACGCTAGTCTACAGAGAGAGTAGAAAACTAAATGTATGGGTATGACACTGACAAGGTGTAAAAATTTACGTCAATTCCATATAAATAAATTATTATGTTTTCGGTTTACTCACGTAGTAATTCGCCGAGGAACTCGACTAGTTTCAAGCCATGCTTGAGGCTCATAATCATGAGCAGCATATCGCGACCCGCGACGCGGCGACTGTCTGAGTAAGACTGAGTAAGCCGAAAACATAATAATTTATTTAGTATGTCTCACGAAACTTACAATACAATTCCATATAATTTAGTTTTCAATTCTACATTTTATTATGGAATAGGAGACAAACGAGCAGACAGATCACCTGATGGTAAGCGATCAGCGCCGCCCATGGACACCCGCAACACCAAAGGAATCGCAGGTGCGTTGCCGGCCCTTTAAAAAGGAATACGCTCTTTTCTTGAAGGTTTGAAGGTTGTATACATGTAGACAAGCGCTAAATGTTATTTGGCTACAGCTGCTGGACTGGACACAATGAACAAAACACATCGACATGACACCACTAATAACTGGAATCACATCAAACCTTACTATTGTTTTCATAGCAGCTTTAAATCGCTTTCAAGCGGTTTAAGCTTCACTTTGAGTGATGCGAATATTGCTATCAGCTAGCTGGTACATATTTGATACCGTATACGTGTGTCGTTGAAGGGTTAACTTGCACTATGCTTGTGAACGCCTGTAGCGTTTTAGGGTTGATTTTGGTGTTTGTGCTTCGGTGTTCCTAGGTAGGTATAATGTTTGATGACGGTATTTTAGGGTTGTATCTACATAGATACGTCTGGACTTTAAAAGAGACTGACCCCGAGGCAATGGGATTCAACCGTATATGATTAGACTCAAGTTTTAGCTTAAAACTAAAATTTGCAATGGCTTAAAGATGAGATCATCATATATTTAACAAGCACGGGTCCGGCACGGCTCTTGTACGTCTCCGACACGGCTCCGGTACGACTCCGGCGTTTTTTGCTTTGAAAATAATGTAAAAAGGTTGTAACGCGCTTACAGCTTGTTTATATTGACGTTATGAAATAATATGTCATACGACATACGATTTAAAGTTCATATTTAAATGACAAGTTAATTGGTAGGTTGGAGCTGTGTTTGGGGTGCAATGACCTTTAAAGTACTAACTGCAAAGTCTTCAACAAAACTATTTGTATTGACTATTTAATAGTTTTTTTTAAGATGTTGAATATATACATATTGTATGACCTAACTTTGAAAGCTTAAGTTTTAATCGCTGCTACTTGCTAGTAAATCTACGGATGCATGCACCGTTTGAGGTTCGAATCCAATTAAAGGCGTTGCATTGCAGCTAATATCATTGTGAGCTATTGTTATATGTTTCAATAATGATGCAGTTGAATTTGTTTAATATTAAATAACGATGTTTAAATCACTTTAATAACATTTTGAATAGTTATTATAATCTCAATTAGAGGTTTATAAATTCATCTTTTAAAGCAATATAAAGCGAGTTTTTTTGTTTGTTTGTTTGAACGCGCTAATCTCCGTAACTACAAGTCTGCTTTGAATAATTATTTTTGTGTTGGATAGCGCATTTATTGAGGATGGCTATAGGCTATAAAACATCACGCTACGACCAATAGGAGCTGAGCAGAGCGTGTGAAACTGCGCGGAAGTAGCAAGTACTTAATACTTAATATAAATAAACGTATTTGAAACTTTAAAACATCACGCTACGACCAATAGGAGCTGAGCAGAGCGTGTGAAACTGCGCGGAAGTAGCAAGTACTTAATACTTAATATAAATAAACATATTTGAAACTTAATACGTTTATTTAGCATAGAAATATGAAAGAGGAAACATTTTTGCGCTCCCTCAATTTTCCTTTAACTCTTGATCCCTCAAAAAAATATCATCGGCGGCTGTCATCAATCGACTTACCAGGAATTAAGAGCTAAATGAAACAACAGCCAAACGGACTGATAACGCATTCATTCCGGAATTGACGGAAAAATATTACAATTTTAATACCCCGGTAAAAGCAAATGGCAGACGGACAACTTAAAACTGCATGATAACATTTCCCCGTAAAATACCCGACGAGTGCGGACGAGAGGAAAAAATTTGTCGAAAATCATTTTCCATTTTTCGACAACCACCCCCCTTTTCGAAACCCCCCTCTCTATATACTGCGACACGCGTGTGCTCGCGATAATGTAATTAACTGTTCAATTTTGTATAAATAGGTGTTTGTGTGCGTTTTTAGTGCACGTGTGTGTATGTGCAGTCACGCTTATTCACACTAGTGTGAGTTTATTTTATCCAACACGGTTTGCTGTATATTGACGCGGGGAGAAGGGGTATTGCCACCCCCTGGCCCCCCCGTGGGGTGATGACGATGACTGCGAGTCTGCGCAGTTGCCAGAAAGGGACGGGTATATAAAAATGTATGCCTATAGTGCAGTCATGATTAATACTAGTGATTTAACCAGGATCCGCCTGTTATTATGGCCTGTTGATGTATGAACGAATTCTGTAGTATTACTGATGATTATAGCGAATGATTGCCTTCAATTGCGATGTAAAAATGATAATGAATGAGCGGAAATTACTATGAAGGGTATTGTTGATGATTAAAAACCTTTTTGGATTGATGGGAGGGTTTTTTGTACCTGGATTTTTCAGTTTGAAAGGCTTCAGTTTTGTGCTGTGTCTGAATTTGAGTCTAGCGTTTGGTAATGACTAGACTGCCAGCATAGCTGACGCAATGTACTGTAGATTTCTGCTTCTACGCCTTTGGCGATTAATTGCTCAGGTGTAATGTTTTGTTACCATATTAAATCCGTGTTAGATCATCTAACAGTGATGGTGGTGTTTCACCATTATTGTCTCAGTTTTTGAAGACAAAAAGCACATACCTACAGCATGAAGACTTTATCCACATAGCCACAAGATGCAAAAGTAATGAAAACCAATTTCTTTGATTCAGTTTAGGTCAGAATCAATACATCATTTTTAATGTGAAAGTTAAAGGAAGTTGAAGTGTTTATTGGAATGTTTGTTCGTCAATTAAACTGAAACTACTGAACGGATTTTGATGAAATGTAATATTCAGGCAGGTTTAATGATAGGATACTTTTTATCGGAAAAGGTTTGAGCATTAATCTCTTGCTCAAACTCATAATTACAAATTATAAGCCCAGGTTTCCTCACGTTGTTTTCCTTCACCGTTTGTCAGTGGTGTTTGAATAATCTTATAAAGTACATATAACGCGGAAAAACTCACATTGGTACTTGCCGTTGGTACGTTTCGATCCCGCACCCTCATGCATGAGGGCGTCTTAAACCTCCGAGCCACCGTGACTATTTCTATTTATTCAAACATGGTATTGGTCAAAATCACACACCATTAACACTTGTAACACACACACAGCCAATCTAATATAATTATAAGCCCATATCTATTAGCTATAACAACCAGTTCAACCTCACCTCGTGTTAAAACTAGCGCAATGATACGCCATAACCTACCCCAACACTAATTTGAACCCGAGGCGTTTCGATGGCGTAAATGATGTTATAAACGATTCAATGATTTTTGATGTATAGGTACTTTATGTCATTTGGTAGATTTTATGTAGCTGATGATGTGGCATTTCAATTGTAAGGAGAGTTGATGGTGATTTAAATATTTTAAAACTGTCACTGAATTATTTAGAACATTGACCTGTCCATTAACATTAAGTAAAAGTGTTTTGAATCCTTTTACATATTCAAAGATAGTCTTAATATTTGTGTTTGTCTGTCCAGTTATTTTAAAAATGGGCTATATAGAATTACATAAACATACATAACATCACGCCTTTTTATCCCCGAAGTGAGGCAGAAGTGCACATTATACCACTGTACAATGTAACACCCACTTTTCACTATTTATGTTGTGAGTCCCATGTAATAGGGGGTGAGCCTATTGCCATATACCGGGCACATTTCCAGACTCCGTGCTACTACTGAGATTTTTTTTTAAAGAAATACTTTTGTCCGACCCGAGAATCGTACGAGACCCCTTGCCCGACAGTCGCACTTGCGATCACTCGGCCAACGAGGCAGTATATAATTATAAATTAATAAAAATAACCCATTATAAAATAGTAATTCAATAAAACACAAAGTTATGACCATAATCAATGTAGAATTAGAAATTAACTTAACATAACCACATAGTTTCTTATAGAGAAACAATAATATATAATCGTGTTTTACTCGGAATGTGAACCCAGACCCTTTGACCAACAGCATTCGCTAATAGCACAATAGATAAGCTTAACATCCTGGTAGGATCAGATTGCCAATTTATTGGTAGTAGGTTCGAATCCCAGGTGATAATTTCCTATGTTTTTAGAGATGCGTTTGTGTTATTTTGAATTTATTTTTAGGTTCAGTGATTACTAAATAACTATTGAAGTGACACAGGTTTGAATCAATGTAGTATTGTTAACACAAACATAACATAGGTAGATATTATATTTATGTTTGGGAGAGCTTCGGCACAAAAGTACCAAACTATGGTTTAATTGAAATAAATGCTTTGACTTTGACTTTGACAAATGGGTCGGCTCGACCGGAGTGATATCACGTCCTCACAGAAAACCGACGTGAAATAACGCATGCATTGTGTTTCGCCGTAGTAATGATTTCCAATCCTCGAATCCTCAGCAATCTTCTTTCTAATCCCCAAAAGGCCGGTAACACACTTGTAGCCCCTCTGGTGTTTCATGGCACCGATTTTATACCATCAGGTGATCTGTCTGCTCGTATACCGGCTTATACCATAAAAGATGTCTTATCTAAAACAATGTTCTTCTAATCTGAACCAAAAATTGTCAGCATATATATCTATAGAGGTATGTGTAAAAATGAAACCCGTTTCCCGTTGTCAAGCCATAACTTGAGAACGCCTCTCTAGATCGATTTGGCTGTTTTTTTTTGTTGTGTTTATAATTGTCAGGGAAAGGTTCTTGTGACAGAAAAAAGGTCTTTAAATGAAGGAATTATTTTATTCATAAATAATTTTTTTTTATGTACGGAACCTTGAATATAAAGCTAAGTTATTTTATAAGTAAGTAACAATAGTTATTTAAGTGGGTAAAGCGGAAGTTCGTTTGAGTGTCATCATGTCATACAAATTAACACAATAACAGTACACAGTACATAATATCACGCCTTTTATCCCCGAAGGGGTAGGCAGAGATGCTCATTACGGCACTTAGTGACACTGTACTATGTAACATCCACTTTTCCCTATTAATGTTATGAGTTCCATGTAATAGGAGGTGAGTCTATTGCCATATAGGTACCGGGCACAATTCCAGACTCCGTGCTACAACTGAGATTTTTTTTTAATCCTGTAATACTTGCTCGACCCAGGAATCAAACCCGAAACTTCTTGCCCTTTGCTAATGAGGCAGTCAGTATAATCCATACTCAATACTAATATTATAAATGGGAAAGTGTGTCTGTCAGCATGTTTGTCATTCTTTCACGGCAAAATGGAGCGACGAATTGACGTGATTTGTTAAGTGGAGATAATTGAAGGGATAAAGAGTAACATAGACTTTAGTTTACTTTTTGTCCGTTTCTAACACTCCATTCCCTAAAATGGGGGGTGGAAATTTGTTTGGAGCATTCCGCAATTTTCGTGCTACCCTGAATTTAACGCGAGCGAAGTCGCGAGCATAAGCTAGTAGTAAGTAGTTGGTAAAATTAAAGTTATTTTGAAACATAATATATTTTTAGGAATCAGAAGTCTGGATATTTAAAAAAAAAACAACGCAACACACAATCAAAATGATACAACTCTTTAATTTTAATTAAGGAACAAAATAACAATCACGAAAATAGCCTTATCTACCGCAAATCACCACACATTAAATTAGCACATAAATAATCAAGAAATAACAAGAAAGTACAAAAATTAAAAAAATATAAGTCTCACGATCCTTGAGCGATGTAACCGCCGCAACGACACCCGACAAAATGAGCCTGACAATGGTGTGAAGCTTGCTTTTATAGGTTCTTAAAAACTGTTATTCCTCAACTCCTAACACGGCCTCTCCTGACAGCAAGTCGTCCTCGACTTGAACTTCTTGGGATGCACCTGCAGTGGGATGCCGTGCTGTTCCCATCTCTTCATCTAAGCTCGGCATGGATAACCCAATCGAAACTGGCGCTGGGTTGTCGCTTTCCAAGTGATCTGATCTATTTTCAGCCTCATCAGTATCGTCATCTGAAAGAGTTAGCGATGGTTATTCACACAAATAGCACAAGTATACAGATCAAGCAATTGCATTAATAGGAAAATAGCTAACAATATAAGATAGTAGGCGTCCCAACCATCTTATATCATTGCCTTATACATTACCACGGCGGGTAACGCTACATGGGTGACAATCACCGACGTTGTGCGACACACGCCTTCGCAGTGGGGCGTATCCCATGGTTAGGTGACACCCGCCCTTGGGGAGTCCGTCCTCATGTGATTAACACCGTTGATGGGGAACACATCCCATTGTTGGGCGACTAACGCCATTGGGACTGACCCGGTGGGACTAACCCGGTGGGACTAACCCGGTGGGACTAACCCGGTGGGACTAACCCGGTGGGACTAACCCGTATGCTTGGCGACTAACGCCGTTGGGACTAACCCGTATGTCTGGCGACTAACGCCATTGGGACTAACCCGTACGTTGGGCGACCAACGCCATTGGTGGAGAGAAGTCCCATCGTAGGGCGACTAACGCCATAGGGACTAACAATTCTGAAACCAAAAACAGAATAAGTTCATCATACTCACTTTCAAAGAAAGCGGCACAACTTTCTGGGCACCATTCTCCTTTCCAAGGCACCATGTATTGGGAGGCTGCTTGAGTGGTTTTCCCGCAGCTTCCACTGAGAAGTTTAAGTTCGTAGCGCCCATTAGGCAAGACTTTGGTCACTCTATATGGTCCTCGCATCCCAGGGTCTAATTTACCCGTTGATTGCGAGTACTTTATTACAAAAACCAGATCATCCACCTTGTATTCACGCGGTGGACGTCTAAACTGGTTGGCTGAAGCATCTTGCTGTTCTTGGTTCTTTTTCATCAGTTCGCTAGCGCGACTTCGACGCATCTCCCGCAGAGCTTCTCTGTTGGTATCTGGAGTACTCGTAGCTAGATCCCGTATCAGCGATCGTATAGCTGGAGTAGAGGCGTCCGTACCAATCATTAAATTTATGGCTGAGGATTGAGTGGTTTTCTGTTTGCTGATATTTAGCACCAGTTGTAACTTCCAAAGTGTTGTCGACCAGGAGGCGTTCCTATGTCCCACTTCGATTCGAAGCATGTTGAGAACGGTTCTTATATACCGTTCAACTTGTCCGTTCGCGCCGTGCATTTCAGGAGTTATGTAGTGCAGGTCTGAACCAAGTTCGGATATCCACTGCACGAAGTCCGTAGACTCAAACATCCTACCCCTGTCAGTAACTAACAGTCTGGGAACTCCAAACAAAGAAACGGCCTGAGACATGACGCGTTTCAACTCGCTGGTGTCTTGGCGGTAGATAGGGTACAACATACAATACTTTGTAAAAGCATCAACTAGTATTAAGATAAATTTGTAACCTTCCGACTCTGGCAGTGGTCCCAGGGCATCGACATGAACGGTATCGAAAGGGGTTTCGGGTTTTGACCAGGATGAGATATTCTGCAGTGGTGCCCGGGGCACTCGCTTTTTAGAAATACATACTAAACAATGGGAGACGTATTTAGACACAAACTGACGGAGCCCGGGGAACCAGAAATGTTTTAGAATGAGATGTAGAGTTTTATCAGCACCAATGTGCTCGTGCTCATCGTGAAAAATTCGTAAGAGACTGAGTCGATGGCCCTTGGGTATAAAACAAAGAAGACGTGCTTCCTCCCCAACTGGCGTGTATTTGTAATGCAATAGGTCATTTTTCAGAACATAACGACTAGAGTCGAGCTGACCCTCTGAGAGTTTTTGTATGAGGTCTTTAGTTTCATGATCCGCGTTTTGCGCTATTTGCGCCCAGTTACGAGGTCTCGTTATTTGATTTATGGTGGTGACTGGGTTTCTACTAAGGTAGTCAGCATGTGGAAGCATAACTCCTTTTCTGTACTCGAGAGAAAAATTAAAATCTTGGAGGTAAATCCACCATCGAGCTACGCGAGGAAGCAGATCTTTTTTCCGTTCTGTAGACTTGAGAGCGTTGCAGTCTGTGACGACCTTGAATTGCAACCCCACCAAATAATGGCGAAAGTGCTGCAAGGCCTTCACAACCGCTAACGTCTCCAATTCGTAGCTATGGTATTTGCTCTCTGCTCCTTGGGTAACCTTACTGAAGTACGCCACCACATGCCTTCCACCATCAGTGTCAGTTTGTAAAAGTACTGCCCCATAACCGGCGGAGCTCGCGTCTGTATGAACTTCGGTGTCAAGTTCAGGGTTGAAAATGGTGAGGACAGGCTCACTAGTCAAGCATTGTATTAAATCTTGCCGAACTTGTTCCTGTTCCTGACCCCAGTGGAAATCTACCCCCTTTCGGGTTAAATGGGCGATGCACGCGGTCTTGGTTGCGTAGTTTTTAATATATTTGCGAAAGTATCCTGCCAGACCTAATAATTGTCGAACCTGCCTTACATTTTTAGGAGCTGGGGAGTTTTTTAATGCCACTATTTTCCTAAGGCTCGGTCGTACCTGACCAAAACTTATCGACCTGCCCAAGTATTCGACTTCGGTTGTCAAGAAAGAGCATTTCTTTAAGTTTATCGAAAAGCCTGACTTAGTGAGTGTTTCTAGAACTCTCTCGAGCAAAGCGATGCCATCCTCTGCGGTGTTACTTAGCAAGAGGACGTCATCGATATATACTAGCGCGTTTCCGGCATCGATGAATTCGCGAAGGGTTTGATTTATTATCCGTTGGTATACGATCGGGGAGTTCGTCAAACCATATGGCATTTTCAGGAATTCGTAATGTCCTTCTGGTGTGACGAATCCCGTCACGTGAACGGAGCTCTCTTTGATTCGAATCTGGTGAAAACCAGTAGCCATGTCTAAACTGCTGAAGAAGGTGTAGCGACCCAACCGATCAATGTGGTCGTCTATAAGGGGAAGAGGATATCTTTCCTTTTCGGTGATACGATTAAGTGCCCTATAGTCGACGCACATTCGGTCGGACCCGTCCTTCTTCTTCACTAGTATTATGGGGCTGGCATACTCTGATCGTGATTCCCTGATGATGTCTTTGTCCAACAGATCTCTAATTATTTCGCGTACTACAAGTTTCTCGTTATAAGAAAGCTTGTACGGTCGATATACGATAGGAGTGGTATTAGTTAGCTTAATCTCCATGTAACCGGTTGTAACTGTACTCGTCGCGGTACCAGTTATAAGAAAGTTTGAAAATTTGTTAATCACGGACATCAGGGAATCATGCAGAGCGCCTTGCAAAGGGGTATTAACTAACGTTTGGTCAAGACGCAGAACTTCGTTCACGCAAGCAGGAGTGTCGCTAGTTCGAGTGATGTACTGTCTGTCTTTAGTGCGTACATACGTTACGCCGTCGCGGTTAAGGACGTCTGTTCCAATAATAAGGGGAGTGTTCATACATGACTTTGGCACTACAACTAGGTCAGTTTCTATAGAGATGTCACTAAGCTCGATAGTTGCCGTAATGAACGAAGAAGCTACGATTTCCCGCTCGCTTATACCCTTGAGAACGCAGTGTATTGGTTTAACTTGGCAAGAAAGGTGCTTCAGAACATCGGAAGAAATCAGTGATACGTTTTGGGCTCCACTATCTATAAGCGCGTCCATGGGGATGCCTTGGACGACGGCCGTTACAATATCTGTCTTGTTATTTGCGTGACTTGCGCACAAGTTAACATTTCGCTGATTCCTTTGTTCTGAACGGTTCTTAGCGAAGCACTTTTCTTCTGTATGCCCCTTTTTCTTACAAAACGAGCACAGTAATTCGGATTTGTTAGTGGCAGTGGTATCGTTGATAGGACCTTGTGTCCCGGATTTTATGGTGGATCTATCACTGGGTTCTTTGCGAGTCTTTTTGGTACAATTGCGGCCTAAATGTCCACGCTGGTTGCATATGTAACACTTGGGTCCGCGCTCAGTGGATGAGTTCGAAGACGAATGTTTATTTGTTGCGGTACCACGAGAATCAGGTTTAGCGCGATTCGGTTTCACGTAAATTGAAAGGAACGAGACTAAATCTTCAGTTGCCAGGTTTGCGTTTGCCGCGGCTGCTCTAATTTGTGGGTTATCAATACCGCGTATGACGATTAGAGTTCGTAACTCATCGCTAAGACCCTTGACTATCCTTAAGCGTAACAAGGTACGGCGAGCATATTCCGCATATGTCGTGTATTTGTCGGATGTCGTGTTCATTGTTTCGAATAAAATATTTGCGTAATCTAACTTCCGGGGACAAAGGGGTTTAAACTCAAGCTTAAAATTTGACCACGTTCGGTCATTGGTGACCCATTCATTGAGCCAAACTTTAGCGTCGCCTTTAAGGCAGGAAGCTACTCGCGACAAACATTCATGGTCCCTCCAACCGTTCGCGACCGCTGCTCGGTCCACTTCCTCGCACCATGCATCAATATCGTGTATGTTCGGATCGAAATTTGATACGTAATAGTTGTGCGACCTAGTAGGCTGTAAAGATCTCAAAGCTTCCGCGAGCATGGTTACGGTGGACACGGCTTCGGATCCGCAAGCGCTTGGGTTGTCCGCATGAACTGTCGTTGAGGAGCCCTCGGAATTATTAACGCGAACCCGTTGCGGAACATCGCTCAAGTCGACGGGACTACGCGAACGCGAAGCGGCTTCACGAATCGTGTCCTGCAGGTTTCCTTCAGTGCGAGAATTTGGCAAATTTTTAGGCGTGGACCTCGCGTTTACACCGTTATGCTCGATGGCATCAAGCCTTGTCATAATATTACTTAGAGTGTCTTGTAACAAGTTATTGGTACGTGGAGTCACTGAAGGATACCTTGCACGAGGGGGTGTATGTGGAGATCGAGATCTAGAACGGCGGCGGCCGCGAGCCTCGTGGTGGCGATAATACGAGCTTTCCTCGGAGTCGTTACGTTCCCGACGGCGGTTCCGTCGTGATTTACGGCGCGACCTACATTCGGTTTCACTGCCAGTGGACTTGTCTCGCGAAACGCGTTGAGATCGGCCTCGTGAACGACGATGTTCATGGCTTCTTGGCATGATAGGCACAATGATTTGAAGTTAAATCACAATCACACACATAAGATATCAACAATGATAAAAGAAAACCAAAAGTAAAAATTGCGGGTAGAAAAATATTTTGATATTTTGTTCCTTCTATGTTTTTACTAGTAATTTAGTGGGCAATTAAAGCTGTTCTTTATCCCACTTCTGATTTTAGGAATCAGAAGTCTGGATATTTAAAAAAAAAACAACGCAACACACAATCAAAATGATACAACTCTTTAATTTTAATTAAGGAACAAAATAACAATCACGAAAATAGCCTTATCTACCGCAAATCACCACACATTAAATTAGCACATAAATAATCAAGAAATAACAAGAAAGTACAAAAATTAAAAAAATATAAGTCTCACGATCCTTGAGCGATGTAACCGCCGCAACGACACCCGACAAAATGAGCCTGACAATGGTGTGAAGCTTGCTTTTATAGGTTCTTAAAAACTGTTATTCCTCAACTCCTAACAATATATATTATAACGAAAAGTTCCTTGTTTCCTGAAATTAAAGATTATAGGGTATATGACTAATTATTATTTTAATGTCCGTCTGATAGATTATTTTAAAACAAAAGAGAACTCAAAAAAAGCAACATACCGGCCGAACGTATAACCTCCTCCTTTTTTGAAGTCGGTTAATAAGTCACATTGGTTCTTGCCGTTAGCAGGTTTTCAATCTGAATACTCAAGCATTAAACATTTGGACCACCACGACTTTTAAAATTATTATTATCACGTCTATATTTCAGTTTTATCAGCAGAAATCACTCCAAACAGCCACAATTTCATCATCAATCGCTTCTCAAACCCCCATTAACAAAAGTAAAAAATAAACAATTAAATAAACTACATTTCTAACCAGTTATCCGGAATAACAACAAAAGCTACGTCTACCGGGCACTGGACCGATAGCCGGCCTATTGAGCGCTCCCATCCCTAAAACCGGCCTCACTTTAAAATTGCGGCTAGCCGACGTCCAAACTAGTTGCTTCCCTATGCAAGACCTTGACACTACCTGTGCTCAAAGTCTAGCGTATATCTAGGATTCTAGACAGTTTTAGTACCTATACCATTTTTGATTTTGATTTTAGTTTAAAGGCTTTTTGATTGTTCAAGGATTTCAATTTTTGTATTCAAAAAAGGGTGATGACGATTTTTAGTCTTGTTTATTTTCCATAATAGCATAGTCCAATAATATTATTAGCACCATCAGCAATCTTATAAGTGGCCACTGCTGACCAAGAGCCTGTTTTCACACGAGAATGTTTTAACATTAATCGCCACGATTGCTCAATGCGAGTTGGTGATTTCAAACTTATAATTAGAAATTATAAGCCCAGCTTTCTTCAAAATTTCACCATTTGTCAGTGGTGTCTGAATAATTTTAGAAAGTAAATATAGGTAACTCGGAAAAAGTATTGTATATTATTATCTCAATTATATTTTTTTTATTTAAACTTATAATTTCTAATTATAAGTTTGTAATCGCCAACCCGCATTGAGCAATCGTGGTGATCAATGCTCAAACCTTCTCCGTGTGAGAAAAGGCTTTGTTCAGCAGTGGGCATTATAGGCTGTTGACGATGACGATGATGTTTTTTTTTATAACCGGTAATAAAACACAAGACCACTATTTCAGTGTTTACAAAGTTCCTTGAAACAACAAGAAAATTTACGTCTCATAACTAAAATGATATATAAACTGACCCCTAGATCAAGTATTGTTATAAGTTTCAAACAATATGATGTCAAATCTAATAAAAAAACCTGACAATTACAATGACTCAGTGATTTTTCTTGAAAGATGCTTTGTTTTAAAATGACTCATATCAAAACATATCATTACTGATTTGTCATAGTTTCATAAATATTAATCTACTACATGACTATTAAATCACATAACAAGTTATAACGGGGTTTATGTTGCGAAATATAAAAATCGAGTGGAGAAAAGTGGGTGTAAAATAATAAATAATTTATTCAAAAAATGTAAACAGAAATTTCATATGTCTTGTCATCTGTCTTAATTCTATAATATTATTGCTATGGCATGCCATGTGCATGAACTAGGTTTGAAACCTGTACCTCAGGTAATAAGGTACATTGTATTGTGGCATTAAGTACCATTAAGTGCACCTCTGCATACTCCTTCGGGGATAAAATGTTATGTATAAGTATCATACATATATCATACATACATAAGTAGGCATCATAGTAGAAATACTCCAGGCTGGCAACTAAGGTGATGACCTTATAAACCTCTAAAACAAGAGAGTTTACTGTAATTGAGATCACAGTTCAAAATGTTCACTGTTCAGGTGTACTAAAGAGCATGCTGCAGCTCAGCCTCTGTGAAAAATATAGTCCTTCAATCAGCACATATAATACCCACGAGAAGAGCAACAGTGGCACATGAGAATGTCAAATATAAAGCCAATAAAAAATGACCACACCTTCTCATTTCCCCTGCAATATACCCATAAGTAACAATCATATATTGTGAGATCAATACTTGGCGTTATATGCGAAGCGTTTCTGTATATATTTACATTTTATATAAACGATACTTTACGTACCGGCTTTAAGCTCGGCCGTCCAATATATATTTATTAATTTCTGATAATTTTTACATGCAACACCATTTTCACGAGGCTTACGGTCGTCGCGTAGTGGTGGAGGGTCTGCAAAGTCATCATCATCATCAATTGACTTTTAAAAAAAGATATATGATGATTTTTTATGGTACCTATAAGTCGGTAAACGAGCCAACTGATCACCTGATGGTAAGCAATCGGCGTCGCTCATGAACACCCGGAACACCTGCGGCGCTGCAAGTACGTTACCGGCCTTTTGGGATTAGGAATTTGAGGATTGTTGGGGATTCAGGGATTAGAAAAGGGGAGGAAGGTTAATTGGGCCTCCGGTAACCTCAGTCGTCACATCGGTTTTCTGTGAGGCCGTGGTATCACTCAGGTCGAGCCGACCCATTCGTACCGAAGCATGGCTATCCCACACCTAATGATGTGGGTTTATTGTAGAGTATTTTTGGTTGATTAGTGGTGATGCAATTGTTGAGCATGCTTTTTATTATTAGTAACTTCTATTTTGTAACGATTTTCTAACAAAATAGAGACTGAAATTGTGTCTACATAGCTCATACCAATGTGATGGAACTTGCCTCGTATCATTTCTCAATACCCCTCACATTATACTTTATATCTTTAAAAAGAAGTCGATCTAGTGTAATCACACCAATACTCTAGTACATTCTAACCGTACCAAGAGATACTACATCACACACAATGACTCCTTAAACTATTGACTAAACAAACAAATGCAATACTCAATCACAACAGTAATAAAAAAAACACAAAACAAAGAAACGCCAACATTTTATAAACCACCAAACCTTTTCTGCTGATCCTCCGACACACTGCAACGCATGCAGTTAATAATGATATATGGAATTTTGCGAGCGCGCCCCTTAATCTGTTGGATTACTCTTTGACGCGACGCGACAACATCCTGTATAATCATCATCATCATCATCACTGTTTTCATCATTGGGATGAGCTAAGATCATCATCGTTATCGAAGGATCGTGTCACGAAGCTAGTCCCTCTCTAACTCTTATGGTAGCTGAAAAATTATTCATAGCGGATATGAGGTACTCATTATCACCAAATGATTTCTCCCGCCGTGGGTGAAGTGAGAGGGGTATGGACTGTTACGGAATAAAAACCACTCCGTTCCTATTCCTGTTTCAAACCAGAGCGCCGGCAACCAGCTAGGTCGTCCGCAGCTTCGATTCCTTGGATGAAGATTGAATCAGTATTCAGTATTCTGTGGAGTATTTGAAGGCATACGAATATACAAATGTTTTTCTTTTAACATTGCCCCACACTAGGCCCTGGAGGAGATGACGAGATGAGCTTGATGCCTATGAAAAGGATTGGCCACAGAAAAAGCTTTAAGAAGAGACGAGTGGAAGGAGGGTAGGGAGGCCTTTATCCTGTAGTTGGACGACCATGGCTAAAAATAAATAAAAAAGTGCCTCACACTAGGATTTTCACCTGTGTCCTGGGTGCGTTTTCAAACATCCAAGTTCACATACACATCACAACAATCTGTGGATCACTCAAAGAGTTGTTCAGTGCGGAAATCAAACCCGCGACCCGTTAGTTGCCCAGCCGCCAATCGTGTAGTCGATGTTAGGAGATAACGTAATATCCACTTTTCACAAGCTATGCTATGAGTCCAATGCAATTGTGTGCGCGCCTATATCCATATTACAGATTTAGCCCAATTCCGGACTCCGTTCGTATCACTGAGGATATTTTCGAAAAAGGAAAATAAGATCAAATGATACTTGACACGATTCCAGAATCAGTTTAGATCACTGAGATATTTTCTAAAAACCAAATAACATCACTAACTATACCCTTCAATCGAACCCAAAACCTCTTTGTACACAGTCGCAGAGTGCGAACAAAGTAGCAATCAAAACCTAGTCATCTAAAAAGCTACCTAGCCTTGAATCACGCGTAGGTAGGTTTGGAAGAAACCTAGACATTTACGCCTACGGCATTAGACTATGATTCCTAATGACTATAAAAACCTTTAGTAAAAATAGTTTCGAGATAAATGTCAAAGGGACTGACATATAAACGCTATGCATAGGTATGTACTTGATGATAAAGAATTAATTTTGCATCTTCATTTCATGGACAAGACTTCACTTCATTTTATATTTTTAGTTTTTATTTTATTTTATTTTTGGTTATGTTATGTGTGTTTTGCGCAAAAATAAATGGTTTTTCTTTCTTTCTTTCTTTCTTTCATCTGTTTATTATACTATTTAGATAGTATAGTAGTTTCTAGTACGGCTGGTGATCTGAAGCTGGCAGAGTTGATCCTCCAACCCTCGACACTGGAGACAGTTAAGTGAGGCGACGTTTAAAAAAGTGTGACTATATTCAGTTCTGAAGTCGCATAATTATAAACCGAAAATTACATGACACGATCAGATATTAAACTGATTCTCTTCAGGTCAAATACCTCATCTTACATGGACAAGGAATGCACATTGGCCATCACCCGTGCTCAAGGTTGATTGACAATTTCAAACCTATGTTTGAGGACCAAAAACCTTAAAGAAAAATACTTAATATACCTCTGACATAGCCACATTAGAATCTGCGAAATTACAAACTCAGTCACTTACTTGAGAAGCGAGTACTCTAACTATCACCACTAATTTGGATAGAAACTATGTTAGATTAATATTAAGACTCCGTTCGGGACATTATCCATCGGCGAAGTTTGCATTTCTTATGAAAAAGACCGATTCTCCTAACTGTACACTTTGTGGTCAAATTGAAGATGTCCAACATTTGCTGATGGAGTGTGCTCGGAATGGAAAAGAACGTGAGATATTCGTGAAGGATTTTAAAATAAATAAATTTGATGTAGGCATTATACAATCCATTTTATCTGTACCATCTTCAGCGATTATGAAAAAGTTGTGCTATTTGATTTTGGTCCTCCACGAATAACAATTAATCAAGTGAGTCAATGTTAAGTACGTAAAGTAATGTAAAGGGTACGATGGGGCTGACATATCTGTGATAAAAGCCCCTAAATAGTTTGTTAGAATAAAAAAAAAAACTATCACCACATCAATTTTTACGTTCATTCAAGTGCATCAGCTAAAAGTACTCCACCATCAAATATTAGTCCACGTTCAAGTTCGAATCCACAATACAACGATATGAGGTCAATAACTAGTGACCGATACCTCGGGGCTAATGTGCTATTGTCGAGAGAGAATGAAAATGTGGCCATCAAAAATACGATTAGCATTTTGTTAAACATCCCCCAAACTACTTTCAACTATCGGTTTCAGAGCATAGAGTAGATTATGCTACAGCGTTGCTGGATATAAATGAAAAGTTGCGCCTGCTGTTTCTGTTACAGTTCACGGTTTGATTTTGGGGTAGGCAGAGGCTGTAGTAGAGATAGAAGTTAGATAGATTAGATGGTTATGGACATGATTTAGATGGTACTAGATTGATGGGAGTCTGAAGCTTTGTGGTGAAACCGATCTAAGCTTTTGCGGTTAGATATTGGATACGTGGTCATTTCAAATCGTTTCTAAGATCAATGAAATCCCTGTCCTGAACTATAAAGTACATCACACAATTCATCTCTCAAAATGAACTGCTCGGTAACATAAAATGCTTTATTAAACCCCTCCTACCTACCCTCGGAGTAAGCCTGAATATAATTCTACATGACACGACTTATATACCGTCAGCCATCCATACTTAATGCGTATATGTTTTCAAGAACCACACATCGACAGAAGCACACAACAAAATACATAAGTAAGTACATAAAGCTATTGATCCGTTTTCCATAATACTCTTTATGAATATAATGTTCAGTAAATACTTTATTCTAACAGGCCAAATAACAAACAAATATGATACCCACATCGACACTGCGCTTAGAATATCCTAGATAGCTCACGCACACAAGCGTATGTGTGGAGTTTTATAATAAACACGTAAAATCATTATTTGATGATTTCGAGGTACGCGAGTCATCGGGGTGAGGTGGGTGGCAGGTGGACCCTCATCCCACGAGCCGAGGGGTCGCCGATGCACCAGCATTGCAACCGAACCATCAGTGTGGCCGGCGAGGCTGGTGACGTCGCGTGTATAACACCTACGCAGCGCGAAAATACCCACCGCGCAAAAATAACAAAAAACCACTGGACTATAAATAAAATAATAAAAACTAAAACAAAACATTCAAACGGCCTAAAATTCAAAAATTATCGAAATAAAAAACCAAAATTTGGTGACAAAATTCGAAATTTTGCGCGCATGCGTCTTACGCACCGCTGCCGCCCGCCGACACATTCAGAATAGTTTTATGCAATAGACGCTATTAATTTTTCTCCACAACACACCATAATCATAAATAGTATTTAAGTGAATTTGTATTCATAGTATTCAGCAACACTTGAACTCTATAGACTTTCAAACGACCGGTTTAATTTTACTGTAAAACTAGTGTAAGGCAACTGAAGGCAGTTTAACCCGGATTTGTCGAAACAGGGCTACTTAACATCAACGACCATCCGGGAGAAGCAGCTATCGAAAATAAAGAAGAAGAAGAAGAGAAGACCACATGAAAAGTCCGCACAGAAGACCATGTCACTATAGAAGCGGACTAAAATAAGTTAAATGCGCAAGAAATTGAAAAAATCCAAGATTTCATAGCAAAGGGGAATCTAGGAAAAGAAATCAAAACCAGCGCCATTTGACAATAAAGAAACACGTTTTTTCGCAATAGAACAAGTTTTATGTTTATATCAACCGTTATTACAAGGAATCAATAGAAAAGAGAATTTAAATCTTACGTTTTTTAAGTACATTTAAACAACACTGGTTAATTTTGGAACTTTTAATATTAATTTAAATTGATTTTTATATGCAAACTCTCTATATATATTAGTGAAAAGTAATTTAGTGAAAGACTCTGGACCTACTCATTAAGGCTAAGTGATATTCGAAGATTTTGGCAAATAAGTTTTCGGAAAAGCTTTCGACCAATTTCATCAACCGCTCCAGATTGAAGGTGGATGAAACAGAATAAGCAGAAATAAAAGACAAATTATTGTGCCTTAAATTGGCCTTAAATTATAAGTAAAAAAAGGTAAGATAAAATTACTGAAAAAAGTTACAAAAAAAATCTAAATTTATCCGAGTTTATCTACCTGTTGAAGCGACTTCTAGATTTGTTTAATTAATAGTACAAAATTAAAATAAAATTAACGTTAAGACTTAGTTAAATATTTGCGTTATTTCTATACCTATAACGTTTTATATGAGTATGTATAATTAATGGGCTTACAAGGGCTAGACATACAATAAACTGACAATACAGAAGATATAGAAGAAGACACAGAAGAAGAGAGAAAAACAGGAGAAATTATACAAGACTTCGTAGCAGAAACACAGGACTTTACACCTGAGGCACGAAACAGACAAATTCGGCGCCCAGAAGGACAAAAACAGGTAAGAAATTGTATAAAATGCTTTTAAAAGTCTATTGTATTTTTTACCTACATTTTCTTCCCACGTGGTACATAAAATGATCTTAATTTCGCCGTTTCCTTCTAATCATCAGCTAAGATTCTGATAAAACATAACATAACTGATAAAAGTAGATATAAATCGAAATGTCCAAATTTTTTATATATTCTTATGCATTACGTTAAATTATGTAATGAGCAAAATGGCCGCCCGCCATTAAAATAAAATTGACGTCTATTATCTCGCTCGCACTTACGGTGACCGTATCGACTGTTTCATCTTTTTCAGCGTCATTCCCCCCTATGTCCTTGTTACAATATGCGTTAACTTTTCTTTTATCTTTTACATTATATACTTCTATATCATTTTCTATTTTAATAGTTTCATCAATATGAATATCTAAGTTTTAAATATAAAAAAGTGTTTTATAAAAAATAAGGGAAAAATCTTCGGAGTTTTTTTTCGTTTGATAAATAAAAGCACATGGCTTAGAAGCGTCAGTGTGTTAGTATCGAATGCCAAGAACGGTGTAGAAACATTCACCCCTTACTTTCGTTTTCGCCAAGTCAAGTTCAGGTTTTGGCGATGATTTTAGCGTGCGTGCCTTTTGCGCATGTCCGAGTCATCACAGTCATTGCCCAGCCAAATTATTGATCTCCGCCATGTTGGAAAACTGCGGGGGGGAGAGGGGGCGTCATTTACTAACGTGATAGTTTTCACAACGCTCAATTATGTAGGGAGGTGGGTTGTGGGGGGGAAAAAATGCACACATCAATATGGCGTATTTTGTATTAAATTCTATCGGTCACGCCCATTGGCTCGTTGAATTTATTGCAGAGCCTCCACTGCAGATACGATAGTTTATTTTAATTAAAGTCCTTTTTCATTTCGATTGACTTTTATGGCATTTTGGGGGAAGATAGAAGGTTTTTTGGAATGATTTTGGGTTCCTGACGTTGATTATTTAGATGAAAGCTTAGTACTGGTCAATGATGACTTTTACAGGTAATCTTTACAATGAAGTCAAGATTTTAAAGTCTTTACTTAACTTTAGGTAGTGATTCTATTTAAACAGTCTTTTTGTCTCCATGATTTAGAATTTTATTGGGTTTCCGAAGGCGTACGTATACACGTACCACTTTTCCGATCCGCTGTTCAGTTTACTTTATATTTCACAAGTTTAATTATCATCAATAATCTTACGCGTATTATCAATATCCTTAATATGAAATGAAAACAATTTACATCATCATCACACCTGTCTAAACTTAAGAGTGATGATATTATATTATTTTAATTTATATACTATAAATTTTCTTCTAAACTCCCAAGAAGTACTAAGATGGATCTACTGCTTCACAATTTCACAATGACAAGTTTTCCGATCTTAGAAGTTTCTATAATCGGAAAGCTTCATATCTCCAAAAATAATATCCATAAATGTTATCCGAACCAAGAATCGAGCCCGAGCCGTCGCTGTCGCATACCACAGTCATTGAAATCATCAGGGGTTTATTTTACTTTTACCGGCATAGGCAGACCTCTTTACAAATGAGCGCTCTTTGAGTACAAATATCACATTATAGTGGGTATGTACTTAGGTAGGTAGGTAGTTCATTACCCGGGTGGCTCTCCCTCTGGCGGATGATTCATTGAACTTGCATCATTGTATGCAAAATGATCAAAAGATTTTCTGTATAGGGTTTCTGATTTTAGTTTTAGTTTTTGAAAGGGCTTTGGTGATGCAGTTTTGTTCTGAGTTGATTAAAATTATGTCTTTCGTTTTTGGATTTGGGGCTAGACTATTGTAGTATGGTGTTTGTAATTTTAGATGTTAGTAGAGATCTTTCCTGGTATTCTTTACATGCAAAGCTAAGTCTTCCGATCTTAGAAGTTTCTAGTTTTTTTTTTTTACAAACCTTGCCCCACATTAGGGTTTTCTCCTGTGTCGTGGTATTCTGTTGGTTTAATTGACTATTAATTTACGTTTTGTTGACTTTATCTGATCATGAAACATAATAATACATTTTTATTATGGAAATCTTTTTAATGTGATGATCTTGTGTTAACAACAACACAAACATAACACAGCCTAAAAGAGTGCAATCAAAGATAGACTATATTTCTAATCATTTACTTTTAACTAGACAATATTCTGGAGTAAAGGGTGCCCATGGACGGCGCCGATTGCTTACCATCAGGTGATCGGTCTGCTCGTTTGCTGGCTTATCTCATAAAAAACTAGGGACAATTTTTATGATCAATCACAACTCCAGACTTGAAGCTATCATTGAGAATTTCTGGAATCGTAAAACCTGACTATGTTTGCCTAAAACGGGAATCGCATCTAACTGAGGACCCCCATGTGTAACATCCACCATTAGCAATGTTAACGAGCCAATATTTTCCTACTTCCAACGAAAACTCATTAAACCAATACAATTTTTTCTTAACAAACAACTCGTTTGCATAATGGCTTCTAGCAAAAAAATAAATAATAATATTAACTACTAATAATAATATTTTTTTGTTCGTACGTTAGTTGAATCATTATGTTGTCCTTAATGTCACTTTGTATTAAATGAGTGTATGCGAGGCACGCCGGGGGAAAAAGTTTGATTACTATTTATTGGCTAATAGTAGCTTCGAGTTGGTACTTTTTTTATTAACTTAGCATCAATATTAACACGCCATTTATACTTAGCTGGGGTAGATAGAGGTGTATTTAGTTGACAAGCTAAATTATAAGTATCATGAGAGTAAGTGTGTATGTTTTAATTACATAGTTCTTCTGATTTACATCAATCAATACCCTCTGATAGTCCGTGTGTCTGAAGTCCCTTACATCAACAGCTTATAAATGCCCACTGCTGAGCAAAGCTTCCTCTTACACGGAGAAGGTTTGAGCAATAACCACCACGCTTGCTCATTGCCGGTTTTCGATTTCAAACTTATAATTAGAAACTATAGGTCCAAGTTCCTCACGATGTTTTCCTTCACAGTTTTTGTTAGCGGTGTCTAAATAATCTTCAAAAGTACATATAATTTGGAAAAGTCACATTGGTACTTAAGCCGCACCCTTATGCATGAGAAGCGGGTGTCTTATACTCCGGGCCACTACGACACAGTTAGTAGACCCTTAGTCGGATCTTATACCATCCGTGGAAAAAATAGCAATGGTAAAAAACGTCATTAACAAACACTTTATCGTCACAAAAATACTTAGTAATCTCCTAGTCTTTACGTGTAAAATAGGATACCAAGATTGTTTCTTGTTAGTCATAAAAAATTGAACAATTACCTTTGCTCGTAACTTGGTGAATAGACTCCATGACGATTTTCCACTTCATGAAAATAATGGTTTTTTATATTGTAACTTTCGTGAGACATACTAAATAAATTATTATATTACGCGGCGACTGTCGCACTGCTACGCGTCCCTGGTCGCGAAATTCTGCTTATATGAGCCTCTAGCATGGCTTGAAACTAGTCGAGTTCCTCGTCAAATAATTACGTGAGTAAGCCGAAAACATAATAAATAATGGTTTTACTGATTCTGAGATACTGAGATTTTTCGTTGCTTCTGAATTGTTAGAAAGTTTGTCACTATAGTATCATGATCCGTATTAATCCAACCATTAACTTTTATTTTTTTAAATCTGCGAAACACGTTCTGGTCGATTAGATATTGAAAAAGCTTCATTTTGCCGTCGCCGACGGCACCTGCCTATACCAATAGTTTGTCGCGGAGAACCTAACGGGTAACCGGGGCTCCGGCTCGACGTGCAGGAGTAGGAACGGGGTGGTTTTTAGTCAGTAAGAGTCTGACACTCCCTCCCGCCTCACCCAGGCGGGAGCAGTCATTCGATGATTTTCCCCACTTAAAAAAAAAAAATACCAATAGTTCTGACTAAGAAAGTTAGCGGTGTGGTTAAAAATCTTAGCATATTGACGAAAGGAGATGGCAGTGGTTAGCTTTAATAAGAGATTTGAGTATCATTTAGAGGAATATAGAAATATATTAAGCCATTGGCTATGATGTATGATAGTCTTCAACAACATCAATAGACCCTAACAGTCCTGTTAGACTATGGGTTTCCTATCAACATAGTGACTGTATTATTTGCACGTTTGACATACGAGTTAGAATATCGAAATTTGAAAAATAAGAACCAAATCCTAAGAACTGCACAGTCGACAGAGACTAGATACTGGATTGCTCAATGATAAATCTAAACTTTTTAAACTGCTATCAGTTGCATACTTCAATAAATAGTAAAAGATGTGGTCAGTAATAAGTTAATAATGTCATATCATATTTTTTCACCTGACCAGGTAAAACATATGCATACGTAATGATTTTATTAAGATCATGCCTAATTTATATGTATACCTACACATGTTATTTGACAATCAAACGTATCTTTATTCTTATCTTTATAAAATGAAGTACCTAAAGATTTCTCGGGTTCAATTCCCGGGTCGGGCAAAGTATTACTAGGATTTTCTTTTTAAAAATCTCAGTAGTAGCACGGAGTCTGGAAATGTGCCCGGTATATGGCAATCGGTTCACCCCTATTACATAGAACTTATAACATAAATAGTGAAAAGTAGGTGTTACTTCTGTGTGCACCTCTGCCTACCCCTTCGGGGATAAAAGGCGTGATGTTATGTTATGTTATTAAGTTATCCAAAGATCACTAGCAGAAAAGAGGATGTAATGAGACCACATACCATTCCGAATTTTTCGTGAAGATAAAACGAATTATTTACATAACGGTTTCTTTAACAAGGAAATATGGATCCTAAGAAAAAAAGACGAGAGAAATATAACAAAACCGAACATTAGCGATCCGTATAAACCATCCTTCACGACAAATGCATTTCAGACAAATGCATGCAAAACACGACGACACGACATGACTCCGGTAATGTAATAAGACGCATTTTTCTTTGACAAAAACGTGCGCCACTGTAATGGTGTTAGAAAATTGATGTGAGTTCAATGGTTGTCGGTTAGAAAGATGCTCTACTTAGAATATATTTAATGATAATAAGGTAGATGCCTAATTTTTATTTTAATGTCTGTTTGGTTGATTATTTTAAATTATTAGACACGTATTTTTTATTTTCTTACAGAAATGAATACATTCGACGATATATTGATTTGAAGTGTCGCGTGACGTCACTTCTATGTAAATTTTATACGTAGAAATGACGTTTTAGCCCTCACTTCTAAACTTTGATTCGTGAATCGAAATACGTGTCTAATATTTTTTTTATTACTTTCCTACCGACTAATTATATTTTTCATTTTCATACCCTGTCATCATCCCAATTGTATAGATATTACTATAGAGATTATCTACTTCAAAATCTTCGGTTTGCATTCTCTTATTAGCCCTAAGTCTAATATTAATCCCGATGTCTTTAAATGAGATGAGATAAAGATAAAGATAAAGATAAAGATAAAGATAAAGATAAAGATAAAGATAAAGATAAAGATAAAGATAAAGATAAAGATAAAGATAAAGATAAAGATAAAGATAAAGATAAAGATAAAGATAAAGATAAAGATAAAGATAAAGATAAAGATAAAGATAAAGATCATTTATTTGCATAAACATGTGTCATTCATACAAAAGCATGCAAGATGTTAATTGTTTAAAATCAGTGTCCAATACATGTTTTGCCCTTAGGGGCGTACAAATTCAATTTATATTAATTACAATTCATATTAAGATGTCAAAAAAGTATTATTAAATATTATTACGGTCTACATTTATTCATACAGTGTCAAAAAGTAGTGTCAGCCAGAAAGTCATTCAAACAATAGTAACACTTTTCTGCTAGTAAGCGTCTCATTTTTATCTTAAACATATTGGTGTTTAAACATTTATAATCCCGTGGAATTTTATTATAAATTATTGGCGCCATACAAAAAACGTTTTTGTGCATAAGAGCAGTCCTAGCGGGTTTCAGGCGAAGTCTGCTGTTATCCCGTCTATTCCGAGGCACAGTGTCAGACAGACGTGGGAAAAGATCAGGATTCGTTTTTACGAAAGTCGCAGTTTCAAGAATATAAAGAGATGGTAGAGTTAGTATTTTATATTTTTTAAAGATAGGCATACAGCTCTCTGTTGACTTTAGGTTAAACATGGCCCTAAGGCATCTTTTTTGGGACTTGAATGCAATTTCTTTGTCTGTAGAATTACCCCAGAAAATTACACCGTAACGCAACACTGATGCAGCCAATCCATAATACGCTGTCACTAGAGCGTCAGGATTAAGCACTGGTGCAAGTTTGTATAGTGCATACGCAGATGAGTTTAGTCTCTTGCTTAAATTCTCAATGTGATGTTTCCAATTCAATTTCTTGTCAATTATTATACCGAGAAATTTTGTGGATTCAACTTCATTGATTATTGTGTCATTGTAGGCAACATTTACATTTGATTTAGATTGGTCTCGTTGGCTGAAATGGATAATGTTTGTCTTATTCAAATTAATTTTTAAATTGTTTCTATCTAACCAAGTTATTATTGATGTCAAGGAGTTATTAATGTCAGATTCATATGTCAAAATATTTTTACATTCTATGGTCATTGTACTGTCATCGGCAAATAGAGTTATAGGGTAGTCAATAATTTTAGGCAGGTCATTTATATATAAGATAAATAACAATGGCCCTAATACACTGCCCTGTGGGACACCGTATAGAGGAGAGAGTTCGTCTGATACGAAAATTTCCTCTTTTTTTGTTTTTACATTAATCCTAGTAATTTCTGTGTATTGTTTTCTATTGCTTACATACGATTGAATAAGATTCAAAATATTTCCGCGTATTCCATAAGCCTCCAGTTTCTGCAATAGGATTCTGTGATCAACGTAGTCAAAAGCTTGTGTCATATCACAAAACACAGCCGATACCGGGATTTTCTTGTCGACGCTAACCATTATTTTGCTTAAAAAATCATAGATGGCCATATTTATAGTCTTATTTTCCCTGAAACCCTTCTGTTCGTTGCATAGGATTTGTTTTTTTTCTATAAAGGAATAAAGTTCTTTATATAAGTATTTTTCGACTATTTTGGATATGATAGGAATAAGGGATATTGGTCTATAGTTCTCCCTATCTTCTCTGCTATTTTTCCTTTTAAATATTGGTTTTACCACTGATATCTTCAAGGCATCTGGGTATATACCTGAGCTTATACACAAGTTGATGAGGTAGCTTAGGTGGACATCTATGGTTTCTGAGACATATTTTATGACTTTTGTAGAGATTTCATCATAACCTACACTATTTGATGATTTTAAGTTTTTTATAATCTTATTTACATCTATCGGTGTAGATGGTGCGACAAAGATTGAATCTTTACTGCTTTTGATGAGAGATTTTACATTTTGCCCGGACCCTTGAATGGGTTTGATCTTTTCCACAAAATAACTATTAAATGCGTTGGCTATATCAAGGGGGTCACTAATTGTTACATTATTTACATTAATTTTATTAATGGTTTCTTTAGGGATGTTACATTTTGTATTATTTATTATACTCCAAGTGGTTTTAGATTTATTAGTTGAGGTTCTAATGGAATGATTATGTTGAACACGTTTAGTTAATGTGACAATTTTTTTAAGTTTCTTTGAGTAGGTTTTGAAAATTTCCCTGTTGCAATATGTAGGGTTTAGTCTGTAGCGCCATAATAGCTGTCGTTTTCTCTTACTGCACAATTTAATGCCTCGCGACATCCATCTTGGCTTTTTTGTTAAGTTAACATTAATTATTTTGTGTGGAAAACACAAATCATAAAATAATTTAAAGTAGTCAATAAAAATGTCATATGCTTTGTTTGGATCACTTGTGTCGTATAGATCAGAGAAAGTCAGTTGTTTCAGATATTCATTAAACTTAGTCATATTTTCAATATTGTAGTCCCGTCGTTTTATACGCCAATATTTTAAAATACATGTTTTTTTCACGGGAATTTTTAGTATTTGGGCCGTATGGTCAGATAATGCGAACTCCACAACATCTGTTTCGCACGAAGATTTAAAATTATGTGCTATATTGTCTATGCATGTCTGTTTTTGGGTCCTTGTGGGTTGTTTAAAAGCTAATTTTAAGTCAAAGTTTAGTAGCATGTTTTCAAATTCTAGGGTAATTCTATTTCGTTCCAGAACGTTAATGTTAAAGTCACCTGCTAGTATAACATTTTTATATTTTTTTCTACTTATACTTTGTAATGCTTTTTCTAAAATTTCAAAAAATAACTCGAAATTACTGATTCTGTTGTTTGGTATTCTGTAGAAACACAAAATGGCTATTTGGTATTGGATAAGTTCCGCACCGCAACATTCAACCACACCCGCTATAGACAAATCGTTAATCTGCAGTAATTTACGCCATTGATGTCCATTTTTAATTAAAATACATGTCCCACCGCGTTTATTGTCATTTCTACAGAATGATGACACTAAAGTATAGTTAGGTATTGTTAAATGACTCTCGTAGCCTAACATCATAAAATGTTCCGTTATACATAGAATGTCAACATTAATATTTTTATCTAAAAGTTCGTCTAAACAGATACATAACGATTCTACCTTATTCAATAATCCTGCGATGTTTTGATGCATGACATATAAATGATTCTCAACGAAAAAGCCAATTATTCATTACGATATTATTTGTAGGTTTATGTTCTGTCAATATTTTTAAATTACTGTTTGTATTCATTTTGTTGTCATGCATGCTTATGCTAGTAACAAGAGAAAGTAAGTCCACAAAAATAGTACGAAATCCAAAGTTATTCAGTTGTCCAGAGTGTCGATAAAATGTGTTGTAGTCGTAAGAAATGTTTGAGTTGGAGTCTAAAACAAAAGCATATTTGTGAGTTATTACATCTTGATATAGTAAATTATTAAAACTTCTAACTCTCCAGTTATACATGTTACAATGTGAGTTATATTTATATGTCGGCAGACAGATCACAATGTTTGTGTGCACTATTTGGCTGAGTGTATTTCTAATATCCAAAACAAGTTTTGCATAGTTTTTACTAACTATGAAGTCATTTTCACCTATAAAGATAATACAAAAATCATCTACTGTAAAGTCAGAAAGTTTGCTGTCTATCCCATTCAAAAGGCTACTTATGTTTCCATCAGTATTTAAGTAATGACATAGATCGAATTGTTTGTTTATCATTTCTTCGGCTAGAGATAGACTACTTTCATTGATTTAGATAGCAATAGCTTGAAATTAGAATTAAATTGTAGGGGGAAGTGCCGTAACGCCGAATGGCACCTAACGCCGGACACTTCTATTATCTCGATAACTGATAACACGAGCGATTCAATTTTTACTAAAAATTTTAGGTCCCTGCCACAGGGAGACTTCCTCTTAAAAATTTAATCGCTCGCGTTATTAGTTATCGAGATAATACAAGTGTCTGGTGTTAGGTGCCTTCCGACGTTAAGGGACTTCCCCCTAAAGCATTTTAATGAGCTGGTTTTTTATTACATAGCAGTTGAATATTCTGCCTCGTTGGCCGAGTGGTCGCAATTGCGACTGCCGAGCAAGGGGTCTCGGGTTCGATTCCCGGGTCGGGCAAAGTATTACTAGGTTTTAAAAAAATTCTCAGTAGTAGCACGGAGCCTGGAACTGTGCCCGATATATGGCAATAGGCTCACCCCCTATTACATGGGACTCATAACATAAATAGTGAAAAGTGGGTGTTACATTGTACAGTGGTATAATGTGCACCTCTGCCTACCCCTTTGAGGATAAAAGGCGTGATGTTATGTTATGTTGAATATTCTGTTAATACTGGTTCAGATGTTACTTTTACCTATCCATTCGAAATGCAATAACTATCATAACATCATAGTCACACACAATCAAACAAACCTTCAAGAAAAAAGCGTACTCCTTTTTAAAAGGCCAGCAACGTACCTGTGACTCCTCTGGTGTTGTGGGTGTCCTTATGCGGCGCTGATCGCTTACCATCAGGTGATTCGTCAGCTCGTTTGCCTACTATTCCATAAAAAAAAATTCATAATCATCAATTTTGAATGCACAAAATATGAAGCAGAGCCACTTGTCAGCCGTCACAGTTGCTGAGGTGACACTAAGTTTTTACAAGCCATACATTCTTCATTGGTACTCTGACATTCCGGCGAAACTTACCGTGAACTCACTGTCACAATATTGACTTAGTGTCCAAGTATTTGTTCATAATACCCTAGGTTTCTAAGCTAGATACAGTCTTGTTGAAATAGAGGAAGGATACAAGACTTCTTAGTGTGATTCTTTTGATTGAAACTTGGGTAGGTCACAGTTTAATTAAGTATTTATCATGCCTTTTTTACACAAGTGTGGGAGAGCCATGCTTCGCCACGAATGGGCCGGCTCGACCTGAGTGATACCACGGCCTCACAGAAAACCGACGTGAAGCAACGCTTGCGTTGTGTTTCGTCGTGTGAGGGAGGTTACCGGAGGCCCAATTACCGTCCCCTTCCCCAATCTCCCCAATCCCTGAATCCCCAACGATACTCAAACTTTTAATCCCCAAAAGGCCGGTAACACACTTGTAACGCCTCTGGTGTTCCAGGTGTCCATAGGCGACGCCGATTGCTTACTATCAGGTGATCCGTCTGCTCGTTTACCGGCTTATGCCATAAAAAAGGTATTTTGCAAAATTTGAAGTTTCGACCGACGGTACTTGCAATTGCCATTGCAAGTAATATGGCAATTACATAAGTCTATCTTAGTAGTTTTTAGAAATAAAAAATGATGGTGTTATGCTTTTAATTCAACCGTATCATGACAGAAGTGTAGAATATAGATTTTGTCACCTTTAACAGTGCTAACACTTTGACACGGACTGGGTAGCAGTGCTCTATGATAATTCTAAAACTTTTAAAGTGCTATCACCCGCTGCCGAACGTAGTGAAATGAAAAGGTAGTTCAGAGTTTAGCAGTCGACTGCTACGATTTGTTAATTTATCAATTTTCTAGCTGGTGCCCGGAACTTCGTCCGCGGAGAAAATTCTACGCGTAAAAATAATAATGTCTTAATTTTAAGACTTATTATTATTCTTTTGTTACAATTTACCATAATAAAAGCATATGTTACTCCTTAGTACACCAGCTAACTGCCAATAAAAGTCCCGTCAAAATCGGTGCAGCCGTTACAAAGATTAGCTAGCACAAACAAACAGACAAGCAGACAAAAATTGAAAAAAAAATTATTTAGGTATGTGTATCGTATGCATATTTTATTTATTTATTTTATTTTCAACCATGATCCCACTGCAGGGCAAAGGCCTAAAAGCCTTTACTGTGTATTCATATGCATAAAGTAGAAAGCGGTTATTTTATTATTAGAAACAAATACTCCAATTTTATTTATCTGTATAGATAGATGTATATTTTATAGATTTATTGAATAGAACAGTACAAATACCAATTACTTACACTGCTCAATACACATATAGTTTAAAGAAAAAATGTAATAAAATAGAACATTTAAATACTTAATTATTATTAGTTACATACTTCATATTCATCCATCTCTTTCGCAAAACTTCAAGCATTCCGACAAATATAATCTTCATTCACTAGAATACACATTACATTCTAATTAATGTGATGTTTAACAAAATGATTAATTAGACTGATCATCGGTGGATTTTTTTTAAACGTTGCCCCACACTAGGATTTTCTCCTGTGTCATGGGTGCGTTTACAAACATACAAGTTCACATACACATTACACCCAGACCCGAAACAACAATTTGTGGATTAACCTTGAAGTCTTAGGTTCCATCTTGAAATCAGTTCATGAATACTTAGATTAACTCTATAATAATAAAACTACTGATATAACTATGAAAAATGCCTATATTTCAACCTAAACCTTGAAAAAAGCAACTGTACCTCACACACATCGTAATAACCTAAAATATTTCTAAATCTAGACACAAAAGTTGGTGAAAGGTCTGTAGCTGAATGATGACTCAGGCGCATGATTGCCTAACTGCATGCTGCGCTCAGGCAACGTAGGATCTACCAACGAGTTTCGAATTGGTGTCGCTAGATGGAGTTAGTTGTACAGTCGAACTTGGAACTTTTGAACAGCTGTTTTTGTAGTGACATTTTTTGATTTTGTTTCAGTTTGAGAAAAGTACTTTCTTTGGTGTGTTAGTAAGGTTAATAGTTTGATTCTCGCGTCATGCAAAAATGTTTTGATTTTTGGCGATAGTAAGATAGTTTAGTAACTTTTATTCGGGAGCTAAGTTCGATTACAGGGTCATTGATAATTCTAAACATACTTAGGGGCTGAAATTGTGATATTCATTTTTAAGTTAACTTTAAAAAAAATAGGATTAGAATGTAATTTAGGTACTTTAATTACTAGAAAACTAGAGACATCAGCTTAAACGTTTTGGATGATATTAACTAAAGCAATCACGACTGAAAACATGGTCTTGTCGATTCCCGGGTCAGACGAAATAAAATTTTGGCATTTTAATTCAGAAACTCATATATATGGTGTACCAAATAGTTCCTTATTTTAATTTTCCCTTAAAATACGTAGCGGCACAACTATACGTTGTCAAAACTTAAAGCTTAATTGGCGCATGGTAAGTTCATGAACTTTATAAGCTAGAGACATAATTTTCTACCAATCATGATTGTTGATTAGACCTTTTTGGTGATTAAACGTATGCTTTTTTATACAGAAGGACCATTATCCAGTAGTGGACTGAATTGATTTTAATCGTGTCGTATTTGTATCACCGTCAACTGACATATTCGGAGATTTTAAACTTCGAACTCAGCTGTTTTTTTAAAGTAATACTATGTTGTCCATGTGTTCAAACGAGTCTTCTCTTTATAGTCTTCAGTACACAGTAACAAAATAAGTTAAAAACTCCATATTTTAAAAACTAATTGCAATTTTAATTAAGTACGTATTAACAATGACAGGTTACCAAAAATCTGCCCAAATTAATGCAATTGAGTGTACGTGTGCACACGAAATACAATACCTAGTTCGTATCTAGGTACCAACGAAGATTTCTAGCCTGTCCTAGAAACTTATAGACCCTAAACATTTCTTTCTATATCTAACAACTATACCTATCTAAAATTCATAGTAAAATAAGTATAAGAGCTTAGGTTCTAAAAAACTATTCAACTGAAACACACAACTCCACTCCACCCAACCAACAAACTTCGACTTAAGCTTTTGAACTATAAAGTTGGTTTTGCAATGGAATAGGAAGGTTTTTAAGACGTTTTGTGTTGTGTTTCAAATGCGGCAGTGCAGGCCAATGCACGGTGCATACAACTAAGTAGTGATGTGGTAGTTCCAATAACGGATTTTAGTGATGTGCGTTTGTAGTTGCTTTTTATAACTAGTTATCGGTTGAGTACGTTTTTGGTTTTGCGGGAAACATAGGAAAATGTTCTAAGGAGATTTAACTGAGTTCATTTTATTAACAGTACTTACGTCCTATTAAAATATTTCGCAAACGGGCATTCTTGTTTTAGCTATAAAATGTTATTTGGAAGTATACAAAATTAAACTCGTGATGATCTAAAAAAACGCTTTAATGAAATGTATTTTCAGTAGTTATTTTGTTTCAGACCAATCAAGTATGAACCTTACACGCAAAAGCTGAACTATAGAACAATACTTTAAAAAACCGTTGTCAGTATTCCAAACAATACGTTACTAAATAATAACTACTTCATAAAAATAAATCAGAGTCTTGAATGTAACTTTTATCCGCATCAAAGTGAAATAACGTTTTGAGTTAAAAATAGCAGTTATCCGCGTTGCAGCCGCATGCGCAGCTAAGTCGGTGCCTGTGAGCGTTCGATATAGGCTAAAACATATTATTATATGCAAGAAGTTCTTGTACTACGCGAAAATAGGGTTGGCCATACCATACAATGTTGTTAGACAGCTATAAATATCACTATTACGTTATTTTATAAAGCCACTAAGATTTATTCATTCCATTTTTAAAACTTTGAATAACAAGAAAAATGTACTTCAAAAATGTTATTCAAGGAAATTGTTATTGACGATTTGTTATTCAATTGCGGAAATGTGTGCTCGGAAAGTTTTGTAGACGTAATTTAAAATATGTGACGTAACTATGTTAAGGATCTCAGTTAGTTAGTTACGAAGTAGAATTAAACCAATTTAAAACTAACAAGGGAGGCGAAAGGCAATAAATTTGTGTACTGTTAAAGAATACGGAAACTTATAAGGCATTCAACTAGGTTCTAACATCCTAGCGCAGCCCTACGCCCCGCAGGCAAATATGAACGAATGTAAGTTGACTTAGAATAAGTATGTTCTGCAATCGAGAGCTAGCCAGTGTTAGATCATAATGTGTTGAAACAGCACACGCGCGCGACACTCCAACAAGAAAGCAATGACCAAACGATATTTTATAAAAAAAATCAAAATATTAACGCCATATTGAAAACTTCTAATGTGTTCGCGCCATTTTCGTATTTTTTTTATCTATCACGCGTCGACGCCGCGCCGCGTTCGTTTTTTAAAAATGTGACTGTCAAACTGCTATTTTAGGAACTGTGATTTTTTTTTTCTGTTATAATATTTCGACGTGAAATGACTTGGTATTGCTATTTTTTATGTTTTTATCGTATTTTTTTACTATCCACGCTCGTTGTTCCGTGAAATTGGAGAAAAAATGTAATATTGCGTAACTTAAGAAATAAAAATGTGTGCGTCATTATGATTGAGATTTTGGCGCGCATTCTCGAAAGGAAGTTTTCGTGATTATCTAAAAAGGAACTTAAAATAAAATAAATAAACATCAAAATCGTAATATTTGTATTGTGAGTGAAGATTTTGAACATTTTGTGTTGTGATTTGGACCAGAGGTTAGTTATTTTGTTTTATTTTATTCATAATTTAGTTTCTAAACGCTATATTATTTGTTTTTGGCCTTAACATCTATTTTTATTACCAAAACATTACTTGAGATCCGAATAATTAGAAAAATAACACAGATAACAGCAATAATAATACACATTACCTTCATGATTGTGTTTAATAAAACACATTAAAAATAATTGTACATTTTTATGATTTTTTAATAGCTATACATATTTATTTGATAGAAAAATTACATGCGATACTATTTTCGTAATAACATAGTATTGTAACAAGATAATTATGTAAAAGAAATAATAGATTTGGAAAAACATTAATTTGCAGTAATATTTCTTATCGTTTTATTGATGTTGAATTTAAATTAGATTTTTAAATTATTTAGTTTTTTAGTATACTTAACTACATTTTTGTGCTTGACTTGCGATGTGAGTGTTTTGTGTGTTATTATTTTGTTTTTTATTTTTTTATTTATGTTATTGATAATCTTTTAATTTACATGTTTTAATCAATTGCGATATAATACAATGAAAAAGAATGGGTGTAATAGAATATTAGAAACGTATTTAAAACATATAAAATGACAACCGAAAATTGAAGCTTTAAAATTGATATTGCTAAAATCCAACTAATTAAATTAGTTTAATTTTTAATATTAAAATTCCGTTAAATAATTTAACACGCTTAAATAAAACAAAACGCGTTGCCATTAGCTTTTTATTTGGCCAAAAGTTGTAACTAAACTGTATTAAGAACAATAATTAGATATAATTATTTTTTTCTAATTATAGATACTTATTAAACTTATTATAGATAATCACTGCATTATTAACCTAGATAAACCCTAAAAAGAAAACTAAAATTCTTTGAAAAAATATCCAAAAATCATCACGCCTCTCACACAACTTGGTATAAGCAGAGCTAAGTAATATCCCCTCTAAAGCCACGTCACGGTAAAGGCGGAGCGAGGGCGTTTCAAGGCGTGACTTTTGAAACATTCGACTTTCTATCTAGTATTTTACTAATAGGTTTTTAAGATAGGTCGACCTGATAGGTTTCAAAGTGTGGGAGAACCATGCTTCGGCACGAATAGGCCGGCTCAATAAGAGTGATACCACGGCCTCACAGAAAACCGACGTGAAACAACGCTTGCGTTGTGTTTCGTCGTGTGAGTGAGGTTACCGCGAACCCAATTATCCCACTCCCCCTTCCAAATCTCTGAATCTCCAACAATCCTCAAATTTCTAATCTCTAAAGACAAGTAACGCACTTATAACGCTTCTGGTGTTTCGGGGGTCCATGAGCGTCGCGGATTGCTTACCATCAGGTGATCCGTCTGGTAGTTTACCGGCTTACTTCAAACATAAAATAATAGGTTTGGACTATTAGGTTAGTACCTAGTAGGCAGTTTGCTATTCGTTTTGTGTAGTCAAAGATGGGTCTGTATCTAAGTGATTTTTGCAGTGCTTCTTTGGTCTACTGTTCTCAAAAATTTCTACTTTATTCTTGATGATATTCTTATTAGCAAGAAGTTAAATTTAAAACTTTTCAGTAATGTTTTATTGGAATTTCTGGGATTGGTCGTAAGGTTTCACTTATACTTTGTGCTTAGCTGTCCGTACAAGCTTGCGATTCATTTTTTTATAAACTTAAAGTAAACTAATAATGTTTATGTTATCTTGAAAGAGCTGTCGATTAATAGAACAATGTAATTATAACGATACAAAGAACCTTAAGCTTAATTGTCGTAAATAAGAGCAAGTTTTGATCAAACTATTAATTCATTGCAAAAATACTTACTCAAAATGTGACTGAAAACTCATAAAAATAACTTTTGAATAAAATTATATTTTATACGTAGCTGTTGCCCTTGACTTCGTCCGCGTATAATATGAATTTTAGGACATAGCTTTAATTTTCTATAATTACAGTAGCTTAAGTTACCTACTACTTATTACCTGCCAATAAAAGTCTTGCAAAATTGGTTCAGCTATTCCAGAAACTAGCCAGTACAAAGAGATAGACAGACGACAATTGTACAAAATGTTATTTTAGTAGGTATGTGTATCGGATGTGTATTTATCATTATACATGTAGTAAAAATCGGTTATTTCTATATTACACTCCAATTTTCTTTATCTGTATAGATTTAACTCAACTAAAAATGATTGATAAGTCGAATTTGGCACATTCAATAAAAAACAATTATTTTTATTATCATTTCAAAGCTTTTCTCAGTTTGTAGATAAAAATGAATAATATCTTTGATAGCTCCATTTTAAAAGCTCTAGCCGTCGGTACCGATTGTCGTACAAAATGTATTTTCAATCGAAAACATCTTTATTTTAATAAAAGTTGAAAAAATGTTATTAACTTATGTATTTAAACCACCGTCCTAACGGGTTAAACCAAATACGATAATATTGTCACAGAATATAGATTAATTGTCGTGGTGGCCCGGATTTAAGACACCCGCTTCTCATGCATGAGAGTGCGCGTTCAAAACCTACCAACGGCAAGTACTAATGTGACTTTTTCCGAGTTATATGTACTTTCTAAAATTATTCAGACATCACTGACAAACGGTGAAGGTAAACATCGGGAGGAAACCTGGGCTTATAATTTCTAAGTATAAGTTTGTAATCGCCAACCCGCATTGAACAAGCGTGGTGATTAATGCTCAAACCTTCTCCGAGTGAGAAGAGGTTTTGCTCGGCAGTGGGGATTTATAGGCTGTTGAAGACGATATAGATTAATTAAGTTGCCCTTAAAGTGACTTTCTATACGGAAATTGATAGAAAATATTATTAAATGTTGTCCATTATATTTCTGATTATGATTGTCCTCTCAATTAATTTTAAAACTCTATTAATTTAAAGTTAACACAACACAAGGCCAAAGACTGACTCGTTGGCCGAGTGGTCGCAAGTGCGACTGCCGGGCAAGGGGGTCTCGGGTTCGATTCCCGGGTCGGGCAAAGTATTACTAGATTAAAAAAAATCTCAGTAGTAGCACGGAGTCTGGAATTGTGCCCGGTATATGGCAATAGGCTCATCCCCTATTACATGGGACTCATAACATAAATAGTGAAAAGTGGGTGCTACTTCTGTGTGCACCTCTGCCTACCCCTTCGGGGATAAAAGGCGTGATGTTATGTTATGTTATGTTAAGCCAAATAAAATACTTTGTCCAGGCCACGGGTCAAATCAAAGAACTCAGGCTAATTTTTCGTAACCAAAATAAACTTTATTTCAACTGTATTTAAAACTAGAATCAAATCTAAACCCATTGCTTACTCAGTTGTAGTTATAGTAGCAACCAATTCACCAATGAAACGTTCAAGCTTCTTGTTTCAGTAAATTTTATGTCCTCCATTGAATGAGATAGTCAAAGATGGGAAGATGAGGAAATAGTAGGTACAGCTATAGAGGTACAATGGTACAATCATTTTATAAAAACATCGGGTAACTGTGTTTTAGTGTCCAGATTTTATTTTTTTTAAATGTGGAAAATCATCGAATGACTGCTCCCGCCTGGGTGAGGCGGAAGGGAGTGTCAGACTCTTACTGACTAAAAACCACCCCGTTCCTTCTCCTGCCCGTCGAGCCGGAGCCCCGGTTACCCGTTAGGTTCTCCGCGACAGTGTCCAGATTTAGTTTTAGCTTATGTGTTATGTCTTTAATTCATGGACAATACCATTTTAAGTAGGTACGTGTAATTCTTGTTGAATATAGATCTAACATAACATCACGCCTTTTATCCCCGAAGGGGTAGGAAGAGGTGCACATTATGCCACTGTACAATGTAACACCCACTTTTCACTATTTATGTGATGTGTTCCATGTAATAGGAAGTGTGCCTATTACCATAAATACTGGGCACAATTCCAGACTCCGTGTTACTACTGAGATTTTTTTTTAAAAACCCAGTAATACTTTGCCCGACCCGGGAATCGAACCCGAGACACCTTGCCCGGCAGTCGCACTTGCGACCACTCGGCCAACGAAGCAGTCAGTCAACGAGAATATAGATTTGTAGATTCATAATCATCTAAGCTTATAATAAGTATATCCAAAGGCCCTTATTGCCCTTATACAGACATCTAAAATCTCACTGAAAGTAAAATTGTTTAATAACTATCGTGAGACATACTAAATTAATTAAAAATCGCGGTTTACTCACGAGAATATACCGAGAAAAGCTGCGCGACATCGCCGCGACCGCGCACGCTGCTCATGAGGAAGAACCCCTCTGTGGTTCGAAACTAGTAGAGCTGTTCTCAGTATATTCACGTGAGTAACCAGCGATTTTTAGTTAAAATCATTTAATTTCATTTTATAACTAACTAAGAATTAGCAACAGCTTTCAAAAGTTACCAATAACGAATTTAAGTTGGATAAGGTTAAGACCTTGAAGATAAGTCTTCAACGTCCATAGTCTGTGATACAGTACTGCTGGATTACGAACCTCCTCTACATAGTAGGGTTTGTCCACGATAAGCGGGCTTAGAGAACACTGTTTATCCGTTTGACGGTAATATAAGGGGCATTTCTATAAACGAATTCTTGTGTTGGACTTAGATGGGGTTGCGTTTACACCGAATTTTTTGAAATAAATATAATATTGTCACTCCACGTATAAATGACTAGTTATTTGTTTATCAGAAAGCACTGCAAAGGTTTGTGTAGTCCATAGGATGGTGGGATGAGTAGAGCTGGTACAAATATATTCTACTCTACTCCCACCATCCAACTTATTAAGAACTTTATTACAAAGGATTACAATAACATTTCATTCTATAAATAGATTTTCTAACAAATATTCTTGTAAACTCATTCTATGCAGCGATGTCAAAGGTCTCTAAGACCATTGGTTGCGTAGGCGCAGCCCGGTCTTTAAGCTTATGACTATGCTTATTTGATTTAGGAGTATGCTGTTCCAGTTTAACTTGGTTAAATGTGAGAGTTTCTTCGGTTTTCTGAATAGCGGTAATCATTTTAAATAGAGGTAGTATAGTAATTGTTAATCGCTGTTCGAATGTCTAAACTTTTCCAATGCCATTTTTTTTGTCAAAAAATATTTTCAATGCCTTTTTTTTAACCCCAAGGTGGGAAATCCTCATGTAGCCCCCTCGCTTGGGGAGGACGAAAGGAACTGTCAGACTCTTATTGACTAAAACATATTTTCAAAGCCTAACTAAACTAAAAATTATTATGTACAATGTTCTATGTTACAATATTTGCTTTAATCCCCGGCTTTGTGTGCACTAAAAGGTTGTTATTATACATATAAACATTCCTCTTGAATCACTTTACCTATAAAAAAACTGCATCGAAATCCGTTGCGTAGTTTTAAAGATCTAAGCATACATAGTGGCAGACAGTGAAAAGCAATTTCGTTTACGACTATGTGATGTTGCACAATTATATCTATTCTTTCGGAGAATAGGTACCATTTTTAAGGAGAAGGGAGTGTTAGACTCTTACTGACTAAAACCCAGCCTGTTCCTACTTCTGCCCTTCGAGCCGGAGCGCAAGAAACCCGTTAAGTTCTTCGCGGTTACGTATCGGCATCAGTCCTATTGGGCCCCATCCCTGGTGGTCTGATGGCTATTTGAGAATACGTACCTGGTTTTTAGCGGTGTCATATGTACAGGAAAAAAGTTACCTAACTATCTTAAAGCACAAAAGTCATACCTAGATATAAAACTGTTCTATGCGTTTTTGCGACGTGCAAAACAGACAAAAAAAGAAACTTAAACATTTGAAATAATCTTAGTATTATTATCATCAACAGCCTATAAGTAATATATATAAGCCTGCTCATATGAAGAAGGTTTGAACATTAATCACCACGCTTACTCATTGTGAGTTGGCGATTTCAAACTTATAATAATTAGAAATTATATGTAAGTCCAAGTTTCCTCACAATGTTTTCCTTCACCGTTTGTCAGTGATGTCTAAATAATCTTAGAAAGTAATATAACTCAGAAAAAGTCACATTGGTACTTGCCGTTGGTAGATTTCGAACCGGCACTCTCATGCATGTGTAGCGGGCTGCATTACTGATGAGTTTTAGACAAAAAGCTGGCCTATTACAATGAAAACAAGAGAAAAATAGTAAAGATCTTGCATCATTTAATTTTAAGCTTACCTTTTATACAAATAAAGCTTACAATCTAATATGACAAGAACAACTCAACAAATTTTCCTCCTGACACTGTTTTACCAATAACAATAAAATAAAAAATAAATGGAAAAATTCTAACGCAATGAAAATCATGCGCATGCGAACGCAGACATGCGCACACGCACCTCTACAAGCGCGAAACGTTACGTAACGCTATTTTAAAGGCAATAAGTTGTTTAGAGTACGTTGTATGCATACGTGGCAGGCTTGGGGCTTTGTCCATTGTTATACGGGTTGGGGATTAATAATCAAAAAAGTATAGTACGAAAATTTGCTTTTTTCTTTTACATCTCATAAGTTCTAAAGGTATGGTTAACTTAAAGTGGTTGTCTTATTTTTGCCGTTGACCTTAACCTACGTTCAATAATTTATTATCTGATAGTCGAAATCGGATATTTAATTAATTTATTATCATCATCAGTTAGAGAACGTTCACTGTATAAATTTTCTATAATCCCCATAGTTGGCAGATGACACAAAAATCATAGTAAGATCGCTGTAAGCGTAAAGATGGTTTCTCTCCATCTCTTGGTGATTATTCTCTTTTTTTATTACTTCATCATCATCATCATCATCATATGAGCCAAAGGACTTCTACCGCTGAACATAATCCCCCCCAATGACTTCCAGACAGGCCGGTTGGAAGCGACCAACATCCAATGAATTTTAGTGCTTATTAAGTGAAATATTTAATGAACCTAACACCTGACACTTGTATCTGTACAATGGAAACAGTCCTTAAGACATGGAGCCGCTCAATTTATATACAAATTTGCATACATTTCAATAAGACCGTCTCTGTCGGAAAAATGCTGCACTTAATGTTACCAGGAATCGAATAGAGATTTCTTGATAAAAATAGCCTGCTCCTTAATCACCGTTCCAACGGTATAACTAGTTTATATAGATTAAGTTTAAGAAGTTTTAAGATAAGGCTTTTATGATTTACACCTTCATTGCAGCAGCCTGTGTTAGACTATTTGATCGTGTTCTTCCACTGCTGGACGTTGTGGATGTGCCTTTAACAGTTTTTGCTATAATAACCACGTTTGGCAGACGGGTTGGAAACAGCTTAAAAAGGATCAAGTTTATCAGAGATGCTGGTCAATATCGCTGGTATCATCGTAGTTGGCTTTTTCTATACCCGCGGTTCGTGAAGAGGGTTGTGATCAATGTGTTTTACTCTGTATGTCACCAAATTGGTGGCCTTTTACCTTATCTTCATCTTTTATTTTTCTTTTACATTTCGGTTAGTGTGCACAACTTGATTCTCCCTAGTTTTCTCCATCACTGTGCCACAAGACAATCGACTAACCTCACCATTTCATGGTAAATGTCCCACCCACACGCACGAAGTGCTTTACATTAAGCTTCCTTGTGCATACTGCTTAGGAGTGGTATTCTTTGCCAGAGTCTGTATTAGGTGAAGTGTATCTTCAGAGCCCGAGTGAATAGGTTGCTTATGGGATGACATGCCCATGACATCGTAGACCGCATCATCGCTTATCAGGTAGTGGTCAAACGTCGACCCATCAAATTAATATAAAAACACGGAATATTTTTGCACTAATAATACGACAAATGCATGTCTGTTAGTCGTCATTATCATCATCACCATCACTCAGAATCAGAATACGTCCACTGTTGAATAAAGTCCTTCATAAAAGCAGATTTTTTCATAATCCCCATACTTGACAAACAATATGGGGATCACCGTAAGATAACTTAAATATCAGAGAATGCTAAACTAAAAAGTAGGCGTGTGAATTAATATTTTTATGATCAGTTTTAGTAATAATATAGTCTTAAAAACCTTCTTGTTACATTACAAGTTTGTTACAATTTTAAAGTGACTACAATTTTGTCGAAGCTTTTTAGTTTTATAGTTTCTTTACTACTGACTTTCGTGAAAGTGGTTTAGCTGTTTAATGTACTAGAACTATTCTAGCTTAGTAGAATCAGATGGCAATAAAATGATGTTACAAGTTCGCTACGAATCTCCGAGGTTTGAGATTGTTGAGATCGAAGATTGACTTGCACTTTGCCAATGTGCCTCGTTAGTTGCTAATTCGCAAATTGCAACTGCCGACCATTCTTGTTTTTTTAAAAGTTGCCCTACACCCGGTTTTTTCTATGTCATCAAAATATACAATTTCACATACATATGACAGGTACAACAATTTGCGAGTGTCACAAAGAGTTGCTCTCGAGGGAATCGAACACGCTATCTATACATTGCATGGCTTTCGGTTGCGCAGTCACTGCGCCAACCGTGCAGTCATGGGGTGCACCATGGGGTTCATGGTTCGGTTATAACTTTATTTTTCCAAAATTCTCAGTAACATTAGCCTTTAGTCTAATTTCTAATACTATAATGCGTTATAATGATAATAAACAACTTACCCTATTACAAGAAATTCATAATATTACTGGACCTACCTACCCCTTCGGCGATTACTAGGCGTGACTGTATACAATATTAAACAATTCAAGTGTGGGAGAGCCATGTTTCGGCACGAATGGGCCAGCTCGATCGGAGTGATACCACAGCCTCACAGTAAACCGACGTGATACAACGCTTGCGTTATGTTTTGTCGTATGAATGACGTTACTGTAGGCCCTGTATCTAATCTCCCGGGCCTTCCCCAACAATCCTCTAATTCCTAATCTCTAATATACCGGTAACGCACATGCGTTACATGTGCGTTACCGGTCTCTCTCTGGTGTTCCAGGTGTCCATAGGCGTGCCATTTGCTTACCATAGAAAAATTATTTCAAGAATAATAATGAAATAAAAATAGTTTACCGTTCACAATAACGATTCTACGATTTTTTCAATATGCAAATAGGCCACACATGTTGACTCACAACTTTGTACTTACTAATGCAATCTATACTTTTATTAGACATTACTTCTAGTCTAGGCAAACAGCTTTTAAACTAGGACATTTTAGAACTTCCTGCATTCTTTTTCTATTAATAAAACTGGGTATTCACTTTTGAAATCGACGATTAAGTTATTAAATGAATAATGTCTACTTTGTACATTGATTTGACGAAATCATCATCATCAACAGCCGGAAGACGTCCACTGCTGGACAAAGGCCTCCCCCTTAGCCCTCCACGTCGAACGACAACTCGCCACCCGCATCCACTGGCTCCCCGCAACTCTGGCGATGTCGTCGGTCCACCTAGCGGGAGGTCTGCCCACGCTTCGTCTTCCGGTCCGTGGTCTCCACTCAAGGACTTTCCTGGCCCATCTGCCGTCAGTCCTTCGAGCGACGTGGCCTGCCCATTGCCACTTCAGTCTGCAGATTTTGCGAGCTATGTCGGTAACTCTTGTTCTTTGGCGAATCTCCATATTTCGGACTTTGTCGCGCAAAGAAACCCCGAGCATAGCTCTCTCCATCGCACGCTGAGCGACTTTGAGCTTCTCCAGAAGGCCAGAGGTCAGGGACCACGTTTCGGTACCATACGTCATCACCGGCAACACACACTGGTTGAACATCCTGGTCTTTAGGCACTGAGGGATTTTCGATGAGAAGATTTCGCGTAACTTCCCGAACGCTGCCCATCCAAGTTGGATTCTTCGGGCGACCTCTTTGTCGAAATTGGACCTACCTAGCTGTATAATCTGCCCTAAGTATGTGTAGTGGTCTACAACTTCGAGGATATCGTTCCCAACGATGACCGGTACAGGTGCAACATGGACGTTTGACATGATTTTGGTCTTGTCCATGTTCATTTTAAGACCCACCTGTTGGGAGACGATATCGAGGTCGCTGAGCATGGTGTTTAAATCCTCCAGCGACTCCGCCATGATGACTACATCATCGGCGAAGCGGAGGTGTGTGATGTATTCGCCATTGATATTGATGCCCAGTCCACTCCAGTTTAAAACTTGAAACTTGAAAACGTCCTCCAATGCGTTGGTGAACAGTTTCGGAGAAATCACGTCTCCCTGTCTCACGCCTTTCTGCAATTGGATTGGTTCCGTGCTATCTTCCTGGAGTCGGATGCGCATGGTGGCGTTTCTATACAAACACTTTAGCACCTCGATATATCTGTAGTCGATATGGCATCGCTGGAGAGACTGCAGCACCGCCCTGGGGGCTTACTCTTGAATCCAATTCCGATCGATCGACATTGGTATTGTGAAATTTCGTACTCTTGAGTTGCAATACTAGAGCCCATTGCATCCGTATTGCGTAGATATTGAATGAACTAAATGGTATTGAGTTTGTCTTTATATTCCGTACTCTGAATGCTATTGTAACAGCTAAGATTGTGGTTGTATAGTGTTGACATTTAATAATTATTGAGATCATATTGGATTGAAATTGCATTGACATTGAGATTGGTTTCAAGAGTAAGCGCCCAGGTCTCGATCGAATCAAAGGCTTTTTCATAGTCCACAAACGCCAAGCATAGTGGCAAGTTATACTCCTCAGTCTTCTGTATAACTTGCCGCAGCGTATGAATGTGGTCTATGGTGCTAAAGCCTTTCCGGAACCCGGCTTGTTCGGGAGGCTGGAAGTCATCAAACCTGCGTTCCAGACGGTTCGTGATAACCCTAGAAAACAGCTTATATACATGGCTCAGAAGCGAGATGGGTCTATAGTTCTTCAACAAAGAGTTGTCACCCTTCTTGAAGAACAGAACCACTACACTCCTTTGCCATGCTTTCGGCGTAGTTCCTTCGAGAATGACGGAATTGAATAGTTTCTGGAGGACTAAAAGTATCGGTTTTCCACCCGCTCGCAGAAGTTCTGTTGTGATTCCGTCATCACCCGGTGCCTTGTTATTTTTGAGCTGTCTGAGAGCCATCCTAATCTCATACAGGCTGATGTCTGGGATATCCTCGGTATAGTGCCGTGTCAGTTTAGCTCTAGGATTTGACGAAATACCTAAATGTAATTGGGTTCATATAATTTACATCGTCATAGTTACGAGTATATTTAATAAAATATGTAGTTTAATAATCATTTGTATAATAATCTAGTTACTGACTAAAAATCGCGGGTTACTTACGTGAATATACTGAGAAAAGCTCTACTAGTTTCGAACCACAGAGGGGTACTTCCTCATGAGCAGCATGCGTGGTCGCGGCGATGTCGCGTAGCCTGTAGTTATTTTAGTAAGTCTCACGATAGTTATTATAAAAATCTAGTTATTGCTTGTGATTTTCCATGATATGAGAATCTTACAAGCAAGAGAAGCATTGTGTTTAATTCCTTTGCTTTTGATGCACCGGAACTAATTTCTTACTACATTAGGTGATCCGTTTAATCATGCGCTCTATAATAAAAATAAAATGGAGTATTCAAAAAGCTATGTAGGTAAAGAAACCTTCATAAAAATATAACTCAGTAAGCTATCTTAAAGACGAATAAACCTGAATGAAATAAAAAAAGAGGATTTGAACTCTCTCTGCTTATCCCCTCTAAAAGACAGGCGTACGTACAATGTACAATGCACAAGGAATATAGAAATCGTGTAAATCGTCCTCCATACAGATGTTTTACGTTTTAACCACATTTTCTTGGACTATATCCAACATCATCCACGTATCTGTGCACACTAAAAGCTCTGCGATATATCGCGATATAGATATGTTGATATCAAGGAGAGTTTGCGGTATTTGTAATTAGGTCGATATTTATTTCGGACAGTAGGGTTTTTTGTGAAAAAGACTGTTCTTTTTCACAAAAAACCCTACCTTACCTAGCTATAATTTTTGATGATGAAAATATGAACGTTCAAATATGAACTCATTATAGGACTACCTATCACTTTAAAGCCTTTATCGATTTATTAACTCAAGTCAGTTGTATACTTAGATGCGTTATTGACCTCACTTGCTTTCGAAATTCTCAGAAATAGTACGCAGCCAGACATTTTTGTTCTCCCAACATCATACCGGACGAATTATAATGATTTGATATTGCACTTCTGCTAATAATTTCGAAAAACTAAAACGCCTGGTACCTTGTATGTTTAAAGAGGATTATGACAGGGTATGAAAATTATAAATATAATTAGTTCGTAAGTTAGGTAATTAAAAAATATTAGACACGTATTTTTTTATTTTGTCGTATAATAAAACAATACTTAGATAAAACGAATCAAAGTTTACTGTATAAAATGTACTGAGAAGTGACGTCACGCGACATTTCAAATCAATATATCGTCGAAAGTATTCGTTTCCGTAAGAAAATAAAAAATACATGTCTAATGTTTTTAAATAATCTACCAGACGGACATTAAAATAAAAATTAGTCGTCTACCCTATTACTATTTAAGGAGGAGCAAAGATTTCTCCCTTAGTCCTTCACGTCAAACGGCAAATCACCACTTTTATCCATTAGCTTCCCGCCACTATGACTATGTCGTCAGTCCACCTACCATGACAGTCCACGCTACATCAATCGGTCTGTGATTACACGATTACTGACAACCGATAATCGTCCTTTAACACTTTGAGTACCGTCATAATAGACACAATTAAAGAACAATAGGTTGCGGTCACCGGTGTCCTCGCCGTGTTTGACCTACCTATGGTTACTTCTGCTAACAGAATTTAATCTATAAATCACAACATTTAACATCTAATTTTACACCAAAAATGAAAAACCATTCAACTAATCATAGGGGCTCTGTTCAAGCTATAGTATACTATAATTTATATCCTAGCATTTCTAACCCACTGTGTCTCAGACCGCACTTTTTACCTATTCAAAATCTATCGCGCGACAGACGACAGCACAGTTAGTCGACATCGTCTGATAGTTCTGATACACATCTTAAAGCTTGTTATACAGTTAGAAAAATCTTGCTGCCTATAAAAATGCTTAGAGTTTTATGATACTAGTTCATTTTGCTTGATTTTTTTATTCAAGATTTTATTATAATTCTATATCTTGTATGTTTTTTGAAGTAGTAATACTATAATAAAGTAATTTCTCTTCCGATTTATCGATTCTTTATCCTTGATCCTGTTTGCCTACAATCGGCTGATGTGGAAGTCATTAAGGAAACAACTACATTCAGTAAAAGTTGTGTCGGGATTGATAATGATTATAAAGATGATTGTACTATAATTAGTTATCAGACACTTTGCCTGTTAAGAAGCAATTGGCGTCAGCCATAGATATCTGGAAAACCAAAGTCGTTACAAGTGCGTAACCGGACTTTTAATGATTAGTTTTTTATTTATAATTTGCTGGAAATTCAGGGATTGGGGAGATTGTTTGGTAATTGGAACTACGGTAACCTCACACACACGACGGAACACAACGCAAGCGTGGTTTCACGTCGGTTTTCTGTGAGGCCGTGGTATGACTTCGGTCAAGCCGGTCTATACGTACCGAAGCATGGCTCTCCCACACATTTAGCAGGACGGCGTATAGCCACTACCTGATTGTAAGCAATGACGTGGCAGACGATTATACTTAAGTATTCGAAACATTTGATATTCTTGAACTTCGAAAAGAGTTCAAAACTTCCTTCACGCTTTGATTTGAAACAACCAAGAAACCATAACACATTGAATATAAGTACCAAATTGTCTGTCCGTCCATTTTATAAGACTGAAAACATAGACCTAGGAACAATAGTGTTATGATATCTAGTCTGGTACGATTAGCAGAAAAACGGGACAATAGTACGGTTAGTATAGTTTGTAAATATCAGTAGTGAGTCTTTGTCAATCATGGTCTTTTTATGGTCTAATGCCATGACATTTTGACTAAGAAATCGTGGAAGTTAGACTGAAATGTTATTATGGAATTGACTGTTCGATTCCTGTAGGGAACAATTCTGTGTGTGATCTATAAATTGTGGTTTTGAGTGTGGGTGTGGTGGGCATGTGAAATTGTATGTTTGTGTGCACACAAAACAGACACACATGCAGGAATACATTTTATTTTTATTTAACATAACATAACATCAAGCCTTTTTATCCCTTTATATTAAGGGGTAGGCAGAAGTGCACATTTCGGCACTTAATGCCACTGTACAATGTAACACCCACTTCCACTACTTATGAAGTCCTATTTATGAAGTCCCTGACTATTTATGAAGTCCCATGTAATAGGGGGTGAGCCTACTGCCACATACCGGACACATTTCCAGACTCCGTACTACTACTGAGATTTTTTAAAACTTAGTAATACTTTGCCTGACCCGGGAATCGAACCCGAAACCCCTTGCCCGGCAGTCGCACTTACGACCACGGCCAACGAGGCAGCCATTTTATTTCTTTCCCTAATTATAATCTACCAATTAGACAAAAACGTGATAATATTTTTACTACACTTCTACCTACTCCTTTCATAACACCAAACCATTGAAAGCTATTCGATATCAATCCCAAAGAAAATTGCACAACAACAATTCATAAAACAATGACGTAAGAAAAACGCTTGCGCATCCACTACATGGAAATTGAAGCTTTAGCTAAACAAATACCTGCGCAATAATTATCTACTAGATCAACTGTGTGATGACAGCAGACTGGAGTACATTCCACTTCTCTTCACGACACCCATGTCGTAAGAGCTGACACAGAGACTATATATTTTACAAAGACAGGCCCGTGGAGGACTTAACGGGTTGCCGGGGCTCCGGCTCGAAGTGCAGAAGTAGGAACGGGGTGGTTTTCAGTCAGTAAGAGTCTGACACTCCCTCTCGCTTCACCCGGGCGGGAGAAGTTATTCGATGATTTTTCCCCCTCAAAAAAAGACTGTAGTACATTCCACTTCTTTTCACGTGGGTTTTGAAAGAGTTGACTACTTAACAGGGACAGGGCAGTAGTATTCTCTGATTAAATAAAATCTGATTTTTTTAGCGCCAAAAATGAATAATCGATTTCAATCCAAATCTGCCTCTGCTCTGATGATGACGTTGCCTGCCTCGTCGGCCGAGTGGTCGCAAGTGCCACTGCCGGGCAAAGGGCCTCGGGTTTCTGGGCCAGCCAAAGTATTAGTACTGGGTTTTCTAAAGTTATAGAGTAGCACGGAGTTTAGAATTGTGCCCGGTATATGGCCGGCTCACGACTCATAACATAAATGTTGAAATGTGAGTGTTAGATTGTATAGAGGCATTAAGTGTCATAAGGTGCACCTCTGCCTACACCCTTTAGGGTAAAAGACGTGAATTTGTTTTAATCCTAAATCTATAATTAAGATCGATTTTTTGACAAGACTTGTTGCTGACGAGAGTTTCTGTTAAAGACAGAGATCGATGATTTGGATTACTGCGATCTCCAATCCATTTGCGAAGCATGGAGATTATGGTAAACCCTTCTTTATTAAAATATATAGTTCGGCACTTAGTTGGACTTTTATGAGCGGATGACGATGAAATAGACCAATCCTAGCTAGACTTCAATCTGTCATGGCGTACTTAATAAAATCACAAACAAATCAGCAATTATCCTAAATGTTGTATGTTTTCTTTGGTAAATGTTTTAACAAACATACGAACATGCACATCTTGTTTTGTGTGCGCATGAGTCGAGATACACGCACACATGTAAAGGGTGCATCGCATAAACCAATGTTTGGCTGCCGTGCCAAAAAACACAAAGGAGCGGTGTAGTGTGAGTGGTTTTGATACTTGGTAGTTTTATTTTGGATTTTTTTAGTTAAAGGTTAATTTGTAACCGAGAATGTTGTATTGTGAACCTTATTGAATAAGAAGGATTTGAATGGAGTTTCTTGCTTGTTCTTCTCCATAGGAATCTACACATTGGAACGAGCAAATAGCTTCACTAAAGGACTGACCGACAGACTGTATTTTTTATTTTTTATTTCAATATTTTGTTTTGACATTCAAAAGTGCCTTCCTGGTCTAGTTGAAATAAATGATTTTGACTTTGACTTTGAATTACTATAAATATTATATTTTTTATTGTAATGAGTAAAATGGTAATATCTAGTTGTTTATTCAAAGGATAATATTTGTTAACTTCCAAAAAAAAGAAAAGATAGTAAAAATGAAACTGATCTAGTATGATGCTCTTATTACATGCATTAATAATTAATGATTGTATTTTGAAAGAGCATAATAAAAAAATATTTTCAAGTTACAATATTTTTCAAATAAATCCTCTTTTTTCCATTTTTTCTAGAGCTAAATAACAGAAAAACCTTCCAATATCTACTATCAGTACTATTACAAGAAAATCAATATAAAACTTCATTTACAATGGAGTTTATTATACAATTATCATAATATAGCAATATTGCAAACATGAGCGCATTTTTAATAAAACTCCTATGCTAATAGGTGTTATAAAACCTTGTGTAACATAACATAACGTAACATAGTTGTTATTAAAAAATATTTCCATTACATTCTTGCTCAAGTAAGTACTTGTTTAGATATCACTGGACTTTTAAAAAAAATGTCCGGTGTAGCGGGGTCTGGAATTGTGCCCGGTATATGGCAATAGGCTCACTCCTTATTACATGGTACTCATAGTGAAAAGTGGGTGTTACATTGTACATTGGCATTTGGTGCCATAATGTGCCCTGCCTACCCCTTCAGTGATTAAAAGGCGTGATGCTATGGTATGTTATTCTTACTCATTAGAATTGAATTTATTTGTTCAATAACATAATGTAATACTGTTTATCTGTCGAAGTAGTTAGGTTAGGTTAGTATAATTTCCGCATTGTAAGACAGTTGTAATCTATTTAAAAATGTATAACCTATTAAGTTCTTGAGGCCGAACGATAATAAAAAAAAATGTAAAAAAAATACACGAAATAGATGTGAAAGCGGTTGTAATATATTCTGGCCATCTGACTAAATCCTAACCTTAAATTTGTGTTCAAAATTTTCATCCTAAGAATGTATGATTAGACTTGGTATTCAAAGATGAGATCTGTGTCTTAGGCATCATTCTTGACCATCACTTTTGATTAGCATAATTAAATATAAAGCAAATAGACCACCATCTATCGTAGACCGCATCATCGCTTACCACCAGGCGAGATAGTGGTCAAACGTCGACACATCAAATATAAAAAAAAAACTTTACCCATCAACTTTCAATACTTTTGACTGCACGGTTGGCGCGGTGACTGGGCCACTGGCTGCCGTGCAACGTGTCGTGGGTTCGATTCCAGCACGGACAACAACAAAGTCAAACAACTCTTTGTGTGATCCACAGATTGTTGTTCCGTGTCTGGGTGTCATGTGTATGTGATATTGTATGTTTTTAAACGAACCTACGACATAGGAAAATATCCTAGTGTGGGGGCAACGTTTTATTAAAGAGAAAAAAACACGAGACAGAAAAAAATGACACCTTACCATCATATACAATATAAAAACAAACTAATTAACAAGCGTGATGCCATTTTCCACATTAACATTAAACCTAACTAAACACGCAGACGCAGGTGTTACAAACATTGATACTGAGAAATCGAGTTTTATTAATAGAAAACAGTAAACCCGTTTATGTGTCCTCTTTAATATTAAAAATTAACACACTGTTTTACATAGTTGCTGGTTTATAGCTGACTTAGGAAAGGAAGTTGTAGTAGCGATAAATTGTATCGGTTTGGGATGGCTCGGAGATGGGTACTTAATGGACTGTAAGGATGGTAAAATACTTTTTATGTAGAGGTCTTTTGTGTTTTGTGTAGTTGTGAGCTGTGACGGGCAGTTGATGATGAGGAATGGAGAATTTTTTAACTCAAAGTCAAAGTATTTATTTCATTTAAATAAATATTAGTCTGTCAGTCAGTCCGTCAGTAAAGCTAGGTGAAGCAAGGTGATCATTCCAAAATGTAGATTCTAATGGAGAAGAACGAGCAAAAAACTCCATTCGTTACTCTTTCACTTTACTTTTACGCTCAAACTCAAAATGAATACAATGAAAAGTAGTTTTGAAAGATACAAAAAAATCAATGTAAATAACACAAGAACTTGAAATGAAATCAGTAATGAACATTTTTAAATTCACTCAAAACATCTAGAATAAAAAACAAACGTTTTCAGTTTTACAAGTTGTAAGTATTAGTATACCCAAGTACAGAATATCATACCATTTTAGTCCTAAATCCTGTACCTAAATAATAATTTATTTTTATTATAAAAAAAACTATATAACACAAGTTCTTGATCTACATATTTATTTCCATTGTTAAACAAAATTCGAGTGACCTAGAAAGTATCAAAACAAGTCGATCCAACTACGAAAGGGATAAAAACTTACGAACACAAAAATAGAACGTCGAAAAATGAACATTAACGTATATTTTGAAATCTGCGCTGCGCATGAGGTGACCAATCAGGAACGTCAGACACATGTGTGCGTCACTTTGATACAATTTTTAAATGTGTGCTTCTAACGCATTTGATGGATTTTTGTATGTGTGTTTCTAGTAGTGGCATGCTTTTGAGATTTTTTACTTGTGTGCGTTTATGTAGGTATCGTTTTTATAATTATATAGATGTTATGTTTTATAGGTATATAATGTGATTTATTTCTAGCATTACATATTTGATTTTGGAGGCCGTTTTTAATGGAATCATATGTTTTACGACACAATTATGAGACGAGTAGGATTATGTATTAAATTAAGCAATCAGTTACCTATAGGTAGGTAATTTAAAATACATACCTACATACTTTTAAGTAGGTATTTTTAATTATTACATGTTTTTATGAATTGTGGATCTCCACAGTTGAATTCAATTGATTGCCCTACTGATGTTCACCGACTTTATATAAATGTCGTGGTGGCCCGAAGGTTTAAGACGACAGCTTCGACGGAAGTAACAATGTGATTTTTCCCGAGTTATATGTACTTTCTAAGATTATTTAGACACCACTGACAAACGATGAAGGAAAATATTGTAAAGAAAACCGGGTTTATAATTTCTAATAATAAGTTTGACATCGCCAACTCGTATTGAGCAAGCGTAGTGATTAATGCTAAAATCTTTTCCGTGTGAGAAGAGGCCTTTGGTCAGCACTGGCCATTTATAGGTTGTTGATGATGATGATGATGATATAAAAATCACGAAGCTTCACTTAGATGAAATTCGCCCATTCATTTTCAGACTCTCAATTCGTCACTCCATTGTAACCTGGAATAAAGAAAAGCACATTGCGTGTATCTTCCATTTTTTTACTGTTTTCATGACTCTGAACCTTTTTTAAACTGAACATTATTCAATTACTATCCAACATAGGCAATGACAACCTATAAACATGAATTCAACGTACATTGACGGCTCAGACTGGCATGATTGACATTTTGTATACGTTACCCATCAATGGATGTCGAATTCTAATAGCATCGATGATATTCGTAGAGAACTCTTTGTTATATGTATTATGGTTTTAAATAGATTATGAAATGAATAAATATTGCTAGTAGTATGTATTTAGTGGTGATAATGATAACGTTTTAATTCAGGAGTCCTAGGTTCGAGTTTTGTGCAAAGGACAGTATCAATGGATCGATAAAGCTTCGAAAATAATACTATTTTAATAATATACATTATGTTATTTCGTTCTAATTCTAATTCCAGTTTAAGGTAATGGCTTTATATCACACTAGTATTATAAAAAGTGAAAGTTTCTTTGTTTGGATGTTTGGTCGTCAATTACTCTGAAACTCCTGAACGGATTTTGATGAAATTTGGTATACAGGCTGCATAAGAGCTGACTTAGGTGATAGGATACTTATGATCCCGATTAAATGCTCCAATGGGATAAAACAGAAGTCATATCTACAACTCGCGGACATCAGTTAGTATTGTGTGAGTTCTTAAAAAAATACGGTTCCTCGTCATAGATTTTTAATAAATACTGTCCTGTATATTAGGTTCAGAACATTTTAAATGTCAAGCTCTCTGCCACACAGAGCTGAGACACATTGTAATGAATGATTGGAGCTGACTCAAAGGTGATATGGTGACATCATAGTTTTTTCTGTTTGTTGTAGAATGACAAGATTGTAGTCAAAGTAATTAATTCATCGTTTATTTTCATGATTAAGTAAAATCGCGGGTTATTCACGTGAATATACTGAGAAAAGCTCTATTAGTTTCGAACCACAGAGGGGTTCTTCCTTATGAGCAGCGTGCGCGGTCACTGAAGAAGCCCTCTGTGTCTCTCTCTTCGAAACTAGTAAAGCTTTTCTCAGTATATTCACGTGAGTAACCCGCGATTTTACTTAATTTAGTATGTCTCATAATAGTTATTATAATTTATTTTCATGCTTCAGTTAAAGATATATAAAAAAGTATTTTTGAAAGTCAGATAATAAAAAAGTAGGTCACTTAGTTCGTCTTATAGGTAGTACCTAAAACTATTTATTAGTTTCAACACGTCGATTCCTATAGAGAATATAAAACAGAAGATTTGTGGGTGGGCAAGACCATGATTTTACTCTGCGTAAACGGAAAATTCCCTTTTTATTTTCTTTCCTTTTTACGATCAAATCCAGACGCGAGCCAAGTTCACTTTGCTCACAAAAATACCGACAAATTTCAAGGTTGGGATCTGGTAAAAATAACGCGTTGCATTCTCGATGCTTCTCTCAATGTTATTAAATCTGTGTGCATTTTATCTTTCAGTACTGACTTCAAAATCTTTTGGGATAGGTTAGTTTTTTTGTAAAGGATTTCAGGACATTTTTTATTGTAGCAGTCTCATCTTTGTTCCCTGAAAAGTCGTAGTAATCAGGTTATTGTATGATTTGAATGAATAATTCTATATTCACATCATCATCCTATAAACAAACAGCCTATAAATGCCCACTACTGAGTAAAGCCCCTTCTCACACAGAGAAGGTTTGAGCATTAATCACCACGGTTGCTCAATGCGGGTTGGCGATTACAAACTTATAATTAGAAATTATAAGCCCAGGTTTCCTCACGATGTTTTCCTTCGGCGTTTGTCAGTGGTGTCTAGATAATCTTAGAAAATACATATACCTAACTCGTAAAAAATCACATTGGTACTTGCCGTTGGTAGGTTTCGAAGCCGTACCATCATGCATGAGAAGCGGGGGTCTTGTTCCTTCAGCTGTTAATTTTTTTACTTGATTTGTCACAGTAGGTACTTGCGTTTTCTAGATAGACTCTGAATGGATAGGAGTTGTTTTAGATGTTAATTACTTTTTATTGGTTGTTCTATGAGTCTTATGTAATAGAGATGAGAATCAGAACCTTGTAGATACATAAACCAGACTCAAATGTAAATTTAATGACATAATTTTAAAATATATTTATACTAAAGCAATTATAATTTACTTAAAATGTGGCAAACCACACTAAAATTCTCTTTTAATTTATCTGTCATACCTACCTGCATAAAATCTTAAATAAACACAGTCGATTAAACATTCAACTCCAAATATTTTACAAACTCAATTCTAAATACAAAACAAAATAGCAAACCGCCGTCACCATAGACAAGATAGACAATACTCCACCTCATTTGAGTGCCGCCCACGAAAAAATTAAACGGACGAATGATCAAGCATAGAGCTTATAAATATTTAAACACACACATCACATGTGTAGTATACCTACACACATAGATAGAATGCTCAATCATATTCATTCAAATATAAGATTGGCCAAACCACGCCTAGGAATAAATAAAATTTCGAAAATAGAACGCGAGCTTCCTGCGAATTGGATCTAAATTTAAATATTGAAAAATGGCGGCGCGAGTGAACGTTAGAATTTTGTGCATAAAATTGCATCCACAGAGTTACGAATCTAAACATTAAAAATAGAATTCGATAGTTAGGAGTGGTGTGCACTGAGGGATTTAGTTCATAGCTAGATTTTTCAGATAATTCTAGACGATAAAGCTTGTGAGATAGTTTTAGGCAGGCAATATTTTCCAGAAATATTTTACAATAAGAGCAGAAAAATTAATGAATAACTATTACAACAAATTATTCGTTTTCAATTCTCTTTACTTTTAAATTAATAAGTACTCGTCATAATTTTTAACAGCATTATTCTTGTAGTTGCTTAATACCTTTTAGTTTCATAACGAAGGAGTGTTAATAACTTTTAGTGTATTTAAGATATTGTTGGATAAATTTCTACTTCTAAATCATCATCTATTCTATTCTTCTGTTCTACATCATCACCACTTCGGTTTCGTCTACTGCTACATATAAGTCTATAGCACGTCATTGTGCTAGATCATTACCTATTTCTATCCATTCACTTTTGCCAGCATCTTTGCAAATATTGTCACTGCAGCCAGCTGGAGGGGGCGCCCTACACTACATGATCTATCCACATTTCTATCATAATAATTTATTTTAAATCGAAACATTTCTTGAACACCTACCCTTAAAATAATAAATACGTTATCTAAAACTACAATCCATCCTTGCACATTACGTATGCACCAAGCCTAACAAACACCACATTGCCTTCTTTCAGTCAGTTAAAATAAACATTGCCGATATTTCGCAGCTCTTTAGAACATTGCATATACATTGGTGCTCCAGTTGTGTGCGTGGTTTAATGTACGTGTGTATACGCGGTAATGTATGTATTCCAACGTTTGATCTTCGTTTCTAGATAGTGTTGGGCGCAAAAACATGGGTGCCGCTTTTATCCGAGGTTGCGTTAGGTATTTTAAACTAAAACGTTCGAATCTTCGCTTCTGGTTTCTGATTGGTTAGGATAGAATTTATTAGTATATCATTTAATTCTGAAAATCTAATACTTAACTATTATAAAACCTAAAAATTAAATTACAACTTACTTACTCATAAAATGGAAGAAATACCTAGTTTCAATTCAATGAGTATGAGTCCCAATATGACTTCAACTGTTAGTATTTTCTATTCAGTTAGTTTACTGACTGTAACTGCTGGTTCAGTGGTTATAAGAACGACTGCCGGTTGTTAGATTTTGCGTATGGATTCAGCGGACAATTTAAACAATCTATATGATCCTCAGTTGTTAGTGCAAATTCTCGTATTACGCAAACTACATTTTATAATGGGAATAATCATAACTAATAAACAATTTATTTCCAAAAAATGGCAAATATAGGTATCTATACCTATAAATAAATAAAATTGAAGTGTCTGTTTGTAATATTAAAATAACCCATTTTTACTACATGCATATTATGAATATAGGTACGTACAATACTTACATGTACTAAAATAACAATTTTTACTATTTTTGTCTGTCTGTCTGTTTGTACTGGCTAACCTCTGGAATGGCTGAACCGATTTTAACAAGTCTTTTATTGACAGTTAGCTGATGCACTAAGGAGTAACATAGGCTACTTTAATTATGGAAAATTGAAACAAAATCCATATTCTACGAGGACTAAGTCGCGGGTAACAGCTAGTAAGGAATAAAAGACGAAACATGCAATTTTCAAAAATAATAACAATATCAATGGTACACACGGCCACACATCAATCTATACAAAACCAGTTTATCCTGGTGTCGCGTCGTATTATCATTCCGCACATTTAACGTTCAGTTTATACTGGTTATGTAAAGCTCAATGTGTAGCCGGACCAAAAAATCTATAAAATTTCCAAACACCATTCAAAACAAACCAGGCACCACAACTACCCACATTTTCAAAGAAACCGTGAGAGATACATCAGTTGGCAATATTTAAAATCGTAAATACCTAACAGGACTACCGTCTACTGGTCACGACGTGCGTGGGCGCAGACGACTGTCTCGCTTCACGCCTTTCTATAGACGATTAGGTAACATATATCGTTTTTCAAATGGTAAGACGAGTTGGACGTCATGTAGGTATTGGTATCTATATAAAATATGCTAAAGGTACTAAAATAACATAACATAACATCACGCCTTTTATCCCCAAAAGGTGCACATTACGGCACTTAATGCCACTGTACAATGTAACACCCACTTTTCACTATTTAAGTTATGATTCCCATATAGCAGGGTGTTAGCCTATTGCCATATACCGGGCACATTTCCAGACTCCGTGCTACTACTGAGATTTTTAAAAAACTCAGTAATACTTTACCCGACCCAGGAATCGCACTTGCGATCACTCTGTCAATGAGACAGTACTAAAATATAGTATATAGTAATAGTTGATTTTCTTATAGAATAATAAAAAAAACCTTTCAATATTAAAGATTTCAGCGTCATTTCTAAATCTTATGTAGTTACGAAGCTAACCGTTATCTGACGGACGAGTCACGATCGTGCGTAGGCGCAGCTGTAGGTACGATTTTATTACTGAACGATTGCAATTTGTAACTGATTGATTGGTTTATTTAAAATGTGATTAAATAGAAGCTTGTAAAGTTTATTTTTGATTGTGATTACATTGTTTTGTTATGTGATTGTAGATGTTATATTTTATAATTTTGTGTGAAAATAGTTATACTATAGTTTTGTAAATATCTACTAAAATATTTATCTCAATATTATTTATATTGTATCATTTGTCCGTTTATATGCTAGTATTTTTATTTCAAATCGTAATCAAAGCCATAATATTCGGTAAGTAACAGCTAACAAGTATTTATTGCGAAAATATTTACATTGTTTATAACTACATAAATATTTATAACTTAAAATTAACTACAACTAAACTATTAAATAAAATGAAAGTAAAAAACAAAAAAAGGAAACAACAATATGTAATTAACAAAATATTAGACTGCCTTATTGATCGAGTGGTCGCCAGTGGGACTGCCAGGCAAGGGGTCTCGGGTTCGATTCCCGGGTCGGGCAAAGTACTAATGAGTTTTTTTTTAAATCTCTGTGCTAGCACGAAGCCTGGAATTGTGCCCGGTATATGGCAATAGGCTTACCCCCTATTACATGGGACTCATAACTTATATAGTGAAAAGTGTGTGTTATATTGTACAGTGGTATAAAGAGCCGTAAGCACCTCTGCCTACCATCTAATGGCTGGCTATCACCTAATAACATGAAAGTGAGGTAGACAGAATAATCTTCACTTCTTAATCAGTCGTAAAAGTCAAAAACGAAGTACCGATTGTTGTCTTAGGTGGCACTTGATACTGGCAACATGCCACTGAATAGTGTCATTTCATCAGGTTACCTCCCATCTAATTTATGTCGAATGGTACTTTAATTGTAAACAAATTGACCATGATTATAATAATGATTGAATTATTATTATTTTGTCTTTGTACGATGTAACTTTGTTATGATTTCATAATAACGATCGTGAGATATACTGAATGATCGAAATATGAGTTTCTCAAGTAATTATTAAACTGAGAAAAGCTCTACCAGTTTCGAGTTACAGTAGGACTCTTCCTCAGTCTACTGTAGGCTGCGCTACATCGCCACGACCGCACACGCTGATCATGAGGAAGAGTCCCTGTGTGACGCGAAACTAGTAGAGCTTTTCTCAGTATATTTACGTGTGTAACTCGTAATTTCTAGTTCATTCAGAAATTTTATTATTAATACGTAATTAGAGTAAATATTTTCTTGTGTCCGTGAAAAAATAGTTGGATATGAAGAACTGAAGATTGAGTTCAGTTCTGTTCTATAGATGAGGTCTGTGTCCAGCTGTAGACAACATCGGGTTCATGAGCTTGATGATATGTCTAATAGGTTAGCTTAGAATAAAATTTTTGTAAAATATGGTTCTTAGTTTAATAACAATTCAACATCATATCTGTCATTTTTTATGTTAGGCTGTCATAGTTTTATGATAAAGTTCTACTCACCTCCTGTCAGAGTCCCACTATAATGCCATAAATCATGTTAAAACTACCTTCTTCAACTGTTATTCCTAATAGAATAATCTTAAAGGCGCTTTCCTAATTACCTCTATGTTTCATAATAGTTAATAAAAAAAGTGATATCCGCCTCACGCACAAAATTCTATCAAACAAATTTGATTTCATTGAAACCAGATTTCAGAACTATAATTAAAACAGCAACCTTATTACCAACGGCCAGAGAAAACTGAACCTTATATAAAGTGTTTAAAGTAAATAATAACTAAGTCCCACATTACATAGTAGACATAACAACTTTGGCTAAAAAACAACATGGCGTCTAACGCCTAATAATGCCATTGTCTCGAACCGGTAGAATTTTGGTTGCAAAACATGCGCGCGCGCAACTCTGAGTCACCGGTGGTGGGGATGAGGGGGGTGGCATAACTTGTAGGCTATGACTAGATTGTAAACCTTGTCTTGTTTGAAGTTTTTTTGGTTAAACTATGAATGAAAATTTTGTGTGAATGCTATGAATCTTTAGGTTAGTGTAAATTGCTAATCAAGTAGTTCTAGTTTCGTTTCTCGGTTGAATATGGCAAAGGTTAGTTTGGATACTACGAAAATATTGTTGAGTATCTCATCAACAGCTAAGTCTCTTCTCACACGGAGAAGGTTTGAGCACTCATCAACACGCTTGCTCAATGCGGGTTGGCGATCTCAAACTTATAAGTAGAAATTATAAACCCAGGTTTTCTCACGATGTTTTCCTTCACCGTTTGTCAGTGGTGTCTAGACAATCTTAGAAGGCACAAATAACTCGCAATAAGTCACATTAGTACTTGCTGTTGGTAGGTTTCGAACACCCTCATGCAAGAGAAGCGGGCGTCTTAAACCTCCGGGCAGAATATGTATAGTTTCTGAAATCAGTAGAGCATGGTGTAATACTAAAAAGACACTAAAAACTAATACAAAATCAGATAATTAATAGGCTTTTGAAACTCAAATCCTGAAAGACTAGTTATTAAGGTTTTAAAAGCAAGCACTCGCGACTGCTGAGATTCTTAAGTACTACTGAGTTCGAAGTCAACTCGTCTATGTCTCCTCTAGTATTGCGAGTACCCATAGGCAGGGCTGATCTCTTACCATCAGGTGATCCGTCTGCTAAGCGTCTAGTAAGCACTCGGCGTCGCCCATGGACACTCGGAACACCAGAGGCGTTACAAGTGCGTTACCGGCCTTTTGGGGTTTAGGAGTTTGAGGATTGTTGGGGATTCAGGATTTGGGGAGATTGGGGAAGGGGAGGGTATTTGGGCCTGCGGTAACCTCACTCACACGACGAAACACAACGCAAGCGTTGCTTCACATCGGTTTTCTGTGAGGCCGTGGTTTCACTCCGGTCGAGCCGGCCCATTCGTGCCGAAGCATGGCTCTCCCACACTTGAAGATCTAAGAGTCAAACCCTCTAGCTAGTTATAACTTCAGCATCATTAACCAATCACAAATTATAATCCAAATTCTATGGGACAAGTCAATTAGTATTGACAATATCATAATACTTAATATTTTATTTATGAGCCTAGTCCAATGACTAGACTAGTCTAAATAAACGATTATTTCACAATATATTATAGAGAATAAATTTTGATGGTCAATCTATTAGTGGACGTGAAATAGTCACTCATTGGTCTAGTAATGTTAAGGATGAAGTCTTAAGTTTATTTCCAAGTCAGGCAGGCACGGTAAACAAAAAAATAGTATGAGTTTTTACTGCTCTAGATGATAGGTCGCAAGTTTGATACCCAATAAAGAATATTTGGGCGATTTATGGGCGTTCAAAATTTTTTAGTAGTAACACAGAATTTAAAATTACACATGGTATATTGCAAAGAACATGGGGCTCATAACGAAACTGATGACAAGTAGATAGTTTAAGACGCCTCTGCTCATGCCTTAAATGAATAAGAGACTTAATACTAAGTACATGAGTCATTCTCACTTAATAAAAAACCCTCATAATATTATGTCTAATAAGAATCTATGTATATTACATGATACAAGCGTTTTAAAAACTGGTTGGGTAAGTAGGTACACCGGGTTTGTACATTATCTTATGCCTCATATTTCTTTAAAGGGGTAGGTAGAGATGTCTTCAGACTAGAACGACAGGTATTGATGTAACCATTGTTAGTAATATGTCCCAATACGCCGTACCAATTTTAAGTGTGGAAGTGCCATGCTTCGGCACGAGTGGTAACACGAACGTTTCGCAGAAAACCGACGTGAAACTACGCTTGACTTGTCGTAGGACGTTACGACAACATTACTCCTTCCCCCTCCCCAATTTCTCCAATCCATGAATTCCCAACAATCCTTAAATTTCTAATACCAAAATAACCGGTAACGCACTCGTAACCCCTCAGGTGTTCCGGGTGTCCATAGGCCGATTACTTTCCATCAGATAATCCGTCAGATCGTTCACCGGCTATTCCATAAAAAATAGAGATACTGTCGTGGTAAAGGACAACAAACAGACGCGTCACCTGATGGTAAGCAATCGGCGCCGCCTATACCCTTAACACCAGAGGATATAGTTGGTGGTTTTAGGATGGGGAGAAGTTTGGGCTTACAATAATCTTACACACACGCCAGTTATCTGTGAAGCTATCCCTCCTTGCGTTGTGTTTTGTCGTAGAAATGATAAATAGAGGCTCACACCTTCAGCGGCAAGGAAGAATCCAGAATCTCTAAATCCCTAAAAGGCTGACAACTTTTTCGACGTTGTGGCTATTCATAGGCAGCGCCAATTGCTTACCACCAGATAATACCACCAGCTCGTTTGCTAGTATATTCCACAAAAGGAACAGAGACGACTTAAGGGTCACAGGACACGGAGTCGTGGAGAACCTAACGGGTTACCGGGGCTCCGACTCGAAGTGCAGGAGTAGGAACGGGGTGGTTTTTAGTCAGTAAAAGTCTGACACCCCGCCTCACCCAGGCGGGATTCATACGATGATTTTTTCCCCTCTTGAAAAAAAGGGTCACAGGACACGTTGCTAGATATTTTTTGGTATTTTTGAAACATAAGATCGAAATGAAGACCTTGTCCTATATCCCCCATGTAGCCACTAAACTATAAAGTATGTAACGCAATAAAAACAAGAAGTTTGAGCTCAAAAGAAATATAATAACTTTGTATGAACTAAGGCTCGCCTACTTACAATGTACTGAACCAACCAGTTTGAAAAAGACATCATAATATGACTATAAGGTATCATATGACTTATAGACTACCTTGTAAGTGTACTGTAGAGCAAATAGGTTAAGGGTTCGATTCCAGGTGGAGCAAATTCTGTGTAAAGTTCTTGCTAGACTGCTTCGTTGGCCGAGTGGTCGCAAGTGCTACCGGGCAAGGGGTCTCGGGTTCGATTCCCGGGTCGGGCAAAGTATTACTGGGTTTTTAAAAATGTCAGTAGTAGCACGGAGTTTGGATATGTGCCCGGTATATGGCAATAGGCTCACCCCCTATTACATGGGACTCATAACATATATAGTGAATAGTGGGTGTTACATTGTACAGTGGCATTAAGTGCCGAAATGTGCACCTCTGCCTACCCCTTCGGGGATAAAAAAGCGTGATGTTGATGTTCTTGCTAGATCAAGAATAATCGAATTTATAAAGAGTTTTAGGTTTTTGAAATTTTGTATTTACGTAATGTGGGTGGATATTGTATGTTTCTGCCTACCCAATTAAGTCTTTTCGGTTCCATGCCCAACTTGGACGTCAACCTAAAACCTTCTTTTAGCAGTCACAACTTCCAAATATGTTTTAAAACCACCAAAAAACATTTGCAACGAGAATCGAACCCCAAATCCTCCATCCCGTCTCGTATTTACCCATACTACAGAACAATTTACTGGAAGGCATACCCTTTGAGAAACCTAACTCAATTACTAGCCTGGAACAATATTCTAAGGACTAAAGCTAGAGTTGAGTGACCCCCCATCGATTGGGGGGAGGTATTTCACCACACAAAATTGTATAGGTGGACTTCAGCTTACCTAAGTTTAGTTGTATAATAAAATAATTAATGTCGTGGTGCCCCGGAGGTTTAAGACGCCCGCTTCTCATGCATGAGGGTGCGGGTTAAAAACCTACCAAAGGCCTACCAATGTGACTTTTTCGGAGTTATATGTACTTTCTGAGATTATTCAGACACCACTGACAAGCGGTGAAGGAAAACATTGTGAGGAAACCTGGGCTTATAATTTCTAATTATAAATTTGTAATCGCCAACCCGCATTGAGCAAGCGTGGTGATTAATGGTCAAACCTTCTCCGTGTGAGAAGAGGCTTTGCTCAGCAGTGGGCATTTATAGGCTGTTGATGTGAAGTTTAGTTAGAAATTATCAATGAAGAAGATGAGTTTGTTTTTTTGAATAGAAAGTTAAGATTTCATGATGAGGTCGGTAAACGTAATATTACACTTCTTGAGATGTTCAAGTATCAGCTATGAGATGTTCAAGGCGGAACATAGCCCCCCAATTATCTTTTAATAGTCCGCTACTCAAATATATACCTATTTCATATTGAATAATTAGTAGCGCGATCATTAGCCGCGTCACGGGTCGCGGAATGCTGTTCATGAATATGAGCCTCTAGCATGGCTCGAAACTAGTTGAGTTCCTCGTCAAATAATTACGTGAGTAATCCGAAGACATAATGATTAGTTTTGTATGTCTCACGAAAGTTTTATTACATCATCTGGTTTCGTATAAATAGATGCTCATAATATCACATTTTTTTTAAGGGGGGAAAATTATCGAATGACTGTTCCCGCCTGGGTGAGGCGGGAGGGAGTGTCAGACTCTTACTGACTAATAACCACCTAGTTCCTTCTCCTGCGCTTCGAGCCGGAGCCCCGGTTACCCGTTAGGTCCTCCGCGACTTATAATATCACTAATGGCTCATTTTACAATCAATAGATGATTTTTATCTGTAGAATGAACATTTGACAATTTTCAGTATGTAAGAATTGTCAAAATATTCAAAGTAATTCCTTTGATAAAATGTATCTGAAACTAGAAAGATCGGTCCTAAAATGATTCCTTTCTAAATGTCAATATGTGACGTCGGGGACCAAGCTGTATGACTTAGGGCAAGCTAAGCAGAATAGACAAATCACTTTTTGAGTAATTGCTCCCATCAAATTGGTACAGAGTTATTAGAAAAATAATTAATAAGACTATCATATAAAATCTTCAATCTCGCTAGGTTACGGCGCAAGCAGGGAGTGCAATAAACTAGTTTTTTCTTAAGGAGAATACACCTTATTGTGGTAACAGTATGTAGAACAAAAATGCTATGAAATTCCTCTTTTCAGAAGTTTTTAAACGACTTCAAAAATATAATGTATGGGTGTATATTTGTGTGCGATCATCTAGCGATTCGTAATCCCCAAAAGGTGGATCCCCACAGAAAACCGACGTGAAGCAACGCTTGCGTTGTGTTTCGTCGTGTGAGTGAGGTTACCGGAGGCCCAATGACCCTGCCCTTCCCCAATGTCCCTAATCCCTGAATTCCCAACGATCCTCAAACTCCTAATCCCCAAAAGGCCGGTAGCGCACTTATAACGCCTATGGTGTTTCGGGTGACCATTGGGCGGCGTCGATTGCTTACCACCAGGTGATCTGTTTGCTCGTTTACCGGCTTATTCAATAAAAAAACGTCCCTCAAAAACAAAAATTAATATTTCTGATCAACAGCATCACGCCTTTTATTTTGTGCTTGAATAGGCAGACACAAAATTACAACACATCGACATTATTTTCCCCATACTATTATTATTCTTTTACCAACTTTATTTTGTCTCCGCTCGTATTAAAATAAGGATTTATTAATATTTTCGCCTTTAGGCTTTGCTGAAGGCCTTTGCCCTGCAGTGGGACGATCATGACTGAAAATAAATACATTTTAGCTTATCTACTCATATAATGGGGATGATGACAGGGTAAGAAAGTTAAAAATATAATTAGTCCGTAATTTACGTAAATAAAAATATTAGACACATATTTTTTTATTTGGTCGTATAATAAAACAATACTAAGATAAAACGAGTCAAAGTTTAGGAGTGGGGGCTAAAACGTCATTTCTACGTATAAAATGTGTACGTACTACGTATAAAAAATAACATAGAAGTGACGTCACGCAACATTTCAAATCAATATATCTTCGAAAGTATTCGTTTCTGTAAGGAAATAAAAAATACGTGTCTAATGTTTTTAAATAATCTACCAGACGGACATTAAGATAAAAATTAGTCATCCTACTACTACCCTATTGTTTGACGAGGAATTCGACTAGTTTCAAGCCATGCTAAAGACTTGTCAAACAGTTAGGTACTTGAGTAAGCCGAAAACATAATACCTACTTAATTCATTTGGTATAGTCACACTAGTTGGCCGAGTGGTCGCAATTGCGACTGCCGGGCAAGAGGTCTCGATTGGATTGCCGGGTCGGGCAAAGTAATACTGGGTTTAAAAAATCCTCAGTCAGCACGGAGTCTGGAACTGTGCCCGGTATATGGCAATAGTCTCACCCCCTATTACATGGGACTAATAACATAAATAGTGAAAAGTGGGTGTAATATTGTACAGTGGTACAATTTGCACCTCTGTCTACCCCTTCGAGGATAATAGGTGTGATGTTATATTATGTATATGGTATGTCGGAGCGTGTATCTACGCGAGACACAGTGCGTTTTCTATTATCATATATCGACAGAAAAGACGTTAATATAAACAAAATACGGAGTGTTCCTATTACCAAATACCGTTCCTAATACATAATAAACTACCTCCACTATAGTTTAGAACTCCCCCTTAACAGGTACCTATAAACATGCCGAGAAAAAGCATCAATTAAAAAAGGTTCTGCCTTTTAAATCAATCGCCGACAGATTCATTAGACTGCCGACCACAAAAAGCAACTCTATTCTTCTTAATCCAAAGCACATTTTACAATGAAACAAAAAACGTATAAGGAAGATATTATGGAGTAGCGCTTATTATATGAAATATGGAAGCGCTAGAGTTGTTATTGATGTGTTTTTTTTTAATATTTAGTTTGTAGTTAGACTTCTTTTCTTGCAAACTGGATTGTCTAGGCAAGTTAGTGTTTTGCATGTAAATAAACATAACCTCAAAAGGGATGAGTAGAGATCCTTATAGTGTAAAAAAGTTAAAACATTTTTTAAGTGATTGATTATTATAATTTCGGCTTACTCACGTAACTATTTGACGAGGAACTCGACTAGTTTCAAGCCATGCTAGAGGCTCATATTCATGAGCAGCATTCCGCGATATGCGACGCGGCGACTGTCGCGCTGCTACTGTTGCCGAAGAGCCATGTGTAAGTCGAAACACAACATAACATAACATCACGCCTTTTATTCCCGAAGGGGTAGTCGAGTTGGGGTCATGTAGGTATAGGTCTCTATATAAAGTATGCTAAAGGTACTAAAATAACATAACATAACATCACGCCTTTTATCCCCGAAGGGGTAGGTGCACATTACGTCACTTAATGCCACTATACAATGTAACATCCACTTTTCACTATTTATGTTATGAGTACCATGTAATAGGGAGTGAGCCTATTGCCATATACCAGGAACAATCCAGACTCCATGCTACTACTGAATTTAAAAAAAACCCAGTAATATACTTCGCCCGACCCGGGAAACAAACCCGAGACGCCTTGCCCGGCATTCGCATTTGCGACCACTCAGCCAACGAGGCAGTCTTCCGACCGACAACATAATAATTAATTTAGTATATTTTACGAAAGTACTAATTTCTTTAGAGCCTTTATCATTAGACCCAATTTATGATTTGCTATTTACAGCGTGAGATTCGTAATTGATACAATTCTGACTTCATAATATGACACTAGATTGCACAACTTGATTCCCCCTAGTCCTTTCCATCATCGTACTATAAAACAATCGGCGAAGCGTCACCGACTCATGGTAGATGTCCCACCCACACGCACGAAGCGCTTCGCATCAAACTGCCTTGTGGGTACTGCTGAGGAGTGGAATTCTTTACCAGAGCCTGTATTTCCAGAAGTGTATCTTATGGGCCAACGTACTCCATCGTACGCCACATCATCACTTACCACCAGGCGAGATAGTGGTCAAACGTCAGCCCACCAAATATTTAAAAATCATTAGCGTTTGACTCATAGCTACATATTTTATTGTCCTTAAGGTTAATTTGTTTTTCAATCATTTGACTGGATTTAGGTGTTGCATTGTTTTCACACAATCGAACCAACAAAACTATGTAACTAGAGAATTGTATTGTAAACCCCATTGAAAAAGAGTAACCTATGGAGTTTCTTGCTCGTTCTTCTCCATAGGAATCTACACTTTGGAATGAGCAGATAGCTTCACTTCTAAATCTTTGTTGTTGACGTTCAAACGCCTTCATGGTCTAATTGAAATAAATGATTTTGACTTTGACACCACAAAATCGAACAACACCATGTCGCTTAACTTTAACCACTCAACCAACAGTACCTATAGGTTACATAAAAATGAGAAAGATTAACCTAACAGTTATGAAACATTACGACTTGAAAATAACAGGGTAGGCAGACCAGTAAATTATGTTATAAAATGAATATTATCATAGTATGCTTATTGCTAGTAGTTAAAGTTTATTTTAATTAGTATATCATTCGCTTTATGATTCACGATGGGTTACCGGTTATGTGAACACTGGACACAAAGTCTTGGGTTTCATTTCTCGTTGGCCGTGTGGTTGCACGTGTAACTGCCGGGCAAGGGGTCTCGGGTTCGATTCCCGGGTTGGGCAAAGTATTACCAGGTTATAAAAAAAAATCTCTCACTGAGTCTGGAATTGTGCTCGGTATATGGCAATAGACTCACCCTCTATTACACGGGACTCATAACATAAATAGTGAAAAGTGGGTGTTACATTGTAAGTAAGTACCTACACCTCTGCCTACCCCTGCGAGAATAAAAGACATGATGTTATATTGGACTTAGGTGTTGAAAATCTATGCCTTTTCATAATCATTATCATCATCGTCGGCTGTAAGATGTCTACTGCTGTTGCTTGCTGCTGTCTTTCACTTTTATGGGGTTTTTTTTATAATTCCCATGCTTGGCACGCAGCGAGGGGGCGAAATTATGTTAGATGAAAATTTAGAACATAACGCATATTATTAAAACATATTTTAAGTTATTTGTAGGTGCCTCAATGCAATTTGTATCAAATTTTTAAAACTTACTACCTACTTAAATAATTCTACTAAAAATAAAAATTAGACTTGTTCCTTCAATTGATTTCTATTTATATCAGGTTGAGTATTATTCATTATCAGACAAGTTGCCGCGGTGACTGGGCAACTGGCTGCCGCGTAACGTGTCGCGAGTTCAATTCCCGCACGGAATAACTCTTTGTGTGATCCACAAATTGTTGTTTCGGGTCTGGGTGTCATGTGTATGTGAACTTGTATGTTTGTAAACGCACCCACGATACAGGAGAAAATCCTAGTGTGGGGGTAAGTTTATTAAAAAAAATTTGACAGTATAACAGATCTGTAAAGCTATGCCATTTTACTTACATACTGAAACTACCTAAAGCATTATGTTATGCAAGTAAGGCAATTAGTCGTGTACTAAAACAAAAATTAAATAAGAACTCTGTAAGCATTGAAAAAATCACATTTTAGTTATGTGACATCCCAGTTATTTATTTTAGTTATGGCTAGTGTCTGGCATCTATAGAAATAATTCTCCAATTCATTATCAAAAATCTCGACATTTTAGATTACCCACTTATTGCTATAGGCCTTCTAAAAGGACATTGTAAGAATTTCAGAATTCAAAATACAGAATAAAAATATGAACATCATTCTCAAAAACAATTGCGCATTATTTTGCAAATTAAGCGCGTTATACAGCTCTGTCTACCCCTTTAAAGATACTGGACATGAATATAATGTGTGAATGCAACAAACAGGAAGATATGGTCTATTTTAAGTGTCTATAAAACTGTCGTACAGCGCATATGGGGGCTCTTAGCCTAATGCATAGCTCGACAATATTTTATTAGACTTTCTTTTTGTTTTATTTAACAAAAGAATTTTTAATAGCAGGTAGTAAGAAAATTTTAATCTTGTAAAAGATTGGATATACCTACATATAAAGACTGAAAAATAGAAAAATATACTTCAAATTTATCAAAAAACGTCCACAAAGTCCCTTGACTATACAATTTCATAATTAAAATTATGATTCACGCATTAAACACAAAATAATAAATACAAACTCACGCGCATCTAAAGTTCCTCAAAAAAGGACGACGCCAACTCAAAACAGGAAGAAATTTTCCCGCTGCGCAAGCGCACCTAGCGGCAATGTTCGGAACTAAACCGGAGCGCGAACGACCGCCAACTCTTTCCGCGCGCTTTCTTTTATCTCCCCTCTCTTTCCTGCCTGCGCACACGCCTACCTTTTTTGGCGTAAGAAAGGGATAGAAACAAAAAAATGGCCGAACGCACATGTGCGCTGGAGTTCGTTTTCGTCTTATTTTTCGCAGGTCATTCGCCTCGGATATATTCGCATCGCTTTTGCGATTTTTTTTTCTTGCTCGTTCTTTATTTTTTTAGTTCTTTCTACTCTGTGTGTGTCCGATGCCCTAGGTCGCGTGGGCAGTTGATTTATTTTTCTTACTTTTATCTTAATCTGTTTTCTAATACTGTGTTCTTTATGGAGCCCTTTTGGAATCTAATGTTGGGTCTTTCTATACCTATGTTTCTTATTGAAAGTGCGTAAACTATTTATTAGTGGTTGTAAACACTCGTGCGCAGTTTCTGAGAAAGGATTTAAAAAATGGTGTGCTTGTGAGGTGGGAGAATGACTGTAAATGTTTTGTTAGTTGTTTGCGTATTTTAATTAGATTTTGTTCTAATGGTTGGTATGTCGTGAGTTAGAGAGAGGTAGTCGTAGTACCGTAGTGTTGCCACGGTGCCATTTGTGTCGGCAGAGTAAAATTTGTTATCACCCATACTGTTTTTTTTTATATATTTGAGGGGTCGACTTTTGACCACTATCTCGCCTGGTGTTAAGCGATGATGTGGTCTACGATGGAGCATGTCGAGTGTCGACCCATAAGCAAACTATTCACTCAGCCTTGAACTCACCCTTCAGGAAATACACTTGGCAAAGAATTCCACTCCTTAGCAGTACGCACAAGGTAAATGCCACCTCGAATCTGCCTACTAAGCATAGAGATTATGGCCAACCCTCATATTAGCAATGGTGAGGAGGCTCTTAATCCAGTACTGGACCCTGACAGGCTGTTAACTCATAGGTAATTATTAGCTTACCAGCTCTCTACGTCTAAGTTTCATATCTAATTAATAAGTATGACCTAATATGCCAAAGAATATGGATCTCATCAACAAAAAATAATAACAATATCGTAATCAAGTAAGACTCCTTCCGATAATATTACCACAAGGAAGAAACTTCAGAAATTGGTTTAATTAAGCCAGTCAATTAATAAAGGAATTTTCTAATCGAAGTGTGCAGTAAAAAGATTTATCTCTGGTGCGCCGGCGCACATTTTGCCGTTAGCGACCTCTAGTGTGGGGTAATTGGAATATCGATATCGACAAATTTATCTCTATCGAGATTTTGTCTAATTGGATTGCTGTTTTTGCTATGGTTGGGTTTTTTCTAATTAGACCTTGGGAGTTCCTTGTTTTTCTTCGATCTGGTTCTGTAATCAGAAATTGTTATATTTGTTAGGGCCAATAAGTTAAAAATATATGTTCTTTTTTCTAGATAAGACTCTTACTGAAAATTACAGTATTTTTTATTACAATAGATAAGTATATATCGTACCTTTACATTACAATATGGGGTCTAATAACACTGTGAAGCACGAGGGTCCCAAATTCAATCATCAGGAGAACTGGTCAAGACAGCACCTGAAATTAAATTAAATTTATTTCCCTTTTTACATAATATTGTGTACAGATTGGAGATGGGATTAGTATCTCTCTTATTGGCAATCTTTGTTTTCTAACTGCAAATAGGTACATAGTTTTCGACACAATCATTTTTATTCTCTGGTTATCCCCTCATCATTCTTATCCAGTAAGACAATAAAAATTGATTAGAAAAGCCTCTACTCTCCCCCACTTTGCCACTAATTAACTACGTACGATGAAGTCATAACTGTCTAAATTATCGATATAATTTTATTAGATTTACAACAACACTAATAACAATCTTATAAAATTGTATATCAATATGCCGATGAGTACATTGTAACAAAATAAAACATTCACATACATACCTACATACATATATATATTATAACCTCACGCCTCTCTTCCTTGGGGGTAGGCCTCTGCCTGCCTATGAGTGTCAATCATTTTAGTTTTTTGGAATGTTTTTGACTTGACTATTTCTTATGGCATAAGCCGGTAAACGACCAGACTGATCACCTGATGGTAAGCAATCGGCGTCGCCCATGGACACCTGGAACATCAGAGAAGTTACAAGTTCGTTGAAAATCATTCAAATTCAACAACATTGAACATCGTTCAAAATCAAAATCATTTATTTCAATTAGACCAGGAAGGCACTTTTGAACGTTATATAAATATTAAATAATAAGAAAAAAAAGTCCATTTTTTACAATACACTTTTGTAATATTCTTACATTGTCTTGAAACTCCGAAGGGGCAGGCAGGTTCCATATTGCTACATATTTTATGTAACGTCCATATATCACCAACCATGATGAAGCCCATGTTATTGAGGGAGAGCCTATTGCCGGGCACAATTTCGTGCCCCTTTAAGTCTTAAAATAACTCATTCAACTTTAAAACCACAATTCAACCATAACCACAGACTACATTAATAGTTATTTTACCATGGTTTTAGAAAAAAAATGGTTCACGTCTAAACGTCACATTACTGAGTTTAATTTGGCATTAGTCTATTGACCACAAGTAATGATAATGATAAACGGCTTCGTTGGCCGAGTGGTCGCAAGTGCGACTGCCGGGGCAAGAAGTCTCGTGTTTCTTTCGGGCAAAGTATTAAGGGGTAAAAATCGGGTTCGACTCCCGGTTCGGGCAAAGTATTAATGGGATTTAAATAAAATTCTCAGTAGTAGCACGAAGTCTGAAATTGTGCCCGGCAATAAGCTCACCCCCTATTACATGAGACTCATAACATAAAATAGTGAAAAGTGGGTACCCAAGGCGGGATAAAAAAACCCATACCGAAGCATGGCTCTCCCACCTGTATCTATTTATACTACCTACATTCTAATCTATAAAAAAGTCTTTGCCACTTTAGCCTTTCTTTATTTGATTCTTGCAGCTAACTTTGAAGCTCCATTTTTAATCAAAACTTACTTACTAACACTACGTCATCCTGTCCAAATCCACTATGCGCTCTACACTCACCGATCATTATCATCATATTCATATTATCAGTCATAGGACTTCCACTGCTGAACATAGGCGTCCCCTAATGACTTCCAGATTGGCCAGTTGGTTCCAGGGAGCCACTTACCAAACACACGACTAAAAGAAATCTATACTTACCTCCTCTTCGCGACCCAGCCATCGCGAAGGACACTCCGGGCGTCGGGGATCGCGGGACGATCTCCGGCTATTGTAAGCGCGGGCCTGCGGACGGCGAGCATGGGTAGCTCGCCGCCCAACCAAAACCAGAGCGTACGACTCAAAGAGCCATCAGATCACCACGAATGTGGCCCAATAGGGCTGATGCCGATACGGAGTCGCGGAGAACCTAATGAGTTACCGGGGCTCCGGCTCGAAGTGCATGAGTAGGAACGGAGTGGTTTTTAGTCAGTAAGAGTTGACACTCCGTCCCGCCTCACCCAGGCGGGAGAAGCCACGCGATGAATTTTCCCCCTTAAAAATACTTACCTACTTAGTTGAATTATTAGAAATATTTCAACAAATTCCATACGAGACGTCCATCTTTCTCAGCGCTCTAAACAGAAGTAGTGAAGTAGTTCATTATCTGTAGCATACAAAGAGCTCTATGATAGTAACATACTTACGTACGACTTTATACTTAGTCGATGATAACGCGGTTATTTATAAGATGTGCTGTATTCATAGTCGTGGATAGATTGTCGCTTTGTTGAAATGTACTAGTTAGCGTTGAGTAGTGAGAGTAATCTAAGTAAAAAAATATGGCATATTATACCTGTAGTTTGCTTCTATTCATTTATATTTCGCTATAATTTTGAACCCGTAATTAAATACACACAAATTATTCAATAAAAAGTTTTATAGAAAAAGGCGATTGCTGTTTGGTACCTACTTCAAATAACTTTGTTTGGCTTCATTTCTTCAGAACAATATCACTCTGAGTGACTGACAGACGAACGGACAATTCAATTTTACACGTTTCAAAACGGTGCCTGATTAAGGATTAATTAAAATAAATGCTTTGACTTTGACTGTATATTGTAAAAACAACGTTACACTGTAATTAATTTTATCTATACAATTTTCACTTTCATACTGAGTAGGTACATAATATTACATTTTTTATTCTATTTAACTACACTATGAATACGGCCATAGAGCTTTTTTTCCTCGCAAGAGGGCGGGGTTATCGCGGAAAAGTTGTGGATTTTTCAAAATTTTATCAACTGCACGTTGAGATAACGTGCACACTAGTGCATTCAAGTGATGTGCAATTGCAAACTGAATCGAGTTCGACTATAGTGCGGTATAATCGATCGAGTAAATTAGTTTATTTTGAGAAATGTTTAAAAATCGCCTAAATCTTGATTTTTTTTTAATTATTATTTTTTTTATGCGTGAATATCGAACTTTTTGTTAATGAGTTTAGTAGACATATCTTACATAGATAGTACCTAAAAATCGAAGTAAATAATAACAATGATTGTCACAATTTTATTTATTAACAGCCAATAAAAAAGCACTTTTTCTAATCCATTATTTCCTTGTCTCGATACAGTAAAACAATTGGCCTCTCCAATTCACGACTGACCATAAAAAGGCTAATAAATTAAAATAAACCGTAATTGGTTTAAATAAAAGATTAACATCAAGACAATTAGTGACGTTGTCTTGTATTGAATGATACAGGGGTATATTAAAACGTTTTTTAAACCCATTGAATTATTAGTTATGTACCATCGTGGAGTATTTTAATGACACGTGAACATACTGAGAAAAGCTCTACTAGTTTCCAACCACAGAGGGGTTCTTACTCATGAGGAGCGTGCGCAGTCGTGGCGATATTGCGCAGCCTACTGGCGTTAATTTAGTATGTCTCACGATAGTTACTATAAAAACATATTTCAATTCTAATAGCTCTTTTTTGGGTTTAAAAACTAAAATAAAAAATAATAACGGTTTTTATCCTCTCTGGCTTACAGTACCTAAGATAAGGTTTTTTTAATATAAGAGAATTTAGTAGGTAACTTTTAGAAATAAGGATTACAAATATGTTCAATTTAAAATACACTAAAACTACGTAATAGAAAAAATTATAGGTTTTTTTTAAGTTTAAGTTCTGGTTACGTAAAACTTAGATTTGTTTTGTATATTGATATAAGTTATGAGAATTCAAAATTTATAAGAATGAGAGCAAACGGGGCTCAGTAGTCGCAAATAAAAGTTAGATGAACATAAATATGTAACATTTACACTGTAATTGTCGAAACAAGCGGCGGAGGACTTAACGGGTTACCGGGGCTCCGGCTCGAAGTGCAGAAGTAGGAACGGGGTGGTTTTTAGTCAGTAAGAGTCTGACACAAAACTTAGTAACAAAAAATGCTTCTTAAACATGACTTAGAAAAATAAAGGCAGCTGCTTCCGACTAAGTCCTGTAAAGTCAGATCTGTTTTCGACTTAGAAATCCCGTAAAGTCATTTACCTTGAGTCATAGTACTAGACTAAAATCTAGACTTTGATCTTAAAGCAAGAAAGTCACATCACTAAACTATAAAGTAGACCAAGGAACGCAGCACTCGAAACGAAATGACGTATAACAGAAATAAATTCGATTAAAATGAAATGTTAACCCCTTGGGTATTGGGTTGAAAGTTGAGTGTGTGTGTGGTGTTTTTATGCTGTCCAAGAATGCATAAAGAGTGCATTTTTTTCGTTAGAAAAAAGATAATAATGCTGCGTTTTAAATGGAAATTTTATAAGTTGACGCAGAGCGAGGCGGTTGTTTTTTCATACGAAAGAGGTAAAAATTTTCCATTGTTATGTAACTTTTTAATTTTTTGCTTTTTTACTTTTTTACATTTAATGGTTTTGAGTTTTTTTTCTGTGGTTTAAAGTGTGCTTTGAAGGTTGATATAAAGACTGTTTTGTGAGAAAAACGTGGCGTTTCGGAACGTGTTTTACGGAAAGTTTATTAGGTACGCCATTAGGGTTTTTTGAAGGTTAGTGAAAAAATGTGAAATAAAAATATCGTACAATAGGAATGTATTTCGTACAAACGAATTTTTGGCCGTTTTCTGAATTTCCAATTAGGATTCTTGGATTTTTGTAGGTTGCAAATAACGTGGTTGACATGTTTTTTCAGAAAAGTGTTTTTTTAATAGGTCCGTCCGTCGATATTATCGGTACGACCGCGCACATGACTTTGGTCAAAAATATTTAGGTAAATAATATTTGAATTAGAAATTAAAATCTAATTAGAACATTCACGTTTTATCCGCTCGTCGATAGATGTCGCTTTCCTTAATTATTGTCTAATTAACTTCTAGTAGTGCCATAAGGTCATCGAATTTATAAAGCGTAGGGATTAAAAGAAAGGAATAATATAAGGAAACAATCATGTTTGGATTGAATAGTGATATGTGTGAAGTGAATATTTAAGAAAATATGACAATAATTAATAACGCGTTTTATACAAAACAAGAACAGAAAGCCTCTAATCAAATAAAAAATATACTTTTTTTTAAACAAAAATGCGTATAAAATAATAGAACTTCAATAAAAAACCGACCCTTACAACCAGACCTATGATTAACAAAATTATGCAGTGTTAAACTCATACAAATTGTAATTCTAATACAATTTGACAGCTTCACAGACTATAAAACACATAATAGGCACAAAAAATGCACCCCACGGGCGTAAAACCCCTTTAGAAAAAAAAGGTGGCACGCACGCCACCAATTAACTCATTTTTTTTTCTAAACGCCGTTTATAACTTTTTTTTTCGACTTTTTTATTGGTTGAAACGATAGGAGGGGCGTTTTTTTTTTTGTTTTTTTTTTTACTCGTGGCAAGATTAACACTTGGGGTTTTTTCGAGCTACCGTTTAAAAACATGGGATTTGACATGCTATGTTTGGACAAGGCTGTTTTTTTTTTAGTTTTTTTGTTTAAATTTTTTTTTGTCTTTTTGATATAGATTGATACTTTTGTAAATTGTTTAACGGTCGATTTGAGGGGTGGGGTTTTTTATATGTCCTGCCTATTTCTTTATTTGATTAAAGGGTTATTTTTTATTTCTTTTTGATTGCGTTGAAGTGTTAGTATTGGGTTACCATAGCGGAATGAATTTTAAAATTATGACAGTAACTGGCGCGTGATTATTTGTTTTTGATTTATTATTAGATTTTGATTTATAATTAGATATATTATTTGTTTTAGATAAATTTTAATTAAGGTTCATTTTCATTTGATTTTTTTTATTAATGCTCGATTAACGCTTATCTAGCAAAACTATTTATTCTACGTTTACTTATTTGTTTTTATTTACTTTTCATTTGTACTAATATAAATAATAATTAAGCTTGTACTTTCTTCAAATAACATTACTTGTAATAGTTTTCTTCATACTATAATTAGAACAGTTTCCCAATGGGGTAGGCAGAGATAAAAACAATGATAAAGAAAATTACAAACAGAAAAACTCAATAATTGAAATCAAGACTTATCGACATATGGATCAAAGATCAACATAGGTACATGACAATCATAATACCGTCATGTCTAGGTGACAGGCAGAGAGGGTATCGCTGTAACCCATTTCTTCAACAATTTGAACACGTGCAATGATCAAAATAGACATTAATTCCGTCTTAGAAATTTCCTTTAATAGCAATCAACTGTTGGTTACCTAACTGTTTTTATTAATTTAATATTTCGGGTTTTTGGAGGCCATCTTAAGTCATGGTATAAGTATTTGCGGTAATAATAAAAAAATCATTTGATAATTTTTAACGTAACCTATAAACTTTAAATAAGTAACTTTAAAACTATTTTAAGTAACAGTCGCTTACCATATCCTAGTTTTCTTTTAAATATAATATAGAACGTATTCTATTTTTTTTTTAAATAGAGTTCAGTATACTTCTATATGGTTAAATACAAATCCAATTCGAGAATCGAGTCATATAGCCAATTTTCTTGTGTATTTTCTCCACACCGACACTAAAATTTGGTATAAAAAATTATTCAATGGAAGAAAGAGAATGACAATAAGTAGATAACTTTAATAAAACCTATTTTCTTATAAGTAGATAACCGTTTTAATATCCTTGAAGAGTCTAAACATACTACGATATTATCATTATATTTCCATATTGACATAACCTTTCAAATTTTCCTGTCAAATGTCACAAACTGACAGCGTCCTATTTAAATGGTACACTCATATTTCTTATCCATTAATATAAAATCCACTCCAATCATATAAAATATTCAATAAAAATACAAACTTCTGTTTGTGTACTACGCATTTCGTTTCGTAGTTATCGATCACACAGACACACGGACAAACATACAGCTTTTGTTCGTAGTACAGTTGTCACGGAATACTCCCATCAATAATGTTCTTAGTGATCGGTAAGTGAGGAGATGGCTCTCTTGAAAAATGTAAATAAGAAGGACTAACCAAATAACATTACGCCTTTAATCCCCGAAGAAGTAGACAGAGGTGCACATTACGGCACTAAATATCACTTGTACAGTGACAGTAGCACAGTCTAGAATTGTGCCCAGTATATGGTAATAGGCTCACCCCCTATTACATAACATAAATAGTGAAAAGTGGGTGTTACATTGTACAGAGGCATTAAGTGCCGTAATAAGCAGCTCTGCCTACTCCTTCGGGGATAAAAGGCGTGATGTTATATTATTTTTATGAAATTAGCTCAATGTGTAGAATCAGATCTTGTCTTTCATAAAGATTGACTTCTATTCTTTTATAAAGGTCCACAATTAGTTCATTCATGAGTTATTAAATTGCATAAGAGGTTCAAACGGTATCTTGGAAAAACTATTCGCACTTATTGCTAACTAGCTTTAACCCGCGGCTTCGCTCGCGTCACAAAAGGATAAAAAGCCAATGTGACATATACCAATGCACACAGCGCCATCTATACCAATACTTTTGTTTTTCCTCGGGAATATCAAATTTTTCCGGGATAAAAAGTACCCTATTATTTAATCCGGACTGCTAACTATACATCTGCAAAAATTCAAAGCAATCGGTTTAGTAGTTACGACGCTAAAGTGGAACAAACAAACAAACAAACTCACTTTCCGATTTATAATATAAGTAAGGAAAGTAAGGATAGTATGCTTATGTTAATATAAGTACCCCAAAAAAAATCGACCTACAAAGAAAGTCTACTCCATACATCCTAATCTTAACCCTTTACGTTTTCTTCCAAAAATGATTAAAAATAGGTCGCGGTGCGTGAGCGGGGCGGTCGTTATGACCCCACACGAAAAATTCGAACAACCCTTTCAATGCTAACCAATTTCTATTTTTAGTATCCATTTTAATGTGTTTTCGATCGATGTTACAGGTAACGTAACGTAAAATAATGTAACATCATGGTGTTTTAAATTTTTAAAAGACTAGCAGTATAGAACAGCATAGCATATAGCTAGTACAGTATTAAGCAGTTACCTATAACATTTTTCGTCACTCAAATCAACAGCCTATAAGTTCCCATTCTGGCCAAAGGAATATTCCCACACGTAGAAGGTTTGAGCATTAATCACCACGCTTGCTCAATGCGGGTTGGCGATTTAAAACTTATAATTAGAAATATTAAGCCCAGGTTTCCTTACGTTTTCCTTCACTGTTTGTCAGTGTCATGTCTAAACTTAGAAAGTACTTATAACTCGGAAAAAGTCACATTGGTACTTACTATTGGTAGGTTTTGAACCTGCACCCTCTGCATAAGAAACGAGCGTCTTAGATCTCCGGGCCACCACGATATACACCACAATATTTTCGTCACTAAAGCAAAATAACAAAATTTTTGGTATTAGTTAGGTACTATCATTACGATTTAAATTCTAAGATAGACAATTTTAGTATCATTTTGTTGGATTTGGTATTCCATTTGACATATTCAATAAAATAACAGTCTATAATCTGCAACAGACTCATTTCGAATCAACGTAATATTAATAACAAAACTCGCGAACACCATATCAATATATTACATCTAAACAACAAAAAATATGCACAAACGACATTAAAACCTGACCATATCAGTCAAATCAAAAGCCGGTAAACCCCTGTTACACCTTGTCAAAATCCCATACTTCATTGCCAACACTAGGACCTCAAAAAAACCTAACAAATATTATAACCCTTCAAACGAGATGAAACACAACACTTAAAAGTCTTTCATCAACACAAAAAACCATACAAAATCTATTTGACCCTTAAATCTATGCAAATCAACTTTTAAATTCAAAAGGTTAGCAACGGTACTAATAATGACGCCATTTTTTGTTTCTATTTTCAAAAACAAAAAGGAACCGGTTGTTTTTGGCCGATAGGGGGTCCTTCTTTGTTGTCTATGGGAACGGCATAGACAAGATTGCAAGATAAAAGAGTTTCTTGGACTAGTTCGTGAGAATTTGATGTGCAAACGGATAGAAAGATTGTTTAAATTAGACATGGATGGGTGTTTGGAGGGGTGTGTATGAGAAATAGTCATTGAGTCTAGAATTATAATCTAGACTTCTTAGTGCTTTGTGCTTAGGATTATTCATGATCGGCCTTACCTGTTTGGCTAGAATGTGATTTTCGAATCTTCACTTAACAATCTCAGTGATTCTTAATATTGTGAATGTGGATAGTGACAACTGGTGAATGTTGTTGCTGTTCAATACTTTTTCATAATTTCAATAAAGTTCTATTAAATTTTGCAGGTAGATATTCTGTTTTATATATTGTCAGCGCTTAAATTATTTTTAAATTCGTTCTAATCTTAATCCTTTGTCTATGCGTACGACCTGAGGTTTGACATCGTTTATCTACAATGTAACACAAATTTCCACAAAAATATATCGTCAGCCAACAAAACCACTTATTTAATCGTCTACCATTCTTTGTAATTATCACAATAAAGAACTACATTCCTGCTCCACCCTTTTATTAAAACTAGCGTGATAGATTACTACTTTATCGATGTGGGAACTTCAACACCTGACATTCTATCATTAATTTTTTGATATAAATTTTGTTACATTTGTAATTTAGTGTTTAAAAATTCGTGGACATATGAGCCTTTTCTTATTTTCAGGGCTTTCTTTTTATTAAAGGGGCCTATCCATCTATGGAGGAAGATAGTGTGACAAAGGACAGTGTGACATTCTTACCTTTTAACTTCTAGCACCTTTAAGAGGAGCTTTTACTCCAAATGGACTAGTGATTTTCTGAAAACCACACGGGCGAAACTGCATGCGAAAGTAAAGCATATTATTCTACGAAATGTTGACTAGTTATAAACATTTTAGTTTTTTCCTCTGGTTATTAAAAGTCCTTTTTTTACCATCCAGTGTCTTCTCTCGCCCGGGTGAGGCGAGAGGCAGTGTCAATATCTTACTGACTAAAAACCACCCCGTTCCTTCTCCTGCACGTCGAGCCGGAGCCCCGGTAACCCGTTAGGTTCTCCGCGACACCGAATCGGCATCAGCCCTATTCGTGGTGATCTGATGGCTCTTTGAGGCGCACTCGGAACGCGACGCACCGTAAGCTCGGGTCTGGTTCTGTGTGCTTACTCTTGAAGTCAATCTCAATGTCAATGCAATTTCAATCCAATAAAATCTCAATAATGATTCAATGTCAAAACTATACAACCTCTGTCGTAGCTGTTAAAGTAGCATTCAGAGTACGGAATATAAAGCCAAACTCAATACCATTTAGTTCATTCAATATCCACGGGATACAGATGCAATAGGCGCTAGTGTTGCAACTCAAGAGTACGAAATTTCACAATGCCAATGTCGATCGATCGGAATTGGATTCAAGAGTAAGCCCCCTGGTCCGGCGGCGAGCCTCCTATGCTCGCTGTCCGCAGGCCCGCGCTTACAGTGTAGGTGAAATCGGGTAGTGAAGTGTTAAATTTTGATAAACTTGCACCTTATGAATGATAATGTTACTTGCTACAAAACGTTAAGATTATATCAGGAAATCCTTTAAGTAGAGAAAGCACACAATCTAACAGTCAATTGGCTGTTTGTATTATTGTTTTTACAAATATACGATGTCCTAAAGTTCAAATTATGCCACGTAACACATTAATATAGTATGTTTGTCAACCCAAAACAAACCTTCAATGCCAAAAAACAACTGTTTTAAATTCAAAACAAAACCATCATCCAATAAGGTCTATATTCCCTTAGCTTACAGGTTAAAAATGCCACTCACTTAAGCTAAATAAGCTAAATATTTTACAAGCTACTAAAAGATAAAGATAGGCAACGTTTTAACCTGTCAGTTAGTTGAGAATAAATCTAGTCGACTGTTATCAGTGATAGATCTGCTACACCTTTCTATTTTATTGGCGTGAATGTTTTGTTAATTAGTTTAGTTTTATATTATACCTACTATGTTTTGTAGACAGTTTTGTTTTTTGATTGAAATTTATGAAGTTTTCGGTAAAAGTTGGAATTGAATAGTTTTGTGATGTTTTTATTGCTCCTTTGGTGATTTGTCGATGCAATTGGTATGACTTCGATTAGGTACATTGTTAAATTAGTAGTAGTTTTTATATGTGCAAATTTAAGTAACTACTTATTCGCGATTTTTATAGGTGTAAGTACCTAAATAAAAAACAAACTAATAAGTTTTTTTTTGTGAAAAAGTATCCAAGTATAAAGTAAAGTAGTACAGCAGCCTTTAGTGCTGTAATGTCTACCTCTGGCTACCCCTTTGGGGTAAAAGGCCTGATGTCACAATGAAAAGGTATCACCTGAGTTTCTTTCTAATCAGATACAAAAACCAAAAAATATAATCTATCAAAAAGAATATAGGTATACCCGTTATTTTACAAAGTCAAAAGTCAAAGTCAAAGCATTTATTTCAATTAAACCATATAGTTTGGTACTTTTGAAACGTCAACAAATACAAAATAAATAATAGTCTGTCAGTCAGTCCGTCAGTGAAACTAGGTGAAGCTAGTTGCTCATTCCAAAAAGTAGATTCGAATGGAGAAGAACGAGCAAGAAACTCCATTCGTTACTCTTTTAAAACTAAAACTCTTAACAAAAATAAAACATTGTGTCTTTAAAATGATTCCATTGTAGAACGCTCCCTAAAACGTAGGGTCAACCGAGCGGCCTGTTCGATTCATTGTTTAATTCGATATTATTATTACGATCGCCTGTCTGTCTGTCCATTTTATAGACGGTGGTGTTAACGTATTGTTCTGTTACTGTGTATTGGAGTTCGATTTAGAAAGAAACTGAGATATATTAGAATAATAAATAGAATGATATGAGGTATTTAAAAAAGTATGTATAATAGTAATGATGATAAGGTATGAAAATTAAAAATCCAATTAGTCCGTCAGTTAGGTAATGAAAAAATATTAGATAGACACGTATTTTTTTATTTTGTCGTTTATGAAATCAATACTTATATAAAACGAATCATAGTTTAGGAGTGGACGGTAGCTACGTCCTTTTAGAGTATAATAATCGTAATCGTACTCAAAAGTGACGTCATGCGATATATTTAAATCAATATATTTTCGAAACTATTCGTTTCTGTAAGAAAATCTTATACTTCTTATACTATTACATAAAGCGGAAGAGTTTGTTTTTTGTTTGTTTGTTTGAACGCGCTAATCTCCGTAACTACAAGTCTAATTTGAATAGTTATTTTTATGTTGGATAGCACATATATCGAGGATGGCTATAGGCTATAAAACATCACGCTACAACCAATAACAATAATACCAAAAAAGGAGCTGAGCAGAGCGTGTGAAACCGTGCGGAAGTAGGTAGTAAAAATACGTGTCTAATGATTTAAAATAATCTACCAGACGGACATTATAATAAAATTTAGTCATGTATCCCATTAAAATGAATACTTTATGAATCAGTCATAAATAGCTATTTTTTAATGGGACAAGCCATTTAAAAAAATAGCTGTTCATAAACAGCTAGTCACAGTCCACTATTGAGTTAAGCCTAACTCTACAAAACTCTGTAGTCACGAATTTAAAAATATTTCTTGCCACATAAATAATCAACCTTCGTCATATTGACAGCCTATAAAGATCGCAGGAATAAACAGGATAGAGATCATCGCCTTATCAACCTTATTTAGGTCTACGTCTAGTAGTGGACATTTTGTGGCCGATGTGGTGGTGAACTTAATCGACATATCGATACAAATATATACTAGCCAACAATTATTTTTCTAATCAATTTCAATTGCAATCAAACTTCAAACATGCAAAACAGTATTTTTTTAATATAATGTTTTTTATTGACATAAATACAATGTTCTTGTAAGGTATAATTTATAAAGTTAAAAAAATAATATATTGTAATTAATTTTTACATTAGACAACCAAATTAGCAAATTTACAGTATTCAATCTCTCAGAAAGGGACAAGTTTCGCCATCTATCGGTCAATATTTCAACCCTTCGTAGCTAAGAATCACAACCCTTCTTTACAAGTCTGCTTGTCTATGAAATGATAAGGGTTTTGTCTATTTCATAGTAAAGCTTTTGGTCTATTTCATTAATTATTACATTAAATGTTCGCAAGGAACATTTAAAATAGGTATTATACACAAAAAATGAAACAATAAAAATCACCAAAATAATATTTATTTTTCATAAACATTTATAAAAATAACTTTAACTACAAAAAAATATCTCAAAAAACAAAATGAAATGAGATGGAATTTAAAAATGGAATCAACTGAATCCATGGATTTCAGCAATAAAATTTATTTCTTAAAAAGAGTATCAAACATTTTTATTTTAAACTTTAAAATTAAAAGTAAAATAAAAAAAATAAAAACACAATCTTTTTTAAATTAAAATTAAAAACAAGCCAGACTATAACAATATTTTAATACCTATTTTACATCGATAAATGCCTCAGTATCAACACAACGGCTTCGCTAATTGCTTCACCTTGAAAATACAATACATGCCATTTTTCTAAGTCCGTTTGAAATACCTACGTGTGCATAGACCGTAGTACAGTCACTCCCATGCATGCCCCTCCTGCCTATTATATCGTTATAGCAATTTATACTTGCTAATGATAAGTCGGAGTAAGGCGGGAGGTAACCAAGGAGTGGTGATAAAAAAATCATAGGTACTTACTTACCTATGGCAATTTACAAAAATATTCATTGAATTATTATAAGAATACAACAAAATGTTTAATATTTAGGGTAAAATAGACATAAATAAAATTAATATTAACTATTATGAAATGAAAATACATATATACAACTTAAAATATAAATAACTATGAACTAAAACTTAAAAAAAAATTGGTAGTTACTTCGTTTTGTTTTTTTGTGACTTGATTTTTTATTTTTATTTTTTGGAATCGAATATTAGTTTAAATTAAAAGTTGATTATCAAAGTGGTTGTATAATAATATGTATGGCACAATTCACAGTTTATTAATCTAACATCGTATCAATTTAATACTATGTTTCGAATCATAGCGCCCTCTATTTTATGTTAACGAAAACATTTATTGTCTGTCTATCAGAAACGAGTCCAATCTTTGGAAACACTATAAATATCTTACGGAAATTAATAATCACGTTTAAATTAAATATTATTTAATTAGCAGTATTAAATTAGTTAGACACATGAATCTAAGTTACCTAAGCTGACATTAGATTTGCAAGATATTTTACAAAGTAACTACAAAATAAAAAAATTCAAGGTTCTGAAAATAATTTAAAACTGATTTTAACACAGAAGAAAAGTCATTCAAAGTAGTTATTCAACGGCAAAACTTCAAATTCTTAGAAATTAGATTCAAAACTGTATTCAGATTGGGCAGCACTATGTATGCTAACTTGAAAAGAAAATATTTAAAATTTACAATATTTTAGAAAATTAAACACGTAGTAGGTACTAAATACTCTCAACGTAATTATTCTATTAGTTATTTATTGATTTTACGTGCATAAATGTCCATTTTATTATCGAAAACCTGGTAAAAGACATTTTTTCTAGTGGGCTACGCCATCTGTCGTGGGGTAGCGAATTGAAATTTTCGCGAAGGAAAACTCTCACAGGGCCGCGAATACAGCGCTCGACGAGACATGAGACGTTGTATTCTTAGACTAAACTATTCTTGAGTCAGGTGATTTGTTTACCAATCCTTCCAAAAAACTGACAAAACTACTTGAAAATAACGTAAAATATATTAATATACGAATATTCTAATAGTCATAGTAACTTTTCTCCTAATAAAACGAAAGAAATATGTAAAGAAGGCGGAAAAACATAACTTCCGCAATCCATTTCCTCAACTTTAGGTAAAACAGGAAAAAGTTAACTCTCACAAAAACATCGTTGGCTAAAACCCCATAACCTAAGCCCCGCCTGAATATAGAAAAAAAATAACATAATAGTAAAAGAGGCGTCGCGAAAAGAAATGCTTAAAAACTCCACGCGAAACAGCGATATACTAACCCCATAAGTGCGAGCGAGACAGACGTCATTAAGAAAAAATCACAAAGAAACCCATTCTTTTTCATTTCCTCCCTCACTAATAGCGGCTTAGAAAAAAATGGGGAGCTCTACTTGTCCCGTTCTAACATGCAAGGGTGGGATAGGCTCGGGGTCGGGCGAGCGAGAGGGGCGACCACCCTGCGGCGTCCTTAGCGCCCTTTTTAATAGTTCTTATTTCGGCCGTAGTCCGAGTGGTCCGTCATGCGTTTTTGGGGAAATTGTGTCCGAGTGTGTCCGAGGCGAGGCGCGCGGGGCGAGGCGCGCGGTCACACGGCGGCCGCTCGCCGCCGGCCGCGCCGTCTTTTCCTTGACCGGACGCATTTTTCCGCGGAAAAAACGCGGGGCGCGTGCGCCCGGCGTCGGTGGGGATGTTCTTGGCTACGTCTAAGGCGGCGGGGGCGGCGCCGCGTCTTGCTAGTTGGACCGGCGTCTTCGCCTGGCGCGCGCGTCCGCCCCACCCCGCAAGAAAGCGTCGCGACGCTCAAGTTTTCCACCAAGAAGTTAGTCGTCGTCCGCCCGCGTCTCAAGAAGGTCTCGTTTCCGCTTTCCACGGGACTTGCGCTTTTCCGGGGGTGACTAGGCCGCGAAAAATTAAATAAATTTTAAACCGCGATAACTTTTTGCGTAAATATTTTTCGGACGCGCCGCGCTAAAAGAGATTGTTGTATTGCAGATCCGAAGACATCGTCGGAGTACGAAAAAAGTGTAAATAAAAGAACCGCGAGCGATCGCATGTCCTCGTTGTGACGATACGTCCGAAACTGGAATTAATGTTGAAATACTTCAATGAAAACATATCCCTAGCGCTGCAGGAGAGGTACAGGGACCTCCATGAGTATCGGAAGACGGAAGCGGTAGAGGAGGGCTCACCGAGGGAGGCTAAAGTACCAAAAATAGCTGAGGAAGGCGAGCAGGTCGGCGGCGAGGGCGCGTTTGAGCCGAGCGCCGCGCCGCCGTTCCCTAGACTGCTGGATCCTCCCAAGGAGGAGGATAACTTCGTAGCGAGCTGGCTTCAGAACTCCTTCAAGATGACAGCCGCCGAAGGAAACAACGAGGCTTCCGCTGGAGGCAGCGCGCTGGACCTCCGCGCTGCCCCTCTATCTCTCCACATACCAACGCTGCAGCAGGCGGCTGAGGCACAGAGGCAGTTCAAGATGCAGGACTTCTGGAACAGAAGCCGGCCAGGCTCTCCCAGCCAGGACCAGCTGGGGGAGGGCCACAGCCAGCCAGGGCCGGCTCCTCCAACTCCTCAGCCACCAGCAACACCTGATCACAAGATTATGACCGAGAAGCTGGTGAATGAAATCCAGGTGAGTTTTTGAACATTTAAAATCATTTTAGGTCGTGATTAGTGATAGGAAAAATATTCTAATAATTTCTAAAATAATTTTGATTCACTAATTATAAACAAGATGTCTAAATATGAGTGACGATTAATATTTTCAAAATTTCTTAAAGTGATTAGAAAAAAGATTTTGTGTATTCTAAAACCATTTAGAAATTCTAAAACGCAAAAGAACTTGGAGCGTTTTTTGCGTATATTTTTCACACCGTCGGCAAGACAACCGTGAAACTTTACCTGAAGTTGTCACTGAAATGTTTTCACTGAACCGTTTAACAGTCTTGTTAATGTAGAATATTTCACAACGTCACATATTCACGTACGAATGTAAACAAATACGCGTTAATTTGAACTCGAAAATACTATAAAAATCACGTCTATCTTCTTCAAACATTCTTGATCAACTGACCTCAGATTACTCCGAGGTGAAACCCGTTCCAAATTTGAATGATCCCTTCCTTATAAAATAAAAAAAAGAAAGAAGCCAAGGCAACATATTGTAAAGCTTTGTTAACCCAAGAAAGGGTTAAGGTCCTTCGTCAAAGTTATTATTAAATCGTTTTTGTGTCCTTATGTCGCATCCGGTTTTACAATGGATATGTAAATAACAATAATCTGTGATAATTCTATTATTACCTGTGATCAACTTGTCGACAATGTCGATTATTTTTTTCTTTATTCCTCCACAACATTTGTTTGTTTTGGGCATATGGTTTGATTATTCTGTTTGATGTCCCGTTCAGTGATGTTTTTGTGACAATAACGTATATTTGAATTTTGAATTGGCCGTATAGAATTTATTCGTTTTTTGAAATTGGTTAAACCGATGTCACGCAAAAAAAGAAAATATATGAACGGGAGATAGATATTAATTAGGTGTTTTAAAATTTCATTGTGCCTAGTATTCTTACTCTGTAGAACTCTATGTGTAAATATATAAAAATATCAAAGTTGATTTATAATTGAAAATAATACATTTCTATAGCACAACGAAAATCAAATTCCAAGTCCGTTTTCCGCATTTAGTTAAATAAAACTCACAAAACCGTTCGTTCCATTTTCTAAAATTCATAATAACACGAAAGCTCTATAAATCCTATTTCAAAAAAAGAAAAACGTACTGCCGCAACAATAAAAAGAAAAAACAAAAAAGGAAAATAGTAATAACTTTCTTAATTCAAAATTCGAAAACAACAGACAGACGAAAGAATATTACATTTTAAATTAGTTTTAGATACGTTTCACCTTGCGATTCCCACGGCACGGGATTAGGGACGCGATCATTTTTATTTTTTAATTTTTTTCTCTCTCTTTTGTTTCACTGAAGGGGTGTTGACAGTTATTTGTTTCCAAATCTTTTTTTTCCGTTTTCGAAAATTTCTGTTTGAATAACGAAACCGGTTTGGCGAGATTCGTGTTTCGCATTCATAGATTTTTTTGCGTAAATTGAGATTTAACGGTTCGTCGCTTTGCGCTTTTGTGGTTTAGTTTTTTTTAAAGAATAGTTAATTAAAATTTGATTTATTAATATTTTTATTGTCAAGTCAAGGGTTTGCTATCAAAATAACGAATTTGATTGTCCTATTCCTTCTTCAAAAATTAGTTTCGCTAAAGTATTGTCTATTTGTATTCGTCGTGAAAACTATGCGTAAATAAATTGTTTCTGTGGTAACCGTAAATTTTATAAACTTGATATAATTACTTTAAGTGAGAAAATACAAAATTCGTACATTACATTATAAAACAAGCACATTTCCGGGTTGACCTAAATTCAAAATAGATAGGTACTTACATTCTATGGTACTTAACCAAACCCTGAAATAAAACCTAGTCTAAATCATATCAAACAGCATACGGCAAACTTAATTACCTAAATGAAAAATGGAACAACGACAACGAAATTATCTACGTCTTACAAAAATGTAATGTAAAAAAATCAACGTTAATTTTGAACGTTAAAAAAATGAATGTACCAATAAATTGACTTAGACAATGTCTCTTTTTCACGCTTTCCTTGGGAATGTAAGCAGCAACAACAGTCACCATCAGCCGACTCCACAATGAGCGAGCGGTCCCTCGTACCATTTGCGCTGGTAAATTTACTATCAACACTCAATAATATCGATGTAAATACATTTTTAACTCTAAATGTCGTGTCTGTCCATTTTTTTTGTTATTTTTTTAGTTTTAACCAAATCACATTTTTTTAATTTTAATTTTTTAGCGCTATGAATTTTTATGTTGCACTTTTTTTGTCCAAAAGACCTTGTCATTGTCCACTGGTTACTAAAATAGTAAAATTAAAATACTAAAATGTATTTTGCATGGGTTGAATAACAAAACAAATGTCAGTAACTGTATTAACGATAACGATTACTGTAATCACGTAAATATGGATCTTATTACACCTAAAAATAGGATTTGTAATCGTTTTAATTATTCCGGGGACAGTGGACATTGAGCTTTACTAGTAACGGTTTTAAAAGTAGTAGGTTTTTTTATTTAATTTTTCGTTTTTAACCGTTTAACAGCATGTGCACGAAGTGTTGTGTAGATTTTGGTAACAACCCTAGTCTAGGGTAAGTGTTATTTTCTTTTTTTACTAATATAAGACATGGGTTCCATTTTTAACTTTTAATTGCTTGTTTTTAACATTGCTATGTTTCTTCAAGGGTTTAACAACATAAAATGTCCCATTCATATTTATGTTGCTTTCACTCATTCTTGGCATCATAACCATTAGATTAAAACCTTTTTGTTCTAGTAACTCACATTTATTTTCATTTTCGAACATAATTTAAAATGTATGTACACAATTAAATTCAAATTCTAAAATTGATATTCGAAAATGAAAATAAAAAACATTATCATTTATCAATTTCGCATTTTATTGAATATATCTTGATGAGTGCAGTATAAAATATGAACCAATATGTTTTATTAAAATCATATTTTTGTCTATTTGCGCATGCAGCCACAACAGCAATCACCAACTGGAGAAACACCGCTCGGGGATCGCAACGCAATGTTACCCTTCGCTCTGGTAAATGTCCTGAATAGCCTGAATATCGATGTAATTATTGTTTTTCTTTCTCTCCATTCTTCTATTTCTATACTATAAAAACTCAACTATTCAAAAACTAAAACTAAAAAAAGATAAAAGTTTAAATTTCATTACATTTTAAAAATATGAATATTAATTTAATGCTCTTTTAATAATAAAGAACATTTTAATGCTTTGTTTTATGAAGAGTACCTTTTACTTATTTGAGCAAGTACTTTTTACTGTAAAATATAATTTAACTGAACGAGTTTTCATAGTAGAGTTTTCTTAATTGTAAACTTTATTTTACTTTTTTATTTATTTTATAATAACACTAGCAATTTCTATCTTCATTATTTTACTGTATCATTCTATGTAGGTACTAATTAAACATCACATTCTTATTTCGCTTCGAAAAAAACATTTTATTAATATTTCTTATTTCACACTGAAACTAAAATAAAAAAAAATCTTTCCTTTTTTACTTTCTTATTAATAATAAAACACAAGTTTGTAAAATATAATTTGAATTGCTTACTTTAAATCATTTGTGAGAGCTATACAGGTATTTGAGTTTTTTGTTTTTTCCACAGCAACAGGCGCGGTCAGGGCAGACTATCAGTGAGAGAACTCTCGAGGAGTGCTGGTCGACACTTCAGCGAGTGAGTTGGCATCTGTTTCAATGTGTATTGTTATCTTCCAAACGAAGGGGACGCATAGAGCGACCGTGTATTTGTATCACCATTTTTTAATTTTAATTTGTTAATTAATTTCAAGTAAAAAATTATTTTGTATTTTTATTTTTAATTTGTTTCAAAAATGAATGCATAATACACAGTCGCTAATATGTAACCTCAAAAATAAACTGGGTATTGGTTAATTTACCAATAACTATTACTATTTTAAATTATTTATATAAGGTGAGTTGTCATTTTTTATAAACATTCCCACTATAACTCAATAAATACAACTTTATCTAGAAACTAAAGTGTTTTATCGGGAATCTAAGCAGTGGGTGGCGTAACTCGTTTGCTTTTTTTTAAACAGGAACTATAAAATATCTAGTCTGAATCTAAATGTTGCATATTCATTACTGAGGAAGCGTTTTCGCATAGAATCGTTCAAGATAAAAAATCTTGCGATAAAACGCCGCGGGCGTGTTAACAATTTATTTAATCGAGATTCAGGCGCCATTTTTGTTTTTCATTTTAATTTCTGCAAACCATCTGCGTACAAGGTGGCGTATGATAAGTCAGGAAGTACTTGTTACGGGATGTTATGCATCTGCATTTTATTGTTGCAGTTTTTTATAGGTATCGAGGTATCGGATTGAATTATGTGATACCTATATTTAAACGCCTGTTTTATTGGAAACTAGCCGAGCCGGCAAACAAATGGCAAATGTTTTTTTCCAGTCTTAAACCTTCCCTGGACTTCCACAATCATTTGAAGTCCAAAATTAAATTATCCAAATCAGTTCAGCCGTTCGCGAGTTTTAACTAGACTAACGAAAGGAAATTCATTTTTATTTATATATAGAGAACCTACCTACTTAGTACAAGAATAGGTGTGACTATAGATATAGTAATATTGTAATGAAATTAAGTGAAAATTTCAACTTATTACCTATTTTAGACATGTACGTAGAATATAAACTAAAATCCTATAGGTACACTAATTTATCTAACCTATTTTCCACAAACTAGTCATAAATTATTCAAAATACAGTCCGTACTCCACCTTTTTACGTAAAACAGTTACAAAAACGGGGCAGAGCAGTGCATGTTAAAAAAGTACAGTCAAGTAAATAAATGCAAAAAAGCACAGGTGCTCGAAAAAAATAAAGAGCCCGCCACGTCGGCCGAAACGGAAAAGTACACTCGGGCAAAATAAAAACTGCACTCTTTGTACTCAGTCGAGTACTTGATCTTTTGCGGGCGGCGCCGACGAAATCCGTAGAGATGACGGAGAATTTTTTCTCTTTGAGAGTCTCAGTATTTTCATTGGTTGAAATTATTAGTTTGATATTTTTAACTTAAATTAAAAAGGACTTTGTCTTTAAATGACTAGTATTTTTATAACATTTTTTCTTCATTTTTACATGACATAACTGATAAAATTTACATAATATTGAATGTTATTTCATAAGAAAAACAAGAAACCTAATGTTTTCTTTACAACATCTAAAACAAACTTGAGTCATTAATTTCATATATATTATTTTAATCATGACAAGACGTCACACTATTTACTTACCCTTTTATTGTAAGCCAAGAACGCCTTAACAAATAGTCTACTCATTACTTAACAACATCGACAACTCCATTGCTTTGACAGAACAAAACAAAACTAAGATACACATTGTCTAAAAAAATACCCAACATTTGCATGCCGATTTCCAATGAATTTATCGTTATTGCGTCTCGATTTATTACAGCGTCGCTTTCCGAAAAAATCCACCGAAAATGACCGAGCGAATTTAAAATTCAAATTGCAATTGTTTTTCGTTTTAAAATTGAGACGATTTTGACGTCTGCCGTCGTATCGTACTACGACATGTGTTTATTGTTTTTTTTGTTTAGTTTTTTTTCTCGTCGACTGTACTTTTGTTGTTACGTTTTACGTATAAATCAATTCGGTTAAGTTGTCTCTTTTTGTTTCGCGGCCCTTTTAAGTATAAATATTGCTTTAAAAATGCTTTTAATGATGTATGTTGAGTGTTCGAGTTTTTAGAACGATGTCTTTAGAATCCCGACTTATTTATTGGCACCGAAAAAGAATGAATGCAGTTTTAGCAAACTTTTTGTGCCGTTTGACATGGGAAGATGTTTTTGTTGAAGCGTTTCGTGGTAATTTCTAATCTTGTTGATACAGAAATAGATTTCTGAGTAGAAAACAGTGTCCTAGACTGGACTAGACAGAGTCTAAATCTGTTTATAGTGCCAAGAGACGCATCTTAAATTGGTAATTACGACTGTGACTTTACTTATACTAGAGTAACCGTTGACCGCTACTACCTAAGGTGCTTTTATTTTAACTGTCAAACACCAAGCGGTCACCGGTGACCGCAACCTATTGTTGTTTATTTGTCTATAAATACGGTACTCGACGAGTTAAAGTCTATTTTTGACACATTAAATACCAACATAATATACATGCTAACTAATGTTCAAAGTCTGCTTAAATCGTCTACGCAAATACACCAAAAAGAATCACCTATAAAACTTTTAAAAAAAAAGAGAAAACCGAACTGGCTGAACATTTAAAAATCACAGAAGCAAAGATAATGAAATTGTTTTTTTTTAAACGCTCCTAACTGTAACATCTTGTAACAAGGGTGGTAGGGAGCGGTAATTATGAAAAGTGTTCTAGGGGGGAGGGGGGCGACGGGAGACCGTTTAAAAAAAGAAGTATAATGACCAGCCAGCTTTTAAAGTTAATAGGTTTGAAAGGATACTCCTTACTCTTTTAGACATTTTATCTTTTTTATGAAGTGAATCGACGAAATCTTATTATGTGTAACGCTTTAGGTAGGTACGTGATTTTTTGTCATTATATTGCAAGATGTGAATACGTTTTTGAGTAATAAGTATAATAATGTTTATTAACGGAAAAGTTATTTAACAGAGACTGCCTCGTTGGCCGAGTGGTCGCAAGTGCGACGCCGGGCAAGGGGTCGGTTCAATTCCCGGGTCGGGCAAAGTATTACTGGGTTTTTAAAAAAATTCTCAGTAGTAGCATGGAGTCTGGAATTGTGCCCGGTATATGGCAATAGGCTCACCCCCTATTACATGGAACTCATAACATAAATAGTGAAAAGTGGGTGTTACATTGTTCAGTGGCATAATGTGCACCTCTGCCTACCCCTTCGGGAAAAAAGGCGTGATGTTATGTTATGTTATTTAACAAAGAATATCTTCCCGTTTCATCTTTGAAACTTGTGTTAGAAATTAGTAGGTATTAAGATTTTTATTAACATAAAGTTCTGTAGTAGAAAGGTGTTCTAAGAAAAATAAAAGCAGTTCAGTAAAACCTGTTATTTGTTAACCTTGTTATATAGTAGTTGCAGTTAAACGAATATTTCTATAAGCTCATAATTTGGTATCGATGTGAATAATTCAGCGCCACATCGATTTTTCCACGAATAAACTATGTTGGAGGCGAATTCACTACGGTTGTATTAAAATTAATATTACTATGTGTTAGTGGTCAAATATGAAGGTTATTGTACATTGTCATAACGTTAAGTATGAAATTAGTTTACAACAAACGTATCGTGGGTTCGAAATTCGATTCTTTAGCGGAACAATTTTGGTTTTCGGTGTTGGTCTCATGAAAAAAGGAGTTTTGAAAATTTGCATTTTAATACATTTACAATCAATTTTTTATTAACGTCTATTATCTAATAATATTAAATAAAACTGTTAAACAATTTCATAAGTTTACGCGAAAACAAACAATCTTACACAATCCATTATTTAAATTTAAATTTGAAAAAAATCTACGTAATGTATACCACAATAATTTGTATAACTGTTCACCCCTTTTTTAACAAAACGTGACAAAGCAAACGGCAACGTTTAAAATGAAGGTCTCTACCTACCCCATCTCGTTTGGTAATTTTTACCACTTTTCTTATAGGTATCTGCTATCTCTCATAATTTTCTCGGAACCCATTATGGCCGTATTTATAGCCCGTCCTTTTTTATTTATGTCATTTTTATTTTTGCGGTTACGAAAAATACTGAAATAATTTAGTTCAATTGACCTGGTTTTTAGAATGGTATAATAAGGGCATAATAATGTAATATGTATTAGGCATATACTAAATTTAATCTAGGTATCCTAATTTCAATAACAATCAGTAATTTTTAAAGAAATAGTTGCATAAGTAACTTAATATATCTTGACAAACTACATCAATCACTAACTAACCATTCATATTAATTTCTAAATAAAACTACTTTCCTACTTACCTCTACTTATAACAAGAACAGATTTCTCTTATTCTCAAAATTAATATAACTAATAATACAATATTTGACGTTTGTAATAACTAATAACATTTGCAGTCTCAGTGTCATACAACCACGTGTAACCGTTTTAATATAACACTTGCTACTATTAATAATAACCGCTCATAAGTAGCTAACGTATTACGTTGTTATTTACTCTGTATTAATAGTAATCTTTATGTCATATTTGTTTTTAATGGATATGAAGCCTAAAGACGATTTAAAACACTATGATTGTAGATTTCTAACCATGATAGTACTTCGTAACCATCCAAAAAAGATGTATGTTACATATTAATTAACGTCAATAAAAAAATATTAATCAATATAATAAAACTTTTAATCATAGTTACAGTTTGATAAATAGTTGTAACATTTCAAGGACTCGCTTCAGACATTTTTCTTTCACCGCCTCCCATTTTTTTCTTCGCTCGTAACTCACGAGAAAGAGTTTTTGGTTAAAACTTGAAAATTTATTTCGCAATTAGCGGCAGGACACTCTTAACTCAAGACATTATTAGAAAACTTTCTTAGCGGTCGTAAAAACATCGTTTTTTAGCTGTAAAACGACACCTGCCCGTTTTTCGGCAATGAATACTTTATTATTGATCATTTTTTAATATAGCCGTTACAAGGAAAGTAGGTAGCTACTTTTTATACACTAACTTTTTTATTTACAATTCTTAACTAAAAATAAAAACATACTTTTTTTAAACTAAAACTAAAAACACATTTTCATTTTTTGATATTTAAACTAAAATGTGTTTTTTTTGAGATTTAAACTTAAAAAGTTAAAGAGTAGGCTCGCAAGATAACACTTCATTAACATGAAGTGAAACGGTGCGACATGACGACAACAGTTAAATTGGCGGGAAAACACCGCCCTCTGGGGGCCGGAATAAGAGAAAAACTCGGCAAAAATTAGATTTCTTCAGTACGGATGTAGGATGAGATGGTTTTGGTACTTTGTTGGTGGCGAAAAGATTTTTTTATATTTATTATTTGATTTATGTCGCCTTAAAGCAATAAAGTGACTTATTTAATAAATACAACATAGTACTTATAGCTTAATTCATATTGTAAAGCATTCTTTTTTCATATTAATAATTAAATTTAGCTTTACATATTCAACCTATGTAGTTTAATGTGTGTCCCAATACATTGCCATAAAATTTTTCAAAAGCAATTTTTGTAAATCACAAATTTTAACTCCAATCAACTTCGAAACTCCATTTTGAAACGCATACTTATCAATTCAAAAAATGTTTATATTTCTTGAATAAATTATTTATTATTATCATATTATTGTAAATTATAATTCAAAACCAACACATATAACAGAAGATTTCATTTTCTTAAGTCAAAGTCAACTTTCTCAAAAGTATCAAAACCACTTGATCTGACTAGATCGCAGTTAATGGCTTGTGCTGCACAGTAAAAAAGGCGACTCGACGTTGGAAGATAAAAATTAGTTGAAATTAAAAGATACTAACGAATGCCATTCTCTTTTCGATTCAAATCGTTCTTAGCTTATTCGCTTTACTTGTGATGTTTTTTTGTTTACTATACTTACCTACCTACTTTAATAAGCGCCTTTTTTACTGTGCTACGTTTGTTTGACGTCATCGCTTCGTATTGCGTTTGTTCTACTGTGTGTTTGTGGAAATGTACAGTAACTATGTTAATATGTTTTAACATAACATAACATCACGCCTTTTTATCCCCGAAAGGGTAGGCAGGTGCACATTATAGCACTTAATGCCACGGTACAATGTAACACCCACTTTCCACTATTTATGTTATGAGTCCCATGTAATAGGGGGTGAGCCTATTGCCATATATCGGGCACGATTCCAGGCTCTGTGCTACTACTGAGATTTTTTTAAGACCCAGTAATATTTTGCCCGACCCAGGAATCGAACCCGACAACTTGTGCCTCGCACATGTGACCACTCGGCCAACGAGGCAGTAATATGTTTTATTTTTTTCTTAAAATATTTAAACTGTAGTCAGATTCTTGTTAGTTAGGTGTAAGTGACATTACCTAAAGTATGGTATGCGTTTCTTAAGCTGCGAGTGGAAAAAATGCATTTAGTGACAAGATTTGACTTCTTTACACTTAAAACTGAGACTTATATTAAAAATGTGACTTTTTATTAAACTTAAAATCAAAAGTTATATCACAAAATTTACTTTTCACCCAACTTCATCCTTTTAAATTTCCAATTAAAAGCCCCACAATGACAAACTGACATCGATTCCGTAATAAAAGTGGAGTTACCGACAGCTAAATTGACAATAATCGCCGTAGCCCACAAGTGATCATTACGGAACCCCCTATTTGTGACATACTACGGTTGGATGGGTTCTAAGTAACCTAGCGTACCTAGGTAGGGGACACTTTTTAGAGTCCCATCGTGATTATAGTAAAACGATAACAATTGACACAGGAAATTGTCATGGAGAAAAGGATATGACAGAGTTCAATTACTTATTTTTAACTAAATAGCTTTTACCCGCGGCTTCGCTCGCGTCACAAAAGGATAAAATATAGCCTATGAGACATATAACAATACACACAGCGCCATCTATACCAACACTTTTGTTTTCAATCGGGAATATCAAATTTTTCCGGGATAAAAAGTACCCTATTATTTAATCCGAATTTCAAACTTTACGTCTGCAAAAATTCAAAGCAATCGGTTTAGTAGTTACGGCGTGAAAGCGGAAAAAACAAACAAACAAAAATCACTTTCCGATTTATAATATAGTAAGGATTGGATGTGGAAATTGTTATGAAGTTGTTATATAGGTACGTATATTAATGACGGTATAGGCTGAAAAGATCATAATATACAATAACCTAGACACAGATATGCAACCTTTTTACTGAAAGCGTCTATTTGTTGATAAAAAGTCTAGGAGATTTTTTACCTTATTACAAATGGTACAAGCACTCGTTACCTGCCTTTAGCATAATATGTATTATCTTTTAAATTATAAAGGGTAGTAAACTATTTCACTAAAAACACTGATATTTGTACTTTAAAATCTATAGAAACAAATCAGACATTGCAACGCATTTTAAGTCATTGTTTTAAAGAAATTTAAACATCAAGAACCCTTATTTTTTAGTCACACACACACATCTTGACATTTTTTATAAGTCTTTTACCAAGGATGTGTCAAATAGGTTATTAAATTATTTTACGCTCTTTTACCACTAATTAGTACTGGAAGGAAATGTTGACAATATTTGTCATGCAAATTATCTGATTGCCTCGTTGGTCACGTTTGACTACCGCCCAACGAGTATCGAGTGTGATTCCTGAGTCAGGCATGTCTTTAATGGAGTTATTCAGGTTTTAGAAAATTTCGAGCAGCAATTCCGTAAGTTAGGTAATTAAAAAATATTAGACACGTATTTTTTTATTTTGTCGTACCTATAATAAAACAATACTTAGATAAAACAAATCATAGTTTAGGAGTGGACCGAGTGGAGGCTAAAACGTCATTTCTACGTATAAAATGTACATAGAAGTGACGTTTCGCGACATTTCAAATCAATATCGTCGAAGGTATTCGTTTCTGTAAGAAAATAAAAAATACGTGTCTGATGATTTAAAATAATCTACCAGATGGATATTAAAATAAAAATTAGGCATCTACCCTATTGTCCTTGGTATAGATACTACCCCAAGTTTAAGAGACTCTGAAAGTAACCGCTGAAGAGTAGTGGAGTCTAATATATTTGGATAAAGTTAAAGCATTTATTTCAATTAAACCATAATTTGGTAGGTACTTTTAAAACGTCAACAAATACAAAATAAACAATATTATGTCAGTCAGTCCGTCAGTGAAACTGCTCATTCCAAAATGTAGATTCGAATGGAGAAGAACGAGCAAGAAACTCCATTCGTTACTCTTTTTAAAAAAGTATGTTCTACAATGTCTCTGATACATTTGCCTACCCCTCGGTGATTAAAAGACGTGATGCGTGTAAATTTATCTATAATATATTTGTCATGAAATTATATGAGTTTTGTCAATAAGTATTTTGGAATTTGCAATATCTAGGTATCTACATGTTTTTAACAATACAGCAATATTGGCTTATTTTTGCGTAGTTTCGTCTTGTTGATCAATAATAGTGTTTTGTTCGATATTTGCGTTGTTATTGTAGCATAAGTAGTAATCTGATGACCTAGGACATGTCTGAATTACTTAGATAGGTTAGTTTTGTCTATGTACCTACTTTAAGTTTAGTAATTATCATTGTACCTACTAATTATATGTTCTTTTTTGCTCGCTCGCGTGCCGTGAGTAAAATAAAACAGTATCTTATGTCACATTTAAACCTTACTATTTTCAAACACAAAAATACATAATATCATAAAATTTCTCCTCTAAAGACAAACAAACAGATTTTTGTATTTGTCTTTTACATGATTTTTTATAACAGATATGGAATCAGATAAATCTATTACCTTATTAGGAGACCAGACCAACTTCGTTCCGTCTAAAATGTTTTTCTCCCCTTTTTTAAACCTTCCCTGGACTTGCAAGAACATTTTCAAGACCAAAATTAGCCAAATCGGTTCAGCCGTTCTCGAGTTTTAGCGAGACTAACGAACGGAAATTCATTTTTATTTATATAGATAACAAAGTTCCTTTCAAAAGCTATTCAATTATAATATCATCCCACGTGAACACGTAATTTGTTACATATCTTTACTGTGGATGCCATATTGAAAACCGTTACATGTGACGATGCAAAGGCTAATTCAAAACAAATCGTATTACACAATTATTTATTTATAAATATCTGATATTAATACGCAATTCCTTTCCTCTTTGGCTTTTTCCGATTGGGCAAAATTTTACTTATAGCGCGGGTGGCAATGTGGAAAATAAGTGCAAATCTTATTTGTTGTTATAGAACACTATAACTATCTATTAATTATTATTTTCTAAATTTTTTATGCAGTTGAGTTTTGACTAGTCGGTATTAGTAGTGAAATAATTACAGAACATTCTTAATATAGCTTTTTTATAGAATAAGCCGGTAAACTAGCAGACGGATCATCTGATGGTAAGCAATCGGCGTCGCCCATGGATACCTGAAACACTAGAGGTTTCACAAGTGTGTTACCAGGATTAGGAATTTTAGGATTGCTGGGAATTCAGGGATTGGGGATAGCTAGTAAAAAATGAACGATTTTAATAGCCGGCAGCAAATATAACTTAACTTGGACTTAAAATATCACACTAGGTACTAATTTCTCTTATCATAGAGAACCTCACACTAAAGAACTCAGTACCTCAATAACTACTAAACCAACAACACGATGTACTAATGAAATCGAAACACTAAGTCTTAGAAAAAAGTGAAGAAAACAGGTCGTAATCAGGACCACCGGCATAGGCCTCGACATTGTACAAAAAGCAAATATTTCCTACAAGAAAGCCTTCGAATAAGGCTTGATATAAAAACGATACCAGCAAAAAACTTCGCCCGTACAACGCTATGAAAAACTGTAGTCGTTCTATCTCTTTCACACACACTATCACTTAGAACGACCGCATAGTTTTGATACTATTCTACCAACACGCTTAAAATACAAACAAATAATAAATCAAACATTTTAAATTTCGATTTAAAAATGGAACATCAAAACATACTGGCTGAACATTAAAAAATAAACGGTATAAGATCTGATTTCTTTTTTTAAATGGTGCGGCCATCTTGAAATATATGTTTGAAATAAGAATCGGCACACAAAAGCCAATCTAACAAAAGTACTGATGGCATACGAAGGTACGTCGCAATAAAAACTTTTTAAATCATTCTATACGAGAATGATATACTGTCCATGCATGTAGGCCCGGGTACAGTCTTGATACTTTAAAAATATAGTTATATAGTAATTTCGTGGTTATATGAGTGTACTATGCAATGTAAAAATAAAAGTTAAAAGTGACGTCAGAAAAATCTATTCAGTACTTTTTTTTAATTTGCGATTTAAGGGTAAGTTCCACTAAATGTTTTTGTTTAATCTGTGACGAATTGGATTTAGTCCTTCAAGTTCATTTATTGAAATTAATTCATAATCTTAGTTTAAATTAAATGTAGCCAGGAATGCAAATAGCGATTGTTATTCGAAAGCGATGGCCCAGTTGTTATTACAACGTATAAACTGCAATACTGACATACTTATTAGTAGATAATTATCATTAATAACGAAGATAAGAGTAAATATTTTCTATATTAAATAAAACTGACAAGTTTTAGAATAAAACTACAGAAACTGATGTCATTTTCTTTGCATAGGACATTAACAGTCTGAACTACAAAAGAATATCGACATAAAAGTTGGTTTCGAGAATATTGTTAAACAAATGAAACGCTTAATTAATCAAGAATCTTTTTAAAACAGAAAATTGTAAAGACTATTCATTTCATTAACTATCTTATTACAAAAAATATACAATAAAGCGATTACGCAATGCAAGCACCAAGATGCATTCCGCTTGCAACGAAACTCAAACTAAGGAATCGCTCAGATATAACAGACTATAATAAAAAAGTTAGCAAGTACACATAAGTGCATTACGATGCCAAGCCGTGCCTATAACTATAGTACTTATAAAACGCCCACGGCCGCAGCCGAGCACAACCATTTTTTTCCCGCACACTTACATTTGAAAAATACATGTTGACGTAAACACACACATTTCGCGTTGTAAAAAAAAAATTGCGCGGGAAATACGAACTCTTTTGTTTAAACCTTAAAAAGGAAGTATTCTTTTTTCAAACTAAAAGCGTGACGTAACGCAGTGACTTTTTTATTTTGTTCGGTTCGTTTTTTTTTTCGCGAGTGTTTTGACAGTTCTTTTTTTTTATTTTTTTGTGAAATGTGTTCAAGGAAACTGTTGGGATGCAAATCAATGTTACACATTATTATTAAATGCAGGTATTTATTTTTATTACAATAGCCGCTAAGAGCTTATTGCGTAACTGCTCGAACTAGTTTCCGATTTATTGCTCGCTCAACGGACAGATAAACAATAGATTCCGGTAACATTCCTCCGTTAATGCTATTTGCAATTTAAATAAATTGCAAAAAAATACAACTATTGCAATTAATGTTTATTACAGGTAACATAAAAATACTTTTAAAAAACGAATAAGAAAACTATTGGCACAAAAAAATGAAAACTAGGCTTACTTTTCCGTAAAATATTTATGTTCCCAAATTATTATTAACACAGCTTAAAAAATATTATTGCTGCATAAATAATCGTCGATTTATACAGACCCACATGAGTAATATGACATGAAAACATATTTGTTTTGCTTGAACACTCAGTTAATTCAACTTAATTAAATAAGTAAAAGTTTGAAAAGCAGTTTATATAGACTTGTTTACTTAACTTAACTTAGTCTTTACTTAGAGAAAGTAACCTAAACTAAAGTGCAAAGCGGTAAAAGTCAGGGTGACATTTAGACTTTTTTTTCTGTTGCGAGCGTAGTCGAAGTCGGAAGTCGAAGTTTTAACTCTTAGCGGTTATTTTACATTACTAGTGTTTTTCTTTTGATTTTGTTTTTTGTGTTCCGGGATTGATTTTCTGTTGTTTATCGTTATTATTACAAAATTACTTTAATTAATGTTTAATAATGAAATTGTAGTAACTTCCAGTTACATTTATTATTTGAGTTTCTCTTTTTTATCTATACAGAGATAAATACATATTATTATTCTTATAAATACTTTTGAATGTCTGAATTAGGTATTATAAGTATAAGCTGATTGAACAATTTAACCTGTTTTCCGTCGGCTAAATTAAATTGCATTTAATTTTATAACTGATAATAGTTTACTGACTAGGTACTATAATGTTAATAAAATAAAATGCTTATTCAGATAAGCCATATTCCAAAAAATATAGCGTAAATTAATAATTTATCTAAACAATAAAAGAAAAGCAACAATTTCCTTCCACACTTTTGCATTATCACAGAAATTAATTATTAAACATAGTAACTATAAATTATTTACTATAATGCGTTAATAAAATAAAACAGTTGAGAATAACATAATATTCTTCTATTGAAATGTATCTAATATAAAATAATTATTATTGCAATGAATATTTGAGTTTTAAACTTAACTTTAAAAAAAATGTGTCACAAATATATTTTCCATTAATTAAGATAAATAAATATTAAAAATGTAGGTATCATAAATAAATTTTACACTCTATTTCTTACGATTAATAAATAATTAATATTAAAAAAAAGTTTCTTATTAAAAAATACATAATGCAAGAACTTATATAAAGTTAAAATACAAGTTTTGATTTAGTAAAAATTTGATTATTTCTGAGTTGCAGAATGAGAGGCACATTCGCGCAGAGATTTTAAAAATAACCTCTTTTTGTATGTGTATCTTGCATGTCCCAGAGTATGTTACAGACAGATATATTTATAATAATATTATAATAGGTACTTTGAAAGTTAATCTTTAGGTTTTATAACCAAATATTTTATTTTTTATAGTCCAGTACGCTTAAAGAAGTAGGTATCCACACCTACATCGTTTATAATTTTGTCGTTTCAAAAAGAAACTATTCCATATTTAAAAGTGATTGATATAACGTGATAACCTTTGAAATTAACCTTTTAAAACAAAAGTTATTTACTTAAAACACACTCAACCGATTGAAGGAAAGAAATGCACACAACAATTAGCACTATCAACAAATATTTATTACACAACGAAATTTATACAGAACTGCAAAAAAAAACACAAAAAAATAAATAAATAAATAAAAAAAATCCCTTTATCTTTTACATTACACGCATAAAAAAAAACAAATAAAACAACTCATATCTCAAACAATAACGCGCTGAAAAAATTACGCAACCCACACGCACACACACATAAAAACCTTGTTGTCGTAGGTCAAGTCTCACACACTCAAACGTAAAAATCGCAAAGAGCAACGCACGCAAAAAGTTACGGTATCGGTTTTTATAAAATAAACAACATTTATCGGTATTTATATATCGTACCTGTAATTTAATATGTATAGACGACACTTTTAATCGTAAATAGGTCGAAACTTTTGTCATAATCAGCGTTATCGGAAATGCGAAATGTTTTCTTACATCGAAAATTGTATTACATTGTTATAATAAATAAAATTTTTGTTATTGTGACTCACTATGTAATATAAAACTGTCATTTATTGTTAGATTTTATTATGAGAAAGGGCTAATGAAAGGGATAATTTGAAATGTCAATACTTTTTTCTTTACATCCTTAAAAAGACAGTATTAATAAAGCAATTAGAAATACAGACACGATCAAAACCAATACGCATTCGAACATCAAAAACAGACATAAAAAATACATATTTCAAGAATAGAATGAGCAAATGCTGTACCTAAAAAGAGAATAATATTTCTTCCGTTTGTCTAAACTTGTTCGGCGCACGCGCCCCTTTCGCTTGTGGGCGTTACGTGGTAGTGTGCGTGAGCTGTGTATACACACGTGTGGCGACCTACAAAGGCGCGTGTGTGCGTGATGCGTAAGCACAAACTCTTGTCTTAGGTTAGGGAGGTGAGCGAACTCTCTCGTTTTGCAGAGTCCATTTATTTTTATTATGGGCCGACACGTGGACGGCTCTGGACGTATATGGCGATTTTATTACGTTATCTTCCTCTTCGCACGATTTATCGGGATTTCGAGGTTTAGCTGGGTATTTGCGTTATTTAGAGCTCATATTCATCTTGTTATTAGATGTAACTTATCATATCCGGCTTATAAAATTTATTGCAATATAAACTTGTCACTTTTAACTATGTGCTTTCTTGTTTAAAAAAATTACATAATGAATTACAAAAAAAAGGAAAATCGAAAAGAAAAATTATTAACACACAATTCGATTAATTACGAATACAATCGGAAAAGGAAATAAGTATAAAAATGGAATCGATTCCGCGCACCCATTGTGGTGTAATCGATTTAAAAATGCAAGTTCGATGTCCGTGATCGTGACCTGTGCACGCACATGAATACTGTATGAACATTACTTTGTCCCTTTTGAAAGTACAATAGTGTTGTGCCGGGAAACTTTGTGTTCCTCATTTTTATTATATTGTTAAAAATTTATGAGAAAATATTTTTTTAAATAACGTTTAAAGTTGCGTTTAATTGTGTTGCCATTTTTTATACTTTATCATTTATGAGTATGACAGATTAAATTTTTAATTAATTTGACATATTAAATGTAATTGATTTTATTGATTTGACATTTTTGGCATATAAACCTTTATTCAAAATTCAAAATACGACATGATGCTTTTATATATCTCTTTGGTAGTTTTTTTTAACATAATATTATGTATATTTTTGTATTTCTTCTCATTTTATTCTGATACAGTAACAAGATTATTTAATTCAAGGCTCTGAGACAACTCATTTCTTTGCTGTGATACCGTTCTTTGTCATCCTTATCATTCGGCCCTGAAAGTACATTCGCCCTGCATTTTTTTAAAAGACGTTGACGTTATCAGTACGTAATTTTATTGTATTTTATTTATTTTATTACTCAAAGGCCCTTGATTTATTATTTATGATTTACAGTTATTTCAAAACTTAGGTATAAAACACACTATTCTTTGAAATTAACAATATGTTTATATTTTCACTCTTTTTGGACATTTTATTAATGCCTATAAGTGATAAAAATACTACCCTTTCTTCCATTTACTTATTAGAATTATTTAAGCGTAAAATTTAATAATTAATCACTAAAGGCGTTCTTTTGCAACTACGAAAAGTAATATAAAAATTAATGCCATATGTAAACCTTTTGTAAACCAACTTCACACACATGAATCATTAAAGAAATTATTTATTTATTTATTTTATTTATTAGGTATTATAATTTATTTATTATAAAATTCTTCCTACACTCTCATTACAGGATTTTCCCAATTCGACAGTGAGGCTTAATCTAGTTAAGAAAAAAAAACATATTTATACCAATAGGTATAAATATGTTTTTTTTTCTTACTTCTTGTTAGTAATAACTAACAAGAAGTAATACAACGAAACAAAAAAAAAAAAAAAAATAATAACATTAAACACAATAATAATATATATACACATTACATCGTAACCTATTAAATTACCTACCTACCTTACACAATAATAACTAAAACTAACCTAAAATTACAAAAAAATAATATACAATAGTAGGAACTCAGTCTACAGTCATAATACAATGTTCAATATGATACACACGATTAATTACAAAACGTCTAATAATAAAACACATACATTCTTATATAATACAATAAAAATGCGCAACGCGTCGTCATTTCTCCGATAAACGCGATTAGGTATTGCATCATCGTTTCATACACAGACAGACAAACACACATTCATTCACACATCCAAAGTTCCAAACAGTACACATACAAAGAGAACTAATTTATTTTTTATTGTTATAAAGTTATTGTATTGCGTTTATAAAAATTATAAATCTTCTTTAATTTTATTATACTTAATTATTATTATATCTTAATAATAATTTGTAATAATAATGAATGAAGGCGTTTTTATTTTATCTTGAGATCTCATTGTATAAATTATATAATTTTTTAGGTAATTGTTTTGAGCTATATCCGCGCTTGTACGAAAGGTTAGAGATTATAGCCAAAAAATACGCAAATTAAACATTAATTAAAATTAAATTACATTAAAATTAATCAAAAACACCACAGATTACTTAAACTAACTTAACTTTAACAAAAAACCGGACAAAAAATCCAATTACGTATTTTTTAAACGGCCGCTCTCAGATTTCATCCCGATAGCTCGGTATGTGTGTCTGTGTGTATCAATTGTAGGTTTTGTGTGTGTGTGTGCTATCGCAGAAAGAAATGAGGTTATCTGAATGCGCCTGTCATTGTATCGTTGTTAGCACTTCGTCCGTAGACTCGTTTTGTCACAGATGTGGCGAAGACAATGGCATTTTATTTGGTTTTTGTCGTAGCTACGCAAAAAACTTGTTAATATATAGGAAAATTATGTGAATTTAGGCTGATATTTGCTTGCTTACTGATTGGTCGCACTTTAAAAACTCCTGTTCATATGAGTGGCTTAAGAACCGAGCAAGGGACATTATGTTTGACAGATACTGGGTAACAGAACTCCTTGATTTATATAAAACTTTTTTACTTGACTTTCAACTGCTTTTTTACTTACTTACAACGAAATATGGACATTATTTGCAAACCCTCTTATAAAGAGGATGCTCATAGTTCATCAATGGCCTGACGCAAGAAATTTATCTTAGTAAAAACGTATATATAACCTTATTTTTTATACCAATTAATTCTTATATGAACTACACTTAAAAAAACCGACTACAAAACCTATTTTTTTTAAATGAATTTTTATTATGTATTACTAAAACCTTCTCGTAAGTGTAGCAAACCCTTTTCCGCAAACCGCAACAAAATCGGTTCAGCCATTTTCGAGATAATGTGCACAAACACACATAAATACAAGTCAAAATGACACCCTCTTTCTCTTTTGAAGTCGGTTAAAAATAAACCTTCAAATCAAATTACCTTTCTCAAATAACCATTTGTTACACAAAACCCGGTTAAAAACAAAAATCTTCATACTTTACGACAAAAAACTTCACATTCCTACATCTTCAAAGCCGTAGAACAAAAAATGCATTCTTTAAACATTCTGTACTCTTGCGAAGTCTATACACACACTTGTGTACACGTATACACACTAGTACACACACCCACACATGCGAGAACGGTCTGTTTGTTGACATAGGTCAGTACCGATGCCCACAGTCGGCTTTTATTAGTTTTTTTTATTAGACCTTTGCTTCGTTTCTTTCAAGACAATGGTTAGAACTTAGAACTGAAAAATATAAGAAATGTAGAATAGAAATTTAGTAGATTTTCCTTTTTAAATTACCATTTGATCATTTGTTAGGGCTTCAGAATTTTTTGATTATTTATAATGTATTAATGTTGATTCGATTACCTTTTGATTTCCTATTCCATTTTTAAAATCTTCAAAAATAAAAGTCACTATTTATCACTCAAAGTCAAAGTCAGTATTTATTTCAACTAAATAATAATTTGGTACTATTAAAACGTCAACAAATACAAAATAAATAATAATCTGTCAGTCAGCCCGTCATTAAAGCTAGGTGAAGCTAGGTGCTCATTCCAAAATGTAGATTCGAATGGAGAAGAACGACCAAGAAACTCCATTCGTTACTCTTTTTAAAAAAGTATGTTCTACAATGTCTCTAATACATATTCCAATACTGTACGTATATGTAAGAACAATAAAAAGACACGCTTGAAGATATCTTATAATTACTGTTTAATTTGTACGTCATCACTTACTTTGACCAGTAGTTTTGACTGTGACTCAACTGTCAGTCACTTAGTAACAGTAAGAAGTTTGGATTTTTTTACGATATTCATTCAGGTATTTTCAAGCGTCAAACCAATAGTTTTTTAATACTAACAATCTCTGTAAGTAATTAAAAGTGTATAGTCTTAATATTTATAATGGAGCTATCAAAACTTTAGTAAATGTAAGACCACTCACAACTATAATAATCTTAATTAAGTCTTACACGAAGGAATTGTGTCATCAATAACACTGACTTAAATAACTGCAAGTTAAATATTAACTATGTTCCTTCTAAACCATATGAAACATGTAGGTAACTTGTAACACAAAGCTTATAAAATAATTTTCACTTTCATTAATAAATTAATCAAAAACTTAAAAAGTATATTTTTCCCGAAACATACCCGAAAGATTACATTTAAGTGTTACGTAATCGTCCGTGTTTTTTCCGTAATCGTCCGGCAATTTCCGAATATGATAGATAGGTATTGTTGGGCATTTTAAAAAACTTAAATCTTGAGCGATTGATACTCAGTTTTGCGTAGTCTATGTAGACAAGAGTAGCCAGTAATCAATTATTCTTTCTATTAAGTTAGCTATTCTCCATGTTAACTATATTTATCTTATATTAATCATAACGGACTTAAATAGAACATAACGGTACAATTTTATTCATCTTCCCAATAAATCGCTTAATTTGAACTTTTCTACAACAATGTAGAGAGACCACACAGCAAAATAAACATGGGCAATAAATAAAAATTCCCAATGTATTCGATACACGCATGGACTAGGAAGTCCACACTCCACGTTGACCACGGACATACCCGTGGGCGGCGGCGATAGGATATCTTAACAGCTATCTAAACTAGCTCGTTCTGTGTCTCTTTCACTCTCATAGGAAGGAAAGAGACAGATAATGATTTGTATAGTGTTGTGGATTGAAACATTGATTGTTTTTTTTTTGTTACATTATTTGATAGTCTGAATGTTATCATTAGTGTATATATTATGAATAATTTGATTGGTTTAGTAATGTATGCTAAATGCGTAATTTAGAGAAGGTTAAGTAAAATAGGTTTATCCATCTATGAAGTAGGTAGCTAGACTGTAACCTCACGCTTTTTATCCCCGAAGGGGTAGGCAATATCTTGGAAATATCTTCGACATCACAAGATACAATTCAAACAAGTCACATCTAGCCATTAAAACAAAAAGCAGTAATCCATACAAATGAGTTCATAAATACCTACGTGTTTTCAAGAAATATGCGTCCATCTTTTATAATAAGCAATCATTATATCAAATACGATATGTTAAGTGGTTGAATACACTCCTTACTTCAAGGCTGCTTCGAGGTTCCTTCTGATAACGCGACTAAATCGATAGGGCGCAGTAAATTATCGTTCATATAGGTTCTTTAAATGGTTGTGTTGTCAGTTAGGGTAGAAAAATTTAATTAATGTATGGTTTATATGGTCATAGGCTATATGGTATATGGCAATAGGCTCACCCCCTATTACATGGGACTTCATAAACCTAGTTTCACTGACGGACAGATTAACAGACTGATAGACTATTGTTTATTTTGTATTTGTTGACGTTTCAAAAGTACCAAATTGAAATGTGGGGGCTAAAACGTCATTTCTACATATAAAATGTACATAGAAGTGACGTCACGCGACATTTCAAATCAATATATCTTCGAAAGTATTCGTTTCTGTAAGAAAATATAAAATACGTGTCTAATGTTTTAAAAAAAATCTACCAGACGGACGTTAAAAAAAAATTAGGCATATACCCTATAGTCAAATACTTAAAATTATATCCCAAAGTTAATATTCGCCGTTGGATAAATCGGCCCTTTCTCATCGTTTTCGAGAAACAGAACTATTTATTGATTTTCATCAGAAAAAACTGTAATAAAGGAAGGATTTCCTTAGGAAGGATCTATTTTTAACGTTTCTTTATACATTTTAAAGATGTAAAGAGTACTCTCTGACTGTAAAGTATGTCTAAAGTTCATCTGTTCGGTATTCCTTTAGCGAAGTTGTCTGGCTATTTTAATAACACAGTAACAATGTAACATCTGTAAGACTGCAGAGGAAAAACTGCCCAAAGATCTGTGGTTTGTCAAATAAAAATAGCCCTTTTCACATGTTTGTTATAAAGCTCTTTTTGGAACGTTAAGATTTGTACGTGATTTAGATATACCAATTATTTAGTTCATCTTTCAATACGAGGTTTAGGAATCACTTTAATTCTACGTTTTTTTTACTATAAATATGCTGCACTCTCTGATTACCTATATCTACTATAGATTTTCTATTATGCTGAACACTCGCCTCTGTGATCTCAAAGCTGCCTACGTGTGCCCAAGCGTGGATATTATAGAAACCTCTCCAAGGTAGAGGATACTGATAGTTCAGCAAAATGGTCCGTCTCAATCGGAATGATCACAGAAAACCGACGTGAAACAACGCTTGCGTTATGTTACGTCGTGTGATTGAGGGTACCGGAGGCCCAATTACTTTTGTCCATCTTTACAATTATTAACAGGATTATGAACATCCATTTGCCTTCTTTAAAAGACTTTCTTATTATTATATGAATGTTTTTATTGAATGTGTACGCGCATATTGTCCAAGGTCAGTTGTATTTAAAGAAAGACTGCACAGTTCTGATACGAATGAATAATTGTCGCCTTGAATCGATAAATAACTTAATAAAAAAATCATATAATTCTTACAAAAGGTGACTATTGTATTTATGTATTTATAAATGCATTATTTATGGTTTGAATGATAAATCTTGAAATTTTATGTGAGCTTTTATTTTATGACATTATTTTTTTTGGTTTTTTTTTAAGTCTATCTGATTGGTTTTTTGGACACGCAGCTAGTAGCTAACTGACTGATGGTTTTAAATTTGATTCTTGAGTTAGTATTTTCCATTATGTTAGTCATGAAGTGTAGAATGTGTAGATATGTTTAGCATGAAGATTATCGTGATTTCTTTATAAAGTTATGGCAAAGACAATGTTTAAAAACAATATGTTTGTTCGTTATATCCATTTTATCTATTCTTAAAGACCTTGTTTATATAATGCAATGTCTGTACAGTCCTTAGATATATCACGGCGATTTTATCCTTTAAATTAGACAGAGGTATATTAAGTAATTATCGAATATTCTTTTTTTAATTTAAAATGTACTTTTTACATACATACATACATAAATAACCTCACAACTCTCACCCATGGGGTTAGACAGAGACTATGGAACGCCAATTGCTACGATTCTTACATACCTCTTTCGCTTCATCAACAGTCATCAATCTCATGCATGCTCGTCGGTTACTTACGGGTGCTTTTGGCCAGATTGCCGATGCATTAAATAATATTCTAAACTCTTTATGACTCAAAAATCTAAGTCTAATATCAGTGTCTAACTAGTTCAAACAAAAATCTCGAACCAGAAAACCCTACTTAGTTCTTTATATCACCGAGTAGTTATTAAAAACGGTGTTTTTTTACCGTTTCCCTACCCTAAGCCCTAATTGCGGGTGTCCATAAAGCAGATAATTTGTTAATTTGTACTTTGACACCTGCCGCGGTGGACTTTTTAATGGCGTTTGATTAGCACACCACTTTTTTTAATTAACCATTTTTACACGTGTGAAAATTGTTTTAGTTAATTGCGTGATAATTGTTGTGTGTGCATTTTTAATTAATGTGTTGACAATTTGACAGCTTGTCGACTTTTTTGTTGTGTTCTTGATATGGGGAAGTAATTTGGTCTAGTTAATAAGTATGTAGTGAATTTGTTAGTTGCATGATTGGATTGTTGATTGAGGCGTTTATTGTTAAAAGGTATTTAGCTTTTTCAGGTTTTGAGGTTCTCAGCAACAAGAGAATTTGAACTTGTGTTTTCATTTGAATAGAGACTCATACTCCTCTCAGTTTCTTTTGGTTGTTATTTTTCGTAACCCGAAATTCTCGAACGATTTTTCTGATTTGATCATTCAATTTGGCTACAGACTCAACTCCTATTCAGAGTCCTAATAGCATACCTAGCAAAGGGTTTACATAAACTAGTCTACCTACACCTTCTCAGGATATAAAGGTGTGATAATTTTAACCAAATACCTACTTACTTACGTCACAATAACAATGACACAATCATTGAAAACGCAAGTACACACACCCACGATTCAGATTTATAATAAAACGAAAAATGCGTCCGACGCGACGCAACGAAACGCATGACGCATTTTTACTGAACTTGACTCACATTTTTTTAGGTCGTCTTTTTATACCTTATTAGCTTTTACCCGCGGCTTTGCTTGCGCTTTTTTAAGGAGTTTGGAGTAGATTTACAAAAATAATGATACATATTCATTTTATTCATTACCTTCTCAGAAATATTCCACATACCAATTTTTAGCTTTTTACTTAGAATATTCTGAAACGCTTCATACAAACTTCCACCCCCCATTTTAGGGAACTAGGGGTTAGAAAAAGATTAAAATAGCTTATATCGGCATCGGTTCAACTATCTTGACTTAATAATCACGTCAAACTGTAGCTCCGTTTTACCGCGAAAGATGAAAATAAATGATGATAATAAACAGACACACACACTTTTAATATTTATATTATTAGTATGGATACCTAAATAAAAATACAAAGAATACAAATACAGGCTGACTCGTTTTCCTGTGCGTGTATTACTGACCGATTTTTTTTGTTGTGCAATATGACTGTGTGTCCTCAATATTTTTTGAGAGGAGTACTTCTTTTGTTTATTTTTGACTGTGTGAGTGATTGCTTGATGTTTGTGATTTAGTTAACATTCAATTTGAGTTGAGTTAGGAATCTTTTTAAATGCCATCAGACTCTGGACTTAACACAACTTTAGCCAGTTCCTATATTTAAAAAGCTTACATTATCTCTAGGATAGATAAAATAGATTGTAACACCAGCACATCTAAGTATACTTATCAAAATGGTCTTTTCATTTGATTTGCAACCTAATATTTTCGTAACAAAGTTGAAAATGGAACAAGAGAAATCAAATTGGTATATCTTCATATGCCGTAGGTACATATTATGCTAAAAAGTCTCATCACTACGTCATTAATATTTTTTATAAAAAAAAAACAAAACGCGAACACGAAAAGCGTAAATTTTAATTGGCCAAGTGACTTGGACGCGGGTCCTTAGGGCGTAATTAGAGGCGTAAAAAATGAAGCGCCTTGCAAACGTATAAAAAAGGTTAATGAAATATGCACGCCTCATTTTTGCGTAAATTGTTCCGACACTCAGTATTACAGCTCTATTAAAAAGAATTACAACCATTCTGTGGTTTAAAGTCTTTTTACACCGTTTTTATTACCGACAGGAATCTTCGGTTTTTATTTTTTTTTAGGGGCTTTTTTACTGGCGTGATTTTTTTAGTGATGTGAAATAAATAAGTGTCCCACACTTATTTATTACACATATACATACATCACAGCCATGCTTCGGCATGAATAGGCCGGCTCGACCGGAGTGATACCACGGCCTCACAGAAAAACCGACGTGAAACAACGCTTGCGTTGTGTTTGTTTGCCAAAAAGCCGGTAACACGTGTGGTGTGGTGGTCTCCATGGGCGACGCCGATTGCTTACCATCAGGTGATCCGTGTGCTCGTTTACCGGCTTATCCCATAAAAAAATAAACTTATATCAGTTGTGTTTACAATGTAAATTAGTACAGCAGCAATAGGAAAAACAGAATAAAGGAAAAAAAACGATTAATCAACAATGGTATTTATAATTAAGATTAACGATTTAATTTTAATTATTTTCTATGATTTTTTCCTATTACTATCTATCTAATTTTAAGGATATGTTTAAACTATTCCATGTTCATACATTAAAAGCTGGCCCCTTCGTGTCGAAGCATGGCTCTCCAATACATAAACTTAATACTTTTATAGTGTAGGTAGGTACTACATAATCCCCGAAGGGATTGGCAGAGAAGTACTTACGTTTACAATATAAATATAACACGTACTTTTGCGCCTCTGTTTACTGACAGACAAACGGACGGAAAATTAAATTATTGACCTTTCAAAACTGCCTAATTAAAGATTAATTGGAATAAATGCTTTGAATTTGACTTTGAATTTGAACAAGTTATAGTTAGGATAACAAGAATTTCTCCTGTATACCTAGTGATTACATTTACAAACATACAAGTTCACATACACAAGACACCTAGACCCGGAATAATAATAAGCACACAAAAATTTGCTCCGTGAGGGAATCGTACCCGCTACAAAAGTCGCGGTGAGTCGCGGTTTACCGGGGCTCCGGCTCGAAGCGCAGGAGAAGGAACGGGGTGGTTTTTAGTCAGTAAGAGTCTGACACTCCCTTCCGCCTCACCCAGGCGGGAGCAGACATTCGATGGTTTTCCCCTCTTAAAAAAAACCCGCTACAAGATGCGCGGCAACCGCGGTGTCCGTTGAAAAAATTGTCGGTTCTCCGGGGCCCTGGGTAAGGATATCTAGTTATGGTAATGACGGTACTGATCTTCCACGCTTCGAAGCTTCCACATGTATGTAGCATTGGAACGTACTTCGACTGATGGTGATAAATAATAGAATCTAGCGAACAGGACTAACATAACATAACATCACGCCTTTTTATCCCCGAAGGGGCAGGCAGCAGAGGTGTACATTACGACACTTAATGCCACTGTACAATGTAACACCCACTTTTCACTATTTATGTTACGAGTCCCATGTAATAGGGGGTGAGCCTATTGCCATATACCGGGCACAATCCAGACTCCGTGCTACTACAGAAAAACCCAGTAAGACTTTGCCCGACCCGGGAATCGAACCCGAGACCCCTTGCCCGGCAGTCGGACTTGCGACCACTCGGCCAACGAGGCAGTCAGTTCAGGCTCAGTTACAGGACAGTTACTCTAATTACTTAAAGATCTACTCATTACTTCAGGAAATAATACACATATTATACTATATTTTATTATGTAAACATTGATACGAAGACCCATTTAATTATTTATTTATTACTTATAGGTATACCTACAGACAATGTTTTATTTTTACATACCTAGAATTACATAGTTGTATATCTACATATAAAAATTGTATTATTATTTTATTTATTATCCTTAATACTTATCCCACATTATTGCGGTCACGTATTATTTTTAATAAGCTTTGTTATTAAAAGTTTAAAAATAGTTATAGGTTAGGTTGAGTAACTAGTATTGTAGTTGTAACAAGGTTGCAAGTTCACTATAATTTCTACATCTTCTTCATCAGTAGCCCTTTAGAATCATCCACTGCTGGGGCATAGTCCAGACTCCAGACCCATTCTCCTCTATATAAGAGGGATGACCAGAGTCTCCCATGCTTGACTGTTAGAGGTCGCTATTCAAAAGGTTCAGGTTTATAAGAGAGCTGCTGCCCAGTCTCTGTCAAACGAGTAAGTCTCTCTCTTTTAAGCTGAGCTCTGGCCTTTTTGCGCCGTCTTCACTGTTTATTTTTTGTGTTATTGTCTTTGTGACAGTGTGCAAATAAAGCATTTTTCTTTCTCTCTTTCTTTCTTTGTGAGCTCCTACAACACCCATGACAAGCCACTCTATTGGACTTGGAGCCTCTATATAATAGTACTATCTACTTCAGCGCGGTTTCACATACTCTGCTCAGCTCCTATTGGTCGCAGCGTGATGTTTTATAGCCTAAAGCCGTCCTAGATAAATGCGCTATCCAACACAAAAAAAAATTATTCAAATCTTGTAGTTACGGAGATTAGCGCGTTCAAACAAACAAACAAAAAGAACTCTTCCGCTTTATATGTATAATAGTATAAGATTTGCCATATTCTCTCATACTTGACTGTTAGAGATAGCAGTTCAAAAGGTTTAGAATTATCAGAGAGCGCCACGTTTGGTGGGGTGACTGGGAAACTGGCTGCCACGCAACGTACCTATCGCGGGTTCGATTCCTGCACAGAACAACTCTTTGTGTGATCCACAGATCGTTATTCCGGGTCTGGGTGTTAAGTGATAACTTGTATGTTTATAAACGCACGTTTGTATTACAGGAATAGATGCTAGTGTGGGGCAAAGTTTTTTTTAAAAAAGAGACGAAATGAGACGATTGACTCTTAGAAATCGCAGTTTAATAAATTCAGAATTATCAGAGTTTTAAATGGAGGTATCTGTCCCTCAGTTGGCTGTTACGACACCAGCTAGAAATGCGAGGGTGCTGACAAAATAATGCATGTCACTCTATTCACCACACAGGTTAATCATAGTGTAAGATGACTTACTCTTACTGAATGGATAAAAAATCTAACATACGAAAGTACGGAAGCCCTGCTGCAACACGTAAAATAACCATCCCTCACACACCCTCGCAGATACACCACGACACACACACAGATACGCGCACCTCACACACACATACACCCCACACTCACATACACCCCTTACACATAAATCTATTTATATGTATAAGTCAATAAACTGGTAATTGTAAAAACCAAAAACTTTTGAAATATTGTTATGTTATGGAAGAGCGGAGTCTCCTAATACAGGCATTATTTACCTAAAAGGAGGCTCCAATCACAATCTATTGTTAAAAAAAAATATTTGGTTCAGAAATAAAAAAATTTTGTATTTTGTATTTTTGTATTATAGTCCTAAGTCCCATAGATGGGGCAGAGGGCGTCCACACAGGTTCTCCATCTTGATCGGTCTTGAGCTTCTCTCTACACCTCCAAATCATTCCGATGCTCATCGCTTCTGCTATCAAATTACTCGTGTAGGACTGTTTGGATGATATTCCCATATTAAAAAGGGACGGTCCTAATATAGGTATATGGTCGACCTAAACTAAAGATAATAGCCATACATACATACATACATAACTTCACGCCTGTCTCCCATGGGGGTAGGCAGAGACCAAGGAACGCCAATTACTACGATTCTTACATACCTCTTTCGCTTCATTAACAGTCATCAATCTTTTCATGCATGCTCGTCGGTTAAGGGTACTTTTAATTTGGCCCTTCTTTAATATATCACCAATCTGGTCACTTATGTCCGTCTAGGGCGCCCTCTACCGACGGCTCCATTCATAATAGCCATATTCAATAAATATTCATTTGAAAGACTTCTAACAAGAACCTTAAAGTATTTAGTTACCATAAAATAATAAAACAATATTCTATGACAATATAAAAGATATTTGAAGTAAACTATAAAATATCTAACAAACTGCCAGTTACGTCGATAGTAACAATAAGTCAAGTGTTCTTCCGGGCACAGAACCTTAGACCTCGGCGTCATATCGTATCAAAAGCATAAATTCTTTACAATTTCTTCGTTGCGTGATACGACGGACCCACTTTCTACCACGCGTGAAAGGGTTACACTGCAGTGCAAATTTATTGACACATTTTCAGTTCATTTTAAAATGTTTTGTTGGTATATTTTTGTTGGAATTTTAAGATGATTGTGAAAAAGATTGGAATTAGTTACACATATATAATATATATAACTTCACACCTGTTTCCCATGGGGATAGGTAAGGAACGCCAATTAATAGAATATAATGGAATTAAAAATAATTACTGTAAAAGTTAAATGATATCGAATTTGAATACAACCGAAGGGTACGTTAGATTTCTATAATACCTATAACAAATACCTATAGAGAACTACTATAACAGCAATATTAACTATTATATAATATATATATAAATATATATAAGCTAACGTTAATTCTTAAAAGCTTCTTGCTATATGATTACGCTTTTATTAGACTTTTTTTAAATTAGTGATGAGACAACAAGTTCGATGTTTTGAAACGACAGACTCTACTCTACCTGTAGACTGATTTATTAGTAAAACAGTCTGTCACTTTATCCTGTTATGTAACAAAACATCTATGTGTAAATGAAAATCCCAAACCAATAAGGTTGTTAAAAATTAGAAATCACAAAATTAATACTTGGCAACTAGTTTTATTTGGTAATCCTTATATAAATAGGTATTTTTTTATTGGGACAAGCCCGCCACTACCTCCCAAAACCGCTGCAACTCCTGTAAGCCAGGATCTACAGTAGATACAACCATGAAAACAGCGGAACACTGATGATTATAAATAGGTATATTAATTTTTCCACAATTAATCAGAAACTGTTCCTGTTTTAGAACAACGTCTAAGCAAATAAGGAGGAAGTTATTTTAATAAATTTTTAAACAAACAACTAATGTTTAATTGATTTTTGTTATAATTTTCCTTCCGCACTGGCAGCGGGACGTAATAAAACTATTATTGTAAATAAAATAACCATTTAAAGTTCAGTTACATTAGTGGCCGCGATACCCACATGTAGTTTTTGTTTTAATAAATTTCCTATAATTAAATTCATGCCGCGAAAATGTGGATCAATCAAAATTCCGATGTTTTGTTCGAGGTAACTATTTTTATCGTTTCTCTTTATTTTTATTAATTATTTTTATGATATAGATAAATAAGGATATAAATAAATATATACAACTTAAAATAAATTAAAACTAATGCAGACATTTAAATAAAAGAAAACTAAAAGTGACTATTTACAGAAAGCATCAAAAAATTCGTCCGCATCCATGTCAAAGTTTATCTTTCTCTTTACAGTTTTTATTACATTTTACTTCTTATATAAACATTTAAACGTTTTATTTTAATTGTGTCTTATACAATATATGCTAATTTTAAATAAATACAAAAATAAAACCTCATATAACCACACAAATACTTGACTTTAGCATTTTCTATTTCAAACTGTTTTCGAAAGACGAGCTTGCAAACAAAAATAACCAAATTTTTCACCAATCAAATCCCTTGTTAACAACAGACATACATAAACACAGAAAATATCATAAATACAAGTAACACACGACAATACAGCAGTAGCTCGCGTATCATAGATTTTGTTACAATATTGTACGTATCATATTTCTTGGCCTCCAGTGTATACCTGCGTGTTCAAAGTCGTTTCTTTGCAGTCGTACGAACGAAGGGTTTTCAATAAATATACAGGCAAACGTATAAAATATATACTTCGAGATTAGGTTGAGATTAAACAATTCTTACTTACATGACAACCGATATTGATAAAACTTTGCTGGGTTTTTGATAGGGTTTGTAATGACTTGAGTTCGGTTTTTGAGTTTGTTTGTTGATATGTTAGGGTATGGGGTTATTGGGGAAGGACTTTTTATGTTTTGTTTAGATATTCAATTGCATTAGTAATGTTGGCGTTTTATATAGGTACTATTGTATCTGATAGATAAGATACCTAGGATACCTAAGTAAATGATTGTGGTTTAGTGGCGACAAAATATAAAACTATAATCAGAATCCATTTTTGAGATAGACTTTAGACTTTAGTATTATTTAGTACAGCTATCGAAAACTTAAAACTTTATCTAAAATCACCGTTTAATTAACAAAGATTCGGATAAAAATCAGAAGAATTACACTTCTATTTACACATACAATTTAATCATTATCAAAAATCGACATTACTACCTACACTAGAGGTAAACTTACAGCATAATACACAAACCAAATATAACACTCAACAACTTAACAAAAAACACATTTAACAATAAACACTTATTTCTATATCTAAAAATAAACACACAATTATTCACCCAAACGACCTAATAATGTCGCATAGAAACACACACACACACACATGAGTAACTAACACCACTAAATAATATAAAGTCTCTATAATTTCCCCTTATCTATGGCTTGGGGAAGGCAATTTCTTTGCTACAGCTAAATTATAGGACGCCTAGCGTGAAACCTAACACTAGACAGAGTATATAACCTATGTACTCGTGTGGTACCTTTATGTACTTGGTATAAGTACAAGGAAACGCGTAATTAGGTATTTTTAAGTTGATTTGTGTTTTAATGGGGTACTTGAGAATGTTTGGATTTATTTTGTTGGTAGTTGGTTTCTGTTTAGGTATTGGAAAGTAGGTTTTATTTAATAATAAACCTTAAAGTGAACGTTAGTAAAAGTATGTCTCAGTTAATCTATGTCTTTTTGATCGATCTTAATTTTTATCAAAACATTTTAATTGATATCATCCTGTTACCTACAGCTTTACCATTTAAAAAACTTGTTTGCCTATAGGTAGCATTTTAAACGGTAATTCTGAATAATTTATACTTCAAAATATCACTATAATGTCTCTTAAATGATCAAATTTTACGTCTATTATGATCAAGCGGGGAATAGCTATACAAAATTACTTGCAATTGAGGAATAGAGTAGAAGACAATAAAACTCTAAGTGTCTTCTTCTTCTTTCTATACAGGGTCAGGGTCTAGGAAATCAAACTACCCCATCTCGAAAAAATGTGGTATTTTAATTTAAACTAACCCAAACCGAAATTGTTACAGATATTCATGCACAAAAACGCAATGCAGATGCATGCACGAGAACTGCAACGAGGACTCGGAGGCGAAGTGAAACCTCATCAATGTCAGCAGTGCCTGAAGTCGTTTAGCTCTAATCATCAGCTGGTACAGCATATCAGGGTCCACACAGGAGAAAAGCCTTACAAATGCTCCTATTGTGACCGAAGGTTCAAACAACTGAGCCATGTGCAACAACACACACGATTACATACAGGTAAGTGAGGTTTTTTGTCGATAATCGTGCGGGTTTTTCGATAATCGGAAAGGTTTTTTGATAATCGTGTAGGTTTTGTGTTTTTTGAATTTATGAGCCAAAGTCGTTATAACGAATACAAATGTTTGACAAAGGCATATAAGAAGATATTTTGGGATATCTGTTAGGTGTAAGCTGAATTTCAAAATCTACATTTATTGTTAGGAAAATAAAATTAATCTGAAAGACTGCAGAAATTTTCTATGTTCAAAACTATTCTTTCTGAAAGCAAAATCTGGCCAAAAATATGTTCAATCTAAAAGAAACCGACGTCGCGTTCCAATTGTTAAAATAACATGGTATGACTACACCCAATCTCAATAACCTATACAACTAAAGCAATATTAAAAAAATATAATTACTCCATTCATCTGTTCATTATGATCATCTACCTACAGTACGAACGAACTCATAATAGAATCATACGTGGAGCTATTTTAAGTAAGTTTAATAATACTTCTTATACACCTTAGTATTACTCATACGACGACTAATGAAACATGTTTAAAAAACGTAGAATATAATTGTAGAACTCTTTTAAACAAGGAAGATTTTCCTCTCAAATATTGTATTAGGGAAATCACTATAATAACTACGAGCAGTTTACCTATTAATTAAAGACCCGACGGCAATGTTTTACTATATAAAATCCCCATGTTGGAAAAACATCGCTTTAATAATAAAAAGTATATTGATGTTGAATAGCGGCGTCAAATAATAGAACAACTAATATTCTAAACGAAACACACTCGAATATTCAACATGGCCACTTCTATTCCAAATTTAAAATCATCGCAGCGGCGCGTCACGAAAAAATAGAACGTTATAATTAAAATAGGCTCCCCACTATTGGTCGAAGTATCTAAGAAAAAAATTAGTACAACCGTATACGTGAAAAGCGGTGAAAAAAATTCTCCAATAGCCAGCGGCGAGCGGCGGCGCCGGCCAATGGGAGGGCAGCGTTGCAATCCAAGTACGTTTTACGTGGCTTAGATAGAAAAAAATTTACGTGTTTTTCCACGTTCGCGTCGGCCAATGAGCGTCGTTCGTCCATTCGTATCTGCATTAATTCAATCGTATGGCTTTTTGTCGTGATTTTTATTGTTGCGTTTAGCAATGCAATTAGTTGAATACAGGTTGATTCTGTATTAATAAATCATGTTGTTACAGTAATGGTGGTCGTAAAAAGTAATGTTATTTAAATCTAAGATGATTTGTCTTGTTTATCTTATTTGTTTTTATTTTTTCTATTTAGAACATATATGTAAGTACCTATGTTCCGTCGATTCTGAGACGTGTAGCTCAAGATGGCTTCTAAGTATTTCGCTATAGTAAAAAGGTCTTATTGTAAACAGATTATAATGAATAAGTTTTTAACTTTAACATTTCAAGTAGCCAGTAGCATACAAATTCTTAACCATTTCCAACCACACTACTATGTCCAAAAATAAAAAACCTATCCGACATCAAATTCGTAAATATAAATCCTTAATTATTAGGATAACTAAACGGTATCTATTAAAATACACTTATAGGACCTCAAAAAGAGTTTTTAATCACAGACTAGAACCCCCGCCATGGTCATTGAGATAATTAACGCATTTAAAATCTACTGATTGTAGGTTTGTACAGCATAAATGAGTTTTTTAATTGTAGCCATGTCGACAGGTCCTGTCTATGGCCCGTCCGTATTTTTTATTAATTTATTGACTCTGTGACGAGTTCTTGTAAGGTTTTAATTCGACTAAATGTTTAGTAATATATCAATTTTTTGTGACGTTATATTCTTTATCCTTATTGTTGTATGGTAGTAGATAGATAGATATTAGTTAGTTATACTGTCGAGGTTTTTAAAAATGGATTGGACAATAGTGTTGTGTAATTTAGACTTTAAAATCGGTAATTAGTATTAGTACTTTTTGATTTCTCTCGCTTTCGGTTAGACGAGAGAGATAGTGTCAGACTCTTACTGACTAAAAACCAACCCGTTCCTACTACTGCTCTTCCAGCCGGGGTACCGGCAACCCGTTAGGCCTTCTACGGCTCCAATTAGTATTAGCACTGGGTCTGACATGGCTCATAGTCGTAAATATATGCTAGAAACTAATATAAAACAACAATCATAATGGACAACACGGTCGGACATCAAAAATTTTATAAATAAAATGCAATTTCTACTTACTAAATTATAACATTATGCATCCCCATCACATAGATGGTTAGCAGGCTACAACTGTAGCTTCTCACGTAGCTTTCTGCCTCGCTCAGCAAAACTGTAGAATGATCTGTCATCGGTGGTATTTCCGAACCGATATGACCTTTAAACCTCCAAAAAAAGTACGTTCCTTATTGAAATGCCGGCAACGAACCTGTGTCTTCTCTGGTCTTGCCATGGGCGGTGCTAATCGCTTACAATCAGGTGATACGTCTCCTCGTTTGCCTCCTAAAACACTTAAAAGAAAATAAACATTATCCAGCTAGACTATTTTTCTTCCTATACATGTGTTCTCCCTACAATAATAACAGTGCAATCTAATAACACACAACGAAAACCTTTTTCAGTCCTTCAATGACGTGAAAATTACCTTGAAACATTTTCACATCGATACACATTTTATTCTATGACACTCACCTTATAGTCGACTGTATTACGTGAGAACTATGACAACGCATGACACCCCTATTTCGTGTTGCCTACGACTAATTGCTAGTTGTCAGTTTTTGTGATAAAAGAATATACGCTATTGTGTAGGGTATAAAATAGTTATAATTTCATTGTTCTTTATGTATTTTATAAAGTCAAGTTTCAAGTCTAAACGGAGTGATACCACGGCCTCACAGAAGACCGACGTGAAACAACGTCGTGTTGTGTTTCGTTGTGTGCGTGAGGTTACCGGATGCCCAATTACACTTAATTACCGAAGGAGGATACCTCGAAAGACATGAAACAAAAATGTGTCTACTGCCCTCTTTCACTTTACGAAAACCTAATCGATGTACCTTCTTACTTCCCCAATTATTCCCGAAGATTTTACATGACAATAGACACAAAAAACTTTTGTCAGTACCTACACAAGTGGAAAATAACAAAAACAGAACATTTTGTTTTACAAATCTTCAATGGAAACGATTTTGTTTTGTTTTATATGTTATTTTGTTTGTGTATAAGAAGGTTCTCCTGTGTCTTTAAGGTTCATTATTGTTTGAATGAGATTGAAAAGTATGTGAACTTTTTGCTTGTCTATTTTTATACTGATAATGACAAAGTCGAAGCATTTATTTTAATAATTTGTCTACGTATAGATATTTTTAGTATCCCAAACAAACATATTGAGAACGTCTTAATAGGGTGGTAAAGGTAGACATTTTATAATAGGTAGGGTAGATGCCTAATTTTTATTTTAAAGTCCGTCTGGTAGATTATTTTAAATCAATAAACACTTGTTTATTTTCTTACAGAAACGAATACTTTCGATGATATATTGATTTAAAATGTCGCGTGACGTCACTTCTTTGTACATTTCATACGTAGAAATGACGTTTTAGCCCCCACCCCTAACCTTTGATTCGTTTTATCTAAGTATTGTTTTGTTATACGACAAAATAAAAAAAATACGTGTCTAATATTTTTCATTACTTAACATACGGACTAAGTATATTTTTAATTTTCATACCCTGTCATCATCCCTATTCTAGAAACACAATCTAACTATACCTTACACAATCCAACAATATAAAACAACATAACAAAAGAAAAATAAACTTTAACCGTATTTAAATAAAATTGAACATTGAATACTTCAAGGAAAATGAACAATGTTTTAAGACAAGCATAAAAAAAAAATTAACAGGTGTACGCAAAACTCGAGCTGAGATCTTCCTGTCGCTACTAAAACTCAATATTAAACGGGAAACTGGAAAGTTACCGTTGAAAAATTCTCTAAAAGAACAAAGACTTCTGTCCAATGTTCTTGAAAACTCTCCAGAGAAATATTCCAATAATTTCTTCGCAACCTTTTCGCCTTTTCCAAAGTTTCGAGTTTTTTTTTCTTATTCACGAGGATTTGTAACCGTTCTTTGGCTTGCTTCCATTTTTATTACGAGCAAAGGTTTCATATATTTAGAGTAGATCAGACCAGAGATAAATAATGAAACATAGACATCTTTTTTCATTGAAGTGACAATAGCAGAGATTGATGTCATCGGACAAAACTCAAAAGTTATTTAACAGAATACAAAACTATATGGGTAACTAACAACCCCAACCATGTCAAAGTCAAAGCATTTATTTCAATTAAATCATAATTTGGTACTTTTGAAAAGTCAACAAATACAGAATAAAATAGTCAGTGAAGGTAGGTGAAGCAATATTACAGACATCATTATCATTAATCAGTCTATTTCTACATTCTTTCCTCAACTCAACTTCATCTAGTTCTAGAGCATTCGACCGCTTTATGCCCCATCCGTCACTGTTAGCCCTCTATATACCTACAGCCACTGAACTAGCTTCATGCTAATCCTGATTGTATGTGACTATAGCTATGTCGGTCACTACCTTCGCAATCAACTGAATTTGAGCAATGATGCATAAGCAATGTTAGATCTTTAGTTTAGGCTCTTATTGAAACTATAGGTTAAAGATTTGATGCTTTACCGTTATCAAAATACGGTTCTATATTGATTAATGTAAGTTCATCTGCATTGAAGTTTTTTTGTCATTATTTTTCATCATCGTTGCTGTTGTCAAGTCAATTTCAACATCAAAATCGTTAGCAACTTTACTAATACTATTATCAATATCATTATTTACGCCAACATCATCGAAATGACCATTTTCGGTAGTTGAACGACCTACACTAACATAAACAATATAGCATTTTACGGTTTCACGCCCTGTGCAAATTATTGGAGCTATGTACTTATATAGGGGGGTGACGGGGTGATCTCGTGTGTTCGCGGGTAGTGTGAGGTACAGGGGGATAGTGGAAATCAATAGAATCATTGCACCATGGTACACAGACGATGATTCTGAATCCGCGACCGAAACTGCGATGCTCAGTGTCGACAAAAATGTACGAGTAATTTTGAATAAAGGGTTTTTGATGATGATTTAAATTGAAGTAGTAGTAGTTTAATAGAATTTTAAAGCTAAGTATGTTTTAAACTGTACTAAATACATGGTTGATACAAAAGTGATTCACTTATTCTGGTATTCGGAGATTTAAATTTTTAAGGATGATTTATTATATCGACTTATGACCACTTATAGTCTTGTCGTCTGTCAACGATAGTTGATAGTTTTAAAGAATAAAAAGAGACGTATCTATCAATATTTCACCAAACTATTGTTCACCATTCCAACTTCAAGTTCTTCTTTCTTCATTACAATTTACATTCAAACCAACTTCATCTTCTTGAACACCAAAATCATCCCATTCTTTCACCGATTACCGAACAGAAGATTCTTACTTTATCTTCACCCCTGCTTAGTCTGTACGTGCTCTTTCGAAGCCTACATATACATACATACTTACACACCTAGTTCATTCAAACAATGTAGTTATATCATCCTACGCAGTCCCTAAGAACCAATACTGGACTGGAGTCTGAAATACTGTATATGCGTTGTTCTGATCGATATTTGCGACTAATGTTGTTAGTTTGGTGCATATAGTTGTTATTTGGCCTCTATCCTCTATAATCGAAGGTATCTAGACATTATGTCATGTGTTTTTGTTCCTTGGGCAAGTAGACAGAGCTGGAGACGCTTGATTGGCGCGGTGGTTGGGCAACTGGCTGCCACGCAACGTGTTGCGGGTTGGATTCCCTCGCACGGAGCAAGTCTTTGTGTCCACAGATTATTGTTCTGGGTCTAGGTGTCATGTGTATGTGAACTTATTTGTAAAGTCACCCACGACACAGGAGAAAACTCTAGTTTGGGGCAACGCTTTTTAAATAAATAAAGAAAACATGTACATACATGGTAAGACGGTAAAAAACGTTAAGGAAAGAAATGAGACAGAGGTTTTCATATCATCAGCTTCCCTCTTAAAGTTTACTAAAATATAGTAGATTAAAAACAGCGAAATATAGATTTGAAATCGTCAATACAACTGCTAAGCATAACATACTTAGTTCATTTCATTCTCAGGTGTACACAGGTATATGTTTCACGATTTTGTAATTAATTTAGCATGGAGATTGGTCTGGTTTTTATAAAAATAATAAAACTGGTGAACTAGTTTAAAACTTCATATTTAATAACCGAAGCCAAAATCACCTAAAAGCCAGCAAGATAGTCGAAAATTATTATTTATTTAGACCAATATCACATTAGTTAAATTTAAAGGAAATGCATTTATGCGGTCCGGAAACCACACCACAGCACTGTGGTTAAAATGCAGGATTATTTCAACCTAAAACGTATTCAAAATCTTTGTTTTAATATTACGTATGTATGATGTATCGCATAATGTCGTTTTTCGTTTTAAGAAAATTTAAATTAGCACACTGTGCGGTTTTTAGTGTTCTTTAAACATTGTTTATTGCAACTAGATTGAGTACAAATATGTATTACGAAGATAGTAAATTCACTTTATTACTGAGAGCTATTTCTTACGAAAAAACCTCTGTGTTTGACCTCGAAAATTAAACATATTAAAACTTATTGAAAAATAATGTCTATATGTTTTTTTCCCCATATAAATCAACAATTTACAACCAATAAACCAATAATATTGCATAAAGGAACACAGAACAATCCATATTTTTATATATTTAGTTCTAATTATTATTTAAGTATTTGCAACATTTATTATTTCATAATCTCTTGTACTTACATAACTGTAGGTCTAATTACGACACTATCTAATGCAATTTTTAACAGAAATGTGTGTTAATTTATAAGATCTGAAGTTTATAGTGCACCTAAGATTTATAGCTAAATAATAAAACTGATTATCCGTGAGTTGTAAACAGAAATCGATTTGGAAATTATTAGAAAATATATCGCAACTTATATATTTAGAAAAGCTATGAGATAGTATTGGGTATGTGTAATATTTTCTATGAAGTAAATTGCTAAGATTATTGAGTAAATTATATTCAGTTTATTTAATCTATCAGTTCCATTCTGGAGTTTAGGCTTTCTGTCTAAGTGTACTTTAAGATACTTCTTGTAACATCAGTCTAAATTCATAGTCAAAGCTGTGATGACAGCAGAATAGCATAGAAAAGAGTAGGGACTCTTCTCGTGATTGTTTTAAGAGGTGACTAAAAGACATTCGGCACTGGCCAGCATTTAAACAAAGATTAGGTAGCAATATTCTCTGATAAATTTGAACCTTCAAAACTGCCATTACTTGTCTATCAAGCTGGACTCCCTAATATTCTTAAACAGGAATAAACATTACAGGCGAGCTATAATTGCAAGTGCCTCTTATGTGGAAGATCATAATCCAGCAGTATGCTGTCACAGGCCAAATAAAAGAGCTTCTTCTACTTCTTTAGCCTTTTTCTACCCTTAGGGTGTAGGTCCTCCTTCAGTTTCTGCCATGTCTCTCGGTCTTGAGCAATTTCGTGTCAACTGTTCGTTTGATGTCATCGTACCAACGCATGTGGGGTCGTCTTTGTGGTCGTTTTTCGCCCTAAAGTCACTGTGTAGCCGTAAAAAGCAAAGACAATTAATCAAAATTCAATATCCATAGCTTGATATGTTTCTGAAATACGATATTAGCTTGGAGACGCGTCAGCAATGTATTATGTCCTTAGATGGATGTATTAATTTTATAATTACGTGTTGCAAATAAAAATTACTGTAATTACAATTTCTTATGCCAAAGCAGTGGAGAATATTGATTCGTTGAGAACTTGAATTGAAGTATATCTCTTTCTTAGATTGCGAATGCTAAGCTGATATATTTTAATGAGTATAAAGCTATGGAAGACGTCTTTAGGAAGTTATTATGTATTGATTGTTTTTTTTTGTACAGGGTATTTGCCGATGATAAGTGTTATAATTATAGTCCATACTTTTTTGACTGCATGGTTGGGCAACTGACTGCCGCGCAACGTGTCGTAGGTTCGATTCCCGCATGGAATAACTCTTTGTGTGATCCACAGATCGTTGTTCCGGGTTTAGGTGTCATGTGTATGTAAACTTGTATGTTTGTAAACGCACCCACGACACAGGAGAAAATCGTAGTATGGGGCAAAGTTTTCTTTAAAAAATAAACTTTACAATAAGTCATACTATTAATCGTAATTGGCCTATCTGGTATCTATTTTCTTTCACTACAAATAAAGATTTAAATTAATGTTTCAGAAAAAAACTAACTAGTAGATACATAGAATAGTTTAAATACGTACATGTCATCGTATATTCTAAACAAAATAATTTAATTCGAATATTCATACCGGCCATATTCTTTCTTCCATTCTCACTCAAAAACTTTATTGTACCCTAAAAATAAGCCCAAAAAGAAAGGGGATGATGAACCTGGTACCTTTGGGAATTACCGTTAATTCAACCACGTAATCCATCTTATCACTTTTCATAAAAAGTATAAATGGAAAAATTTGTCTGTGTAAAAGAAATCTTTGGCCCACTGGGGACCTCAAGGGTTTGTGTATGGGGTGGATTATATTATATAGTTATTATAGTTTTAAATAATGTAATATTAATGTAGAATATATTGTGTGTTACGGGAGGTTTTAACAAAAATAGTGATTAAAGATTGCGAATCTATAGATGCATATACCGTCAGTAGATAGATCTTGTGAAAATTTTCAATGTGAGAAGAAAAAATTACAATTACATCGAATTTATTCTTAGTCTGCTAAACAAATCATACTTAAGAAGATTATTTCAACATATATAGGTACTGTTTATTGGTTAAATATAACGAATCTAGTGTAGGTATATAATTTACATAACATCACGCCTTTATATCTCCGAAGGGGTAGGCAGAGGTGCACATTACCGGCACTTAATGCCACTGTACAATGTAACACCCACATTTCACTATTTATGTTATGAGTCCCATGTAATAGGGGGTGAGCCTATTGCCATGTACCGGGCACAATTCCAGACCCCGTGCTAGGTACTACTGAGATTTTTTTTAAAACCCAGTAATACTTTAGCCGACCCGGGAATCAAACCCGAAACACCTTGCCCGGCAGGCGCACTTTCGACCATTCGGCCAATGAGGTATATACAATTTACTTACGATAATAAAGCAATATATGAAATGTGTTTATATTATATTCACGAAAACATTTTCTTGTATAAAAAAGTATTCAACAAGCAAGCAAACAAAAAATGGCTAATCGAATAACAGAGAAATAAATAAAAAGTAAATGTTTTTCCTAAAAACGGAGTCGTCCAATGAAAACCGTCGTAATTTCCATGATTGGTTCGACTTGGAGGGATTCAGTTATCTTTTTTTTCTGTCGTTTTTTTTTTTTCATCTCCACCGCGTCTTTGTGCCACCCTCCAGAAAAGAGGGCGCTGTGTACTTCGATCGCCAGCCTTGATACTTGATTTAAATTTTTTAAACGTTTAAAATTGAAATATCTCTTTTTTAAATTGTTATGGTGTAGTTTTGTTAAATTAAATATACTTTCTGAATGTCAATACTTAATTTGTATTTGAATAATTTATAAGCACCTAATGGTATTTACATATTATAATTTAAATGTAATATTTGAATTATGGTAATTAGTTATCAATAATTACATTTATGGTAGAAAGTTAATAGGTAAAATAAAATATTAAAGGTTATCACCAGAATTTTCCTACATAATAATATTTAATTCTACTTTTTCCCATATTTATATTTATAAAATGAAATAGTTGCGTCATTTATAATAAAACTGGGCATGTTTATATTATGGTATTAAAATATAAAAATGATATAATTTTATTTATTTAACTACAATACAAAATTAAATTTAAAACTAAATTAAAACCAATACCATAAATCACCAACCAATAAATAACTAACTGGAAAGAATACCTTTGATATTGTAAGAACTTCAATTCACAATTTATTTACAATAAAGCGCAAATGACAAATAAAAATATACAGACACCATAAGCAAAAAAAAAGCAATTCTAGGCACAACGTTTTAATTTATGTAAATTCATGCACAATTACATTGTATCGGCGGACTTGACGACGTTCTTATTTTAAAATTTGATTTAAAAGAAATCAAGTATCAAAATCGTCTGTGTAGTACAAAAAACTGAAGCCTATTTGCAGAGCCCGAGATGGAAAAAAGGTTGTTTCGCGTGATCGGCTTTTATTTGATTTTCACAAATGTTTGCGTCCAAATTAGCGCCAACCTCGTTGTATTGAGTATTTATTTTGTTTGTTTTACGTTTTTTTTTTCTTTTTTTGTAAGACTTTTCTTTGTTTTTATGCCATGTTTTTAATCGTATTATATTTATAGAATAGTTTAATTTGTTGTTTCATATTCACATTTGAATTTAAATTGTAATATGTTACAATAAACACATGGTGTTATTTTTAAACACAATAAAATATTTATAAAAAAAACTAAAAGTAGGAATCGTTTCCTTGAATGTGTATTATATAAAATATTCAATTTTATTGTAAGTACACAAAAACTTCGCAGTTCCTTGGAATTATAACTCATAATCGTTACCAAGATAATTATGAGGCGAATGCTTTTGATAACAGACCGTTTAAATCTAAAAATAATGTTTCTAAAAAGGTTAAAGTTCATAAAGTTCATAATATAAAGTAAACGAAAAGGTTTGCAACCCTTGCTTTTTTTATAAAATAAAAAGAAACTTTCCAAGTTATCTTTCTATTAATTTCAAGTACACCTACCCTTTCTGCGAGATTTTTGTTTGATACGAAATTAAATATTATGTAGTTTTTTCACGAACCCTTTCTCCTTTGAGCGTCGTATATTTCACCTCCCACAAGGAAAGGTCTGTGTTTTTAAAGATCAGGTTATTATTTAAGCAATTTTACTTTACTTTTAACGTAGAAGTGACTGTAGATATTACTTTTAACAGTAGATTAATATTTGACAGAGATTGCTACTTAAGCAACCGCGACTCATGTGGGACTGTTTTTCTGTTGCTATGCAAACACTTACCCATTTTCTTGTTGCGGAGAACCTAACGGGTTACCGGGGCTCCGGCTCGACGTGCAGGAGTAGGAACGGGGTGGTTTTTAGTCAATAGATAAGAGTCTGACACTCCCTCCCGCCTCACCCAGGCGAGAGCTTCATTCGATGATATTCCCTCACTTAAAAAAAATACCCATTTGCTTCCAGATTGTCCTAAATAATTGCCGAATATAAAACTGAATTAAACTAAAACTCAATACCCTTCACTAGAGAAAGCTAGAAACATACACTAATAGTATTTTTCATGCTTAAATACATACCAAAATTACATTATAAAACTCGATTTAATGTACCATTGCACCGCAACTCAATACCTACTCGACATCACCGAACACTGGCCCGCCATTAGCACTTAAGTGCTCAAATAGTAATGGGAAAGAAATCACGTTCCTCCCTCCTTTCTTTCACCCTCGGGCCCCAGATGTCACCCCGAAAGATTTTTCACCCAAAATGAGCTTTTGCCTAATTTATTTTTTGCCGCCTTCTTTTACGCGGGTAAATATTGACATCATATCGTGGAAACGAATTGGGTGGATGTGACGCCATTTTTTTTTATTTTGACGTTTTATTTTTCTGTGATATTCGGTTTTTGTTTGTCTGTGGTGTGAATTGTAAGTGGCCTGTATTTTATTTATTTTTAAATTGAGATTCGGAAAAGTATTTTTGTATTTTATTTTATTGCATTTTTAAACTTTATTTTTATAAATCATTTTTAAATTATAGTACCTAAATTACTAAAAATAAATAATCGTTCCGATCTTGTCATTTACCTTCATAAAACGTCAATGGTCCTATCTTATCCATACCACACGAATCGTGACGGGACCGTCCCGGACCGTTCTGAAGGTCGTATCTCAGTTTTTTGCCGGAAACGGACGTTCGGTCCGGTGATTACGAAATTATATTGGGGAAGAAATTCTTCTAAGAATTTTTTGCTACTTGTAGGTGTCGGGCACGATTGGTTATTAAATCGGACTTAGTGTCTCACCCTCTTTTAATTGTCTTGGAAATTTTTGTCTGGAGTTTTTTTAATTTCGCTCATTGTGTAGGACGTTTAAAAAGTTGGGGGAAAATGACCTTTCTGTCGTGTTGAAATTGTAGTAGATTTTTGACTAGAAAATTAATATAGGTTATTGTGATAGATTTCGTTATTGTAAGATTTGTTGAAATATGTTTAAAATAAGTGAATAAATTTTGTATCCCCTGCTATATTGTGTACAAAACGGGATTTTTACTAGCGAAAACTAATATACCTACATTTCATTATTGGCACACCACTGACAGCAACTTATTATTACAACATGATTTGATTACACACACAAAAAAAAAAAACAAAATAACATCAAATTCCACTACACCATTCAAAAACAATATAGTATTCATTAGACCAAAAAACAAAAGACGTTATAAAAATGTAATCACAATATTCTCAAAAAAAAAAACAAATAACATCAAATTAATCTTATAAAGAAACAAAGAATAATTACTGATATTAATTATAAGGTTTTTTGTTTAAAACCCTTTTGATTATTCGGCTTTTGTCTAAGCATATGGTGGGGTAAAAGTTGGTACTTTTTAGGGTGCTAATTGTTTAAGATGCCATGAGAAATAAGGTATTCTTGTGTAGTTCTATTAATTAAGAGTAATATTTGTTTCTTGAGTTCGTTTGTCCTTATTACGAATGCGATAACATTAAAATGTAGGTTATGTTTCTCACATTAACTTATAAATACATTACTTTATTTTTATAAAACATAAAAACAGATTTTATTTTAAATAAAACAAACACATTTTAGTTTCAAAAATAAATAAATTTAAAATAAAACCTAACCCTAAAACGATCGGTGTTAAATAAAAATGCAGAATAAATCAAAATAAATTAATATTTTTTAATGTAAGCACCTCACACCTTAAGCGTGTGCTAAAAACATATTTTTTAAACACCACTTTAGCGACATCGAGGACGCGATTTGTAAAACAAAGATGGTGATTTTAACATGACAATCGCCACGCCATAATGAATAGACACGAAGTACAATATACTTAGAGAAAAACAGGTTTCCTTACTAAACACATGTTTTGTTAAGCAAAATTTTATTCTCTTGTCAACTAGACCTGTTTTTTCAAGACAAACCTTTTGAAATAAGTGCGCAATAGCCAGGTCGTATACATTGTGATTAGGACTTTATACTCTTGCGTTCAAAGTTGGTTTTAGCTAAACTTGCTACAAATAAATCTTGGGTGTTTTCTATTCTATATCATTTTGCTAATTAATAATACGTTACCGCGTTAATTTAATTTAAATTACACGTATTAAGGTGATTTTAATATTAACAGGATATGTTTAAAAAATACACCATAAATGTAATTTGGATCTGGTTATCAAACTAAACTAGGACTAGGAGTTTCCATAAGGAATTCATAATATGTTATATAAATTTTGACCTTTTCCCTGTCTTAATCCAATTGCTTTAGTCACACAGTTTGATGTCCTATTATTGAATAAGTATAAATAATTATTTTTCGGGTCAAGAAATAATAGTCAACCACAGAAAGCCGTAAGAAAGTCACCAAAAAAAAAATTAATGACACATTTTTTTTTTTAATTTTAAGTCCAAGCTACAACTTTCTCTCAGATTTAAAAAAAAAAGAAAAAAAGCGAATTATAACAGTCTTCATCGATCAGTCGTTGACTCCGAGATTTCGACGCATAACACCTGTTCTTACCACATGTTGCCCAAAAACTTAAAAAAAATGTTTAAAAAAATCACGACCAGTACTGATGAGTTTATTCCGGTACTAAGATTGCTTTACGAGAACATTGAGACGACAGATGTTGTCCGGGAATCCTTAAATCGATTTATAATATTACTTTTATGGCTGTTTATGGTTATTCCGATTAATCGAGAAAAAATCGTAAGGGTTCACGGAAGTCGGTGATTGGGGGTGATATGTTGTTGCTCCGTTGAATCTAATTTATTATTGTATTTAGTTTTTGTACAACACTTTTAAATTACTAAAGTTCTTTATTTAATACACAAAAGTAACAAAGAATCTTTGTATGAATCATAATCTTAACCCTAAAAGCAACAATAAAAATAAAAACACAAAGACGACGATAAAAACAAAAGCAAATCGTGACACAATTAGCAAAAAAATAAAATTTCAAAAATGGAACGCCGCGAACTGACGCGGACACGCAAACTCTCTCGTTCGAAATTCAAATCCCTATGGAGATCTTTTGTTTTTCTTTTTTTATACTCCCAACTTGCTACTTAGCAATTCTTTCTTTCTTTCGTTCGTTCTTCTTTAATTAGCAAAAGAATGGGATTGCGTGTTGCTCTTATTTTTTTCTGATTTAATTACTCACTGTGAAAGACAATGGATAATGTTTTACGCTATTATTGTCGGGACATGCTAATTTTTGTAGCCTATTGTTTATACATTATTTGACAATTAAGTTATTGGAACTATTGTTTAGTGTAGGTATAAGACATGGTTCCTTGAACAAAATTTGTGTTAATTTATTATGAAGAAAACAAAATAAAAACGGACAATTAGAAACTACTTCGCTATCTTATGCATAATGTTCCCTGAATATGTATCCTAAGATAAGTGCACTATTATGTTATTATAGGCATCAAAAGTTGCATCACCAGATGCGAAGTAACGGTACACGCTGTGCAATACTGCACGTTACCGGCTAAAACTGGTTTTGTTTAGCAAAAATATGTAGATGTATAACAAGCTCAGGCTTGGATTTTGTTGCGTGCGGGCATTTGCGACCTTTGCGGCGGTAGGGTTAGCTTGTTTGTACGTTTTATTGATATTTATCTTATTTTTGTTATAATTTATTAGCTTTTGCAAGAGTCTTGGTGAAAATTCTACGCTTAAAAGCATTTTGATACAATGTAGCGTTGAATTTAATAGAAAAATTATCAAAATGTTAGATACTTTTGACAGAGGCAAAAAACACAAAAGAAATTCAAATTACACACGCTATTATGAAAATCAATTGATCTTAGACGGTGCCAGACGTTCCGAGTAATCGTTCATCCCCCATATTTTTTTTCACTTAATTTAAACTCAAAAGATACTCGAGTTAATTGCTTGCCTGCTTTCAAGAATTGAACCGATTTTATAAGAGAAAGGAGAATTTTCTCCATTTTCCCTATTTTTTGGCACCGTGGGGGCGTGGTGGGCCCATTGTGCGAGGAACGGTGATTAGAATTCAATTTTGGAACAATCGAACGAATGTGTTAAGAATGAGGTGCATTTTAATTGGACGAACGATTTGTGACTAATTGGTCTATTTTGACATTTTTAAAGTAACACAGCGTCTGGGGGTTAAGGAAAGTTTTATGCGATTACGTGTTATTTATTTATTGTCCTACAATTATGTTATGTGTAACTTTGACACTTTGTTGTGGTATTCATATGCAAATAAATAATGTATAAAGTAATTATATAAACTTACAAGTACCACAATTTATCATATTAAGAAATAAATACGGTTAATAAATGTTAGTCTGTGTGTATCTACGTTCCAATTAAATATTATATATATACCTACATACCACGTGGGTAACAATTTCAAAACAATATAAAGAAAACTAACACCAAACGTAACCCGTTCACCGCCATATGGTTTATAATTCATCAAAATTAGTCACGGACGCGGCGGTCAATAATAAAAATTAATAAAAAACTCAACCCTGCAACTGCAACGACAAACATTCGGACACAATGGGGTACAAACGTCCCGGAAGATATTCTTTCCGTACCTGTGAACAAAATAATAGCCTTGCGCCTTTTATTAGCATAATAATAGTGGCCGTACTATTATTTTGGCGATATTGGCTAACAAACGACCATTATGGCCTGGGCAGCTGCAGGCCATTTTTTTGAGGTCATTCGCCATTGGTGTTTGGATGCGCTTGAGAACAATGCGTAGGTCACAACCCTTTGCGAGGAGATAATAATAATTCTGATTATTATTTTTATTATTAACAAAAGGATAAATGTCTATTGTCCATTCTGTGATTGAATAGGACTTTAAAGTGTATTATTATATTGACGAGCTTGGATCCTGTAGTTGTTACGGCATAGTAAGCTTACTTGGATATCTTGTCGCCTACGTTTAAACTCATACAATTTCATTCTAACTTTACTTTAGACCTAATGTTTCATATACCTATTTAATATAATCATTTATAAACGAGTATCGACACTGTTTTTGTATTATTAAAATAACTAACTTAACTTTTAATCTAGCCTAATTAGTTACCACCTAAAAGTTCGTAACTTTATCCGTATTTTTAATTAATATTTTTGCATAAAGACCAATCAACAATTGAAAAGGACAAAACGTGTACTGTTAATAACAACAGCTCGTTTGCAAATGTTGAAATAATAATTAATAGTGTAAAAAAATTAATACAGATTGACATACGGGTCCCCTCGGTCCGTTTGTACACAACAGGTAATCAAAGGGTTAAGTCTAAGGAACAAACAATAGAGGAAGACAAAAAATTGGATCAAAGGGTCGATTTGACACGGAAGAGTTTTATATGAGAACAATATTAACGCTTTTGTTTTTAAAAAATCGTTAACGTATTTGTTTTACTGTTTAGTTTAACGAAATTTTAGTATAAATATTTGGAACTTTAAGATGTACTAGCTACTTCCGCGCGGTTTCACACGCTCTGCTCAGCTCCTATTGGTTGTAGCGTGATGTTTAATAGCCTATAGCCATCCTCGATAAATGCTCTATCCAACACAAAAATAATTATTCAAATCAGATTTGTAGTTACGGAGATTAGCGCGTTCAAACAAAAAAATAAAAAAACAAACTCTTCCGCTTTATATAATAGTATAAGATAAGATTACTAGTTTTTAACAATTTTCTGTTGTAGACCGGAGTTTGGAATTGTGCTCAGTATATGGCAATAGGTTTACCCCCTGTGTGATAAACATGACTATTCAGTAGGTACATTGTGCAACAAATGTTCACAAAGCTACTCAATATTCAATAAATCAAATACCAAAACGAAACGAATCCAATCACAAAGCATTTTACACGAAAATAAAAAACTAAAAAAACTTCATCTGCAAAAGTTTAAATCGACATTAAAATCAGATTTAACACTGCAACTGCAGATGAATTTTTAAATCGTCCCCGAGTTGGTGTAGACATTCTTTTTTTGCTCAAAATGTCCGATGTCTCTGGGGGAGGAAGGGGGGATGAATAAAAATAATTGCCGCCCGGGAATGATGCCCGGCCAACCTCTTACTATTCACACGATCTTAGTTAGTGACAGGGTTGGCAGTTGTAGAAAATGGCGGAAAAATGGTATGAGAGTAAAAATAGGTTTGCGTTTTAGCCCAATTACGAAGAATTGTTTGAAATATCAGCTCATTTAAATTGCTGTTAAGCTTGGACAGTTTATTTTTAATACGATTTGTGAAAAAATATTTGCATTAAATAATAAATTCTATCAAAGTAAAGCATTAAAAAGCAATACACATCTAACAACAGTTACATAAGTATTTCTTTTTTTTTTCTATCACAGTTATTTCTTCGGTCACAAAAACCCTTTCAAATTATAAAACCAGACATTAACCTAGATCAACGTGAAAAAAACATTAATAACTTTAAAACATTAAGATAAAACTCACACAAGGAAGTCGTTAGTAACCCTAGCATCTACAAGCAACGCTAACTTCAAGAAAACTTGCCAACTATTAGTTTTTTCTTCTTTTTGCATTTTTCCCGAGCGCAAAACGTTTTTTTTTTTTACTTTTTTTTCTTTTTCTACGCTTAACCCGCTCCTCCTTCGGTTGAATCTTTTTACTCGTCGCTGAAACGTGTACCCTTTTCAGGAGTTGCTTGGCTATCTTTCTTAACTTGACTGCTTTGGAATTAGCGTGGCGTGGAGAGGGTTCAAATCGTTTTTCGTTTTTTTTTTGTTTTTTTTTTATTATGTCAACAAAACTGTTAATAAAATTTTATTATTGTCATGATTTGAACTCAGTTTGTGCGTATGACGTAATAATGAACCTAAAATACAAGTGATTCATGATACTTTATTTTAAATCCAATTAAGTATGATATCTTGTAGTAAAACGAAAAATAAACTTATTAGAACAATAAATAAATGTTCGTACTTACAGTCAATTTTAATTCGAATAAATAAGATGTTTTCCTCAAATTATTTTAGTTTCAGTTCGCGCCGTATTTCTATGCAATTAATTTGTTATATTAATAATATTGTTAAAAATAAATAGGTACAATATAAAAACAAATTTACCTTTAGTGGTTTTAATAGGAAAAATAATAAAATTCTGACTGTTTGTTATGTCATCGTCGAGTTGCCAGTGTTACCAGTAAAATATTTTATTATAATTAGATACGGTAGGTACCTACTACGGGAGTTTTTCATAGAACTCGGTTTAGGAATCCCCTTGTCCTAATTAATAAATATTTTTAAATACAACGTATTTCACTATCGGAATTCGGCTAATCATCTTATTTTGAGAACTGTGTACCTATTATTTTGGGATTATCATTATAATAATACCTACATAGTTAACTACGATTCCCTGAAATGGTTAACAGACTCATTGCCTACATACCTATATTTGTAAAACTACTAAGCCAGATTTGTCAATCAACGGTTAATTCTAATGAGTACAAAAAAAATTACGTTAGACAATTTTTAATATGGAAGATATAACAAATATTATGTCGTGGTGGCCCGGAGGTTTAAGACGCTGGCTTCTCATACAAGAGAATGCGGGTTCGAAACCTACCAACGGCAACTACTTTCTAAGATTATTTAGACACCACTGACAAACGGTGAAGGAAAAGATCGTGAGGAAATCTGGGCTTATAATTTCTAATTATAAGTTTGTAATCGCCAATCCGCATTGAGCAAGCGTGGTGATTAATGCTCGAACCTTCTCCGTGAGGCTTTGCTCAGCAGTGGGCATTTATAGGCTGTTAAATATAATTCATTCCTCTAATAAAATTTTACGAGGTTTAAAAAAAACAGCCGTAAGAAAAACAAAACACATTCACAACTCTAATAAACAAATTAAACGCGAAAAAAAGAAAATATACTAACAATTTTTACCTTTAGTCCCCACGCCTTTTCTTATTCTTTGAGGGCTCTTCAAGTTTTTATTTGGCCACTGAAGCATTCGAGAGATAGCGCCGCGGTGGTGAAAATTAAAAAAAAAACGAGGCAAGATAAAAAACGGATTCCTCTTTACCGAGGAAAGTTCTCAAGACCAGCTCAACCCTCAACAAGAGGTACTTTTTATTACTTTTACAAACTTAAAGAACTTTTTGCCCAGTTTGTTTTTTCTTGAATCGATTACAGTTAAATTTGTAACTCGATTACAATTTCGGAATCGATTACAATTAAGTATTATTTTGCATTATTAACTTTGTTTTGGATTTATAGCCGCCATAATTATATTATAAAAGGTAGCAATCACATTTGCTTGTGATTATTTTTATAGTAGATTTGTGAAAAAATGAGTCTATCTGTATACTTGTATGGATATTTTAGAAATAATAATAAAAATTATGTGTATGTTAGACATGCACCTGCAGGAAAAACAACCTTAATGTTATATTAGTAGGAAGGTAAAATGAGTACTTAGCAACATTTTTATTAAGTCTAAAATCGATTGGGATCAGTTCGCTATATGTATGTACCTAGAAATTATAAATAACTATTTAAAACCACACGATAAAATAGCATAAAGTTTATTATTTAATCGTTTCTTCGCTAGGCACGTATTTGAATTTTTTGGAAAGTATTATAATTATGACTATTGTGTGGCGACGGGAAAAATAGATTCATATTATCACTACCCCTAGTTACCACACAGAGACTGGTCAGCAGTGTTCACTTATACATAAATATGAAGTTTTTAAACTGCAATCACATGCTGTCTATTGGGGAGATTACGGCTAACCTTCTTATGTAGAAGAGACCTGTAGTCCGTCAGTCCGTCATGATTATAAGTTTTGTAACATCACACTATGACAGTAAGACTATAAGCACGGAAGATGAAACTGTTGAAAAAACACTTGTGTTTAACAGAAACGATCATTACTTTATCATTTCCTTGTTAATTAATGTAACTATATCTATTTACGAAATACACAGGAACACAGAATGTAAAGTAAAACATAACAAAGATACAACAGAGGGTTTAAATGTATAACGCATTGCCAAAATTATCGGTACAAAACAAAATGGCTTCCAATATCCATATTTAACGGAACGTCAATACGAATTCCGCTCAGCGGACGCAGGTGGAATACTATTATATTTTTTTTTATGCCCACTGCCCACCCCGAAATAGTTGGGGGCGAGGGTGGCATAGTTGGGTGGGAGTGCGTGACCCGCCCCCCTTTGTTCACCCCACCCTGCTACTCCCACCCGGGGGGAGAATGGGTAGGTTGCACCATCATGTGTGCACGCAAATTCGAGGCCCAATAATTTAAATTTCCAATAGCAATGATTAATGTTGTATAAATTCACAAACATACATACTTACATACAAATAGTTTGGATACGGGCGCCGCATTTTGTGTTATTAGGTAAAATGGGCTGTATAGAGTGCTGGTTTTAAGTCGAGTTGCATTTTAGGGTTGTTTTTTGTAATCCTATTGCCAACTACATTCTGAATGCAGATGTTTTTCATTTTAGTAAAATGTTTCGCGTTTGAAAGAGATGAATGGTGTTCATTTTTCTTTTCAATAAGGAATTAAATGTAGATTCTAACTGTATACTACCTACTTTACTGTATTAGCTTGGTAGAACATTTTTTTTTAAGTGGCGAATTCATCGAATGTCTTCACCCGCCTGGGTAAGGCAGGAGGGAGTGTCAGACTTTTACTGACTAAAAACCACCCCGTTCCTTCTTCTGCACTTCGAGCCGGAGCCCCGGTTACCCGTTAGGTTCTCCGCGACTAGGTAAAACATATGTTTGAAATTAAACACGCATTGTATTTCGCGAATGAAACACGCACAATAAACAATTGAAATAACTCCGTACGATGTATAAAAGATCCAAATAACAAAAAAAAAACAAAAAAAGAGTATTCAACAAAAAAAAATGCCAATCAGAAAACATCAAAAACGCGCGAATAATTTCGCGTGCAGTATTAAAACGGCGCGAAGTCTGCGTTCCAAATTCAAAAATAAATTGTGCATCGCGCACGCGCCGGTTGGCCGACGTGTTTTAAAATCGACGCGCAACGAGATATGTTTAATTTTAATTTTCGAATCCGCAGCCATATCTATGCTTACGTGGCTGTGTGTATTTCTATGTATGTTTCGATGTGTGGGTGTGTTGTCGGCAGTTGTAATAAGTTAGAGTTTTGATTTTGTTACTAACGTACTGTATTTTTATTTTAATTAAAGATTATAATTGTTATTTTAGTAACACGATTGAACAGTTGGTGTGATGGCTGAGCCACTGGTTACCGCACAACGTGCAGCGGGTTCGATTCCTGCACGGAGACTTTGTGTGCAATCCACAAATTGGTGTTCCGAGTCTAGGTGTAAATGCACCCACGACGCAGAAGATAATCCTAATGTAGGGCAACGTTTAAAAAAAAAACATTTTGTTTTAAAAATCTAGGGTAGGTATTAGCAGTGATTATAACTAGGAATTCCAATTAATTTATTTAATTTTTATCACAATTCAAGTATCGTTGCTTATATACCGTAATTAAGTTATCCTAAGCTATTGTAGGTACAATATCTAATAGTTATACCTACCTATAGTCTCAGTGGAATATATATTCATGGGTCTCATAATTATAGATAAAACCAGTAAGCAATCTTTCATCGTCACATAAGCCACAAGATGTCCACAGCTGATCTGACTCTCCCAATAACTTACAAATCATTTAAATACAATCTGTAACTCACATTTTCCACCCTAGTTTTTTCCGAAAAACTCGGAACAACTCACTCTCCTACGACACAGGTATAACTCACCTATATGTGTATAGGTATGTATGTATGTGTGTATGTAATAGTTTGTCTGTATCCGCGTGCAGGAGACATATGCCTGACATATCATATTAATGTCTTGTATTCATACTTAATGCCCTTTTTTGATGTGGACGGAATTTTATATGTCACATGTATATTATAAGGTTACGAGATTCTTGTAGGAACTTAGGTTTTTATGTAAGAGGGTGGGTAGAAACTGTAGGGTTAGCTATTTCAATTGTTGAGTAGGTTGTTCGAGAAAAAAAGCTAGGGTAGGGCTCACTATTTTCGTGGTCTAATTACTAACACTCGTCCGATCCGTCGATTCGTTTAAAATATAATTCTAGAGTAGATATAAATAAGTAAACAACTCGTGATTTTACTTCGAAAAACTAAATTAATTAGTGCTTCCATTTTAGTACACAGAAGGTTTTTTCCGACGTCAAAAAAGGACTTTACAAATACCACAACGAAACTCTTTTATCTGGCAACAATTTTTAATCTTTTAAAACGCAAAAAGCGAAGTTTTTAAAAGACAAATTAAATTAAATTCTCTTAAGTCACGTCTCGAGCGACACGTAGATTTTAATCATTATTATTTGAGTTGACAATTTTTTTCTCTTTTTAAACATAAAAAGATAAAGTTTTATACTTTTTTTTTCGGAATGTCTGCAAAGTTTTTAACAGACCTATAATTATTATGTTGCGAAACTTGGCTCTGTAACTGAATTCCTTTGCCTTTGTGAAATGTAAACGAGAATTGTCGATGTCTATGATTGTTGTTCTTTTTGCAATTTGAAACGGCTTTGTACTGGCATTAAGACTATTAAAAAAATCAAATAGAATCACTCCAGTTTAACATTAGCACAATGATTACAAAATTGACACAATAAATTAAACTGTCACAATATGACAGCTGTCAAAATTCATAGACAAAATAGCAGCGTGATAAATATGACACTGGCCGCCATGATTGTCAACTCAAAATAAAAGATGGCTCCTCTAAATTTAGCTTAGCCATTTCCTCAGAGCTAGCCGCTGGTATAAAATAAGGGTCGTTTTAATCATAAATATGACAATAATATTGTTTTATCTGACTAAATTATAGTATCTATCTCAAAAAGCCCAGTCGGAAACTGACTAACTGTCTACATAAGAATGTTTAATGCCTACGCAGGCGAGTCAAAGGTGGCTCTGAGGTACTTTTGTATGTAAATCGAACGCGTAGGTTTCAGGGCACTTAGGTTCTGCCTAGGCTTTGTACCTGGATTCCAGTTAGGTTTGAAATGTTTTTAGGTTTAGCTAATTAGGTGTTTTTGTTGTTTTGACCGGTTTGTGTTTTGTTTCGATGTTTCGTTTTAGTGTTCATTCGTAGTAAAAATGGTTTGGAATTTTAGGCCTGTTTTGTCAGTTATTTTACAAAAAATATTTAATATGTCTAGTGGTCTATTTTTCACGTAAGTCTCAATGATTATTTTTTTACCATTTTGACGAAATAATGCTCATAAAATTAAAAAACTAGGTTTAAAAATCTCACAAGAGCACAAATTAACAAACTATAAATCCGTTCACGATCTAAAAGATACCATCCTTTACCATCGCACATCGGCCGAACTGTGCTAAGGTAAGCGCCTTTCCCTTCCCATTTATTCATAGTGAAATAACAAAAATAGCTATACTGTTAACTGCCAACATAACTAGACCCCTCACTTAATTTACTAGGACACCACAAAAAGGCCAACCTCAACTGGCTGGTTCACGCGTAGGTTGTGCAAGTTCTATACGTTGAAAAATGGCGGTGAAGCCACAATAGTCTATGGAACAGCGAACCCGGAAGACATATTGACCATAGACAAGATTAATCTTAGGTTTGTTTGTTTTTTTCTTGCGTTCGGAAATATATTGCAGTTAATATGACATTTATGATGTTGTCCACAGATTACATATGGGCTTATGTTTACGGGAATCGTTTATTTTTTAAGTGATTGTAAAATATTTTATGATTAAGTATGCGGTTTTAGAATTTAGTAGACAGGAAAAAGGTTAGGTACTCGTACGTTCACTAATTTTAATTACGATAGAACTTGTAATACAAGTAAACTTTGAATTAAATGAACACCGTTTTCATTAAATAAGATTAACATGATTAACTTTTAAAATCATAAAATAATTACATGCTCATTTTAACATAACATAATTACAATCCAAACAAAATTATCATTCAAAAATAATTATTAATGAATATTATTCCACAAAAAAATAACATTGACAATAGAAAATAAAACTCATTAATTTATTTTCAAAAATCACTCGGAAACTTCCCTATTATATCAAACAACGTCTATTACCAAAGACAATCCATTTAAAAACACCAATAAACATTTATAGACGTTTGCTATTAGCAAATGAAAAACTATAAAGTACTTTTATTTATTGTCTATTGATGTAATCGTAGAATCATGTCTATGTGTAATAATATTGTAATGTACTTAGATTAAAATTCTTTATATTGTGCCCTAAGTTATTCTTTGTATTATTTTAATTAGACCTTTTGTCCAATAAGACTATACGTGAAGTTATTTTTTATTCCCTGTCTGACAGTAAAATAGTTATATTTAAAAACCAGATTAATTTAGTCCAAAAAACTGTAAATCGATGTTTGTTATAATTAAGCATTTTATTTTATTTTTTAATAGTCTAAATTAAATATTTTCGATAATTTTTATACAAATTTTACACAAAATACAAATTTTGATTGCATCGTTGATATGTACATAGCGCTTAATAAAAGGTCTAGTAATACTCTTCTCATAAAAACTAAGAACCTTTATACAGTAATCACCATGACACAACAATCACCACTTAGATTGAATTAACCGTGAAGGATCGGTGATTATTGACTTATGTAGTATGTGGTTTCCGGAATCGTACCCAAGACCTCATTTAGGTAATACAATTGCGTAATGTCTTAACAGGTACTTAAGTTAACGTCATAATATTATTAGTTATAGCTGTAATAGTATGTTATTACGATGATATAGAAAATAATTTCTTATTATCTAAAGATATTTTGGAAATAATAATATCGCCAACTAAAACTAAATGTGAAAATGATATAATCAAAAATAATTACTACTCAAATAATTAATTGTCAAATAGACAAATGCCTAAAGAATTACATTAACCAATTAATTTCGAACAACCGGCGAGATCTCGCAATCACCAAACACGAACATAAAACAGACAAACCAATATTTAAATCACTTTTATCAGCTAACTAATAAAACATATACACTTATAAAATTTACTGACAATAAATATGGCGATCGGACCGTTACAACCTACACCAGATACACATACATATCTATCTAGTTGCATCTAGGAAATAATTCTACAATAATCTTAGTCCCTCACGCGTATAATATGCACGCATTCTTCCCAGACATGCAAAATTCACATACACTAACAAAGCCCAGGACTCCATACATACACACGCCTCTGTGTGGGTAACGCGCCTGTGTGCGTGCGTTCAACGACCTATGCATTTGCTTGCAGTACAGGCTAAAAGTATGCGTTCGTTTTATTATGGTCTTATTTTAAAAATGGAACGCCACGTTCGGTTTCTTTCGCGTTGGGTTAGGTCGTGGTCGTGATTTTTCGGCTTTTTAACAAACGTGCAACGGCTGGCTGAGATTGTTTCGAATTTCGAACTGGTTTGCGGTTCCGTTGTGTAAGATTACCGTTAGTGTTCGATTTTCGAACGTCGATTGTTCTAATTTTGATGTTTGGTTTAGCTTTAATAGGAGCATATGGTTCGGATCTTAAAGATTTCATCTTAAAAACATTCTTGTTAATTATTAGGGTCAAATGCATTGTGTTGCGTTCATTCTCTCTCAGTTTATTGTGCTCTATAAATGAACTCTTAGCACACGCGAAAGAATTGCAAGAAATTACGAGACTTTTGCTCATGAATCAGTTTTATCTTTAGACCAGACAGCACTGAACTTTATAATACCTATCTTTTGAAGCATTTGCTAGACCAAAGTACAACACCATCTTAAATCTAGCCTTCTTTACAGGGGAACGCCCATACAAATGCCATCTCCCTGACTGTGGCCGAGCCTTTATCCAACTTTCAAACCTTCAACAACATCTACGGAATCATGACGCTCAAGTGGAAAGAGCCAAAAATAGACCTTTTCATTGCAATATTTGTGGGAAAGGTTTTGCCACTGAAAGCAGTTTGAGAACCCACACGGCAAAGGTCAGTATCTAAAATAATTATTTGTTTAATTAATTATCCAATGTCAGTTTAATTATGAAATTGAAATTCATTTTTTGAATCCTATTATTCATACTTTTATCTCCCTTTAATTAAATTATTATAAACAATAGTTATGATAATCTTTGAATGTTATTTGTTGTTCTGAATAGATGCCGATTGATCAAATAATTTTGTTCTATTTCAATAACAATTTATTTGTAATATTGTTATTATGATAATGGTTTTGGCAATTGTACCTACACTGTTTTTCTTATGATTTTATCGAATTTTTAAGTTCCCAAAAAACAACGGAACTTATTTTTATTTTTTTTACAATAATTTAAGCATTTTATAATAAGTTTCCAAATTAACAACAAGTAATCAATTGGCAATTTTAACATTTATTTGCTTGATATCAAAATTGACTGTTTGGCTGATTTTTCTTTCAAAATTCCCTCTCGACTGTATATTTATTTTGTGTGTTTTATTACGAATGTGTGCTAATCTTTGAACTGCTATGCCCGCATCGCCACCGCCGGTGGAACAGGAGCTTCAGCTGCACCTTGGTGTTTTGCAGCAACACGCGGCACTCATGATAGGTGGCGCTACAGCCACTCCGTGCCCAATATGCCACAAAGTAGTATTTGGTGGCGAAGCTCTCGTAGAACATATGAAGAATACACACAAGGACCCGAATGCATCCGGCGTTGCGAGTAAGTTTCACAGCGTTCGACTTTACAAATATTCGAAGGATTGGTTGGTTTGAAAAAAGAACTCCAGATGACTAGATACACGTCGAAGAAGTTCCTTTTTTGAATTCTTTCGAAAATTGAATGTTAATAACGCGTTTATTCCGTTTTGGAAAAGGAACGTCTTTGACATTCTTTTTTCAATTTGTTTGGGTTTTAGTTTGTAATTTAGATCGTAAGATCTCTCCTATTGTTGAACGTATTTTTAATTAATAGTTAATGAATGAATAACTTTATTTTAAACAATGGCACGTATAAAATCATTTTATTCAAATAATTATATGAACGTAACGTAACGTAACTGATATAGTACGTTACAATAGAAGAGATTATAGCACGTAAGCTATGCCACTGGAAGTTTGTAACTGGTCATCGTAACATAGCGATAAGTAGCACTTATCTAACATTATGTTTAGCGTTATAAAAGCTTCCAGCTGGCACAAAGCCATGAGGGGTGTTGGTTTCAATATCAACGGTAAAACAAAAACGTATCGTATCCATAAATCTTAAACGTTAACTTAATAAATAAGCGCTGAACGCGATCCGGGGACTAAATGTTATTGTTTTATCATCATTCTGAGGGTAGTGTGTTTTGCAAACATTTCTTGCTTGTCACTGGAATTACAAATTCTTCGGATGGCGTTCAGTCTGTATTATCATAACATGTTTTGTTTATGTATCTAATGGCAGCGTTTTCCTCGTTTTCTATCGTCAATTCCGTTTCGTTGGCATCCAATGTTCAGTTAATTGGTTTCTGTTTTGGTTCTACTTATTGATTTATTTAAGCTCCATTTATTTTCGCGTTTTGATTTCGTTTAATCGAATCTAAGTGTTTGGGCGGCATTTCGTTGGTTCAAAAGCCTTTATTCGACTGTTATAAGTGAAGACAAATAAATATTCAATAACTATTATTGAATAACTGAGCAACCAACAAGGTGTCGTCTCCAAAAAAGAATTGGAACTAACAATGGAACTAACCTTGTTTTTTTTCTTTTTTCCTTCCCCCCCTAACCCACTAACCTACCTAATCCTGGTGACTAGGCCCACCAGCTACGTCACCATACCCAGCGCAAGCTAAACCTGTTGATCCTTACATAGCGAAGCGACGGACGGCGAACCACCCCTGCCCAGTCTGCGGCAAGCACTACGTGAATGAGGGTTCCCTGCGGAAGCACCTGGCTTGCCACCCAGAAACCCAATTGACCAGTGGACTCAGGATGTGGCCTTGCTCTGTTTGTCAGGCTGTGTTTACACATGAAAGTGGTGAGTGATCTTGTAAACCTAAATTCAAGTCAAGGAAAGAGTTTGAGAGGACATTTTGAAGCGCAAAGAAACGCATCTTAATTTAGTATCAATTAAGAAAGGATCGAGTCAGTCCCAAAACAAGTATTGTATAATAACTTACTGGGACTGCCTCAATGTTAGACAGATAATGTAATTCGTAAGATAATAAAGAATTATGAATTTGAATTAAGTTGTATTAGAAAGAAATCACAAGATGCAGATACTGAGATACAACAACAAGCACTGTTGCTAAGTACTTGATTAATTATCGTCAAGTTATCTGACTGCATATTTGTCTAATATTGACTCGCGACCGTATCAGTCAAATATGCAAACACCAAGTCGATAACAACTAGACTATAGTTGTTAGAAGTAGACAAAGAGATAAATCACAACACGGAATGGTGCATAAAATATTTTTGAACCGGAATCGAATCTCGTTCCCGAAGGACATTTATCATAGATGCCGTGAAGCCGCAGGCAAAAGCTAGTTATGAATTGGACAACTAACAATGTGTTTTTAGATTTGATTCTTCTTTGAAATAATAATAAATAATTTATAATAATAAATTGTTATTGTCAAACTTAATCGTTGGCCGAGTGGTCGCAAGTGCGACTCGGCAAGGGGTCTCGAGTCCGATTCCCGGGTCGGGCAAAGTATTTACTGGGTTTTAAAAAAAATCTCAGTGGTAGCACGGAGTCCAGAATTGTGCCCGGTATATGGCAATAGGCTCACCCCTATTACATGGGACTCGTAACATAAATTGTGAAAATTGGGTGTTACATATTGTACCTCTACAGTGGCATTAAGTGTCGTAATGTCCTCTGCTAACCTCTGCCTACCCCTTCGGGATTCGTCAGTCGTAATTGCCAAATTCTGTATCAATTCCGCTGTTAGACTTAAATAAACATGGATCATTTTTTAAGGATCATTACTCATTTGCATTTTAACTTTCCAGGCCTCCTCTCCCACATGGAACATATGAGAATGGAACCGAAACATCAGTTCGCTGCCCAATACGTACTATCTAGGGCAGCAGCGGAGAGACGAGAGAGGGACATCATCGCCGCCGTCTCGGCATCAGCTGGAGGATCAGGCTCTTGAACCTCGCCCCTCCCTCTCCAGCTCACTCAGACTCATCCTCGAATGGACGACTGTCATCCTCTGCCGGTTCAGAAGCAGGGGCAGCAGTCAACAAACTCACGGACCTTCTAAGATCAGCCAATAATGGACACCAAGCATACGGAGACGAAAGAGTCGCAGCCATAGCCGCTGCCGCCGCCAATATGATGGCGCAGCCTGGCGAGGGTGCTAGTGCCGTGCAGGTAGCTGCTGCCAACCTGGTATCCGCGATGAGGCAGCAATTGGCCAGAGAACCACCACCAGCTCAACCTCCTGCAGAAACACCGCCAGCACCTTCAGAAGCCGCATTGAGAATTCAGCAAGCTGAGGCCTTATTGCGAAGTCAGGCTGAAGCACTTCGACTCGCCGTCTCCCAAGCAGCTGCAGCACACGGTAACGATGCTGCAAGTCCTTTAAGACACAACGGAGGCTTCCCTCCACAACCACCGAATGATGCCAGTGGACAAATTTCACCAGAATTAGTAGAAGCGTTTAGAATTGCACAAGAGCAGCGGTTAGAGCAGGCGCTGAGATTGCATGATCCCAGAATGCTAGGGTTTAACTTGCCATCACCAGTGCAGCAGGCAGCGCAACAGGCGGCGCAACAAGCAGCCCAACAGGCAGTGGCCGCACAGCAGGCCGCCGCTCAGCAAGCTGCCCAGCAGGCCGCACAGCAAGTAGCCCAGCAGGCTGCCCAGGCCGCCCAGCAGGCCGCGCAGCAAGCCGCGCAGCAGGCCGCACAACAGGCCGTCCAGCAACAGCACATGCAGGCCGCGCAAGCAGCACAGGCTGCTCAGGCTGCCCAACAAGCTGCCCAGCAAGCTGTCCACTTACAGCAAAATCCTCAGCCATGAAAATTCAGCTATTACTAATCCGATGCGATTTCGCCGCAATAGATGTAATTTAGCTCGTAAATCTTAGGGAAATTATAAAAGGGTGACTTTTGTATTTTTTGGATGATCAAAGTTTTTAGGCCGGAGTTTGAACGAAATCGCCTCTGATTGGTAATTGTTGACAATTGTTATTTTACCGAGTTAGTTTTGGACTCTAAAGTGTTTTTACGTTTTAATTTTAGCCGGCAAAAGTATACAATTATTATGAAAAAAAAAACATATTATTATAAAGTAATAACATTAATTTAGATAGAACTAACTGTTGTAAATAGGGAAACTTTTAGCGGAAACAAATTTTACTGTATATATATATAAAAAAAGTACCTAAAATAGTTGAATGAATGAACAAAAAAAAAATATGGAACAAAAACTCGCCCGAACAAGTAATTAGATGTAGACTTACGACAAATAATATTACAGTGCAATCTTCTATTATTTGTTTCGTTATTATTGAGTGTTTTTATTAGAAGTATATTATATTTATTTTTATTAGCTTTACCACCAGAGCAGTGAATTTCGTAGCTTAGTTACTAAGCCTTAGTACAAACTTTTGGATGTGCCAAACAGGTTTAAGCACGGTTAGTCGCATTTAGCGATGGTTTATTGCAATACAATTAGTTGCATTACGTTTCCATAGGATATTTTATTATTATTATTATTCAATTTTAATAATTATTTATATTAATTCTTTTCACGCAATAACACGTCTTATGCTAGTCACGTTTTGAACGCACAAAATAATTCTATTTAACAAAAATAAATTTTATTTAACTTTTTTTATTTTCATTTCAAAATTTTCTTATTTCTTGGCGTATTTTTTTTAAATGCCATATTAGATTATAATTGTGTAAATACCGTAGCAATTTACGTAAATGTTGAAGCTTATGTTTTTTATAACTTTAAAAAATTAATAACAATTTATTTTAACATTAACATTATTGATTATTTTAACTGGAAAATAATTATTTACAAAATGATTTGTATAGTTGTATATATATATATAAAAATATTCATTATTTTTTCAGAAGACTGCCGTTACTTACTTTTGTATGTAAATAAAACAAAATGGAATTGTAATTGATAAAAAAATAGCGATTTTTCACTGAACTTACAATTTAACAGGACAATTATTCATAATTGGACTAAACGTCGGAGTAAAATGAAGAATAAGATCTAATAATAGCTTTCGACGACAATTACTTTGAGTAGACGATACAAAACACAAGACATTCTTTTCATCACGGATGTTCACACAGCCCAAATAATTACATTTTTATTTTTATTTTCAAACAAGCATAATTAAACAGCAATAGCCCAGAAATCATTTCAAATGATTAATAATTGCGCTCAGCAATTATAAAATCATTAAACAATAAACATAAATAAATAAATAATGCATACAGTTGCCGCAATAGATTTATAGTTCATGGTTACAAAATATCTCCCATTTTTTTCCGATTAGGTAAATCTGGGGGATTTGTTGTAACGTCAAATTTAAGGGAATGTCAAGTGTTGCCGAATATTCTTTTTAATATTATCAACATGTATTATAATAAGACATAATTTATATGAACTAAATAAAATAAACTTTATGTCGTTCATATAAATTGTATTATACGTATAATCGTAACATAGGTAAGGTAAAAATAAGCTGATTTTAATGTACGTAATTATTTCATTCTTGAATTAATATTGGTATATGCGTACGGTGATTTGCGCTCAATCAAAAGTGATGTCACTGCTGCGATATATCAATGTAAATAGGAAAAAAAATCATTGCAATAGCCCAAAAAATCATTTTTTATTTCATTATCGTGTTTTTAATTTCATGGATGAAAGATGGTTTAATTTCAAATTTTATTTTCTTATTCTTAATTTCATTTATGAAATACAAAACTTTTCGGCGAAGATTTATTAATTATTTTGGTACGGACAGGCAAGTTACACCGAGACGCGAATGGTTACCCGGTACCGAATAGATACATATGTTTTCTAGGAAACGTGAGCAAAAATTCAACCTATATTGGACGTGAAAACAATTTTGACTGATAACAAACCAAAAATATGGAAAATCGCAATAAATTCCAAGTGAACGGATCGCTATTTATGTAAAAAATGTCCTCATAAATTTAATATATAAATTAATTAATATAACAACAAAAGAAGTTCCTATGAATATTGTATAAAAGGTATTGTTTTAAATTTAGGTCTTAGTAGAAGGAAAAATTTATGAACGTTTGGTATTTTTAAAGTTATTATTAATGTACCATCATGTTAGGGAACTTGACTCGGATGATACGAGTTGTACAAAAAAATAAAAAAAGCACGGATCGTGAATCCTAACATTAGATTTTTAGACCAGAAGTTACGTTTCCAAGAAAGTGTTCATGACGCAACGTGGTCCACATTTTCGTGCGGCGAATTTGTAAATTTATTGTAAAAAATATATTCAAGTCGTATTTTCGAGACCGTAAAATTTAATATGATAAGAATCTTTGATTAAGGGTACGAAAATAATGAAAAAATTAGTGTTTAGGTCGCCGCCGCACGAAAATGTGGACGCAAACGTTTTCTCTGTGATCATCGAAAAGGAATAGTTATAACAGATCGTGTCTGCGAATTGTCAGAGGTGACTTTTAAGTTTCCGACGGTGAATTTTTTTAATGTTGAACGGAAAAAACTGGAAAAATGTTTTTCTACATTTTATTTTATGACAAAAATTCCGTAGTTAAGCAGTGTACATTAAATATAAAGCCTAATTAACAGTGGAGGCGATGTACTGGATCGCCGATACAGAGTCAAATAATATTACATATGATATCATTTGTAATATTATTGGCTGTTTTTTAGTATCAATAGTATTGGATTCAGTTAATGTCTTTTCAAGTGTGGAAATTAGTCTGCATGACTCAATTTTTAGATGCGCTGTCAGTTTTATCATGGATACGACGTTCCGTAATGTTGTAGTTTAATTGGCTATTATTAATAATTAAAGTTTTTTGTTATTCAAATGTTTTGTTAATAGAAAAATTCGTTGAAAAACGTTTTGAACTGTCACATGAGCTCGATGAAGTTAACATCGTTATGAGGCATTAGTACCAGTATCTTTTTTGTTAAAAGTAATCGAAACGAGACGGCGTTCTGTGCTCTGATTGGTTAGTTCATTAGAGCCGGCCAATCACAGCGCCGAATGCGTACTCGTTACGATTACTACGAAAAAGAAACTCGTACTAATGCCTCTGGTCTGTTATCGAGCCAAAGAGAGTGACTGAATTATCCAATTTACAGTTGTTTTGCAACTGAACATCGAATCGCAAACTTTAACTAGCGATTACATTACATTTTTTATTTCAAAGTTAATGGTAAAATGTTATTCGTTGCTTTACATGGGAAATATATTTCGAAATGTATTTGATAAAACATTATAAAATGTAAAAGGTTTTGATTAATGTAACTTACTGTTAATACTGTTTTGGTTTGGGCTAATTCAAAAGTAGACAATAAAAAGATGGAGGGTTAAAAAATTGTTATTCAAAAATGTACATAAATAAAAAAGTGTTATTCAAATTTAAAAATCAATTCCGTGTAAAGCAATCGACAATATTTTACTAAAATTGTTAAGTTTTTAAAACAATGAATTGCTGTTGATTTGAATTATACATCCTTATTGACTGTTAATACTATTTTCATTTGTCGCTTGTTCGTTTACGTAATTCGTAACGTTTTATTGTTTTATGACATATTTAGCTAAATATACATCAGTAATCATAATTTAGTGTAGTCAGGATAGCCAAGTTTTCAATTTAACTCACATAGTAGACCTATAATCTTAATATATTGTAAGTTAGTAATTAATGTAATGTAATGCCCATAAGCGATTCATGAATAAATGTTCTTGAATATTTATTCATGAATAGTTATTCATATAATATAACATGAGCACTAAACTGCGTATTTTATATTATACAATACAGTAGTAAACAACGAATAAAAAAAACAAATAAATACAAAAAAAAGTATATATCAGTGTACTTAAATGTAATAGTTAATGGAATTAATTATTGGTGTTTTTAAACGGGATTTTATTCCATCCCGTTCTCACGTCGTATCCATTTATATTAATAATTTTAAGGGAAAAATGTGCAATCATCAATTTATTAACGAATTTTACGAAAATAAAACTTCAATAATTTTAATATGGAAATCAATTTTACTAAAATCTATATATATAAAAGAAAGTCGTGTTAGTTACACTATTTAAAACTCAAGAACGCCTCAATCGATTTAGATGAAAATTGGCAGGGAGGTAGCTTAGAACCAGGAGACGGACATAGGATACTTTTTATAGAATACTTTTTTTTACTTTTTACTGAAAATCACGAACGGGACCGGGGGGAAATGGGATTGCGCGTACGAAGTCGCGGGCAGAAGCTAGTATTTGAATAAACTTAAATTAAAAATGTGTTATAACTTTTTTGGAACATTTCGGTGAATTTTGAAAAAACTACTCTGACAGCGCATTATTTTTTGTCTATTTTATTGTACTGCCTAGCCTCTGTAATGTCACATAGGGCATTTACGTTGTTACAACGTTTTGTTAAATCGTTAACATTTCTCTGTTTATCCAAAATGAAAATCCAATTGGTGTAATTCTAGTCTTATCTTTATTATTTTTTAAAAATGTCGTGATTGATCAAAAATTGTTGTACCCACTACACTTTTGGAAACAGTATCTAAATTTGTAAAAAGAATTGAACATGGAAACTTTGTAAAAATTTAAATTTAAAAAGTAATAATAATATTGTAACTACCTACAATATATTTCGGCGTAAAAATTGTAAAAATTCAAAATGTTTAGACGTTAGAATAAAAATTTTACGGGTTAGGTAGAAGTCAAAATACGTGTTTGGCATGCTGTATTTAAACTTAAAAAAAGTAAATATTAAAACAAAATTGTAAATAAATTTTAGAAATGTGATGTGACGATATTACTGTACCTAATCGATGTTTAGGCGAATAAACATACATACATACATGTTGAATATTTCTTATTAAATCTCTTAAGTAACGAGTGTTCACGACAGAGAATTTTTTTTTGTTTAATTATTTTGTAATTTTTATTTTTATTCATATTTTTTCGTGTATAGAGTTGTACCCTATAATTTTAAGTTTAATTATTATTAAAAAATATTAATATAAAACGATGCCATGTTTTTAAGTAATTATTTTAGATTTACTCGATGTGTTTATTAAATATTATTATATTTTTTATAAAAGTTATTATTTTTTTTGTACTCAATATTAAATTTAGTCAAAATAAGAACTGCTATGTAATTTATAGTTAGGTTCAGTGTTGTTATGTTAAGCAATATTTTTTTAGTTATTACATTTTATTGAACAAATTTAATTAACCCATTAATTTTATTGTGAAAAAATTGTTTAATTTTAACAACGGAAAATGCTTATTGTGTCATTAAATTGAGTATAGTGACTATTATTGCCGAAACGGTTAGCTATAATTATTTTAAAAAAATAAAAAGGATGATTCATACGTGCGTTTTTCTTTAAAATCCCTTTTAAATAATTATGAGAAATCTCACAAAAATCTCACAATTAAATACTTAGTAAATACAGAATTCTATTAACTCTATGGAAAATAGCATCACATTTATTTTTAAATATAGTGCATTTATATCAATTTCTTAGGTACTTTTTCTACTCCGAAAATAGAAGCTTCAAAACTTTACTTCACAAAAACAAACTTATTAAACAGCGCCATCTCTTAACGGGTAGCAAAACTAAAACAAACAAATATTCTGATTAGATCAGATTTCTAATGAGACAATTTGATATGTGTATTTTCCTATAAGAATAAATTGATAGGTATATGAAAGAATCTTCATTTATATTAGATAATCGCCTGCAGCTTTTTCTGGGTAGAATCCATATTTTAATTTAATTAATAAGTTATCATGTAGGTAGGCTGATTAGTAAGTTATCATGTAGGTACCTACCTACATTGATGGAAGAAGTTTTCTAATCAATCCAGTAGTTTTGAAGCTTAATTAAAGCAATTAACCAAATAAATACTTACTGTCTTAAATTTAAAATAAATTTTCTATAAATGTATAATTAGATTTTAGGATAAATAAGATACCTACTTACATTTAAAATACTTACCTACCTATAAAATAATGATATTAGTACAATCGTGCTAAGTCGTGTACATCTTTAACGTGTGTAAAATGTGCAAACGGAACAAGCGGGGGTAATTAACTAAAAATCGCGGGTTACTCACGGGAATATACTGAGAAAAGCTGTACTAGTCTCGAACCACAGAGGGGTTCTTCCGCGATTTTTAGTTAATTTAGTAAGTTTCACGATAGTTGTAATAAAAACTTAGCGGGTAATTATTGAGCAACGATTTTTTTATGAAGTATCGCGGCACACCCAGATACTTTAGGTACAAGTTTATTACCTATATTTTTATTACGATATTATAATAACGAAAGGTTCATCCTAATTGTGTAGGATCCTTACCATACCTAACTGCTGAAAAGTAAATGTTTCAGTTTGTAATTACTGTTAGCACACAACAATGAAATTAAGTTTATATCATATCTATTTATCTGACTTTAAACACCAGTACACAATCCAAACATTCCAAATTATTAAAATTTATCATTTAACAAAATAATCTTAGTAGCAAAATTATTGCGATACGAATTTAATAAAAACGCCATCTATAACCTTTTACACGAATTATTAAAATGCTAAGGAACTACGACATTCAAAATTTGTGCTGACACGCTATCTAGCGGCTCAAACTTGTTTTACTTACCTAGATGGGGTAGCGTCAAGCGTGTAGCACTACTAGCACCCTTTGACAGGTATCAAACATTCCCAACTTTTGGTCCAAACAACGCCATCTACTGAGATATAGTGACACTACACGCTTAAGTTACTTACATCGCCATCTACTGAGTTATTGTAATACTACATGCTTGTGCTACTTACAACGCCATCTGTATAACGATACTTGAACTTGTAATGTTGCATCTCTGTGTCTTCTTTGTAGCGTTGGTAAATCCCTGAGTGTTAGAGTTTCTGATACAGTTACAAAGAGGGCATTGTACATATAAACTGAAAATTCAAGGCGGGAAATGAAAATTAGTGAATGTTAATTTAAGATGATAGGCCATAGGCAGACATGTTCAGTAAGGTTTTAAGCACTTGAATGATATTTTTATGTGATAAGCCGATGAACGATCAGACGGATCACCTGATAAGCAATCGTCGTCGCCAATGGCCACCTGGAACACCAGAGGCGTTAGAAGTGCATTATCGGCCTTTTGGGGATTAGGTATTTGAAGAATGTTGGGGATTAAGGGAATGGGGAGATAGTTGGGCCTCCGGAATTTCAACAAAATTATCATTGTTACCGACGAATAAGTGAGATAGCTCGTCATGGACAGCCCATGAGAGATGGTCTTAATGGATTCTTCTCTTCTACATATGAGGGTTTAGCACAATCTCCGCACTTAGCATCTTAGATATTCTAGTATAAAAGATTACTTAAATATAATAATCAGAGAGAATACTTACAATCCGATCTTTGGCAAAAATGTTCAGCTCTTATGAAAGCCGTGGGAAGCGTACATACAAATGGCGATTACAATTAAAATGAAATGTATTCTACTCTACAATACGACTAATGCATTATGTTAAATCCATCATAAATTAGATAAATCCACTATTTATGAATATTCAATATCATCGACATATACTACCTAATGGACATGCTGTATGTGTAGGTATAATTTGCAGTAATTTTTTGGTTTGCAAAGAGTGAGAGAGATGGCCTATGCTTTCGGTCTAGCGCTATCTCTTTCTCGCTCATAACGTCAGAGATTTTTTTTAAGGGGGGAAAATCGTCGAATCACTGCTCCCGCCTGGGTGAGGCGGGAGGGAGTGTCAGACTCTAACTGACTAAAAACCACCCCGTTCCTTCTCCTGCACGACGAGCCGGAGCCCCGGTAACCCGTTAGGTTCTCCTTAAAGATAGACAGAAAGTTCATTACCTCTCTTTCTTTCGGAATGTCACAATTCTCATCTCTAAGGCATGTCCATTGGTAGATATAATATGTCGATGTTCAATACTACATTTATAACTGAACGAAACAAATTAGGTGAATTGTATTGTTTAGACACCGCATATCAAACTATACCTACCTACGGAATTTCGTCTCTATAACAAACACAATAAGGTTGAAAATCCATTAGGCTAGGGTATCTTCTTCTGCTGCATCTGTTGTCGGTAATCGCAACATTGTTGTGTCTGGACGACATGCTTCAATAGGTACAAGGTTCACTGTTTGATTCTCGGAGCTGAACATTACTTATGATGAGAGAAAATCTATAGTCCATCTGTTTAGGTTAACTAAAGGTAAACAAAAAAAACATAAGTACACAATATGTAATATTTACTAAGAAATAAGTTAAAAGGAACAGAAACATAACATTTAATAGATAAAACTGTCGTAAAAATGGAAACAATTTTATTTTCATATGACGTATTTTGAATCATGGAAATGTCAACTATAAACAACTCTTTTTATGATTTGTTTACAAATAGTTAACTACCTAAACAGACAGAGTATAGCTTTTTTACAAATTATCTGGTGATAAGAAGTGATAAACACGACTTACACCAGTGAGGTAAATTGGGTCTGTGTGTCTCACTGATGGAGCATTTTTTTAATTGGGCAAGCACGCTACAACCTCCCAAAACCGCTGCAACTCATATAAGCCAGGGTCTACCGTAGATACAACCAGAAAAACACCAAAACACTGAAGTCCAGCGCGGTAATTGGGCCTCCGGTAACCTCACTCACATCGCGCGGAGGCACGTCGCCGGGGCGAAACTCCGCTGCCGCGCCAAATAAGTGCGTGGCGGGATGAGCTCCGGCGCGATCTCATGGCGGAATGGCAGCAACGACTGTCGCAACCGGGGGCTGGGCTCGCTGCCATTGCAGCGGTAAGTCCCCTCTTTGAGGAGTGGCTTGAGAGACGCTACGGCGTCCTCACCTACCGCCTGACGCAGGTCCTCACCGGACATGGAAGTTTCGGGAGGTACCTGTGTCTGATGGGGCGGGAGGAAACGCCCGGGTGTCATCACTGCGAGGACCGCCCTGAGGACACGGTGGAACACACAGTGGGAGAATGCCCTGCGTGGGCTGAGCACCGCCGTGCCCTCAGGGAAGTGATCGGCGATGGCGACCTCTCGCGTCCGGGCCTAGTGCAGGCCATGATGCGGAGCGAGGGGGATTGGGATGCCGTCTCCTCCTTTTGCGAAGCAGTCATGCTAGCTAAGGAGGAGGCGGGACGCGTGAGGCAGCGAAGCGCTGCCTACTCGCAACCCAGCCATCGCGAAGGACACACCGGGCGTCGGGGATCGCGAGACGATCTCCGGCCACCGTAAGCGCGGGCCTGCGGACGGCGAGCATGGGTGGCTCCCCGTCCGACCAGAAACAGACCCGAGCGTACGGCGCGTCGCGTTCCGCGCGCGCCTCAAAGAGCCATCAGACCACCACAGATGGGGCCCAATAGGGCCGATGCCGATTCGGAGTCGCGGAGAACCTAACGGGTAACCGGGGCTCCGGCTCGACGTGCAGGAGAAGGAACGGGGTGGTTTTTAGTCAGTAAGAGTCTGACACTCCCTTCCGCCTCACCCAGGCGGGAGCAGTCATTCGATGATTTTCCCCCCTTAAAAAAAAAAAAAAAAAAAAAAAAAAACCTCACTCACACGACGAAATTAAACACAAGCGTTGTTTCACCCGCGGACGGCCTAAAGGGTTCCCGGGGCTCCGGCTCGAAGAGCAGGAGTAGGAACGGGGTGGTTTTTAGTTATTAAGGGTCTGACACTCCCTCTCGCCTAACCCAAGGCGCGAGAAGATCATTAAATGATGGTACCCACTCAAAAAAAAGCGTTATTTCACGTCGGTTTTCTGCTCGGACGTGGTATCACACTGGTCGAGCCGGCCCATTCGTGCCAAAGCATGGCTCCGCACACTCACCTATCAGTGAAACCAAAAAATAAAAAAGTGAATTCACTTAACCACACTTATACCTAACCTTCCAGACAAATAGACTTCGAAATCCATCTAAAACACTAAGTTAGCACAAAGCATCACGCCGCCTATACATAGCGGGGTATCTAACACACGAAGCGTAGCGTTACCGACGGACCGTGGTAATTATTATAATATTAAATAAATCGCTTGCTTTCGTGAAAAAACTGCAAATACATTCAGTCGTTGTCTTGAGACTTGCGCTGGTGTGAATTAATGTTGGAGTATTGTGGATGTAGTCTGATGGTGTTAGGAATGAAAATATAGGTAGGTACGTAGTTATATGAATTGGTGAAAAATATACAAAGTATAGTATAGTTGATTAAGGTAGATGCAGGTGGCAAGCTGTTGTTCGACGTGGATGACTAAGTGGGAGGTTTCTGTCCAGAAGAGGACGTCTTTCGACAGTTGAATACCAATTTTTTAGAACAAAACATAACATAAAATCACGCCTTTTACCCCCGAAGGGATAGGCAGATGTGCACATTATGGCACTTAATGCCCATGTAAACGCCAACTTTTCACTATTTTATGTTATGAGTCCCATGTAATGGGACGTTGCCTATTGCCATATCGAGCACAATTCCATACTCAGTACTACCACTGAGAATTTTTAAAACCCAGTAATAATTTGCCTGACCCGGAAATCGAACCCGAGACCCCGCAGTCGCACTTGCGACCACTCGGCCAACGAGGCAGTCAATTTTTAGAACTAATGGCGTAATTTTAGAAAACTACTTACAAACTACTACTTAGAAATCCCACTTTAATCTACCCAAATACATAACAAATATCGAGATACCATCATCACTATCACTACATATTATAAAACAAAGTCGCTATCCGCCGTCTGTCTGTCCCTATGTATGCTTAGATCTCTAAAACTACGCAACGGATTTTGATGCGTTTTTTTTTAATAGATAGAGTGATTCTTAATAAAGGTTTATAATATGTACATCAGGGGCGTGCACAGAGATTTGAAGTAGGGTAGGCAGAAGGTATCACATGATTAAAAATAAATTTGGTCTAGGTAAGTACATTAATCTCGGAAAATAAAACTCCCGAAACATCATAGTTTTGAGTAGGTAATTAGGTTTAGTAAGTATTTTATTAATTTTTATAGACAAATTTACATAATTATTTTAAAACTATCCGTGTATAAAGTTGATCAACATAGATCTATCGGTATCTATTTTATAAATCTATTAACTAGGTAGGTACCTACTTTGGAGCACAAATGGCTACACATCAAGCTATGCGACACCAGTATAACTGACCGATAAATGCATAGAGAAATCGTACAAAGCGAGATCAAGATAGACTGGATTTTAAAAACAATAATTAAATTGGTACACAACCAGTGCTAACAAACTATACCTATAATCGCAAATCGTAGTTTATTAAAAGAAATAATGATATTATTACCTTTTTTGAGTTACGCCTAGCCCGGACATACGACACACGCAAAATCGCCTTTGGAAATATTTTCGTTTCTTCTTCAAGCGAGAATAACGACAACGCACTCATATTGAATTTATTGAACACGACAAATCACCAGCACAGAGCTCACAGCTATAATTTTACATAATTTTCGGTAAATTAACAGTTCATTTAAATTATAATTCATTACATTACAATTTATTCACTTGCACATAAAAACATAACCAAAACAAAATGGCCAAAAAAACGTAAACAATAAGTTGACCAAAATTAATATATCTATTTTCAATCAACAAACGCTACGTTTTGTTGACTTCTTAAATTAGTCGGATAACGAAGAAGCACTGCTTTTGCAGTTGTATAGAAATTACCAACCTAACAAAAAAAAATCCAACATCAGCACGAAAAAACAAGCAAATTGTACCGGCTAGCATTAGTACATGCTTCCGCCACCATCACACAATAGCGAGGTGGCGGCGCCACTGGCGCAATGCTCCAATATCGAAGAAAGTAGAAAGTGGTTGTAGTACTTCAATATTTTTTCAATAGATGGCGTTAGTTACAAGTTTTCCGAATTAAGTATCAATAAAATTACGAAATCTCTGTATGATGTCAGTAAATATTCATGTCGTGTATATGAGTGACACTATGTAATTGACTATGTAGGTTTACCACGATTTTGTAGGGTATGCAGTGCTTATTTGCATGTATGGTGTGCACGCCACTGATGTACATGCATGCATATGTGCATGCACCTGTGCGAAGCCAGGGCAGGTCGCTAGTCAACTATAAAATTAAGGCGCGTCGCGTTCCGCGCGCGCCTCAAAGAGCCATCAGACCACCATAGATGGGGCCCAACAGGGCCGATGCCGATTCGGAGTCGCGGAGAACCTAACGGGTAACCGGGGCTCTGGCTCGACGTGCAGGAGAAGGAACGGGGTGGTTTTTAGTCAGTAAGAGTCTGACACTCCCTCCCGCCTCACCCAGGCGGGAGCAGTCATTCGATAATTATCCCCCCTTGAATAATAACTTAACTACAAATTCAAAGCGTATCCACATGTTGCCAACTGAACGCACGTCTTGCGTGTTGCGCTTATCACAAAGAATACGTTAACTGCACTTTTTCTAGTTTAACTTTTTCACATCGACGATACGTAATTTTCATTCCCCGATGCCGTTTTTTCACAGCACAGGGGCGCCTAACTCAGTATTTTTTAGTTACAAGCGATTTTTTTTAGTTACAAGTGATTTTTTTTATTTTGACACTATGTTTATTTTCTTTTTGCAAAGCGGAATCGGTTTTGTTTTTCAGTGTTCAACAGAGTGATTGGAAAATTAGTTTGTTTACGTTTTTTTCGCGTTCAGCGTTTATGTTTTTAGACTACAAATGTTTTATAATGACTTTTAGTGTGGTTTGTCGTGACAATTGAGTGTTGAGTGTTTTTCTGTCGTCAGCTAAAGTGTTTGGTGTAATTTGTAAATTATGCTGTTTGTGATTGATGTGTTTTCTTATAATTTATTTATTGATTGATTCGTTGATGATAGTACCAGTTTGCGGTTTTTTTTTTCTTGTTTTTTTTCGCAATTATTTATGAGTTTGGTTTTAAATCTATGAGTTTCTTGCTATTATCTAAATTGTGGTATTAATGGGTAGTTATAAATTGTGATTTTTTTATTAGATATAATTATAGCATTATGTGAAAGTTTCTGTTATACGTGATCACTATCTACCTATAATCAATCTATGTTATTTGTTATGAAGTCCAATTTATTATTTGTCTACAATGCTATTTATTTATGCGCAAAAAATGGCTTCTTTGGGTTCCATTATTCATAGTATAAACTAACGTAACTTACAACGATATCTATAAAACATCATTTATAAAACATGTGCTTTATTTCAAATGATTGGTTTTTTGATATCACAGAAAAACAGTATGATTAAATTGAAGTTAAAAAAATTGTCAGTGAATAAATATCTTTCGCAATTAATGACTCTCCAGGCTGAAATCTATGTTACCGCATTTCTTTACTCATAATAAAAAATACCTATACATAGAAAAAAAAACAAAAAAATGTTTTTTTTTATTTATTTTTTCTCCAAAGGTTCACAACCCCTGTTTTCTGCAACGCCCAGACAACCACGGTCTATGGTTTTCTAACAAATAAGTGTATTGCCATCAGCTATTAAAATCTTCACTTTAATGAACGAGAAAAAACCACAACCCCTTCTGTTTCCAACCAATAAATTCTCAACTTAAACACCATTGCAGAAAAATTGACTTTCCTTTGGCACAAAATATGTACTTACATCCTTAAGAAGTTGGACCCTAAATAAGGTATTAAAAGTATAAGTACTTGGCATTTAAAAGGAACATTAACTTATTTTTTTTCTAGTCTCAAATTGTAGTATAAATTTTCTATTTTAAATTGTACTTATAAAGGTATATTATCACGCTATAATATGTTATTTGGTACAGGTAAAATGGGAAAATTGTAACCTTGATACAGGTAACACGGGCATGCTCTACTAATGAGGCATTTGACTTAATTAATTAAAATAATATAGAAACGAATTAGCAAATTTCCTTGCATTTCTTGAGTTAAATTAATGAGCGTATAAATGTTATTAAGCCTGTTTATAATTTTCTATAGTAAAGTATCACGACTTTTAATTCTTGAAATAGTAAGCAGGTGGAAATAGGTAAACAATTTAACTTTTAGATTTCACTCATATATGTATGAAGGTGTGTATTCAAGGTCCGAGTGAATAGGTTGCTTATAGGTCGATGTGCTCTATTGTAGATCGCATCATCGCTTACCACCAGGCGAGATAGTGGGCAAACGTCGGCCCATCAAATATAAAAAAAAATATGAATCCCTTGGTGAATAGGATATGAGGGATGGTGAGGATGTTGATTGCCATTAGAAGTAACGTAATCATCATCATCAACAGCCTATAAGTGGCCACTGCTCACCAAAAGCCTCTTCTCACACGAAGAAGGTTTGAGCTTGATTACTCACCGCTTGCTCAATACAAGATCGCGATTTCAAACTTATAATTAGAAATTATAAGTCTAGGTTTCTTGCCGTGGAGGACTTAACGGGTTGCCGGGGCTCCGGCTCGAAGGGCAGGAGTAGGAAAGGGGTGGTTTTTAGTCAGTAAGTGTCTAACACTCCCTCCCGCCTCACCCAGGCGGGAGCAGTCATTCGATGATTTTACTCCCTTAAAAAAAGCCTAGGTTTCTTCACGCTGTGTTCCTACACCGTTTGCCTGTGGTGTCAAAATAATCTTATAAAGTACCTAAATAAAACTCGAAAAAAGTAACATTGGTACCTATCGTTTGGTAGGTTCTAAACAGGAAGCCTTATGCACGAGAAGCAGACTTTAAACCTCCGGGCCACCTCGACGTAATACGTCACGACATACATACGACTACCACTATAACGACAGCTTATATCTGAACAACACTCTTGCCCTGTGGCGACGGCGACCGAGGAAGTCTCTCACCGCGATTGTCTTAAGAGCTCGCCTAAGGTAAGCTACAAATTCTACACAAAAGAGGTCGGGTAACAGCTCCCTGAACCTAAACCCTAAGCTACCAGGCGAGATAGGGACCAAATTTTGACAAAAACCTTTTAACTATGATCTCCAACCACCATCCCAATATGCCATTATGGTATAAGTCCCTTATATAGACGAGACTATGTCTAACAGTGGACTACCAAAGGCTGTGATAGGTGATAAGTGAAGGGATAATATGCATAGTGCATCTTCACCCAACTGTCTATTTATTTATTTACTTACTTATATTTACCATTAGGTACAGATTGACCCAATGCGATAAATGCGAACTATTTAATCCTAACTTATTACTTATAACTAATTACAAACAAAGCATTCCTTGTGAATTCACTCAGAGAACAGTAGAATAAGTCCGTCTCACTCAGTAGGAGGTTGAGCGTGCGGAGCGTACTGTTAAAGAATCGAAGGTATAACCTGGGTGTCTTCAAGGCCCGAGTGAATAGGTTGCTTATGGGACGACGTATCGTATCCTCCATCGTAGACCGCATCATCGCTTACCACCAAGCGAGATAGTGGTCAAACGTTGGCCCATCAAATGCCTATATAAAAAAAAAACGCAAAAGCATGAATATTGCAAAAAAAACGAGTGTATCAATAATATGCAAAACTTGACCTAACCTAAAACCGGTTACGTTTGCATCTAAAAAACCGATAAAAAACGACAAAAAGTACTTACTAACCGTAGACGGTTTTTTCATTAAAGCGTACAATATTATTATCATATTATCGTACTAATTAAAAAAACCTTATTTATTTTTTAGAGTTCCTTGTGGAGGGTTTCGAATCGTGTGAATTTTGTACACCAAGGTAAAATGGTGGGAATGAGAGCCTCGTTGGCCGAGTGGTCGCAAGTGCGACAAGTGGTCTCGGGTTTTTCTGGTCAGGCAAAGTGTTATTGGATTTTAAAAAAAATCTCAGTAGTAGCACGGCGTCTGGAATTGTGCCCGGTATATGGCAATAGGCTCACCCCCTATTACATGGGACATAAATAGTGAGATATTATGAACAACCCTATGATAATAATCTGCTGGACTACTTATAGTCCTGGACTGCTTATATATTATATGGACTATAAGTAGTCCACCAGTAGACTATCATAGATTTAGAGGGAGACTAGAGACTAGAGAAGGCCTATAGGTCTTCTCTACATGAGAAGGGCTTGCAATAATCCCCAAAGTAAAGATTGGAAATCAATCTTCGTGAAAATTAAAATATCCCGACGGTAAAAATCTAAGAAGTAACAGAAGCATGAAAACTAATTTAACTAAAATTGATTTAACTATCGGTACCCATTATTATTTTTTACTCAAATATTCATCCCTTCTTATATCCCTTCGTTCAGTCGTGTAAAAAGCTGCTTAACCCAAGCATGACTTCATGACGACAAATCGTAATACAAGCACAATAATTAATACAAATTGAATTTCAAGTCTTTCTACCATAGACTTTTATAATAAATTCATGGAAATTCCATCTAATGACTTAAAGGAATTGCCTTGTTTTTCTACGCCCCAATGCCCAACAAATGCTAAACAGTTATAAAGTGTTGTAACATAATTACACATGGTCTTAAATCATGGTGTATATGTTTTCATAATAACTTTCGTGAGACATAGTAAATTAACTAAAAATCGGGCCTACTGGTAGGCTGCGCGACCGCGCACGCTGTATGTACATGAGGATGAACCTCTTTGTGGTTCTTTTTTTTATGGATTAGGAGCCAAACGAGCAGACGGATCACCTGATGGCAAGCGATCAGCGCCGCCCATGGACACCCGCAACACCAGAGGAGTCACAGGTGCGTTGCCGGTCTTTTAAAAAGGAATACGCTCTTTTCTTGAAGGTTTGAAGGTCGTATCGCCGACGACAGATCATTCTACAGTTTTGCTGTGCGAGGCAGGAAGCTACGTGAGAAGCGCACAGTTATGGCCTGCCAACCATCTATATGATGGGGATGTATATGCTGTCGTGAGGGTCGATGGCGAAAAGATGCGGCAGGTGCGAAACTAGTAGAGCTTTTCTCAGTATATTCAAGTGAGTAACCCGCGATTTTTAGTTAATCATAGTGTATAGTTAATATTCTACATCTGTTTTATGGAGAATTTTGAAGAATTCTTCAAAATTCTATCGATTTCATAAAAATTGTCAAAAGATTTTTATGACGGCACGTCATCATCAAAAAAAAAAGAATTGCGATTACAATTGTACCTACCTACATGTTATAATATAATAGAAATTGTTTGTTTGCGTCTCTAGCCATCAAACGTTGAAGTTTGCCGAGTTTAGATTTCAGGCCACTCCTTTGAAAAATTCCTCTAAATAAATTTAAATAAAAAAAAATAGCAAGGGGATAAACTAGAGAATTAATGAGGAAGTTGAAAGAACAAACAGTTGTAACGTGTAACAGCTTTCATTTAAGTTTTGTCTTTATCGTAGACCGCATCATCGCTTACCACCAGGCGAGATAGTGGTCAAACGTTGGCACATCTTATACCTAACGGGTTACCGGGACTCCGGCTCGACGTGCAGGAGAAAGAACGGGGTGGTTTTTAGTCAGTAAAAGTCTGACACGCCCTTCCGCCTCACCCAGGCGGGAGCAGTCATTCGATGATTTTCCCCCCTTAAAAAAAATACTCTTATACTATTATATAAAGCGGAAGTTTTTGTTATTTTTAGTTTGTTTTTGTGTATGTATGATTTATATTCAAGTTACTTATTGTTTTAAGAACGCTTTAACGGTATGGAAAGTGCAGAGTCGTGGAAATAGTGTAACTTAAACTTTTTATTCAAGGTATACCTATATATAAAAATGAAACCCGTTTCCCGTTGTCACACTATAACTTGGGAATGGCTGGACCGATTTGGCTGTTTTTCTTTTTTTTGTCGTGTTTGTTATTGTCAGGAGAAGGTTCTTATGATAGAAAAAATCCTGGAAAATCTTATGGGAACGGGAGCAAACGGGATTGCGCGTACGAAGTCGCGGGCAGAAGCTAGTATTAAATAAAAATTTATTAGCATAAGCTTATTAAAAAAAATGTAAGGAACCATTTGAAAATACATATAAACGCTTGTCCAATCCTTAGCGTTATCATCATTAATATGTAAAATTGCTATAAATAATGTTCGCGTGTCCGTATCTGATAAGCGTGTAACTGTTTATCATTGCGACTGTGCACTGAGGGGGTAGGCAGGTATGTTCAGTGTTGTCGTGTGTAGAACTTATTTTTATTGTGTTAAGTAAGTGCTACAGAAAACCCGGAGGTTTAAGACGCCACTTCTCATGCAAGAGAGTGCGGGTTCGAAACTTACCAACGGAAAATACCAATGTTACTTTTTCCGTGTTATATGTACTTTCTAAGATTATTCAGACACCACTGACAAACGGTGAAGGAAAACATTGTGAGGAAACCTGAGCTTATAATTTCTAATTATAAGTTTGTAATCGCCAACCCGCACTGAGCAAGCGTGGTGATTAATGCTTAAACCTTCTCCGTGTGAGAAGAGGGTTTGCTCAGCAGTGGGCATTTATAGGCTGTTGGTGGCGTTCGATAGTGCCTTTCTGGTGTACCTACCTAATTGAAATAAATTATTTTGACTTTGACTTGATTTGAAAATTATTTGTTTCACTGTAAGATATTACTTGGCGCTGTTTGGTATCTACTCTCAAGTTTTGCATAAATCATAATTATTTGGAAATATGAAAAAGGACACATACAGTCTAACCTACACCTTCATTCGGATAAACCTGCAAATTAAAACCTACCTATAGTCTTCTATAATTATTTAAATAAGACGTTTTAAATCAATTATGATATATGAGGATAGTTCTAATACAATCAATATAAATGACTAAATTATTATGTTTTCGGCTTACTCACGTAATAATTTGACGAGGAACTCGATTAGTTTCAAGCTATGTTAGAGGCTCATATTCATGAGCAGCATTTCAAGACCCGCGACGCGGCGGCTGTCGCGCTGCTACTGTTAATAATTGAAAATTGTACCTCTACATAATAATTTATTTAGTATGTCTCACGAAAGTTACAATCTATATATATAAAAGAAAGTCGTGTTAGTTACACCACTTATAAATCAAGAATGGCAGAATAGATTTGGCTGAAAATTGGTAGGGTGGTAGCTTAAAGCCAGGAGACCAACATAGTATACTTTTAAACCAATACTTTTTTTTTACTTTTTACTGAAAATCACGAACGGGGTCGGGAAAAAATGGGATTACGCGTACGAAGTCGCGGGCAGAAGCTAGTACAAATATAAATGACAATTAATGACTTTAAAGAAAATCAGAAGATACGAAATTCTACGAAAGTACTTAATAAAATGAGCATCTATAACCAGTCTGTCTGTTAACATTCCCCTGCCTATCCCAGTTTTGATCAAAAACAACGGGAATGCAATTAAAAATGTATGTAAGTAGTCAGTGCGAACAATTGCTATGCTAACTTCATTATCTTGGTTTGTGATTCAACGATTTAAATGTACCGTAATATCTAGTAAATATCTGATTATTAGTCTAGCGACCTGCCCCGGCTTCGAATGGGTGTAATATGCATGTATTATACATATAAACCTTCCTCTAGAATCATTCTATCTATTAAAAAAAACCGCATCAAAATCCGTTGCGTAGTTTTAAAGATCTAAAACATAGGTACATAGGGACTTTTTTTTAAGGGGGGAAAATCATCGATTGACTGCTCCCGCCTGGGTGAGGCGGAAGGGAGTGTCAGACTCTTACTGACTAAAAACCATCCCGTTCCTTCTCCTGCACGTCGAGCCGGAACCCCGGTTACCCGTTAGGTTCTCCGCGACAGCATACATAGGGATAGACAGACGGCGGATAGCGACTTTGTTTTATAGTATGTAGTGATGATACTTTAAAACTTACATTATTGGGCCTGAGAGAGTTCTGATGAACAGTAATTCAAGTAATCATAAAACGCAGCTACCATGTGGTCTCAGGTTCAAACCTAAATTAAGTAAGAGTCTGACACTCCCTCCTGCCTCGCCCAGGCGGAAGAAGATATTCCATGATTTTCGCCCCTTAAAAATAAAAAAGGTTCAAACCTAGAGTTAGTCGCGGAGAACCTAACGGGTTACCGGGACTCCGGCTCGACGTGCAGGAGAAGGAACGGGGTGGTTTTTAGTCAGTAAGAGTCTGACACTCCGTCCCGCCTCACCCAGGCGGGAGCAGTCATTCAATGATATTCCCCCCTTAAAAAAAACCTCGACTTAAGGAATCTAACCCAATCTTAAATTGATTTTTGTCTTCGTCAACAGCCTATAAATGCGCACAGCTGAGCAAAGCCTCTGCTCACACGGAGAAGGTTTTGAGCATTAATCACCACGCTTGCTCAATGTGGGTTGGCGATTACAAACTTATAATTAGAAATTATAAGCCGAAGTTTCCTTACTATGTTTTCCTTCACCGTTTGTCAGTGGTATTTAAATAATCTTAGAAAGAACATATAACTCGGAAAAAGTTACATTGGTACTTGTTGGTAGGTTTCCAAGCCGCACTCTTATGTATGAGAAGCGGGCGTTCTAAACCTCCGGGCCACCACGACATTTAATTTTTGTCTTCAGTTGATAGAAAAATCTCGGGCCCATGCAAGCTCTTTAGATTTTCTTTCTCACTATTATTACCTACGGATCTGCTTCCACCAATTAAAAAACAGTTTAAAAATTAAACAGGTGTATCAAACATGCACTCTTGCGCATTCTAAATTTAAACTCCATGACAATACTTAAGTACCTACAACTTATAATTATAAAATTTGAACGTGGAACCAACGATGGGTACAGTCATCGCGATAAACGGGTGCCGTGTATGTTAATTACTGTAATTGGCTGTACTTTTTGTATGGTCATTTATCGAGGTGCGACTGCCAGGCAAAGGGTCTCGGGTTCGATTCCCGGGTCGGGTAAAGTGAAACTGGGTTTTTTTTATAAAAAAAAACTCAGTTGTTGCACGGAGTTTGGAATTGTGCCCGGTAAATGGGCTCATAACATAAATAGTTAAAAGTGGTTGTTACATTGTACAGTGGCATTAATTGCCGTAATGTGCACCTCTGCTTACCCCTTCGGAAATAAAAGGCGTGTTGTTACATGTGCTATTTTTGAAAACGGTTAAAATATAGGTCCCTATAAAAATGACGTTATTGTTGTAGTTGACGTTGTAGTGGGGAATTTGCGTTCGAATGTCATCAGATTTGATTATTTAGCTTCAAAAGAAGAATGTTCTTGTTTTTTTTTATATATTTAAAAAACTTTGCCTCACACTTAGATTTTCTCCTGTGCCGTGGTTGTGTTTACAAACATACAAGTTTAAATACACATGACATCCAGACCCGGGACAACAATCGGTGGATCACACAAAGAGCTGTTCTTTGCAGGAATCGAACCTGCGATACGTTGCGCGGCAGCCAGTTGCCCAGACACCGCGCTAACCGTGCCGTATTATCAAACATTTTCAATCTTTCTTTTTAGTAAAGAGTATCTACTCGGTAGTGTGATTTCTGAACACAGTGGAGGTGGTTGGAGTTCGATGCTTGCATTATGAGTTATAAAACAAGTTCCTCAAATTAAAAATTCTCAATAGTTAACCCAGATTTTAGTTCCCGGTATTTGACAGTTGTCACATAATAAGTGTGGGAGAGCCATGCTTCGGCACGAATGGGCTGGCTCGACCGGAGTGATACCACGGCCTCACAGAAAACCGACGTGAAGCAACGCTTGCGTTGTGTTTCGTCGTGTGGGTGAGGTTACCGGAAGCCCAATTACCTTCGCCTTCCCTAATCTCCCCAATTCCTTAATCCCCAACGATCCTCAAACTCCTAATCCCCAAAAGGCCGGTAACGCACTTGTAACGCCTCTGGTGTTCCAGGTGTCCATGGGCGACGCCGATTGTTTGCCATCAGGTGATCCGTCTGCTCGTTTACCGGCTTATGTCATAAAAAAATAATAATAACATGGACTTACAACGCAACCGAAGATAACTCGTATTGAACAACCCGGCTATCGAACCCACTCCCTAACCAATAACCGGAAGAAACTTCACTTGTAAAACATTTATGAAGTAAACCATAAAATTACTAAACCACATACGTAATAACAATAAAAAAATAGTTTAACTTAAATAACATGTTATTCAAACTAACAGTTGAATTGAACTTGTTATTAACTGAAGTTTAATTATTGAATAGCTAAGTGGCGTATGTAAAGTTAAACTATATAAACACGGCTATTACAAATGCATTAAACTTTTATAATAACTCGTAAAGGTTGGTGATTAGTTGATATTGGGGATCTGTGTAGAAAAAGGGTTTGCGCGGAGCCATTTGTAAAATTAAACACAGGTAGCTGTGAATAAAATTCAACCAAGTTAAATTGGGTTAGTTAGTTTAAGTGTGGGAGAACCATGCTTCGGCACGAATGGGCCGGCTCGACCGGAGTGATACCACGGCCTCACAGAAAACCGACGTGAAGCAACGTTTGCGTTGTGTTTCGTCGTGTGAGTGAGGTTACCGGAGGCCCAATTATCCTCCCCTTCCCCAATCTCCCCAATTCCTGAATCCCCAACGATCCTCAAACTCCTAATCCCCAAAAGGCCGGCAACGCACTTGTAACGCCTCTGGTGTTCCAGGTGTCCATGGGCGACGCCGATTGCTTTCCATCAGGTGATCCGTCTGCTCGTTTACCGGCTTATACCATAAAAAAACCAAAGACCTAAAGAGGAGGTCAAGAGGTGTATGTCGTGGTAGCCCGGAGGTTTAAGACTTTAAGACGCCCACTTCTCGTGCATGAGAATGCGGGTTTGAAATCTACCAACGGCAAGTACCAATGTGACTTTTTCCGAGTTATATGTAGGTACTTTCTAAGTTTATCTAGACACCACTGACTAACGGTAAAGGAAAACATCGTGAGGAAACCTGGGTTTATAATTTCTAATTTTAAGTTCAAAATTGCCAACCCGCATTGAGCAAGCGTGGTGATTAATGCTCAAACCTTCTCCGTTTGAGAAGAGGCTTTGCTCAGCAGTGGGCATTTATAGACTGTTGATGTGTATACGTGTGATAGCCGCGGTTTAAAGCTAGTTAGAAATAAATAACAACGTTACTTCAGCTCCACCATTAAAGAAAAACATCAAAGAATGTTTAAATACCTTTACAATCCAATTTACTGTCAAGTTTGCATGTGATTTTACCATCAAATCAATGTGTCTATGGGAAGATCTTACACTATCGATTAAGCAAATAATAATGGTAATATAATTACTAGTTTTCATAGAAAGTCTATAAGTTCCCAGACTAGTTTCCAGGACACATCAAGCTGTATAAACCAGTATAAACTGATATTTGCATGTGCGGAATGATTGTACAATGCGAGACCACGATAGAGTGGATATGTAAAACTTGATATGAAGTCGTGTGTGCCCAGGCTATTGTTCTGAGCTGTGCTAGAGTGGGGTGGCCATGTGATTGGATGTGACCGTGTGTTGAGATAATCTAGATTTTTGATTACTTGTGTTGGTGTTGTGTGGTAGGTTAATTGGGATTTGTGTTGTTATATGTGTGTGGTGTGTGGTGGGGAGATTTTTGTATATAATAGTAGGTGTGTAATTTTGACGTGTATTATATTTCATGAAATGTCTTGGTCAAGATATCGTTGGTGCAATTGCTAAAATATATGGTCATTTTCAATTCGCTATTCTGAGCGGTTTTTAAGGGGGGGGGGGGGAATCATCGAATGACTTCCCTCGCCTGGGTGAGGCGGCAGGGAGTGTCAAACTCTTACTGAGTAAAAACCACCTCGTTCCTACTCCTGCACTTCGAGCCGGAGCCCCGGTAACCCGTTAGGTTCTCCGCGACGCTATTCTGAGCGTAACAATAAGTATCTAATTAATGATGTTTTTAAACGATTAAATTTGTAAGTCATTTTATGGAAGCTATTTTTTTATTTTTTATTTATTTATTTATATCATGCAACAAAGACCCATATTAAAATACAGTAATACTATAATATCTACTACAATTTTAACTTAAAATACTATAAATATAATTGAAACGTATGAAGTGTTTGATGAAACCTGACAACTACTGAAGATAATCTTGAATACAAAAGTTACCTACTTGGGTATTTTCTTTTTTTTTTTTTGAGGGGGTTAATGATCCAATGACTTCTCCCGCCTTGGATGAGACGAGAGAGTGTTAGACTCTTATCAACTCTTACTTCGAGCCGTATCCCCGGTAACCTGCTAGGTCATCTGCAGCTTACCTTACCTTTTTCAGATTCAAGAATCAAAAATGTGCTCACGTATGTACATGATATCCACATAACCAATCAATTACCTACATATTTCTATAATTACTAAACTTACTAAAGTTATGTTTTTATAATAACTATTATGAGATATACTTAACATAACATAACATCATTATCCCCGAAGGGGTAGGCAGAGGTGCACACTACGGCACTTAATGCAACTATAACACTCACTTTTCACTATATATGTTATGAGCCCCATGTAATAGGGGGTGAGCCTATAAGCATATACCGGGCACAATTCCAGACTCCGTGTTACAACTGAGATTTTTTATAAAACCCAGTAATTCTTTGCGCGACCCGGGAATCGAAGCCGAGACCCCTTGCCTGGCAGTCGCACTTGCGACCACTCGACCAACGAGGCACCCAGTTATAAAAATAACTAAAAATCGCGGAATGAATATACTGACCACCAGTAGATTGCGCGACATCACCGCGACCGCGCACGCTGCTCATGAGGAAGAACCCCTCTGTGGTTCGAAACTAGTAGAGCTTTTCCCTATATTCACGTGAGTCACCCGCGATTTTTATTAATTTACAAAAATTACTAGAGTAAATTATCTTAAATGAAAAATAATTGGTCACCCCTGAGTTACCACAGATTAGCAATACCTCAGGTATCGTGTACCGATTGATTGATTGACTGATTACAACGCCATTGTAAAATATGATTTATGTGTCTATATAGACAGTCTATGTACCTACCTACCTTCCTACCTATGTATTAATGTATTATTCAACAATACATACATAGGATAGAATAAAATAATCTTTACTGTACACCATTCAGAATGAAAAACATACAGAAAAGAAATAACAAACATAAAGGTGGCCTTTTTTACGGGATAAGCCAGGAAACGAGCAGACGGATCACCTGATGGTAAGCAATAGGCGTCGCCCATGGACACCTGGAACACCAGAGGCGTTACAAATGCGTTACCGGCCTTTTGGGAATGGGGAATATGAGGATTGTTGAAGATTCGGCGATTCAGAACACATGGAATGGGGGGGGTCATTGGACCTCCGGTAACCTCACTCACAAGACAAAACACAACGCAAGCGTTGCTTCACGTCGGTTTTCTGTGAGGCCGTGGTATCACTCCGGTCGAGCTGGCCCATTCGTGCTGAAGCATGGCTCTCCTACACTTATTCGTTTCAGGAAATAAAAGGCACGAAGTCGCATAAAACCGGTTAATTCTTACGGATACTCTTCATATGATTACCAAGTAATTATAATTATTTAAATGGTTTTTAAGTCAACCCTAGTCCAGGTGTAAAATAAATCGTGAACACAGGTGTCTGATGGTGGAAAGATATTTGCACGCGACCTGTTATTTGAATTTGAACTTAATTTTTGTAGTGTAAATATAATAAAATCGTATGGAGATGATAGAGTAGAATATATAGTGATCACCACTCCTCCTCTTCTCATGGGTATCTTATTTAAGACTTTAAGTTTAAATTTGAAAATGGTGAAAGTCAAACTTCCAACAGCGTCAGGCACCAGTAACTGACGTGGCACTCTTTTTTTAAGGGGGAAGAATCATCGAATGACTTTTCCCGCCTAGATGAGACGGGAGGGACTGTCAGGCTTTTACTGACTAAAACCCACTAAAACCTAGAAAGAGGTATGTAGTAGTAGTCGTAGCAATACTAGGCTTCCACAACACACATGGGACAACAGTCCCTTCTTTATTAGATCATCTATTGTGAAAAATATTTTGTTTTAAACATAAAATAGTTGTTCACTATCTTACTTAGGGCGCATTAATAAAATGTCTAAAGTTACTACTGGACATTTCAGTCTTTATTCCTTCTATATAATTGCGGGTGCGCATAATTCTTGTGTGGCGTGCGCAGGAGTTGAATATCGTAACGTCTATGCGTTATGAACCGTGTAGTTTTTAATGGGAAAGCTGTGGAGTCGACTTTGTAAGAATTAAATTTATTTGAACGTGGACATATAAAAAGAAAATTGTGGTATTATTTAATCCTATTAGCTGTTATAAAATTTGAATTTTTAGATGACCAACACTCAATATTCTCTGGTCATAATTATGTATTAGAATCTCATTTATACCTACTATGATTCTATTACTATATTTTTTAATAATAGTTCTTACTGATTATTATAATAAACTAGCTGTTTCCCGCGACTGTGTCCGCGTAGAATATGATTCCTATTTTATCTTACGAGAGCATTTAATCAGGATGAAAATCAGTATCCTATAACCTAAGTCAGCATATACCCTACCTGTATACCAAGTTTCATAAAAATCCGTTCAGTAGCTTCAGCGTGATTGACGGACAAATATAAAAACATCAAAACAAAAAAAAACAAAACAAAAGTTTCTTATTTTTTCATTATAATATTACAGTGTGATCACAATTTCTGAAACACGAACGAAATGGTGAGTCTGGCCATCATACTGTCAAACAACACCTACCATCTTCAAAAGAAAAAAAGTACCTTACCAAGAAAGCCATCCTAAAATAACAAATCATTACTTACAAAACAAATTAAGTGTGGGATCCAAACTTAAGTGTGGGAGAGCTATGCTTTGGCACGAATGGGCCGGCTCGACCGGAGTAACACCATGGCCTCACAGAAAACCGGCGTGAAGCAACGCTTGCGTTGTGTTTCGTCGTGTGAGGAGGCCCAATTATGCCCTTCCCTTCCCCAATCTCCCCAATTCCTGAATACCCAACGATACTCAAACTCCTAATCCCCAAAAGGCCGGTAACGCACTTGTAACGCCTCTGGTGTTCCGGGTGTCCATGGCATTGCTTACCATCAGGTGATCCGTAGGCTCGTATACCGGCTTATGCCATAAAAAAATAAAATAAATGTAACACCAACACAACTCCACTCCACTCCACCCAATAAAGTCACTATCACGCACACTAAAAAGCGGAAACGATGACATTTCTATCTATACATAAATACATACAAACATACATAAACATATACACATATAAAAGTCGCGAACTATAGTTCCGTTGATCGTGTAAAAAACAGGTGTTTTTTTCAAAGGTCAGGTGTGTATGACCGTGTATTTAACGGACCTCGTTAAGTACTGCGGTTATCTAATCGACTTGCTCATGCGCAGGCTTGAAATCCTTTTTAGTATTATGATAATCTGTTCGGACGTTTATTATGTCTCAATCGATAATTTTTATGTTATGATGTTTTTGCAAATGAAACTTAACTTAATTTTTTGAGTTGGTCGCAAGTAATATTGGATACGGAGCCGAGGAAGACTTAAAGGGTTGCCGGGGCACCGGTTCGAAGAGCAGTACTGAAGGCTTCTTCCTCATGAGCAGCGTGTGCGGTCGCGGCGATGTCACGCAGCCTACTCTGCGCTGCGGAGGCTCTGTAGTTCGAAACCAGTAGAGCTATCTCAGTATATTCACGTGAGTAACCCGCGATTTTTAGTTAAAAAAAGATTTGTTTCTTTTTTAATAATGAACATGTAAAACTATTCAGTTAGGAAATGTTGGCCACATTTAACTAGATAGAATACTTTGGAGAAGTTTCTATGTTTTGACAGAAAGATCTGAGACTTGTCTTCTCTCTTTCTTCTCTTCTCTTTTTAAGAAAGATTTTGGATTACGATTGGTAGTTTTAAGGGATAAGCCCGCCACAACCTCCCAAAACCGGTGTAACTCCTGTAAGCCAGGATCTACAGTAGATACAACCATGAAAACACCGGAACACTGAAGTCCGGCGCGTCCCAGGCACATGAATAACTGTCTTGGTTCCCGCAACGAAGTGAATCAGAAGATATTGTAAGAGAAGAAGAAAAAGACTGCCTCGTTGGCCGAGTGGTCGCAAGTGCGACTGCCGGGCAAGGGGTCTCGGGTTCGATTCCCGGGTCGGGCAAAGTATTACTGGGTTTTTTAAAAATCTCAGTAGTAGCACGGAGTCTGGAAATGTGCCCGGTATATGGCAATAGGCTCACCCCCTATTACATGGGACTCATAACATATGAGTAACCTTCTATGTGCACCTCTGCCTACCCCTTCGGGGATAAAAGGCGTGATGTTATGTAAGAAACAAACGATAGTTTCCACTTCCCTCGGAGAATTACTGCAGGAGACAGAATGAATTAAGCCTAAAGGCACAAAGAAAAGAGACTGTACAACTGGATAAAGCCCAGTCGCCAAGCACTATAGAAATTTGACTAAAATCTAAGTGGTACCTATGTGTTAGTACGATTGGTTATCAATATCTAGATTACCTAAGTCTATACAAATATACCTTGAAGTTGACACAGCTCTCAATAATCAGTACTAAACTAATATATTCCCATGCCTCACAATGGGGTAGGCAAAAACTCCAGTCTCCCATGGTAGACTTTCGCTCGATCTAATCATTTTAGGTCGTGTGCAAGCTTGGGTACAATGCTTCTTGTCAACCTGGTTTGAATTATTTGATAGAGTACAGTCGGGTGAATTGTATAGTATGTTAAAGTTTGTTTGTCTATGTAATAATAATAATGTGTCGAAGTGGGTAGTGGGGAATATTTAAATGTTACCTATCATATTTTTTGTCCATCTCGAACTTTCATCAAAATTGATTATCAGAATTAAAAATCAATTGTAACTAATGTATATATTAGTTATTCATATCCTTCCTTAGCTTAATATATTTATTAACATTTAAATTTTTATGAAACATGCTTTATTTCTTTTCTTTTTTAAATGTTTAATTTTGTTACAACCAAGGTTCATAAAGTTCTATTTAAAAGTCTTTAATTTTTGTTCACTAAAATAAGAATGTTTATTTCGTTAGTAGTAGTTTCTTTTTTAGTAACTAAAACTCTATTGTTCTCGTTCATTTTTGTATTTATAGTTTTTTTTATCACTTAAGTAATTGCATGTTGGTTAACCTATAATTGGCAATTGTATAAGCCTAAATACTTAATGTTACTTTCAAATCACTTAATGCTATGTATACAGAAGCTGTTGGTATACCTATTTGAATAAATAAATAAATAAATAAATAAATATACATATATAGAAATAATGAACAACTAGTTAAAATAAATAAAAACTATACTATTTACAACTAAAATTAACATATAAGAAAGAATAAGAATAGGGAATAAATCTCTCACTTTTGAAGTTTTTGAACAATCTGCAATACGTGTTGTTGCATAGGGTTTTCAAAAAATGATAACTTCCGGCGCCTTGATACGTCGTCCCAGCCTGGTAAGAAAAAGATAACATCCTTTAACTTTTAGCAGCTAGACAAAAGTAGAGTATCTAATCGTTAATCCTGACTAATTTAATGTAAAAGAGGTACAATCATAACATAAACATATCCTCACAAAATTTCACACTTATAATATTTTGGTAAATAGGATTTATAGCCTTGCCTCGTTGGTTGAGTGATCGCAAGTACAACTGCTGGGCAGGGGTCGGACAAAGTACTACAGGGTTTTATAACTCAGTAGTAGCCCGGAGTCTGGAATTGTGCCCGGTGTATGGCAGGCTTACCCCCTATTACATGGAACTCATAACATAAATGGTGAAAAGTGGGTGTTACATCGTACAGCGGCATTAAGTGCCGTAATATGCATCTCAACCTATCCCTGCGGGGATAAAAAGGCGTGATGTTATGTTAAGTAGGATTTACAGGAAGTAAAATTTATTATGAGAAGTAATGCGTTATTTATAATATTTAAACGAATGTATTTATATAATGTCAACTAGTAATACCACTAAACAATGTCGACTGTACTCCTAGTACCACTGATGCAGTAATTAATAAATCTGAGACCGAGTGTGCAGCAGTTTTCTCACTGTTTAATTATATTTATTAGGGTACATAATGTGTATAAGTTTTTGTATTTTTATACTGTAATTACATAATTGAGTGTCACTCTAGTTTATCATAACATAACATGACGGCTTTTATCCCCGAAGGGATAGGCAGAGGTGCACATTATGCCACTGTATAATGTAACACCCACTTTTCAATATTTATGTTATAAGTCCCGTGTAATAGCGGGTGTGCCTATTGCCATATACCGGGCACAATTCCAGACTCCGTGTTACCACTGAACCGAATCTAATCTTGCCTCTTTATTTAAAATATACTTAATCTTCTACTCATTAGCCTAGTGGTCACAAGTGTGACTGCCGGGCAAGGGTTCTCGGGTTCGATTCCCGAGTCGGGCAAAGTATTACTGGGTTTTTCTCAGTGGTAACACGGAGTCTGGAACCGTGTCTTATACCATAAATAATACTAATAAATAGTGAAAAGTGGGTGTTACATTGTACACTGGCGTTATGTGCCGTAATGTGAACATCTGCCTACCCTTTCGTGGATAAAAGGCGTGATGTTGTGTTATGTTAATGTTCTAATATTTCTAAAAACTAAATAGCAAATATTATTAAAATACATACCGCCTTGTTTGTTCCACAGTTGGTTAAAAATAATAATTAACGCATATAATTATAATATGCAAATACAATCGAGTTAATTCTTAGATTAAAATATAATTTATGAGCGAACATGTAAGTTTACATTAACATGGAATCGAACTCACGCTATCACGATACAAATAACTGTCACTGAGCCCATTGAACTCTTGACTTCATTTATGATAAAAAAAGCATATATACGGTCGAATTGAGAACCTCCTCCTTTTTTTGAAGTCGGTTAAAAACAAATCTATATTAATAATTTCGTCGAGGGGTACGGTAGACTCGATCGAAACATTACCTGAATAACAAAACAAAAAAAATATCGATTTCAAGTCGACAACATATATCCGCAAAATTCGGATTACGGAGATTATTTCGTTTTATTAATTCATTTTAATGACACTGACAGACAAACCGCAGTCGCCATCTTGAGTAGACAATAAACGTTCCGTTTCATTTTTTTTTAAGGGGGGAAAATCATCGAATGTCTGCCTGGGTGAGGCGGGAGGGAGTGTCAGACTCTTACTGACTAAAAACCACCCCGTTCTTTCACCTGCACGTCGAGCCGGAGCCCCGGTTACCCGTTAGGTTCTCCGCGACTAATACGCCTCGCCAATCAACACGTTGTCGCGTCAAAAAAGTATAAATTAACAAGAAATATTAATAATTTCACGCGAACGAAGTCGCGGTTCTTATATTTAAAAAATGTTATGGCATCATATTTTTAACACGTTCAACGCCATGGGGGTCACCGGTGACCGGCGTCAGCAGAGGATTTACCTTCAACAGTTTTTTATTGGCTGTCAAAGTCTTAATAATTCTACTTGGAGGTTGTCGCGGAGAACCTAACGGGTAACCGGGGCTCCGGCTCGACGTGGAGGAGCAGGAACGGGGTGGTTTTAGTCAGTAAGAGTCTGACACTCCCTCCCGCCTCACCCAGGCGGGAGCAGTCATTCGATGATTTTCCCCCCTTAAAAAAAAATACCTGGAGGTTAAAATATCCCTTTGTCAAAGTCATGATTGACAAACGATGGTTTGGTGCACCAAATTTCAATATGATTTTTATTGAACATAACATCATAACATAACATCACGCCTTTTATCCCCGAAAGGGTAGGCAGAGGTGCACATTATGCCACTGTACAATGTAACATCCAATTTTTACTATTTATATTATGAGTTCCATGTAATAGGGGATTGCCATATACCGGGCACATTTCCAGACTCCGTGCTACTATTCAGATTTTTTAATTAATCCAGTAATACTTTGCTCGACCCGGGAATCGAATACGAGACCCCTTGCCCGGCAGTCACACTTCCGACCACTCTGCCAACGAGGCAGTCAGATTTTTTGAAGTTGTTTAGAAATCATTGATATACAATGTAGAAAAGCCTCTCTCATTTTAAGTTGCTCTTAGTTAAGAGATAGTTTAGGGGTCCGTGCTCAAAATTGCCATTAGAGTATTAAAGTAGGTATCGACTTTTTTTACAGAAAAGGAATTTAAAAATCGAAAACTTCAGCGGTTATTTTATGCTAAACTTAAAATTTCAAATATCGAACGTTTGAGTTCCAATTTTCAAATTTGAACTTGGAACGTCCAGTTCGGATGACGCGCAAAAACTGAGCGCGCGCTGCCCGCTGTCATCTGCGGTGGACATAGAAATCAACGGAGAGGCCACCGAATAAAAATTATGAGTATTTTTAAAAGATTATAAACGTGTCGTTTAAATTTCATTTTGTACTGAATGCTACGAAAAAAATAATAAAACTGTATTCTTCATAATGTTCTCTTAACTCGTCGAGTACCGGTTTTATAGACACAATTAAAGAACAATAGGTCGCGGTCACCGGTGAGCGCTTGGTGTTTGACAGATTAAATAATCCACCAAGATAGTGTCTTTCGTTCAGTCACTTCGTCAACACCTTTTTTTTTAAGTGCGAAAAACACCGAGTGACTGGGTGAGGCGGGAGGGAGTGTCAGACTATTACTGACTAAAAACCACCCGTTTTAATTCCTGTACTTCGGGCCGGAGCCCCAGTAACCTGTTAGGTGCACCGCGACTTCGTATCGGCATCAGCCCTATTGGGCCCCATCCGTGGTGGTCTGATGGCTCTATGAGGCTTCCGGCTCTATGAACCGTACCGCTTACAATCGGTCCATAAATAAAAAAATGCGCACTCGCATATTTAAAACTTCATTTCACGCTTTAATTAAATAAGATGCCAAGAAACGTGTTTCGTAAGATTTGTTTACAAGGTTTCAAATTAATTCATTTGCTTTTATAAAACGTGTATTAAGCGCGGATCGGGGTAAGTCAAGCAAAGCGGAGTTTTATAGCCAATGATAATGCTAATTTAACCAATTAAAACCGATTTTATGCGCGATTTTGTGTAATAAAGAACAAATACTAATTTATTACTATAGTCAATAATTTTGACGGCTAAATGTGTGGTAAAAATTATACCGTTTATTACAATGAATAACTTAAACATACGTTTTATTTGGTAACAGTTATTGTATTTTGCATGCAACGTTTTTCTTGGTCTATTAATGAATGATTTGTCTTTTTGGCCGAGTTGTCGTGACTGTGAGATGCAACTGCCGAGGCGCGGTCTTAAGTTTTATTTTAATTGTGAAACAAGTGAATTTATTTCTGCAAATAGGCTACAAGGCAGCACTTTTACACGTCAATTTTATCAAGCGAACGATGAGGTCGAGTCGAATTCATTGGTTTTATTTGATAGGATAAATATTTTATGCCGTGTGAAGTAGGTATATGTATTTATGCTTGATTAATTTAGTGTTATATTTCCAGAAAATGTACCTAAGTATAGGGGAAATTGGTATTTTTCGAAAATTATGATACTAGTCAAATCTTGTTGTTAAAACTGTACATTTTAGTAACATAATACTTATTAATACCTAACCTACTTTACTAATAAGCTAAAATAAAACGAAATGAAAAAAAAAACAAACGAAATGAAATAAAATAAAAGGTGTCGATGCTTTATGTAAATAGTTGTTTTTAGTTTTATTTTAATTACTTTTTATCTTAAGTTGTATGTATATTTAATTTAGGTAGTAATAGTTAGTATTAATTTGATTTAAGTTTTTATTCAATTATGTACCTACATAAATAAACGTAAACCTAAGATTCATAAAATAAAACAAATTAAAAAAATTGAGCATACAAAGCAACTCCACTCCATTCCTTGCCCTTCAGAAATATGCCGCCTAGTCGTGCAGACTATGCACAAAAAGGGCGTCCTTATACTCATCACATACGTTCCACGTAAGAGCGAGGCAAATATACACCAGCCAACATAACTTCAACTCACTGACCACTGTGCGTTCGGAAAATCTTTAGTGAAAAGAAAACATCTTACAAAATGAGAGGTCAGCTTAAACTGGTCCGTGCGAAGAGGAGGCAAGAAAAAGCTTTTTGTCTTTGTTTATTATTGTGTTGTGTGAAAGAGATGGAATGTTTAATGACAGTTCGTGGTCGTGCGATGTGGATATAAAAGATTTTGGAGTTTTTTTTTATAAGTTTTCTTTTATTTTGAATTTTTATGAAAATTTCTTATTTTTAGTGTCGTTTTTTTATCGTTAATTTGAAGTCAAAATTAATAAAAATATAGGTTCTTCTCTATGATCTGTACACAGTTAATTTTAATTTGTTAATTTTGTGAAACATGCGTCCAATGAACGGTCTTATCACACAATGTCTTCCAGTCAATCCGGATGCCCGATAATCACCCACCCCCCCCTTCCCCAATCCCTGAATCCCCAACAATCCTCAAACTCCTAATACCCAAAAGGACGGCAACGCACTTGTAACGCCTCTGGTGTTCCAGGTGTCCATGGTCGACGCCGATTGCTTATCATCAGGTGATCCGTCTGCTCGTTTACCGGCTTATCCCATAAAATAAAATCTTTGGATGGAACTTTCAATGGTCGATCAACGTGGAGGACTAAGGGAGAGGCCTTTATACAGCAGAGGACGTCTTCAAACTGGTGATGATAAAGGTAACGAACATTGATAACGCCAGTAGACTATTTTTTACCTTTGACCATGCAGGCAGAGCTGCAGATAACACACTTGGTTAATAATAAATCATAATGTTTATAGCCCCAATATACTTTGGAAGTCTAAGCATTAAAATCTTGAGTAATGTTTCCTGCAACATATTAGAAGTAGTTACAGCCGTGTATTTCCTTCGTAGACCTAGATACGTAAAATATACTCTAAATCGGCGTATGTTGTGTTATCTACAGAAGAATAAGGTATTTGACAACGAGTTAAATTGTCAAAAACGACATTGTTCTATGAATTGTGTACGAGACTGTGTATTGTGACGTCACGTTTTTTTTAGCGTCAAACAGCGTACTTCTTAAAAATTTGCTGGAAAAATACTAAAATTATTTTGGTCATAAAATCAATTAATGAAAGTGTGATTATTTTTTTATATTTTATTGTATTGGACAGTCGAAATAAATTATTTTTGATTAAGCAAAGTACCCAATTGCAAGTAGTTGGTATGGCACTTTTTATTCAAAGTACAAGAACGAGCAGTAGCAGTATGTAGACGGGCTGATGAAAGATGGTGGTCTGTATTTTTCCTTTTTCCAAAATACCTACTGGGTTTATAAGTTTGTTAATTTTTTTATGTGATAAGCTGGGAAACCAGTGGACGGATCACCTGATGGTAAGCAATCGGCGCCGCCCCTGGACACCTGAAACACCAGATGCGTTACAAATGCGATGGAAATTTGATGATTGTGGGGAATTAGGGAATTAGGGAATTAAAGAGACTGAGGAGGTGCGTAAAAGGGCCTCCGGTAACCTCACTCACACGACGAAACACAACGCAAGCGTTGTTTCACGTCGGTTTACTGTGAGGCCGTGGAATCACTCCGGTCGAGCCGGCCCATTCGTGCCGAAGCATAGCTAACCCACACTTGGTTTGTATAGGTGCTACATCATGCTAAGTAATTTTTAGTTAAGAGTTAGTTTAGGGGTGACAACGACAAAGTGTCGTAACTCCAGATCAGTTATTATACACCTGTACCGATCCCTAATTTAAATATGCGATGTTATGTCAAATGGTTAAACTTTAAACCGTAGTTAAATTATTCTTGTTAAGTCCGCCGCTTTAACTGCAATAACTGAACAGGTGTGAATTCTGCATTAATTAATTAGACGTTGCATTGCCTTATTAATGCAGTTGTTTTAAAACTACTACTAAGCTACTTAGCATTAGTTTGATGCATGTTTAAGAGTCGATTTTTCAATCATCAGTTGATTTTATTTTGAACTGTAAAATAAAAATGACATTTGATAGTTTTTAGTATGGAAGAACATTTTCAAATATGCAAATTTATTTCTCAGTTAAAAATTTTATTAGGCGTTGGAAAAATCAGCCGCTAATAAATAAAAATCTTCTTTTTTCTTACTGCTGACTGCATCGTTGGCTGAGTGCCAAATGAGTGCGACTGTCGGGTTAGGGGTCTCAAGTTCGATTCTCAGGTCGAGTCAAGTACTGATGGCATTAAAAAAATCTCAATAGACACGGAGTCTGGAATTGTGCCCGGTATAGGGCAATACGCTCACCCCCTATTACACGGGACTTATAATTAAAATAGTGAAAAGTAGGTGTAACATAGTAAGTACAGTGGTATTAAGTGCCGTAGTGTGCATCTCTACCTATCCCTTTGGGGATAAAAGGTGTGGAATAGAGAACTACTGAGAATTATTTTTAAAACTCAGCAAGTTCTTTGCCCGACCTGGAAATTGTACCCGAGACGCGTTGCCCGGCAATCGCACTTGCGACCACTCGGCTAACCAGGCAGTATAGCAAGACAGAGTATTTTCTAAAAAGTGAATTATTTACGTTTTTGTTATTCTAATTCAGTAAATATACTTATTGATTACCAAATCATCGGTTATTCTAATTCAGTAAATATACTTATTGATTACCAAATCTTTGAACGACAGTTTAAAAAATATTTGTCTGTTCTTTGCCATAGGTAGTTTGTTCATGAAATAAGCCGTTAAACAAGCAGATCACCTGATGGTAAGCAATTGGCGTCATCCATAGACACCTAGAACACCAGAGGTGTTACAAGTACGTTACCGGCCTTTTGGGGATGAGAAAATAGGATTCAAAAATCGTGGAGATTGGGTATGGGGGAAAGGATAATTGGGCCTCCGGTAACTTCATTCACACGATGAAATACGACGCAAGCGTTGCTTCGCCTCGATTTTCTGTAAGGCCGTGGTATTGCTCCGGTCGAGCCGGCCCATTCATGACGAAGCTTGGCTCTCCCACACTTGAATTAGTAATGTTATTATGCCAAAATCTTTCTTCTTTAAATCTTTCTTTAAAAAAAAAAACGTTGCCCCACACTAGGATTTTCTCCTGTGTCGTGGGTGCGTTTACAAACATACAAGTTCACATACACAAAGACACCCAGACCCGAAACAACAATTTGTGGATCACACAAAGTGTTGTCCCGTGCGGGAATCGAACCCGCGACACGTTGCACGGCAGCCGGTTGCCCAGCCACCGCACCAACCGTGCAGTCAAAAATCATGTAAAATATTTAAAGTTGCCACTGTGATCTTTCTCATTTTTACAAGTTAGTGACTAAAATTTCATTTCAAAGTAACACTATGTATATGTTATCATTACTAGGTACTATATTATCATACATACATAGATAACCTTACGGCTGTCGATGGATCAGGCAGGCAGAGACTATGAAACACCAATTGCTACGATTCTTACATACTTCTTTCACTTCATCAGCAGTCATCAGTCTTTTCATGCATGCTCGTCGGTTAAGAGTACTTTTAATTTGGCCCTTTTTTAATACATCATACATTTCGTTCTACTAAAACACCGTTGAGACGCAGGTGGATGACATAACACTAAATGCAATTTTCCTTGATCATAGTCTGTCTAGATCGGTGTGGTAGAGTAGTTATGGGCACGCCATCCGCGGTTGTATATTGTTCACAATTTAAAAAATGATCCCACCCTGTCCGCCTTATGAGAATTCTGGAGAAATTATATGAACATTTTTGGACCTAAACATCCAAAAAAATCTCATCATTAGCTTGTTATCAGAATACTGTGACGTAGTCTCCAATCAGATCACAACAACAATAATTAATATACAACAAAAATTTGCAATAAATGAAAACAATACTAACCTAGCGAAGATCTATAAATAGACAAATACCTAGATATCCCTAACCTACCACAAGCGTATCAAATTAAAAAGCAAACACCACACTGTTTCATAGTTCATCCGAAAAAAAAATGCCAAGACAATGCACTGCTCGCAAAAAGTCCATGGATCGTATAATATATTGCTCGAATCAGGCTTTACACTGCCACTTCGAGCGGTCCGCACTGGATGCCGTTTATGCAAACTTAGGCCACTCCTACTCCGACACGCCCTCGCCTCACTCCGACCTCTCTTTCTCACTCACAGGAAACCCTCACTCCATCCCTCTCACATGCATAACGCCTACACATTTTCCGAAGCAAGTTTTTAGTCGATCCAAAGACATCGGCCGTGTTGACGCTCCGTAGAACAAACGCCGTTGTGAAAAAAAAAATTAAAAAAAACGTGTTTTTTTGTCCGGTTATTAAAAATGGAGGTTTTTTCTGTGTTTCTCTTATCAGTGTGTGATAGTGGTGTTTCTAGTTCTTGCTGACTGTGTATTTTTGTGTTGTGTACGTTGTGTTGTGTATTTTTTCTGCTGAAGGTAATTTTTGTTGATGTTTTTTTTTAGGGTGGTTGCTAGGTATGATTAGCGGGTTTCAGTTTCTTGTTTATGGTTTTGATTTTGAAATGAAATGGAATTAGGATATTTTAGGCATAGGGGTTCAATTTTAGAAACATTTTTTATACGTGTTTAAAAATGAGATGTCAATATTTTTTGTACTGATGTCGACAAAATTAGGTTGATGTCACTAATAAGAGATTTTTTTGCTAAACGTGGTTTAGCTATAATTCATTGTAATGTTTCAACTAAATGTAAAAAAGTTTTTACATACGTGACTATTTTATATTACTAATAAAAATTTAGGTATGTGATGGATATATAGTTGCTGAATTTTTACGTGTTGAAACCTGATATAATTCAGAAATGAATGATTTATAGAAATTAAATCACTTAAGGCTGACTTTTCAATACTCAGTTCATTCTCAACAAACGAGTAACTTTGAATATTTGTCAATTGTTCCATACTAAAAACTGTCACGTGTCAATTTTATTGTACAGTTACGAATTAATAGATGATTAAAAAATTGGCCCTTAAAGCGGTTAGCATTTGTTAATGCGCAATGTTGGAATAAAAAATCTTATAAATAAGATTTCATTATACATCAACATTCATAGGTCGAGACAGTCCAATGCTAGACTGTGTGCCTCTCCTTAAGAGGGTCAGTTCTAATCTCCACGCTTAGCAGATGAGTTGGAGATCGCTTTTTAAGGGTTCGTGCTTATCAGAGAAGACCTCCCTGGGCCTGCTGACTAATGTCTGTCAAATGTGTAGTTCCTCAGTTAGGTCTTACGAGATCTACGGAAAGAGTAGAGTTTGTTGAGAAAAATATCCTAGTAGCAAAGGCTACCATTACTCTATGATAATAACAGTAAAAAGATGGACAATCCTCAAATTCCCAATTCCTAAAAGGCCGGTAACGCACTTGTAACGCCTTGGTGTTTCGAATGTCTATGGGCATCGCGGATTGCTTACCGTCAGGTGATCCGTCTGCTCGTTTACCGGCTTAAGCTATAAAAAAAAGATATTCCTTAATCAGATTTCGATATAATACCTACCGTTTCTAAATGATTAAGTAAATAATGATTGTAAAATCGTTGTAATTAATCCAAAAAAACCTCTTTGAGGTTGGATTGCACCAATAATATTAACAATGACAGAAAAACTACCAAAAAAATGAATTTAACGGGTGATTAAAAACACTGGTTTAGTCAGGTTTTGGATAGTCGAAACTTTTTCTTAATATTCTAATTTATCATGCAATAATTAGGTATGTGCGATTTCATATTAATTTTACTTTTTTTAGTTTTTTTCTTAAACATAAATTCGTTTGAAAGTGGATTTCTCTATATGAAACATGAATTTTGTTTTTCTTATATGATTGGTGTGTTTCCTGCACTTTTTATATTTAAATACCTTTTTTAATATTCCTTCTTAACCGTAATTAAGAATGCAGTGGACCGTATAGTAAATACCGCTTTTTCTGCTTCGACTGTGATGAAATTTAGTATGAAAGAATTTTTTAAAGTTATATTTTTTTTTTGTTCTGTATCTACGTACATTTTTTACATAATGACTGAGGAAAGTTTATTTTTTTCTTATAAAATTTTTACAAGAATTTGTGTTTAATTTTCATAGTCTAATTTGTTTAGAAAAGGGTAAAGATACATTTTTAAAATGGCGGGAATCGCGGCCCGCAGTGCTGCATGATATATGTGTACCTATGTGTTGCGTGGTGACAACTTTAATTTTTATATGGGATATCTACTCGTTCGATAGACTAGGAAATGGTAGGTAGATTCGCACATCTCTACATATAAAAATGAATCCCTTTTTCCCTTGACCACGGCATCACGCGTGAAAGGCTGGACCGATTTCACTAGTTCTTTTTTGTTGTATTTGTCAATATTAGAAGAAGGTTCTTAGGACAGAAAAAACCCTGAAAATCCTACGGGAACAGGAGAAAACGGGATTGCACGTACGAAGTCACGGGCGGAAGCTAGTGTGTAATAAATATGACACCCTCTTTTTGCCACTTACGTTAAACTGGCTCCTTTGGCTTTAAAAATCAAATAGAAACTTCGCGTCAACCTTCTTTCTAATCCACCTTTATCACATTTTTCCAGATGTGTTATAGTGAGAGTTATCTAAAATGAAAATATTCTATATATAATGTATAGGCACCTTGCTCGACCCGGTAATCATATCTAAGAACCCTTGTTTAACTCTTGACATTCTATTAACGAGACAAAAAGGGTTAGTGCTGTATTATAAAATTAAAAAAAACTTGCATGACAACAATTCTAAGCATTAGTCTAGTCGATTCATTAATGATAAAATGTCGTAGAAATAAACACTTGGACAGTAAAACCATTAAAAATAGAATAAGTAAAAAAACATCATAATTCTGCCAAAACGATTTATGGAAGCATTTTTTCTTTATATTAAAATATTATAGCGACCATTGATATCCATTTATAATAATGATTAAAAAACCTAAAGCATTAATAGCCACTATTGTTTTCATAACGAATGTGCAAAAAAACTATAAGTATTTAATCGGAGATCTATTTGAGTGTTCATAGAAAAACCAGCATGCCATGTAAAGATTAAACATTTTAAACGAAAGTTTAAATACTTCTAACAATTGAATAAATTCACCCAAATGAGCGAAAAAACTTTGAACAATTATATTTTAATCCTAAGTTAACAATGCAGTGATGGTTCGGTTCACGCTAATTCGCTTTGAACGCGATTACAATTTAACTAGCGTTAAACGATGTTTGGGTTCATGGTGTAGGCGACCGTTAATAGCGAGTTAGGGAAATAATGATATGTTTTACTTTTATTTTGATTCAATTTTTGGATTACTTTAATTTAAATTCTATTCTTGTAATGTTTTTATGTGAAATGACGTTTCTCAATGGTAGGCTGGACACATAAATTTTTACTTGCTACAATTATAACAGAAACAATTGCAGACTCTATGATTGTAAAATTTTCTGAATAGGGATGATGACAAGGTATGTAAATTTAAAAATGTAAAAAAAAAATATTAGACGCGTATTTTTTTATTTTGTTGTTTAATAAAATTATACTTAGATATAACGAATCAAAGTTTAGGAGTGGGGGCTAAAACCTCATTTCTACGTATAAAATATACATAGAAGTGACGTCACGCGACATTTCAAATCAATACATCGAATAAAGTATTCGTTTATGTAAAAAAATAAAAAATACGTGTGTAATGTTTTAAAATAATCTACCAGGCGGACATTAAAATAAAAATTAGTCATCTATCCTATTGCGCCAGGATTTGTCACATCATCATTGGTACATTTTTGATCGTCGAGTCTTTTATGTGCGTCGCCATATTTTCTTTTCTAGTTTTATTATCAAAGAACCTTATTTTGAGTGGGAAAATCATCCAATGACTTCTCCCGCCTCGGATGACGAGTGACAGACTCTTACTAACTGACAACCACTCCGTTCCTACTCTGGCTTTGAGCAAGAGTTCCAGTAACCCGCTAAGGATCGTCCGCAGCTTCAAGTTATCAATATAGTCTGAAACACAGGTTCAACCTAGTTCAGGCAAATAAGCTACTGAGCTCTAATCAAATCGTTAAGATACTATTCATGTAATTATGTCCCTTTTTATTAAATAAAATATTTTATTTATTTTTAATATTTTTTAACCAAAACTTGTGGTGATCAATGCAACCTCACTTTAGCCTATGATCTATATACCTCTATATAAAAGAAAGTCGTGTTAGTTACACCACTTATAACTCAAGAACGGCAGAATAGATTTGGCTGAAAATTGGTAGGGAGGTAGCTTAGAGCCAGGGGACCGACATAGGATACTTTTTAACCAACATTTTTTTTTTACTTTTACCGAAAATCACGAACGGGGACGAGAAAAAATGGGATTACGCGTACGAAGTCGCGGGCAGAAGCTAGTTTAGTATAAAATTAAAACTAATTTTGTTCTGTTCATTTACTGGACTAAAATAATGATGTGTAGATAGCTAGTTACCTTCGGCCGTCGCACGTCGCATCGCAAAAGCACTTATCCTTGAAAATAATAGTCTTTATAGTAGATACATTTATAATTTATTGCAATCATTCATTCTATAATATAAAATAACACTTAGGTAATTAAATCCTAATTGTTATGTTTTCGGCTTACCTACTGATGCAACTGATTGACGAGGAACTCGACTAGTTTCAAGCCATGCTTGAGGCTCATATTCATAAGCAGCATTCCGCGCTGCTACTGATTTACGTGAGTAAGCCGAAAACGTAAGTCTCATGAATAATATAGACATACATAACTTCACTCCTTTTATTCCTAAATGGGAAGGCAGAGGTGCACATTACGGCACTTAATGCCACTGTACAATGTAACACCCACTTTTCACTATTTTATGTTATGAGCCTCGTTTAATAGGAGGTGAGCCTATTGCCATATATCAGGCACATTTTCAGACTCCGTGCTACTACTGAGATTTTTTCAGAGAACTCAGTAATACTTTGCCCGACCCGGGAATTGAGCCGGAAACCTCTTGGCTGGCAGTCGTACTTGCGACCACTCGGCCAACGAGGCAGTTATAATATCAACATTATGTAGTTAAATGTTATTTGTCTAGCGTCCGAATTATTGTCATTCCAAGTTTAACTGAAAGGTTACTCAATTTGAAGTCATGGTTAACTATAGTTCTGTCTCTACAAATTCTTTGTAAGTGTCCAGCCCAGGCAGGGCACACTGCCACCGTATGCTCCACCGTGTCCTCTGGGTGGTCCTCGCAGTGATGACACCCGGGCGTATGTAAATATGTACCTGCCGCATCTTTTCGCCATCGACCCTCACGACAGCATATCCAACCCCATCATATAGATGGTTGGCAGGCCATAACTGTGCGCTTCTCTCGTAGCTTTCTGCCTCGCACAGTAAAACTAGAAATCTACACCTTGGAATGAGCAAAAAGCTTCACTTTTAAATTTATATTGTTGACGTTCAAAAGTGCCTTCCTGGTCTAATTATATTATGATAATTATAATAAATGATTTTTACTTTGACTTTGAAAACTGTGGAATGATCTGTTGTAGGTGGTAATTCCGAACCGATACGACCTTCAAACCTTCAAGAAAAGAGCGTATTCTTTTTAAAATGCCGGCAACGTACGTGTGATTCCTCTGGTGTTGCGGGTGTCCATGGGCGGCGCTGATCGCTTACCATCCGGCTGCTCGTTTGCCTCATATTCCATAAAAAAAATATTGAAAAGCATTTTGTAAACTTAACATCTAATTCATATAAACAATTTAGACATTTACGTGGTTTAGACTTTAAGTCATGCGTTATAAAAAGCGTGCCTAATTGCCCGTAGACACACACTAGGCATAAATCTAGATTGTTTACCTAATTATTGTAGTTTTATTTATTCGCTAATTTAGTGCTTATTTGAGTACATAATTTAAGATATTCAAACTTCAAATTCAATTTTTAGACAGAGAAAAAGTGACACATAACATCACGCTTATTATCCCCGAAGGGTGCAGAGGTGCACATTACGGCACTTATGCCACTGTACATTAAATTAATATATCGTCGTATCATCGTATTAAATTTCAAATTAATATATCGTCAAAAATATTTACTTTAGTGAGAATAGGAAAATACGTGTCCCCTTTACGTTGACCCCTTGGTCTCGAGTTCAATTCCCAGGTCAGGCAATGTATAACTGGGTTTTAAAAAAATTCTTAGTAGTAACACGGACACGGAGTCTGGAAACGTGTCCGGTATAAGGCAATAGGCTCACCCCCTATTACATGGGACTCATAACATAAATAGTGTATACTGGGTGTTACATTGTATAGTGGCATTAAGTCGCGTAATGTGCACCTCTGCCTACCTCTTCAGGGATTAAAGGCGTTACGTTATGTTGTTAAAATCTTACATTTAAATGCAACGTTACAATTAAGTTACAAATATTTTGCGGGATAGGAACTTTAGGATTTTGGGGATTCAGCAGATCGGGGAGGGAAGGATTTGGGCCTCCTGTTGCCTAAAACACAATGAAATACAACGCAAGTGTTGTTTCACGCTGGTTTTCTGTGAGGCCGGTGGTATCACTCCGGTCGAGCCGACCCATGCGTACCGAAGCATGGCAGTCCCACATTTGACAAAGAATAAAAACATATATCATAAGAAAAAAGCGTCAATCCACACTACACCCAAATATTCACGGTCACGGGAAACTATACAAAAACAACTGCAACTCGAATAAGTGGCGAGTAATTTGCATGTAGTGTAGACACACTTTTTTAACTCATTTACGCATGCGTAGATATTTTTTTCTATGTTTAACGCATTGATGTGCGTACGTATGTATGTACGTTTTGTTAGTAGTTTGTATCATTGTCAATGTTAAATGTTGGCATTGGCGTAAATAGGAGGGTATATTATGTAATTGTACATAGCAAATAGGTAATTTTAACCCTTTTCATTGGTACCTAACCGACGGTACCCTTAACCGACGAGCATGCATGAAAACATTGATGACTGTTGATGAAGCGAAAGAGGTATGTAGGAATCGTATCGACGTTCCATAGTCTCTGTCTACCCCCATGGGAGATAGGCGTGAAGTTATATATGTATGTATGTTCATTGGTACTTGGGATTGAGAATGTTAAATCTTGGTTTTTAATATCGTGTGGTCAATTGTGGATTAATTTGGAGTTTAGTTTGGTTTTATGATTGGAAATAATATAATATACTAGCTTCTGCCCGCGACTTCGTACGCGTAATCCCATTTTTTCCCGTCCCCGTTCGTGATTTACGGTAAAAAGTAAAAAAAAAAATTGGTAAAAAAGTATCCTATGTCGGTCTCCTGGCTCTAAGCTACCAATTGTCAGCCAAATCTATTCGGCCATTTTTGAGTTATAAGTGGTGTAACTAACACGACTTTATTTTATACATATAGATTACGACCACACGCCTTTTATTCTTCGGGAAATTAATTAATGCTACTATAGGACGTAAGTACCTGATTCTGAGAATCAAACCTTAAACCCTTTAATCAGCAGTCGCAATATACGGCGACGGGCAGCGCGAATGCCTCGTTCACACTACGCTAGTCACCATCAACAGCCTATAAATGCCCACTGCTGAGCAAAGCCTCTTCTCACACGAAGAAGGTTTGAGCATTAATCACCAAGCTTGCTCAATGCGGGTTGGCGATTTTAAACTTATAATTAGAAATTATAAGTCGAGGTTTCCTCACGATGTTTTTCCTTCACCGTTTGTCAGTGGTGTCTAAATAATCTTAGAAAGTACATATAACTCGGAAAAAGTCACATTGGTACTTGCCGTTGGTAGGTTTCGAACCCGCACCCTCATGCATGAGAAGCAGGCGTCTTAAACCTCCGAGCCACCACGACAGTTATAATATAAATAGGACGCTAGTATTTTAGTCGAATAGCGAATATTCAACCGTCCTCTCTCGCTTCTGTATCAACATGGAAGTGAATGAGAACTACAAAATATTCACAACTCGACTAAATTACTAGCGTCGTACAAACAAGGTGTAAGGGTGCATTCTCGTGATAGTGTAGAATTTTGAATGGCACCCTGTATATGGCAAAGGCGATGATGACGGGGTACGAAAATTAAAAAGCTATTTAGTCCGTCAGTTAGGTAATGAAAAAATATTAGACACGTATTTTGACTGGGCGGCTCCTGCGGCTCGAATCGTTGTTGAATCGAGCTGCAAGAGTCGCCAAGTCAACAACTCCTAAGGATATTTTTATAATAACTATCATAAGACATAACAAAATTAACTAAATATCGCGGGTTACTCACGTGAATATACAGAGTAAAGCTCTACTAGTTTCGAACCACAGAGGGGTTCTTCCTCATGAGCAGCGTGCGCGCGCGGTCGCGCCGATGTCGCGCAGCTGCTGTGTCTTTATGCGCGCGTACCAGCGATTTTTAGTTAACTCCTGAGCATGCTCCGTGAAAGAATGATAGCATAATGTCGAGTGTATTTTTATTGGTTAGTTGCATGTTGTGTGTGTGTTTTGTGTTGCATCTCTGCTGCAGGAGGGCTTTGCTGCATACTGCAAGCTGGAAATTTATTTATTTAGCGGAATATTTGACTTGTACTTGTACGGTTGCCGCGCAACGTGTCGCGGGTTCGATTGCCGCACGGAACAACTCTTTGTGTGATCCACAGATTGTTGTTCCGGGTCTGGGTGTCATGTGTATGTGATATTGTATGTTAGTAAACGCACCCACGACACAGGAGAAAATCTTTGTGTGGGGCAACGTTTTGTATAAACAAAACAAAAAAAAATAAAACCTAAATATATTCTTAGTTGTTAGTATAGCATAGATTTCTGCTAAGAACGTCTGATTCTATTCTATATAGGTAAGTTAATATCAATGTCAAAATAAAATTCTGAAGGGATTTTTTTTAACCTATGAAATCTGAAGACTCCTAACCTCTTTCATAATACAATATAGCTTAAATATACTCCTTATCTATACTCCTATAGAGCAAAACTACGTTATACCAAATTTCCAGAGGGCGGGGCGTGCAATGGGCGTGTACAAGGGGCGTGGTTTCATCGGTCAGTGAACTTTGTATGGTCTATGTATAGGTGCCTATATATAGGTATATAGTGAAACAGTATGTTACTATATTAGCAATTCTAAGCTATTCAAGTGTTACTGTGGTTTTGTGGTTATAAGAATGACTGCTGAGTACAAGGTTTTTGGGGCAATTGATAGGTGAAACTTTGAGCTGAAGTCTTGACTAGCGGAAGATGAAATTATCTTCTGTGTCGTGGGTGCGTTTACAAAGATACAATTATCATATACACATGACAGCCAGACCTAAAAACAACTATTTAAGAATAATACAAAGCGTTGTACCCTGCGGGAATTGCATCAGAGATACATACGTTGCAACCGCGCGGACAAATAAAAACTCTTTGAATGTGGCACTTATTCTGCCTATCCCTTCAAGCAAATAAAAGGTGATTATGCTATGTTATGTTTATGTCCCTTCTCCCACTCCCTCCTAAAACATGTTAATTTTCTAATGAGGAAATGGATCTACTATTATAAATTTCTATTAAAAAAAAAATATTTCAAGCCATGTGCTTGTGTACATGTGTACATCCTAGTAGTAACTAGGATTTGACTGTACCTACATTTGGCGCGGTGGCTGGGCAACCAGCTGTCGCGCAATAAGTAGCGGGTTCGATTCCCACACAGAGCAACTCTTTACGTGATCCATAAATAAATTGATGTCTCTGGTCTGTGTGTCATGTGTATGTGAACTTGTATGTAAACGCACCCACGACACAGGAGAAAATCCTAGTGTAGAACGACGGTTTTTTTTTAATGCGAACAAATTGGCATCATGAAAAAAAACATGGAACCCTTTTTTACGGCGATACGTCGTATTTCTTATGAATTCTTAGTAAAAGCACGGGTGCAAATGTGTCTAAATAAGAATCTGGTGTTATTTTTGGGTTTGATAGTACATATTTAAATTGGCATCAGCCCTACTGGACGCCATCCGTGGTGGTCTAATGGCTCTTTGAGCCGTACGCTCGGGTCAGGTTCTGATCGGGCGGCGAGCCATCCATGTTCGCCGTTCGCAGGCCAGGTTACATTCCTGTATAGTGCGTGTAGTCAGAAATTATTTATTTCATAAACCTAGTTCTATTTTTAAGTGTGGGAGAGCCATGCTTCGGCAAGAATGGGCCGGCTCGACCGGAGATCACTCTGGTCGAGCCGGCCAGGTATCAACCACGGCCTCACTGAAAGCCAACATGAAATAACTCTTGCTTTGTGTTTCATCATGTGAGTTAGGTTACAGAAATTGCCCAATTACCCCCCCCCCCCCCACCAATCTCCCAAATTCCTGAATACCGAACAATCCTCAAATTTCTAATTCCCAAAAGGCCGGTAACGCACTTGTAACGCCTATGGTGTTCCGGGTGTCCATGGGCGGCGCTGAATGCTTACCATCAGGTGATCCGTCTGCTCGTTTACCTACCAGCTTATCCTATAAAAAATATTACCATGATTATTTCCTGCACATTGACCCGTAACTACAATTTTGTAGAAAATGCAAAACATTGCCGAACCCGTAAAATTACAATTGCAAATTATAGTACCTACACAGTTTCTTTGTATCTACCGATCTATTAGATTTCTGTAAAAATGAATACTTATTCAGAAAAGTACTCAATACTAGCACGCTTTTTATCCCCGAAAAGGTATCCAAAGGCGCACATTACGGCATATAATGCCACTATACAATGTAACACCTACTTTCACTATTTATGTTATGAGTCCCATGTAGTAGAGGGTGAGCCTTTTGCCATAATTATACTGGGCACATTTCCAGATTCCGTGCTGCTACTGAGATTTTTTTTTTAAATCCATCAATACTTTGCCTGACTCGGGGGTCGAACCCAAGACCCCTTGCCCGGCAGTTGCATTTGCGACCAATCAGCCAACGAGGCAGTCAGTTATTCAGAAAATTCTCAGTTAAATCTAAAATAATGTACACACGCGAAAATCAAACCTGAAACACTCATGCCTGGGAACCACTCAATAAATACCTCCTACCAGTTTTGGCTAATGTTTTTTTTTTTATATTTGTATTTAAACATTTTTCTTTTTTTCAGATGCTGCCCACAAGATAGAAATCCGTGAAATAAATCACACAAATAATAGTCAAATATAAATAATAATATTTATTTATTTCAAATAATGTACTTAGTGCAATAATAATTTTAAATATTGAAAATTTAGTTGATTCAGAATCAAAATTATTGTTAAAAAAACGGGTTCAATTTAATTGAAAAGGGTGCTTTTATTATTCTATTTTTGAAATCTTTTCTAAGTTTAAAACTTTAACTTATTTTTTGTTTTTAAAAAATAGTTTATTTAAAAAATCATAACTTTAATTTTTTACTTTGACACGGCGGGTGATCGAACCGAAAATCTAGTTTCGTTTTTGAAAAAAAACTTTACTGTAAAGTGTTTAGTGGACAAGTGCTATGTGGAAAACTGATTGTGTAAGAACTAAAAACTAAAATGACCATAAAACTGACAAACATACAAAAATCAAAGGTGCAATTAAAAAAACCTTTATGATTGAAAAATGAACTCGAAAACCCATTTAAAATTACTAAAAATCTCAAAACTAACCCTGAACCAATATAATGAACTATAAAAAAACAAAACAGAAAGTTTAAAATAATTTAAAATTCATTGTCAATTTTAAACTTTTCGTCCAATCGCAACTGACTTTATGTTGAACGCTATAGGTGAAAATGAGTTTATGAGTGACTATCGGGACCAGAACTGCGGTATGTACACTACCTGGTACAGCCGTGGTGACAGTGGGGTCCATCACCATCAAATGGGACAGTTGTACCACCATGGGCCTCCCATGATCAAGACTGAAGCTGGTGTCAACAGCGATTGTATGATGGCTGTGGATTATGCGCCCCCGATTAAGGTAAGTGTCTCTTTTCGAGTTAAATTTTTAGACATAATATTATTCGACATAATTTTAGTTATTGTAATGGGACTCTTGTATAATTTATTTAGACGTAACAATACGAATTTACGAATAATTAATAGGAAAAAATGGTTTTGGAGTTAAACACAATCCAATATACACAAGACACTTGTACACATTTTATTATGATATGTTTTCATTGTGTACGATAAAGTGGAAATAAAGAAATAAATATTTTCGCGATTTTTTCTAGTAATTGACGAATTTCATATAAATTAATACATCAATAATGTAACAAAAACTGCATGCACAATAATATTATATGCAGAAACTATTCATCAATTCTACTACTACAATCTTGTAACACATTTCAATTTATATTTCTTAAAACATTATACCTACCTATTCTTACTTACCTTTTCTTGGAATCGAACTGCAATCTTACGAATACTGCACCACCGTAGTAATCATACAATTATCTGCAGAAACAATTATAATTGAAACCAATTAAACAGTGACTTAATTTGTAATCAACCAGTGTATTTATAATTCCTATAATTGTGACAGCTATTTAAATAGTTTTAAACTTTAATTAAATATTTACATTTTTTTAAATAAACGTTTGTGATGTGATTGAAACATTAATTTGTTTAATGTGATTGATTGATGTGGTTTAAGATTGTGATATTGTAATGAGAAGTATGAAAAATTATAAGCCCAGTGCCTTTAGCCAAACGCCACTTTAGCGCTTGTCTACAGAGAGAGTAGAAATCAAAATGTATGGGGATGACACGGACAAGTGTCAAAATTTACGTCAATTTCATATAATTTAGTTTTCTATTCTACATCTGCTGGTATAAACTGTTGAGTGTCTCCACACTTCCATATTTTATAGTATATGAATTTTCCAGCCATAATACTTACTATACAAGTTAGATTTTTCTTATAAGATAGGTAAGCCGATAAACGAGCAGACAGATCACCTGATGGTAAGCAATCTGCGCCGCCAATGGACATTATAAGCGTTACAAGTGCCTTACCGACCTTTTGGGGATTAAGAATTTGAGGAATTGTTGAGCATTCAGGGATTGGGGAGATTTAAAGGGGGGGGGGGGGGAGTTGGGTCTCCAGTAACCTCACTCACACAACGCAAGCGTTGTTTCGCGTCGGTTTTATGCCGTGGTATCACCCCGGCTCATTCGTGTCGAAGCATGGCTCTCCCACAAATAAAAGTTTTGAGATAGTATTGTCTTCATTCACAATTAAGTAGGTAGTATTTCCTCAGAAGCTAATAGTATGAGGGTTTTCAAGAGACGTATACTTAAGTTTTTTTTTAATTCCTTCGTTTAACAAGGCGATCGTTATACCTCTTGTGTCTTGTGTTACCACATTCACCGTCTACCATCAGACGACCCGTAAGGCTTGTTGCTACTGAAACTGAGGTTGGTGCGGTAGCTGCACAACTGGCTGCCATGCAGCATGACGCGGGTTCGATTCCCGCATGGAATCGAACCCGCGTCATGCTTGCATTGTGTAATCCACAAATTAATGTTCCGGGTGTGCGTGTCATGTGTATGTGAATTTGTAAACGCACCCACGACACAGGAAAAATCCTAGTGAGGGACAACGTTTTTATAAAAAAAACAACATAACATAACATCACGCCTTTTATCCCCGAAGGGGTAGGCAGAGTTATACATTACGCCACTGTACAATGTAACACCCACTTTTCACTATTTATGTTACGAGTCCCATGTAATAGGGGGTGAGCCTATTGCTATATACCGGCCACAATTCCAGACTCCGTGCTACTACTGAGAATTTTTAAAAAACCCAGTAATAATCTTAGTATTATTCTAGACAGTCATTCAGGCAGCAGTAACAGCAGCTAGATTAATAAGCACCAAGTCTCATTTTCTCTCTACTCTCCTCCTCTCGCCTCAATGGCGTCTCAAAGAGCCATCAGACCACCACATATTGGGCCCAACAGGGCTGATGCCGATTCGGAGTCGCGAAGAACCTAATGGCACACCGGGGCTCCGGCTCGTAGCGCAGGAGAAAGAACAGGGTGGTTTTTAGTCAGTAAGAGTCTGACACTCCCTTCCGCCTCACTCGGGCGGGAGCAGCCATTCGATGACTTTGCCACATTAAAAAAAAATTTTTTTTTCCTTATAAAAAAAACAAGTACCTATAGGTTTTACATTGATTATTTGCTCCTCTGCCTTTTGATTCGATTTTGAACAAAAGTAAAGTCAAAGTAAAAGTCAATGTCAATGTCAAAGTCAAAATCAAAGTCAAAGCATTTATTTCAATTAAACCATAGTTTGGTACTTTTGAAACGTCAACAAATACAAAATAAATAATAGTCTGTCGGTCAGTCCGTCAGTGAAGCTAGGTGAAGCTAGGTGCTCATTCCAAAAAGTAGTAACATGTCTAAAACCAACTGAAGTACACCATAAAATTACCATCAGTAATGAATTCTATAAAGCGTTTATGAGCAGGTAAATTAAGTCCACCTGCAATGCAAGACGTGAATAATTATCACAAGTGCTAACGTCATTATAATTACATATTTACATATATACCTACTTAATGTAAAATAATAACGTATGGTGGTGGCAATGTTTATCTTCAAAGTAAACGCCTTTTGTTGAAAAACACTAATTTATTAAAAGAAACGAAATAATAAACAATTTGAAAATTGTTTTTATAACATCAAATAACTATCGTGAGACATACTAAATTAACCATAACAGACGAACTATGGCTGCTGGTAGATACAATGTACCTAGGTACATTGTAGTCACCAACTATTTTGGTGATAGAACACTAATAAAGGGAATATCATATCTATCAAACAGTCTGCCGGCCGACATAAGGAGTGAAACAAATTCAAATAGGATTAAACGAAAATTGAAGTCATATTATTTAGAAATGTCCTAATAATAAGTAAGTTTAAGTTTCAACGCCTGTATAACATTTAAATATAATATAAAGTACATTTAATTGTAACGTTTAGCGACTCGACCCCACAGTCAAACCATTGCAACGGTTTGTGGGACTTAGATTATAAAATACTTACCTTTGTGATATAAAGATAAATAAAAAAAATAAAAATAACTGAATATGAGATATGAATATACTGAAAAAAGCTCTAAAGTAAAAAAGTAGGCTGCGCGACATCGTCGCGACCGCGCACGCCGCTCATGAGGAAGAACCCCTCTATGGTTCTAACTAGAAGAGCTTTTCTCAGTATATTCATGTGAGTAACCCGCGGTTTTTAGTCAATTTGAAAATTAATGATGAGAACTGCGCTCGGCCGTTGTTGTCGACGAGTGTCGTGGCTGCCGCTCGCATGCAGCGCGCTCGCGTCGCGACATTCCCTGGTCCCTGCGATGACGTCGTCGCTGGGTCGCGGCGTTAATATTATATGGTGAGATGGTGACAGCAGAATATAGGAACACATTTTTCGCTACTCATTCTCTTTCTGATTTAAACTGCGAATTTAAACCTGCCTGAAAACCATGGAGTTTATGGGAAACCTTCCTTATGGCGACGATGCTTATGGAAGATATAACTTAATGTAACGCTAAGACTAGTAGGAGGTGAGCAGAGAGCCACGCGTAACTACCTAGTAATGCATAAAACGTGTTCAGAGAACGACTAAGACGTTTCCTGCTATTTATTTGACCTTTGGGTTACTCTATTTTGTGACATAATTCCATATCATTGCGCTCACCTGTCGCAAGCACCTGTGTTAGCAGTTCAATGGCATAAACACGTATCGAAAAGTCAACGTTTGATATTGACATATTATTAAGCTTACGTCAAACAATACATTATTATAATTACTGACTTGGCAAGGGGTGTCGGGTTCGATTTCCGTATCGGACAAAGTATTACTGCGTTGTTAAAAAATTCTGAGTAGTCGCACGGAGTCTGGAATTGTGCCCGGTATATGACAATAGGCTCACCCCCTATTACACGGGACTCATAACATAAATAGTTAAAATTGTACAGTGGCATTAAGTGCTGTAATGTGCATAATGTGCACCTCTGCCTACCCTTTCGGGGATAAAAGGCGTGTTATGTAGATTTACTTATTTTCTTTTCGTGTTATTTAAGTTCTCCTTATGTTATGTATACAAATTAAAAATATTCCACTTACTTTATGCATTACAATCATTCCAATATTAATTAGTCTGTTTCACACAAGCCACATTCAACCTAATGGTGATCCAACCACCATACGAAACCGTAGACCCTTCCATCAATGGACCACAGCTTACCATACATCCAAATCCATTCAACGCCACCCATTCACGCATCCACACACCATGAATGGAATCCACCTGTCGAAAACCAACACCGAACCTGATTACCACGCTTCTAGTACGTGACTAAGGTTTTTTGGAGCCCCATCAAATAATAGGGAAGAGGAAAAAATTGTCACCCGAGGCCGGCCTGAAGAGAATTGTGATCATTCGTGCGTAGCATTTAAGAATAATATAAAGTATGTACCTGTTCTTTAGAGTTTCTTGCAGCCATTTTTTGTTCAGTGTTAATGGCACGGGTGGAGTCATAGACCTATGGGTTTTGGTTTATTTCTTATGGTTGTTTAAAGTAAATAATGTTGGGTGTTGAGGCTCAGCTTGAATGGGTTACGAAAGGGATTCTTTGAAATGGTTTGAGATGGAGTGATGTTTGAAAATGTGAAAATGTCGTGGTGGCCTGGAGGTTTAAGACGCCCGCTTCTCATGTATGAGGGTGCGGGTTCGAAACCTACCAACGGCAAGTACCAATGTGACTTTTTCCAAGTTATATGTACTTTCTAAGATTATTTAGACACCACTGACAAACGGTGAAGGTAAACATCGTGAGGAAACCTAGGCTTATAATTTCTAATTGTAAGTTTGTAATCACCAACCCGCATTGAGCAAGCGTGGTGATTAGTGCTCAAACCTTCTCCGTGTGAGAAGAGGCTTTGCTCAGCAGTGGGCATTTATAAGCTGTTGATGATGTTTGAAAATGCTTGGCGTTTTGCGGTGTTTGAGAATCTATAGCATGGATGGTGTTGCGGAGAAATCGTTCGTTTGGTGTTCTGAATTCAGGTGTCATGTTTTGTTAGATGTTTATTTACGTAGAATTAGTGTTAGCGACTGCCACATTGGCCGAGTAGTTGTAAGTGCGGCTGCCGGGTTAGGGATCTTACGTTTGATTCGAGCACGGAGTCTGAAATTGTGCCCAGTGTATAGCAATTAGCTCACCTACATGGCACTCATAACATAAATAGTGAAAAAGTGGGTGTTACATTGAACAGTGGCATTAAGTGCCGAGATTTCGAGATTTGCACCTCTGTCTACCCTTTCGGGGATAAAAAGGCGTGATATTATGTTAATTAGTAGTTAGCAAAGGTACTATTGACAATGACATAATAAAAAATTACGTTTTCGTCTAAATGTGACGTTTTTAAGTAAGTTAAGTTAGTGTTTAAAATAATTTAAATTCTAGATTAGAGATACTGAGTTCGAAGTTAGATGGTTATAAGTAAATAGGGTGTGCTGCTAAACTGTCAATCTTCCCTTTAGCGAAAGCAAAGGAAATATTATTTAACTGAGAGAACCAAGCTTCAACACGAATGGGTCGGTTCAAGCGGAGTGATACCACGGCCTCAAAGGAAAGCGGCGTGATGCAACGCTTGCGTTGTGTTTCGCCGTGTGAGTGAGATTACCGGAGACTCAAAATCCTCCTCCTAAAAGGTCGGCAAGGCATTTGTAACTCCCCTGGTGTGGCGGGTATCCATAGACAGCGCCGATTGCTTACCATCAGGTGATCCTTTTGCTCTTTTACCTTCCTATCATATAAAATACAACTCATACAATAAATCAAATAATTCTAAACTTAATTACCACAAAAATTGTCACAGAATTAGACCAATCATTGCCCTTATCTATCGTTAAACTAATAATGTTAAGAAAGCGATCCATCTCAGTAGTCCCGGGGAAATGATCCCGGACTCCGGGACTACGGGAGTCCCGGGAACGTGCCCGTGACGTCATTAATCAGTCAGTCTATGGGGATCGATTGGTGAACGACAACAGTGGGTATGCGGCGTTTTTGTTTTCAGTATAGTGATATTATTAGATTTTTTTTTTTCATTGATTTGACGTCCTATTTTTTCGATATTTTAATGAAAATGTAAATTGTAAATGCTGTTTGGAGGATAAATATTATGGTGTTAAATTTATTGAAAACAATGTTGTTATTGACATTGAAGGTATTGAACTTGACCTACTAGAAAGTTCCCTTTAGAGAAATGTGATTAGTGAGAATAGATATAATTATAAGACGTGTTCACTTAACTCGTCGAGTACCGTATTTATAGACACAATTAAAGAACAATAGGTTGCGGTCACCGGTGACCGCTTGGTGTTTGACAGTTTAAACTGCATAATTATATTTGCGACTGGCTTACGTGGCGGGCGCAGCCGCCTCTAAGCATGCAATGCACACATACATAGCGTATTCATTATTCCTACGCACATACATATATGTTGTCCCTACATTCCCTATTTCTTTATAATATTTTTAATTTAAATAATGCTAACCTACTCTTGATATACTGAATATACGCATTCGGCCCAGTCTTCCAACAAATTTTATTTTCCAAATTAAATAATTTGGGCTTCTTACAAAATATTACTTATACTGTTTCATACCTGGAAGTTTCAACCATACAACACAGACAATTTTGACTTCTATTAAGCAATTCGCAAGGTATTTTTTTGCATACCAATTATAGGAAAGTAAAATGGCATGGTTGCATAGTTCTGCCTATACTCTGATCTTAAGTATGTGTGCTGTTATTTCCTGTCTTAGTTTGTACAGAAACAGCTCTTAAAGCTACCCTTTTATAGCATATTTCCTTCTTGGATTTTTAGTCTTATTACTTTTGCAATAAAATTGAAAATCGTTTAAAAAATCGGCAGATTAGAGGAGATTGATGTGCATACATCCATATGAGTGTATTTTTTTTATTTCTACTGGAGTGTGTGTGATAAATTGTATTTTCTTAATAAAAATATATAAAAACTAGTTGTTACCCGTACCACAGATGGGGCCCACTAGGGCTGATGCCGATATGAAGCCGCGGAGGACTTAACGGGTTGCCGGGGCTCCGGCTCGAAGTGCAGGAGTAGGAACGGGGTGGTTGTTAGTCAATAAGAGTCTGACAGTTCCTCTCTCACCAGGGTGAGAGAAGTAATTGGATGATTCCCTCCCAAAAATATGAATTTTAGGACATAACTTTTTTAATAAAAATAGCCTTTGTTACTCCTTAGTACATTAGATACCTGCTAATAAAAGTCTCGTCAAAATCGGTCTAGCCATTCCAGAGATTAGCCAGTACAAACATAACGACAAAAATTTTAAAATATTATTTTGGTATGTATGTTGTATGTATATTCATATGTAATTATGTATGTACTTAAATGCGGTTGTTTTAATATTACAATATTACACACTTCAATTTTATGTATCTATATAGTTTGTTTCGAAAGATTCTACTCAATTAAAAAACACATTTTTTTACTTCTACCTATGAATTAAAAGACTATATGTACTAAATTGTATTTTAAACATTTATTTATTTATAAACTATATACATACTACCTCTACTATCATAACAGGAACTAATACCTAATGCAATAGTGTATGCCAATATTAATAGAATTAAATTACAAAGTCTAATTTTACAATTTGGTACTACAACATTTATAACTATGGTAACAAACATATTCCTTAGGCTAAGTCACAGATGGGTACATGTACAGTAACAGGCTCTTCTGAATTCGTTTAGTGTACAATAAAATAAGTCAATGTATTCCGACATCACATTGAGCGTCCGCAGCGCCCGCGTCAGGGGCGCGCGCTGTAGGAGGTTGGTGCGTGCGCGTGGTATCGCCAGCAGCGCTGGCTTACGCCGGCGCGCCGCGTATGCATCCGGTACGCATAACTGGATCAGCTCCAAAACCCTCGGGTTATATAATTTGCCGCGAAGCACTTTAAATAAGTACGTAGCGACGGATACTTCCCTCCTCACCTCAATTTTAAAATATTTCACCATGCCCAATACAAACAGAGTCGGATACAAAAGCGGGTAACCCGGATAGACACAATATATTTTTAAGTATAAAAATCTAACAAATTTGTTTTGTATACGCTCTATCATCAGTTTGTACTTGACTAGATAAAACTAGATAAAGTAGCATGTAAAAAACTAGTGATAAAACAATATTTCTTTAACTCACTTCTGCATACACCTCAACACTTATCATGCAAACACCTCGACATCGTCCATCCGTCTGCACACCTGTTTCCTATAAAATAATTAACGTCGTGAAGATAATTACTAATGCTATTTGTTATATCTTTACGCTAAGCTGTTATAAGCAGGTTGATTAGAATTTCTGCGATATAAAAATTAAATGAAAGGTTACAGGTATTTTAAGTCATGTTTTTTATATTTTATTGTATTTGTATTGACTGCCTCCTTGACTGGCAAGGGGTCATAGCGTGATGTTTTATAGCCTATAGCCATCCTCGATAAATGCGCTATCCAACACAAAGAGAATTATTCAAATCGGACTTGCGGTTACGGAGATTAGCGTGTTCAAACAAACAAACAAACTCTTCCGCTTTATATAATAGTATAAGATTTTGTATATAATTTTCTATTGTTACCTTAGTTTAGTGATAAGTAAATATGACTGGTAATGAGGCTTACGGCTTGATTCTTAAATCAAGCAATATTGTAGAGCTTTTTGTAATTTCATTTTTGTAAATCCACACTCCACAATCCCCGGTCCCCAAATCCCCATTCCTTTAAATATCGGTAAAGCGCTTGTGTCGCATATGTCCATGGACGATGCCGATTGCTTACCATCAAATGATCCGTCAGCTCGTTTACCAGCCTACGCCATAAAAATATTAAAGACGTTTCCACACACTTTCTTATGTACACACGGCCCCACATCAATCTATACAAAACCAGTTTATCCTGGTGCCGCGTCGCATCATCTTTCCGCACATTTAACGTTCAGTTTATACTGGTTATGTACAGCTCGATGTGTAGCCGTGTGTATCACGGATTCACAAACACATTATTTTACATGTACTTAAAATTACGTTTTTTGACGAATAACGTAACATAACAAGCCTTTTATCCCCGAAGGGGTAGACAGAGTTGCACATTACGGCACTTAATGTCAAATACAATTATAAAACGATAGGCAGGCTTACGTTGATGACGTTGCCGCATCGTGGACAGTTTCCATTATTTCTAAGCAAGAAGTAAGCATTTGTAGGGCACCTATTGTTTGAGACGAATGCACGTGGGCAGTTACCCTTAGTCATCAAAATTAAGTTACTATGTTACAGTTGACCTTCAGAAAATTAAGAAAGAAAGGGAGCCAGAATGACTTGTCGGAGCATGTTGTAAGTAATTCCGAATCATACGGAGCATTTATTTGTTATATTGAGTGGAAATATAGACATGGGTGGCAAATTAAGGTATAGATAGGGGTGATTATATGGTTTGGCGTAAGCAGGGAATATGGCGAAGAGTTTTGGATTAAGGTGATGTTTGAGTAGCTATGTTTTTTGTAGTCAATAATTTGCTAAATATAGACCTCTCTCAAAATCACTCACGTGGTGGACAGACGACCTGAGGGATTTGTATAAGTTCGTTTTATTTTTAAAGCAATCGAAACAAGATCACGTTCAGCATCTGATTAGCCGGTTCCAATGAACCAAGTTTGTTTGTTTCAAGTCTGGCAGAGCCATGCTTCAGCAGGAATGGACCGGAGTGATACCACGGCTTGACAGAAAGCCTACGTGAAACAACGCTTGCGTTGTATTTAGTCGTATGAGTGAGGTTACCCGAGGCCCAATTACCTCCCTCCTCAATCTTCCAAATCCCTGAATCCCCAAGAACCCTCAAATTCCAAAAGGCTGGTAATGCACTCGTAACACCTCTGGTGTCTAGGGTGTCCATGGGCGGCGCTGATTGCTTATCATTACGTGATCCGTCTGTTCATTTACCGACTCATTTTATTTTAAAAATGCAACCCATTAGAGCGGCGAATGTGGTCTTGGGGTACTAAACCCTCTGATAATCTTCGCTGAGAGCCGCTGGATGTTGGTAGCTTGCAGCTGATCTAGTTAAATTTGCTGGGCTACTAAATAGGTACCTAATGAAAACCAATGCAATTTTTATGGTATGCTGTTTTATAATACAGATACGACATTCATAAACAACAATAATATGACTCTTTAAAAGAAAGAGAATGAAATATTAGACACTATTGTCATTTTAACCTTCCTACGATTAGAAAATGTCAATAGCGTTATAATTGAACTTTATCACGTTAGATAGAAAGATGAAAATCCCATGACAAGGAAATTATAACAGAATTATAATTTGAACCTTAAACGTCAAGAAATAGAGGTGAAAATCCTATAACAGTTTGAGAGAAAGTAAAGAGATGAAGTAAATTGCAATAGAAATAATTGGTCAGATCTATCACAGTTTATCAGCCATTACAAGATTGTTATAAAATTAAATAATTATGTTGGCTTGAGTTTATAACACGTTTAGACATGTTTCTAGTCCATTTGACATAGTATCACGCTTGGTTTAAGTTGTTGAGGTGACAGAAATGTTTTAATAGTAGAAAATCTCTGTTTCTAAAATAATGCTGAATTAAATTCCAAACACCGAAGTACTTTTGTTGATATTAATATTGTCTGATCCAAGAATCGGCTTGAAACCTCTTGTTGGTAGTCGCTTTTACAGCTACATGATCATAGATACGGTTTCTAAAATATAAGTAAATTGAGATTAGTCTTAAAATAAAACATTCAGTCAGAACAAAACATGTATGACAAAAACCGTATTAGCAGTAAATGAGTGACTTACTGGCCCAAAGCCCAAATCTCCCAAATTCGGAAATGTATTTGTAGGTTCACTAATGTTGAACTAGACACGAGCGTCTGGCCTCAAAATGCCATCAAACCACCACGGATGGGGCCTAATAGGGCTGAGGCCGATACAGAGCCGCGGAAGGCTCGGAACGGGGTGGTATTTAGTCAGTAAGAGTCTGACACTGTCTCGTCGCACCCGGGAGAGAGAAGTCAGTGAACGATTTTCCCCCTTTAAATAAAGGTCCTCTAATGTTGCGGGTCACTTCCGCCATTTATGCCATGGTGTGATAGGTTTATTTACCTCTTATCATATAACCATTTCTTCAGCACCATATACCTAGGTATACTAGTGTAGTGTAGTAGTTAGTACCAACCATGCTAAATAAGGTAGGTATAAACATCTCATCTTTTCCTTAAAGTCGTTAAAGTTACTAATGACAAGAGAGTGCGCTTGAAATAACACAGAATGTCTATCAAATTAACTGTTTTACACACAGTTGTGTGCGTGTAGGAGGGAGAGGAATATGAAGGGGAGGGAGGATTAGAGGTCGCATTGAAAGATTGTTACCCTACCGTTGTAAATTTGAGCACTGTTCTAATGTATTCTTTTTGAATTGATGTTAAAGAGTAGGGCAAGATGTTTTTGAAGCTTTATGATTTTTGGAATCCTCAGTAATATATTGTCATGTACAGTACAGTTAAAGTCAAAAGTCAAAGTCAAAATCATTTATTTCAATTAGGCCAGAATGGCACTTTTGAACGTCAACAAAAACAAAAATTTAAAGTGAAGCTATTTGCTCATTCCAAGGCGTAGATTCCTATGGAGAAGAACGAGCAAGAAACTCCATAGGTTACTCTTTTTCAATCAGGTTCACAATACAATTTACTAGTTACATAGTTTTGCTGTTTGGATTGTGCGAGAACAATGTAACACTAAAATCCAGTCAAAGTGATCAAAAAAGAAAATAACCTTAAGGACAGTAATACAGTCTGGAGCTGACCAGTCCCAGTTGACGGCGTCCGTTCACGAACATGACACGTACACCAGCACCGCCCAACTCAACCATATTGTAGGGAATCGAGCGATCCACTGCACGCGCCACCGCCAATGAGACCTCTGAGTGAGCATGACAACTCCAAGCTGACACAAATGAAATCTACTAACAATCATCATCATTATCAACAGCCTATAAGTGTCCACTGTTGACCAATCCTCTTTTCACACGGAGAAGGTTTGAGCATTAATCGCCACGCTTGTTCAATGTGGGTTGACGATTTCAAACTTAAAATTCGAAGCCCAGGTTTCGGGAAGGCCCCGAAAGAACAAAACTCACGATGTTTTCTTCACCATTAATTTGTCAGTGTCTAAATAATCTTAGAAAGTACATATAACTCGGAAATAGTCACTTTGGTACTTGCCGTTAGTAGTTTTCGGACCCGCACCTTTATGCATGAGAAGCGAGCGTCTTAAACTTCCGAGCAACCACGACACCTTGGTAATCAGTTTATTCCATGGAAATAACTTTATTTCTCAAATTGTATGCTGCGGATATGGATGTAGGCGAACCGTTATTTTAACCTAAAGATTGAACCTTTATAAGCACCAACTATCAAAGCACCCTAATAGTTCGACCGTCACCTTGATCTACAAAATCAAAGAATAAAAAAAATCAACTGTCATTAGGTAGACCCATCAAAACTATGGAACTAACCGCCTACAGCAAGAGGGGACGTCGGGAATGATCGTGAAAAATCGTTATTTTCCGTTTTTTTTTCGACCCACGCCAAGAAGATGTGTGCCACGCCTCGTTGCAGATGTCTGTGCTATTTATTTTTATCATGAGTTTTGGTGAGCAATGCTTTGATGTGTTGGGGATAAACGAATGGGGATTAATGGTTTATGGTTTTAATTTAATGATGGTGTGAGATTCCGTTCAGTTATTAGTCAAGCAAAGGTTTTATGATGTGCTTTGGTTTTGCAACTCTAAAATGTGTCTTACAACTGTAACAATAAGAACGATAATTTGTTAAACGGTACCTTAAACTAGATACAACCGGGGCTCCGGTTCGACGTGCAGGAGAAGGAACGGGGTGGTTTTTAGTCAGTAAGAGTCTGACACTCCCTCCCGCCTCACCCAGGCGGGAGCAGTCATACCATGATTTTCACACTTTAAAAAAAACTAGGTACAATCATAGGACTAATACCATGACTGATGGTTAACGGTATCACTATAGTTACATAGTGTCTGCTTACCTGTTTAATTTATTCAGCTAGAATTATTCTTTTATAAACTACGTTTAAAGAACCTATTACTAAAGTAGGTTTTCTCCCCTCTGTTTTAAAGTCGTTTACTTAATATACTAAAACCTTCTGCTAAGTGTAACAAACACTTTTCGGAAAACCACAACAAAATCGGGCACAAACATACATACCTATAGGTCCAAACAACACTTTGTGTGATCCACAAATTGTTGTTTCTGGTCTGGGTGTCATTGTGTATGAGAATTTGTATATTTGTAATCGCACTCACGATACAGGAAAAAGTAGTGTGGGGCAACGTTTATGTTACAAAAACTAAGAACGTTCTTTTTTTGAAATCAGTTAAATATACTTTACTAACAAAGTAAATTAACGTTCAATTTTTCTAATTTGAAACCCTTTTTTATTAATGTATCACCACATTTTAACCCATATTTCTAAAAATTTTCGCACTATTTTCTTCGTAGAACATCCCTTGAGAACATCAGATATTTTCCTCAAATCCACTGACTCACCTCGCGCCCTCTTGCCATTTTTTTCCACAGCGTTTTCATCCCTCCGGTTAAAAAGGTCTCAGAAAAAAAAGGTTGTTTGTATCTCAACTAGATGGCGTTACTGTGCGAGGTTTTTTTACGAGTTTTTTTTTGTTTAATGTTGTAAAATAAATTTATTCTTTAAAATAGGATACAAAAAAAGTTAAAGTTATTTTTAAGTACATTAATATGGCTACATCCTCATCTATATAAATATGTACACTGAGAAAAAACATTGAAATAAATTCGAAGCACGAGCCCTTTTTTTAAATTTATATATATAGGTACATATTATGTATATTTGATGGGCCGACGTGTAACCACTATCTCGCCTAGTGGTAAGCGATGATGCAGTCTACGATGGAGCACGTCGTCCTATAAGCAACCTATTCACTCGGGCCTTGAAGCCTTTCATTAATATAATTAGTTAACTTAATTAACCCGATATACATAAATATCTTGTTTAAGATTTTATATTAGTTTTAATGTTAATTTTTTTGTTTTTTACACTTCTGTATATTACATACGATGGTGGACTTCATGCCGGGTGGCATTCTCTAACAGTCAACCATGGGGTGATGCAGAGATGTGCAACAGTAGGTGTAATAGGTAATTATTATAATTCAATTTATGTGACACAGAATAAATATCTATACTAATATTATAAAGAGGAAATATTTGTACCCATTTTTGTATGTTTGTAATGAATAGGCTCAAAAAGTACTGGGCCGATTTAAAAAATTCTTTCACCAATAGTATGCTACATTCTTACAATTTGATGTAGGTTACATTTCATACTGAAAAAAATTTGGGATCCTTGGTAAAATTTGAACAATGTAACCGAAGGTGCAGAAAAATGAGTCTTAAAATGTCTTTCGTCGAATGCGCTGCCGAAACTATTAGCGATAGAACAAAATAATGTAGAACAATATTGAAGATTATCATAATATCTACAAAAAACTCCGCGGTAGAATATGTGCAACTATTGTAGTTATGTCACTACAACAATCCATATTTCCAAAAATAAATAATTGTCTACCCCGCGCGAAGCCGGAACGGGCTATTAGTATTCTATATAAATAAATTCATAATTATGCATAACTGTAAATACATACATATATCCGTATAATATAGGTATAATATAAATTACATAAGATACATTATTAATATTACTAGTTTAAGTAATAAAGTAAGAAATAATTTGTTAAATTAATGGTCGCACGCAGTCAAACTGATTCATACACCATTTCCTCTAAGAATATTATCATAGGTAAAGAGTACAAAGTTATTAGTCGCTAATTGTAGGTAAACTAATGTACTAATGAGTTTACAATACCGGATACAATAATTTATCTGGTCTCCTACAAGTAATATAGAAAAGTAATTACACTTAATACGAATATGCAATAAGTAAAAAGAACCAGCTGATGGTTAGAAATAATATTAATAAATCAAAAGTAACTTCTCTATTGGAAAGTAACATAATTAAATACAAAGATTCTACACAATTAAATGAGCCTTAACAACACTATGAGCCTATTTTCATCAATTGAAATCATTAATATTCGTAGTGGCCCGGAGGTTTAAGACCACCTCTCATGCATGAGGGTGCGAGTTCGAAACCTACCAACGGCAAGTACCAATGTGACTTTTTCTGAGTTATATGCACTTTCTAAGATTATCTCCACACCACTGACAAACGGTGAAGGAAAACATCGTGAGGATAACCTGGGCTTATAATTTCTAATTATAAGTTTGTAATCACCAACCCGCATAGAGCAAGCGTGGTGATTTTGCTCATACCTTCTCCGTGTGAGAAGAGGCTTTGTTCAGCAGTGGGCATTTATAAGCTGTTGATGATGATGATGATGAAATCATTAATGGTAATTATTTCTGTTAATAGGCTACAAAATTAATTACCTCACATGAAATTATATATGAGGTTTTCTGCCTGGTTTTTTTGACATGAAATACTGAAACTAGAGCACTCTTTTAGTTTAATATCTTCATCAGCCTAAGTACGATAACTGATGGATATAAGCCTCTTCGCTGATAAACACATTGTTTTTATTAATCTACATTAAAATAACAAATACCATCACAACTATTGGAACATTACTACCGCTGAACAAAATCTCCTTATTTTAATATTTATTTTATAAGAAGGGCTTTTTTCCTTAGAGATAAACATCAACTCTATTATCGAATACAATATTCAATACATCTATACATATAAAAATGAAACCCGTTTCCCGTTGTCACGCCATAACTTGAGAACGGCTAGACCGATTTGGCTGATTTCAGGAGAAGGTTCTTATGACAGAAAAAAATCCCGAAAATCATACGGGAACAGGAGAAAACGGGTTTGCGCGTACGAAGTCGCGGACAGAAGCTAGTACTTACTAAAATAAAGAAGCTAAACCGTATATAGGTTTAACTAGCTTTTAAACTTAAACACATAACAATTAAATGATACAATTTTCTAGCCTCAGATGACAATGGTGATGCTAAAACACTGATAAAAACCAATATTAAACTGTCAAACACCAAGCGGTCACCGGTGACCGCGACCTATTGTTCTTTAATTGTGTCTATAAAACCGGTACTCGACGAGTTAAAGCTCTAAAACTAAACACTTGATACCTTTGAGACACGTAAGACGACGACCCCAACGATCCTCAAACTCCCAATCCCCAAAATGCCGGTAATGCACTTGTAACGCCTCTGGTTTTCCGGGTGTCCATGGGCGACACCGATATCTTACCATCAGGTGATCCGTCTGCTCGTTTACCGGCTTATGCCGTAAAAAAAACACTCATACAAAATGCGTTGCATGTCCTCTATAACATCACACACAGCACAATTTGATGATTCGACTTTATGCATTATGAATCCAAAACTATTGAGAGGCATATGTCCAAACAAAATCTCCTTCTTTTGATATGGTTTGCTATAATCTCTCTAACTGTGGGTCATCTAATGATATCTTCCATCCGGGTGAGGCGAGAGGAAGTGTCAGACTCTTACCGACTAAAAACCACCCCGTTCCTACTTCTGCACTTCAAGCCAGAGCCCTGGCAACACGTTAAGTCCTCCGCAGCTCTGATATTCTCCGGTGGAGCTGGTAATTTAGCATCGCATTTTTTTAGGTGACAGAATATTTTGAAAATACTTTAGCTGCACTTCTAGGACACAATCAAGTCTAGTATACATAATTCTAATGATAATAACATCCTATACACTTTATAAGGGCCGATGCCGATTCGGAGTCGCGGAGAACCTAACGGGTTACCGGGGCTCCGGCTCGACGTGCAGGAGAAGGAACGGGGTGGTTTTTAGTAAGAGTCTGCCACTCCCTCCCGCCTCACCCAGGCGGGAGCAGTCATTCGATGTTTTCCCCCCTTAAAAAATCACTTTATAAAACAACTATTTCAGGATTGAAAACACTGAATTAATCACGTTTCTTGAAATGTAACCAACTTTTCTCACTTTATGCCATTCGAATTATATGTTCTACATGTAAAACTGAAGGTATTTTGCCAAGTAGAGGTTTCTGAAGTATTTTTCTTGATTGGCATTAACAAAATATGTATTTACATAGAAAAATAATGTCACAGTCCATGAGCAGACAACGACGAATTGAGATGGGAGCAGTGTCATTATTATGCTATCACACGATATTTTCTGTAGAGAAATAAAAAGTCGAGTACCTACTCTATCTCTTAGGTTAGATAAGCCTAGTATAATCTCAGTCATTATTTTGCTGTACAGATATAAATTTCTTGCAATACATAATTAAAACCTTAGTATTATAAAAAATATTGCAATAGTGTGTTTATTCGTTTAGTTTTCTTAGGTTTGGAGAGTGATATTGGCTAATTTTTTTTCCTTTGACCACAGACAAAACCCTGTAGTAACAGATATAGATGCAATCATTCAACTAATGAATCGCGTACTAACAAATCCCCTTCCTCTTCTATAACTGAACTAACAACTCAACTGACACAAATATATGTAATACTTAATAGTTGTAAATTCACTAAAATCGCGGGTTACTCACGTGAATATACCGAGAAAAGCTCTACTAGTATAGCGCGGTCGCGGCGGCGTCGTGCACGCTGCTCATGAGGAAGAACTCCTCTGTCGTTCGAAACTAAGAGAGCTTTCCTCAGTATATTCGCGTGAGTAACCCGTGATTTTAGTTAATTTAGTATGTCTCACGATAGTTATTTTAAAAAATAGAAATAATGTTTTACACCCATTTTGCCTCCTCGCTTCATTGCAGCATAAAAAAGATAGTCATTGAAATAATGATTGACAGAAACACATTATATACTGCAGAGAAATATATGACTGGCTTTAATATCCATGTTATTATCGTTACTAGTCATAAATCGTAATAATTCACTTGACTCATTGCAGAAAGGGTTGGCCAGACGTTAAACCACTCGTTAATTTAAATTGTACAATTTTAAAACCATGTCGAGTGATTATAGAATAGGTCTCGCAGACACAGCAGCGCTCATAGAACAGCGGATGAACTGAGAACTAATTACAAATTACTAACCAACCGAATTGAGTAAGTCGTCGAAAAAATATTCGCAGATTGAAAAAAGTGGTCTACGCGATTCGGTCGGGTTGTCACTTTTTAACCCTTTACTGCGCATGCCTCCATACATAAGTAGGTGGAAGGAAAAAAACACAAATTTATACCGGGTAAATTTTAAACCTATACTTTTTTTTCCTCTCAGGCATTTTTATGTCGATCCTTTGTATGTGTGCGTGGTGCCAGCTTTAATTACGTATCGACTTAATTTCCCAGCGACTCTCAATGTTTGTGGCACTTTTGTCAGGTTTTCCGTACAAAAAAGTGATTTTGTGTACTTTTAGTGAGTTTTTAGTGTCATTTAGTTGTTCTGTGAAGTCTAGGTTATGTTTTGATTGTGAAACTAGGTTTTTAATGGTTAGTTTTGGTGGGAAATCGGTGTGATGTCATCTTTTGGTTAAGAGAATTGGCGATTGGATTTATAATTACCTTTTGTATCTTCGATTGGTTGTAAAATGTAACCTCGGTGAGTATTTCTTTTCTATCGTTTCTCGTAATTATATTCAAATGCATTTAATTTAATTTTCATGTAAAAGATACAAAATTAGTCTTCATTTTGCACAAAACTGATAATGAATTTAGTACGTCTTTATAAATAGTTCGAAAATTAGTATAGTTTTAGGATTTGACCTCATTTTTTCTATGTCATATGAAGACACCTGTTGATTTATATCATAACCGATTCTATGAGTTTTTATAATAGGTATATGTGTATGTTATATGTGATTGACATACATATTAATGATATCGCACCAAGCTACAATTAATTTACATACATCATTCAGTTTTTCTCGCAATCGTTTGTGATTGATTATTATTTGTAATGAATGCAGTTTGTTTTACTTAGAAGTTTTATGATGTCGAGAATATTATGATATGTCTTACTAGTGAACCAAAGATTTCTTAAAAATATGACGCTGTTCAGTTCCCTTGAAGTCGAATGTGTCTCAGGTCGTGCTTATTGCTTAGAAATCTAGTCAAGGTAGATTGAAAATTGTATCTGAAGCGTTCCAGAGATGGCGCTGGACTACATTTTTATGTTTTTAGATTGGTATTTCCATTGCTTTTTTTGTAAATCGAAAAAATGTATCTGTGTAATTGTTTTTGCTATAAGTAAATTGCTCACTTGTGTATATGATTACAAATTTCTTTAAATATTTTAAAGTTATAACTACTTAATCTTCCAATGAGGCTCTCTATCACCATGTTGGAAACTTTATTGTCAAAACTAAATTAATTACTTATATATAATTCTGACTACAATTTCTCATTCCCACCCAAATTCATCACAATGTATAAAAAATAAAAATAAAATATTTGCTTAACCCTCGTTGTTGATACTTAAATAATATTTTATTGCGATATTTAATGAGTTCGAAGTTTACAGTGTAATAAACGGTACAATTTATACCCCTCAGCCGTTTATGGGTTAAGTCTTTGTATTGGATATTGATGGTTTGGATTGTATGAAGAGTGTTGTCGGGTTAGATGGGTCTGGGAATAAGCTGAACTAATATATTGGTAAGATAATAAAGAGATAAAGAATCTAAACACAAAACATTGTGGTCATAGATTTCAGATTTGCTTGGCGAATAGAAAAATATGTTGTTTGATGACAAGGTATAAAAATAAAAAATCTAATTAGTCCGTCAGTTAGGTAATGAAAAAATATTAGACACGTATTTTTTTTTATTTTGTCATACAAGAAACACAATATTTAGATAAAACGAATCAAAGTTTAGGCGTCACTTGGCCAATAAGGCAGTCTAAGTAATACATACATACATACATAACTTCACGCCTGTCTCCCATGGGGGTAGGCAGAGACTAATGAACGCCAATTACTACGATTCTTACATACCTCTTTCGCTTCATTAACAGTCATCAATCTTTTCATGCATGCTCGTCGGTTAAGGGTACTTTTAATTTGGCCCTTCTTTAATATATCGCCAATCTGGTCACTATATGTCCGTCTAGGGCGCCCTCTACCGACGGCTCCATTCATATCCGCTCTGTATACTTCTTTCGTTACTCTACTTTCATCCATCCTTTCTACATGTCCAAACCAGCGTAACATTCCCTTTTCAATCCTTGTCACTACATCGTCTTTCAATCCACACCTCTCTCTAATAACACTATTTTTCACTCGATCACTCAATTTTAGTCCACACATACTTCTCAGGGCTCTCATTTCCACCGCATTAATCCTGCTTTCATGCTTCTTCTGCCACACCCATGATTCACTACCATACATAAGCGTTGGTGTCAATACACACTGCATTACAGCAAGTCGAGCTTTGCTGGATATTATTTTACTCGACATTACAGAGTGTAAAGCACCATTAACACTATTTCCCGCTTTCACTCTCCTTTCAATATCCCCGTCACACTTTCCATCTCTCGTAAATAGTGATCCCAGATACACAAATTCATTCACTTGTTCCAATTTTTCATCACCTATCATTACCTGACATTCTGTTATCACCTCATTTCTTTCTATCACCAACACTTTCGTCTTGTTCACATTTATTTTCATACCTTTCCTTTCAAATGCATCACTCATAGCAGTGACCATTTGTTGTAATTCTTGGGCCGACGAGGCAACAAGCACCTGGTCGTCGGCATACAACAATGTTTTAATCACTGTGTCATTCATCCTTAATCCAGGCTCTCCTACTTTCAGGTCGTTCAAACAACTGTCCATAAATAGGTTGAACAGCCAAGGAGATGCTACACAGCCTTGCCTAACACCGCGATTAATGTCAAACCACTCCGTGTAGTCCCCATTTATTCTGACACAGGCACTCGAGTCCTTATATAAGGATTTAAGTGCCCGAATCAGGTGGCTATCCACCCCATACATGGACAGAGTTGACCACAGTTCATCCCTCACCACTCTGTCATAAGCCTTTTCTAGGTCTATAAAGGCACAAAATACCTTTTGGTGCTTTGATAACACTTTCTCTGAAATGCACCGTAACGAAAAGACTTGATCCGTACACCCCATTCCCTTTCGAAATCCCGCTTGCACATCCCAGATTTTACGCTCAGTTACATCCATCACTCTTTCGATCAATACCTTGGCATACAACTTTCCTACTACGCTTAGGAGGCTTATACCGCGATAATTTTTGCACTCCTGCTGTGATCCTTTTCCTTTATATAGTGGCACAATTACGGCCTTGGCCCAGTCTCCCGGGACACGACCGCACCGCCAACACTTATTAAAAAGTAGATACAGCAGGCTTGCAATTACACCTCCACCCTCTGTTAGCATTTCAGAAGTTATCCTATCACATCCCGCTGCTTTACCTACTTTCAAACTCTTAATGGCACTCACAATTTCATCCATATTTATTTCTCCCACATTAGCACTTTCATTCTCATCGTTTACTTCCTCTTCTTTCAAATCACTCCTTTCAAATAAATTCTCGAAGTATTCCTTCCACTGCTTTAAAACATCCTTACTTTCTCCAATGACACTCCCATTTATATCCCTTATCGTACTTACTTTCGAGTCCCCCACTTTGCCTCTGGCCCTTCTAACTAAATGCCAGAATAGTTTAGCGTTGGCTCGAAAGTTCTGCGAAAAATTCCTTTCAAACTTTTCCTTGCATTCATTTTTCTTCTTGCTAACTACCGCTTTTGCTCTCTTTTTGAGACTTACGTACTTTTCTTTCATACTTTCTAGCACTCTCCTATTTGCCTTTGAGGCTAATAAGTCAAGCCATGCTTTCTTCTTTTGCTCTATCACCTCTTTTACTTCATCATCCCACCATTCATTCCTCTTGCTTCCAGTGTTATTTTTCTTGCTTACCCCACATACTTGAGTAGCTACTGCGATCACTCCATCCTTAAATTCCTTCCAAAATTCTTCTATATTCCATTCGTCACCTTTCATTAGCTCCCTAAACCTTTCATTTAATAATTTCCTGTACTGGTCCCTAACTTCCTCTTCTCTCAACCGTTCAACTCTCACTCTCTCGGTTCCAGGCAACTTTACCCGTGGCCGATGTCTCCACTTCATTGTCAGTCCAGCTATTCTGGTAATTACTAGGAAGTGGTCGCTTCCGACATTCGTGCCACGGTAAACCCTTGTATCCTTCACTTTTGTCCTCAGGCGTTCATCAACAATCACAAAATCAATCATACTTCTTTCTGTATGCCTCTGCCATGTATACATGTGTATCTTCTTGTGACCAAATGTTGTGTTGGTCACAACAAGTTCCTTTTCTACACATATATCCAGAAGACATACACCATTCTCGTTCACTCGTTCGTCTCCAAATCGCCCTAATACTCTTTCGTACCCATCGCGTGCCACTCCAACCCATCCATTAAAATCTCCAAGCATAATTATTCTTTCATTCTCTTTACATTCATTAAGAACATCTCTCAAGTTATCCCAGAATACTTCCCTCACCCCAATTGGCTTTGACATGTCCGGGGCATACGCACAGATGACAAATAATTTGGTCAAGCCAACTTTAAGGCGGATCCAAAGTATCCTGGGACTCACACATTCATACTCTTTCACACATTCATTCATCCTTTCAGATAGTATGACCCCCACGCCCTGGCTGCCTCTCTGGGAACTTGCAACACCAGACCAGTAAGCAATATATTGGCCATGCGTGGTAGTCATACAACCCTTTCTTTTCGTCTCGCTCACCCCTAACAAATCAATCTTTCTTGTATTCATCATCTCACATATTTCTAACATCTTGCCTTCTACACCTCCACACACATTCAGTGTAGCAAAAAGGCAATCCTCAGTCCGCTTTCTGCCTACGCACGGGGAGACAAAACGTGACGTGTGGCAGAGCACGTCGCCGTCGGGAAAGTCTAAGTAATATTTTAATTAATGATTCTATGCATAGGTACATACATAATCACCTCGAGGTCCAATGATATTATGTATTAGGAATTGATAATGGAGATGAAAAAGTGTTCTTAATACATTACTTTTATTAAGAGAAGTTTGGGCTTCCAAAAATACCTTTTTTTATAACGTGATGGAAATCCTCTTTAATTTTCCCCGTCGTGGGGACGAAGGCGCGTGTTATGTGTGATTCTTACCGGCTAAAACCATCGCGGTGTTCCTCTTCTGCCTGTAGCCGTAACACGGGACGCCTTTGTCGATTCAACGCACCTGGCAGGCCTAGACACCATCACACCATGTAGGCCGCTACGTGGTGTAGCAGCCCTTGAAGGCTGCGAGATAATTCCTCGAGTGGCGTGCAGAGAACTCAACTTAGGCGTTTAATATAATTTCTAAAATATCTATATTATGTAGTAATATAATTATTACCCCAATTGCACTTTTTACAGAGTACTGGCAACTAAAAAATACGTAAACAAAAAAAAATATTATAAAATCAGCAAGTCTATTCATTTCCTAACCTTCACCTCGTGTCAGTCTCGTAAACGCATCATGACAGTGCGGGGAGGTGCCGACTTACAAAATATTCTTACCTTTTCATTTTAAACAAATAACTGTAACTTTTGTTTTGTAAAAAGTAGAGGGCGTTTTAGTGTTAAATCAGGAATACTTGTCTGGCATTTATAGGTCATGGTATGTGGTCGGGTGATGTAAGGATGGAGGGAAAGAGAGTTCAATATTTTTTTTGTAGTGGTACATTTTTGACATGACGATGACTGTTTTAGGGTTATGTTTATGGAAGAATGTTAAGTCTGACTCCTCGAGTTTTAACCTCTCACGCGCCTCTCGTACACACGGGTAAATATTTTAATAGAAAAGCGAATTAACTATTCTGTTCAATCAAATACAGAACGGGTTGCAAACTTGAAAATATACATCACAGAAAAAATATCCAATCGGTGCGCGTTTCTCGTACACCCGTGTGTACAATTGCGCGATGGGTACTCAACTCTCTCGTACACCCGTGTGTACGAGAAACACGCGAGAGGTTAATGATATTTTGGCTCTTGTGGGTTGGCAACTGGCTGTTGGGCAACGTGTTGCGGGTTCGAGCAACGGAACAATCCTATATCCAAAAATTATTGTTCTGGGACTCGGTGTCATGATTATGTGAACTTATATGTAAATCCTATATGAGGCAACGTTTACAAAAAAAAACTAATATTTTTAAATCCATATAAAGTTAGAAATTATAATTAAGACTTAAGGTAAGTCCTCCGCTAATTAAGAAGGTAAATCCTCCGCTAACGCCGGTCACCGGTGACCCCCATGGCGTTCAACGTGTTAACTAGTGTTAAGCAATCAGCAACATGTAAAGTATAACAGTATTTCTGGAATGTTCACACATAATATCCGCTTAAAACAAAATGTCGGAATGTCTATGATGTCCTCATTTCTGATTCATTTAATTACATCATTTCATTATAGGACACGCCATCTAAGTTATTGATACCACATAAATCAAAGGCAATACCTAACTATAATAATAATTGTGGAGTACTCTTAACTACCGCACAGCCGTGTGATGACGTCAAAATCTGTTGTGTGATGACATCTCACTGCCACCATTAGTTACCTGATATCCATTCTAGTCTTTTTTCTTAATGGAGGAAAATCATCCAATAACTTGTGGACGCTCCACCCATTTGTACGAAGCGTTTCGCATCAAGCTTGTTTGTGCAAAACGCTAAGGAATGAAACTGGAATCTATGTTTCCCAACAAATATAACTTGGGTGTCTTCAAGTCCCGAGTAAACAGATTGCTCATAGGAAGGCGTATCGCATCATCGCTTACCACCTGGCGAGATGGTGCTAAACGTGATCCTATTAAGTATATAAATTATTATCTTTTCGGCTTAATTACGTAATAAATTTGACGAGGAACTCGACTAGTTTCAAGCCATGCTAGAGGCTCACATAGGTACATGAGCAGCATTTTGCGACCCGCGACGCAGCGACTGTCGCGCTGCTACTGAATTTACTGAAGCAGCATTACGCGGGTCGCGAAATGCTGCTCATGTACCTATGTGAGCCTCTAGCATGGCTTTAGTATGTCTCATGAAAGTTACACTATCAAGTATAAAAAAATTACCGCCTTGTCAGTGTCAGATCCTTACTGACTGACTAAATACTACCCCGTTCCTCCTGCTGTTTGGAGCTTGTATCAAAGCTTGTCGTCCATAGCTTCGGGTCAGATCTGTCTAGTCTAACAGGTATGTAAAAAAAATTGGATTAATAGGTTTCTATTGTCATGCTTGAGTGCACAGGTTCAGAAACTGGCAAGGAGTGCCTCTTACTGATTAAAAACCACTCCGTTTCTACTCCTGTTCCGAGTCGAAGCCCAAGTTACACAAAACCTAAGTTGATTTTTGACCTCAACGGACAAAGTCCTCCGTCTGCATAGGCCTTTTTCTTTCACAGAGTCCCCCATCTGCATAAGCCTTAACGATAGTTGAATTCACGGCTAGAATAATAATGTAAACCACATAATATCATGTAATTATGTAAGAACAATATAATCTAAGTTGTTGGTAAACAAATAAAAGTAATTACAATAAAGACCAGTGGGGTATCAGGCCTGTATCAGTGAATGGGCATTATAAAGAAGGTAGGGTTGTCAGAATATAAACAAAATAACTAATAGGTCAATTATTTAATGATTATTTTTGTGAAGTGTGTTGTTATTTTTAACTAGGTTTGGTCAGTTTAACAGACATATTTTTTTTTATTCAAAATAATGTAAAACCGACTACCAAAAATACCTTTGAGTTATATCATTATCAACGTTACAATAGCAATATAGTCTAAGTTATACACTATTATTACTATTATACTTAGATTTTAAGCTAAAACCTTACATATTTCAAGGGAACTACAACAGCGTTGCGGACTTTTGGTCAAAGCAACTTTGGAGATGAGACTTGTGATGATCTAGTCTATCGATAAGAATATTTGAACTATTCTGCATGTGTTGAGTGTAACAGCTTTCTGTGAATGTGAAGGGATGCTATTATATTATAATTATTATTAAATTCACCATTATTATTATCAGTAATACTACTTTCTTACTTACTTTTATACTTTTTACAAAAAAAAAATAAGACTTTTTTTCACAAAAAGCTCACTTCTCTAGGTGAATATTTATTTGACATAAAGAACAATAACCGAAGTTCTATTATTTAATAGTCGATTCAATTTAATTATAAGTTAATGATAATTTTCTAGTTTAACAAGAGTATCCGTATTACCATTCAATTAAACGAATTTAACACCGTGCCAACCCTAAGTTGAAATGAGATATAAAGAAGTAAAGAAACTTAATGATATCGAAATTCGTTACGCGCGCCGCGACCCAACAGCTTCCGCTCACAGATTCAAATTTAGAACTTACCTTCTTTTTTTCTAACTCCCAGTTTTAGGGTTCTTTGAGGAAATGATAAAAACCTTTTTCAAATTCAATGTGTTTGAGGTAATTTTGTAAAATGTATGTAAGTAGGTATGTTATATATTGGGTGTGCACACATGAGTATTATTGTGGTTTTTGCATTTAAAAACTTATTGTGTTCTGCGATTCTTACGACTCCCCACTTAGCTTTACGCTAACGGGGTATAAGAAAACACACATACATACATAAGTTCACGCCTGTTTCCCATAAAGACTATGGAATGCCAAATGCTACGATTCCTTCATATAAGAAACATCTTGCTGCGATACTTAATTCTAAAACTTGTGCAAAAAAATTAAACGCTAAAATAAGGAGAAATATTTCAAAATACAACTAAATATTTGCAGAAGTCGTCTCAAACAAAGAAACAGACAAATTCTTACATGCAAAGATCACTATCTAGAAGTTTTAAAGTTCATAATTATATAGAAAAACTTTAAAATACAAACAAAAGGTTCGACTCATACATTTAACATGAGACTACCGTATAATTGGTGCATAAATTAATATACACCTATTTATATGGAAGAAACAATGCAAAGATGTTTGTCTGTTTGTCTGTTAGTACGTTTGCGTGTTTTGTTCTTCATTTTTTTTATGGCATAAGCCGGTAAACGAGCAGACGGGTCACCTGATGGTAAGCAATCGGCGTCGCCCATAGACACCTGGAACACCAGAGGCGTTACAAGTGCGTTACCGGCCTTTTGGGGATTAGGAGTTTGAGGATCGTTGGGGATTCAGGAATTGGGAAGATTGGGGAAGGGGAGGGTAATTGAGCATCCGGTAACCTCACTTGCACGACAAAACACAACGCAAGCGCTGCTTCACGTCGGTTTTCTGTGAGGCCGTGGTATCACTCCGGTCGAGCCGGCCCATTCTTGCCGAAGCATGGCACTCTCACACTTATTGTAAAGGTATGCAATAAGATTATATGAATTTAATGTGTATAAATGTTTCAAATTATGATGGCATATTTTATGTTAAAGCTATTGAAACTGACACATATTTTGTTAGAAGGTGAGCAGACACGACGACGGGTCTGTGTGCATATAATGTTACAATAATATTTTCGTTTTCAAATTCAAAGCATTTATTTCAATTAAACCATAATTTGGTACTTTTGAAACGTTTATTGAAGCTCTTTGAAATAGCCGAGTTAGGAATACGGTAGTTGACAACTAGTCAAGTTGAATACATAACATAAAATCACGCCTTTTATCCCCAAAGGCGTAGGCAGAGGTGCACATTACGGCACCTAATGCCACTGTACAATGTAACACCCACTTTTCACTATGTCATAATCACTATGTTATTAGTCCCATGTAATAGGGGGTGAACCTATTGCCATATACCGGGCCCAAATTCAGACTCCGTGCTACTACTGAGATTTTGTTTAAAAACCCAGTGATACCTTGCCCGACTCGGGAATCAAACCTGAGACCCCTTGCCTGGCAGTCGCACTTGCGACCACTCGGCCAACGAGGCAGTTAAAAAAGGTCTTTTAAAAAAATCTTAACAAAAATCTATACAGAACCAAACCACAACCGACAAGCCACGTGCACGCACTCTTTTATTTTCCTTCGACCGTATCGATCATTTTTATACTTTTTCCTCTCTTTCCCTCATCTACCGTTTTTTACATCTATCTCTTTCGTTTTTTTTTTCGAAACAGATTATTATTGTTTTCGGTGCTTATGATCTTGTGGTTAGGTTATGATTATTTATGATTACGGCGTATTTCGGTAGCTTGATGAATTCGCGAATTAATTTCGTTGATTTAGAAGTTTTTTGTTAACATTTTATTTGATTAAAAGTCATTATGGGAACCTGATTGGGGTTTTAAAAAATTGTGGCCTTACCTACATTGGTGAGGAATGGTGTGATGATAATCGTCATCGATGTCAGTCACAATCTATATACATGGTGTAAACGGTGATGGTAAAAAACAAAGTTTATTTTCATAAAAGTTAGGAATTGGATTAATTTATTTCATGTAATAATCATCATCATCATCATCAAGAGCCTATAAATGCCCACTGCTGAGCAAAGCCTCTTCTGACACGGAGAAGGTTAGAGCATTAATCACCACGCTTGCTCAATGCGGGTTGGCGATTTCAAACTTATAATTAGAAATTATAAGTCCAGGTTTCCTCACGATGATTTTCCTTCACCGTTTGTCAGCGGTGTCTAAATAATCTTAGAAAGTACATATAACTCGGAAAAAGTCACATTGGTACCTGCCGTTGGGAGGTTTCGAACCCGCACCCTCATGCATTAGAAGTGGGCGTCTTAAACCTCCGGGACACCACGACACATGTAATAATAGTTACAATCAAATTCTCAAGGCTGATGGTGCGTGAATAACATGAAAACAAAAAGTATTAAAATTGCAAAAACAATAGATATATTTTTTTTTATATTTCTGTGGCAAAAACAGTTTCTTTCTATCAACCTTTCGAGAGCGTCCTGTTTACACCCAGTACAACCTGTATTTTATAAAAACTATGGCCTATTTCTTCAGACTTGTTTCATTTTCTATTTTGAGTCTTAAAACTAAATACTGTAACGTTTAAATTAGTATAAAACTTAAATTATAGTGGGATTTTGTAGAATCTAGTTGCATTTCTGCTTTTAATATTTGTTCCGATTTAAAATTAACTTTTATTTATTTATTTGTTAAAAAAACGTTGCCCCACACTAGAATTTTCTCCTGTGTTTTAAGTGCGTTTACATACATACAAGTTCACATACACATGACACCCAGACCCGGAACAACGATCTGTGGATCACACAAAGAGTTGTTCCGTACGGGAATCAAAACCGCGATACGTTGCGCGGCAGTCAGTTGCCCAACCACCGCGCCAATCGTGTAGTTATTTTGCTTTATCAGTGCAGCTTATTTATTAAATACTTGGACATATTAAGTTATTTGTAGGTCGGTTGGTACAGAGGTCGTGGTGGCCCGCAGGTTTAAGACGCCCGCTTCTCATACACGAGGGTACGGGTTCGAAACCTACCAACGGCGAGTACCAATGTGACATTTTCCGAGTTATATGTACTTTCTAAGATTTCTAAGTTTATTTAGACACCACTGACAAATGGTGAAGGAACAACATCGTGAGGAAACCTGGACTTAAAATTTTAAATTATAAGTTTGAAATCGCCAACCCGCATTGAGCAAGCGTGGTGATTATTGCTAAAACCTTTTCCGTGTGAGAAGAGGCTTTGCTCAGCAGTGGGCATTTATAGGCTGTTGATGATGATGATGATGACGATTAAGTTAATTCTACAATCTACATACATTTGTCTCCGACGCTAGTCCTATGGATTTTACGTCCTAAGCAGGTTTCCTTAGCCAGACCACCATAGAGACATTAATTATCACTTGCAAGCAACAGTCAGGCTCATCTACATTCAGAAAGTCAATGATGTGTACGTGGAAGGAATTTTCTTAAGATCATGAATGGAAAAAGGTGGTAGGATTCATAATGAGATTGGAACCAGTTAGATAATGGCAGAGAAGTAATGTTTAGTCTTATAAATATCCTGATTAGGTTGAAAGGTAGGGTTGGATAAAGAGAAAAAGGCTGAATTTGAGTGAATCGCTTCGATGCGATCTTGTTTCTATATTGTTTATTATATGTTTGACGTTCAACATCTGATGTTTGGACGGTTCAACTTAATATTAACATCTTATGATTTGACATAACTGACAAAACATAACATCCCTTTTATCCTCTGAGGCGTAGGCAGAGGTGCATATTACGGCACTTAATGTCACACTGTACAATGTAACACCCACTTTTCACTATTTATGTTATGAGTCCCATGTAATAGGGGGTGAGCCTATTGCCATATACCACAATTCCAGGCTCCGTGCTAATACTGAGATTTTTTAAAAAACCCAGTAATACTTTGCTCTTCCCGGGAATTGAACTCGAGACACCTTGCTCGGTAGTCGCACTTGCGAACACTCTGCCAACGAGGCAGTTTTATGATTTCATGGCTTACAAAATGCATCACGTTTGTATCTACCAGTCAGAGAGAATATTTATGTTTAAGATTGCCTGGTGAGTTGTTAGTATGTGTCGGGTCCCATCCTCTTCACTCAATCAGAGAAGGACATATTCCATAAGCACATAATCAAACTACACCATGATAGACGATCATGTAATGTCTTTATGAATATCCCAGTCAGATTCATCAACACATGCAGCGTCTTTAACCGAAGCATAAGTGTGGCTCTCTCACACTTATGCTCTCCCATGCTTCGGCACGAATGGGCCGGCTCGACCGGAGTAGATACCACGGCCTCACAGAAAACCGACGTGAAGCAACCCTTGCGTTGTGTTTCGTCATGTGAGTGAGGTTACCGGAGGCCCAATTTCCCTAGTCCCCGTCTCCCGAATCCCCGGAATCCTCCACAATCCTCAAATACCCAATTCCAAAAAGACCGGTAACGCACTTGTAAAGTCTTGGTGTTTCGAGTGTCCATGGGCGGCGCTGATTGCTTACCATCAGATGATCCGTCTGATCGTTTACCGGCTTATGCTTTAAAAAAAAACGTCTCCGCCCGCGGTGGCCAATTGCGTCCAAAAAAATCCATCCAAATCAGAAAATACATCCATTATATTATTACAACCGGTAGCCAAAAGTATTACAATCGATTATATGGTTTATAGGAACCCACCCATCCGCTGTGGTCAGTTGTGGTCGCCTAAGTATATTGGTTTATTCCGAACCCATTTCGAAATTTCTAGAACTTTTTGTAGTTATTGCTATATTTTTAGCCTTATTATTGCCTTTTTTCTGTATTTGTGATTGATCTAAGATTTGTGGTTTGGTCAACACGTGGATTCGTTGATATTTGTTTTATGTTTGAGGTTGGTGAGCTTAGATTGGATCTTTGATGTTCTGTGGAAGCATCTTTAGACGTTTCAATATGATACAATATTTTAGCCACCTGATAACAACTAGTTATTAAAACTGTAGGATGATATAGTAGAAAAGAACGCTTTCAAAATTATAACTTTAAAGAATTTAGTCTGGAATTGAATAGTGTCCAATTTTTTCGAATACAAGTCAAAGTTTTGATATAGTTTTAATCATAGACTGAAGATTGAGGTACACTAATATATTATGTTAAATTTTATGGCGTTTAGAGGATTTATTTACACATTTATTGTTATATTAAAAGTTAAGGTTCCAATTACTTTTAACAGGTTATACCGTTCTACGATAGATTTTTTTTGTGTCTATTTTTTCTTTTTGTTGTTTTCTTTAATTCGTTTACAGATCTGGAAGTTATTAATCTTAAGAGTCCTTACTAATGTTATAAATCGGAAAGTGAGTTTGTTGTGTCGTATAAGTTGTATGTTATAACCAGGAAGTCCATGAGGATTTCCATCGCGTTATAAAAAAAGATACTTTATAATTCTTGAGATTTATATCTCAAGATTTTAACCTCAAATTTAAACAATTTGGATCGAATTTGAAGTTTAATTTTTGCTTCCTGCAGAATATTGAACTCGATCGACAAAGCCAGTAAAATAACGCTTCCATATCCCAAAACCAAAGCACATTTAACAAACTTCCTATAACATCAAAATTGCTTTAAAATCTTCGGTTTCGGGCGCCATTATGGAATAATGAGTAAAATACAGTGGTCCATGTAATAGGCACTTAACTTTCAATAATATTGGTATCATGTCGGCGTTTACTTAAAGGGTACCGAGCAGTAATGATAATGTTCTTTTGTTTTTACTTGTAACAATATTTATGTAGGTAATGTTCGGTAGAAGTGCTTTATGCGAGATGGAGTAATGAAGATATTTTGGGATTGATTATTATTATTAGTAGTAGTGAATTATTATTAAAATCCCAGTGGTAGCACGGAGTCTGACATTGTGCCTGGTATATGGCAATAGGATTCATAACACAAATAGTTAAAATGTAGTATTAATTGGTATTAATTGCCATAATATGCACCCCTGCTTACTCCTTTAGGGATAAAAGGCGTGAAGTTATGTATGGAAAAACAACATTTCTATTGGACCATATTCTTAATATGTTAAGACATATTGTAAACTAGCTGTTGTCGTATAGAATATTATTCCTGCTTTATCTCATGGCGGTATTTAATCGGAATAAAAATTATCCTATCACCTAATTTAACCCATACTCTGCTTGAATACTAAATTTCATCAAAATCCGTTCATTAGTGCGCGATTGACGGACAAACATCCAAATAAAAGAATCTTTCACATTTAGGTAAAGTGTGTGATAAATATGTTACTGATTATTCAGAACATAGTGCAACATATCTTCACGAGCCGGCTTCATACGCCATATTACAGCAAAAGGCTCACTTCCTCACATGGGCCTCATAACATAAATAGTTAAAAGTGGGTGTTACATTGTACAGTGGCATTAAGGATAAATGGTGTGGTGAGCCTGTTGCCACATACCGGGCACAATTGTAGACTCCTTGCTACTGCTGAGAATTAAAAAAAAAACGCAACAATTCTTTGTCCGACCTGTAAAACGAACCAAAGACATCTTGTCCGGTACTTGCGACCACTCGGCCAACGAAACAGTCTTAAATTTTCAAAAGAACTTCAACGTAAATAGTAATTTTTCTAACAAGATTCTCTTTGAAAACTGATTAAACATTGTTTTCTTATATGGGAACCGAACACAATTACAATGTCTGGGAGATTTTTAGTCCATTGTTTTTAACTTTTACATACAGTAGAAGAAATTTTTACAGAAAAAAATGTTCACGCCTTTTTACACGTTAGGAAAAGTAGTCATTTTTTAATTATAGTAATCTTGATAAAAATAAATATTGTTTTTTATTGCTTTTTGGTTATGTTTTCTTTTAATTGAATCACCTTTGTTGTCGTGTTGATTTTTGTTAAGGATATTTTAGATTTAATTTCGTTTAAAAATTTATAATAATGAAAAACAAAATGTATAATGTAATAGGTAGGTAAACAAAAAGTGATATCTACTTAGGGTGTTTTTATAATTATTTTAAAGATAACCCTAATCATAACTATTAACTACAATTGGGTATTGGTTTAGATTTCTAGACTAAACAAAGTAATTTCTTCAATAATCAAAGATTATTCAAATAGGCATTATAAAATGTTTTTTCTTTGTTTGCTTATTTCTCAGATAATTACACACATAACATAACATCACGCCATTCATCCCCTAAGGGGTAGGCACTGCACATTACGGTACTTAATGCCACTGTACAATGTAACACTCAGTTTTCACTATTTATGTTATGAGTCCCATGTAATAGGGGGTGAGCCGATTGCCATATTACAGACTCTGTGCTACTACTGAGATTTTTTTAAAAACCCAATAATACTTTCTCTGGCCCGGGAATCGAACCCGAGAACCCTTACCCGGCAGTCGCATTATTCTTAGATAATTAAAAGAAACACAACTTTACATCCATTAATTCATTGATTTTTTTTACCAATCTTTACATTTTAATTCTTGGCTCTCTTCCAATGAATACCATCCTCATTCATTCTTACACACATCCTGTAATTTAAATCTTAATGATGTGGTCAACCTTATATAAATTTTGAATACTATCAGAAAATTTTGCGATATTACTTCATATTACGTAAGATCAAAGTTGACTTTACTGTGTACCTTAATTACTGGTAAAAGAAAGGATTTATGTCCACAAATCCAACGCTACTCAATTTGAAGTCGCGCTTGAGCATAGTTCTGTCACTACAAAGTCCTAATAAAAAGACAGAGATGGCACGATATATTTTTTATGGAATTAATATAACATAACATAACATCACGCTTTTTATCCCCGAAGGGATAGGCAGAGGTGGACATTATAAGTACCACTGTACAATGTAACACCCACTTTTCACTATTTATGTTATGAGTCCCATGTAATAAGACGTGAGCCTATTGTCATATGCCGGGCACAATTCCAGACTCCGGCTACTACTGAGAATATTTAAAAAGCCAGTAATACTTTGCCCGACCCGGGAATAGAACCCAAAGAGGCAGTCCGTTTTATGGAATTAACCGGTAAATAAGCAGACGGATCACTTGATGGTAAGCAATTGGCACCGTCTATGGACACCCGAAACACAGTGTTACAAGTGCGTTACCGCCCTTTTGGGTATTAGGAATTTGAGGATTGTTAAGGATTTGAAGATTGGGGGGTAACTGAGCCTCCGGAAACCTCACTAACACGACGAAACACAACGCAAGCGTTGTTTGACGTCGGTTTTCTGATCTGACTGAATATTTACTTTAGTACAGCTTAAAATTCAGTAGCTATTCAGTATTTAGGTGTTAGAGCAGAGATCTCATTTAATTACCGGCTTTCGAAATCGCGGAGAATTCGGAGTCGCAGACAACCTAACGGGTAACCGGGGCTCCGGCTCTACGTGCAGGAGAAGGAACGGGGTGGTTTTTAGTCAGTAAGAGTCTGACACTCCCTCCCGCCTTGCCCAGGCGGGAGCAGTCATTCGATGATTTATCCCCCTTAAAAAAACCCTTGTTTACAGCTAAGAGAAGTAGATATATTATGTGTTATAAATGTGAGAATATTTTATATAATAATTTCTTATTGTTTAAAATCGCCTATCTGAATTGAGCAAGCGTGGTGATTAATGCTCAAACCTTCTCCGTGTGAGAAGAGGCCTTTGGTCAGTAGTGGCTACTATTGATGATGACAAAGTATGATTGACTACTTTTACTTTGACCATGCAGGCCAAGCCACGGGTAAAAACGAGTTTATATTTAATAAAGATACTGAGGTCACTAGACAAGCGGTAGCGTACAATCACCCCAACCTACCCCTCCAAGAATGAAGTTGGCGTGATGTTACGTCTGCAATTTGACCTTTTTAACCCTTCCGCTGACTTTTAAGGTATACAGTGTTGCCAGGTGGGAATAATAATATTATTCTTTAACCGTTTGTACTTAAATGTTACAGTTAAAACCGGATAATTAACTGTCATAAAATTAGATATACGATTTTCGTCTTTATTACTCTGTACTAAGATTGGTTTTGAAATATCAGATATTGGTATAGTTGTCCATTTTACTGAATGAAAAAAAATTGTAGCAATGTTTTATAATGTCATTTGTGTGAGGGCTCATTTATTCCTAGATTGCCAATCGTTTAACCTTCCCACCATAACATCCATTACCATGGTCTTAAGGTTCATTTTTGAACGTCAACTTACAGTTTAGGTCAATTCAATAGTTTTAACATACATAATATACTTATTATATACGTTAATTGCCACTCACGACTTCCTCATTGGCCGAGTGGTCGCAAGTGCGACTGCCGGGCAAGGGGTCTCGGGTTCAATTCCCGGGCCGGGCAAAGTATTACTGTGTTTAAAAAAAAATCTCAGTAGTAACACGGAGTCTGGAATTATTACATGGGCCTCATAACATAAATGGTGAAAGTGAGTGTTACATTGTATTACAATGCCGTAATGTGCACCTCTGCCTACCTGTTTGGGGTTAAAAGGCGTGATGTTATGTTATGTAAAAACATAGCGAGCTAGAGGTCGCAGCTTAGAAGGTTCAGGTTTATCACTGGGCAAATGGGCTCTATAGGATGCACTGTGTCAATTGTTTAGTTCTTTAATCTGCTGTCTTTACATAACCGCGGTAAATATAGGGGTAGTGACAAAGTATACTTATATTCTACTCTATTTATTAGACAGTAAAGTCGATTTTAAAGTAAAACTATCAATCACAAACTCCTTTTTTATATCATTTTATATCTACGATGTAAACTGCAAACCAAAGAGCTTTATAGTATTATTGTAAAAGCAACATATAAAATTTGATATAAAATAAGCCATAAATATTAAATATATAACATAATATATACATATATCACGCATATAGAAGAATATTCCGACCCATAAAGAAGTTCTCTAATGCATTATCCGAAACTATAAGTTATAGCAGGAGAGATAGCGAGTACTGTCAGCAGAAGAAAGCGATATAAATATGATAATAATAATATAACAATTACATAACATCACGCCTTTTATCCTCGAAGGGGTTGTCAGATGTGCACATAGCACTTGATGCTACCGTACAATGTAACACCCACTTTTCACTATTTATATTGTGAGTACCATGTAATAGGGGGTGAACCTATTGCCATTATAGCGACTCAATTCCAGACACCGTGCTACTATTGAAACTTAACAAAAAAACCTAGTAAAACTTAGCTCGACAAGGGAATCGAACCCGAGACTCTTTTCCCTGCAATCACTCGGCCAACGAGGTAGGCAGTAATAATATAACAATTATACTATAATATTGTGCTACTGTTAACAGAATCGTTGATTGATTGGTCACAATTCCAACTGCCGTCGCGTATGTTGTTGAGTTTGATTCCGGGATGGTAAACTACATTAGGCTTTATCGTCCACTGCAGGACACCGTGTACTGTCATCGTCAACAGCCTTTAAGTGACCACTGCTGACCAAAGGCCTCTTTTCATACGGAGAAGATACGTTTACAGTAACAGTACGATAAACAGTTATTTTTTAGCAATTTGTATCTAATATTAATGACTGTGTTAACATTTAATAAATGTCGTGGGGGCCCGGAAGTTTAAGACGCTAGCTTCTCATGCATGAGAATACTGGTTCGAAACCTACCAACGGCAAGTACCAATGTGACTTTCCGATTTATATGTACTTTCTAAGATTATTTAAACACCACTGACAAACGGTGAAGGAAAACATCGTGAGGAAACCTGGGCTTATAATTTCTAATTATACGTTTGTAACCAACCCGCATTGAGCAAGCGTGGTGATTAATGCTCAAACCTTCTCCGTGTGAGAAGAGGCTTTGCTCGGCAGTGGGCATTTATAGGCTGTTGATGACATGATATTAATTACTGTGCGCCTCAAGAATAATATGAGACAAGCTCTAAGAAAAAATTTATTATTACTCACTAGTTTTTGCTAGAACACAAAATACTATTCAACTACAAAATAATGCTATAAGAAATATTTGACGTAACAAAAATAAATTTTAAAACAACTTCTATGAGTATTTACTTCAAGAAGAACTACAAAAGCATTGAAATACGAAAAAACAGAAATAATACATAGGTTCCAACTTTTTTCAATAGTTATTTAAATCCCATATATCCTAGGAAAACAAGCATTTCTTACCTAACAGGGCCTTAAGAGTCTTATAAGAAAAAAAAATGAATGCGGAATGAAAAAAAAAATACGAATTTTATTCAGTTTTGCAATTTCACTGAAAACCTTCTGAAATAAATTCATAGAATATTTTATGTGTTTTCTGACCGTACGAGGCTTTCCATTTACACTTGGGGACACATTTAAATGCCACAGAATTTTCCATTAATGACGTTATTTAAAAAATTTTGATTATAGATAATTTTCGTTTTGCAAGTTATTTAGATTTTACAGTTCTTATAATAGACAAATAAATAAAAAAATTAAGAAAATCTCGATAAAAGACAGTAAAAAAGGAAGGAAAAATATCACGAAAATTGATATTGTATATGGCAATAAACTTATTTCATACTACATGATCTCATAAAGTAAGCCGTCAAATATAAAACTACGTTTAAAAAACCTACCTCAAACCCCTCTATTTTAATATTTTTTTTAAACTCGCATAAATAATATACTAAAACTTTTTCTTAAGTGTGGAAAACTCTTCTGATAACCGCTTAAAAATTGGTTCAGCCAATCGCGAGATATCGCGCACCAATATACATGTCAAACTGAGAACCTTCTTTTTTGAAGTCGGTTAAAAACGAAAAGTGGGTATAACATTGTAAACTTATGTACTCTTCTACATAACCTTTAATAATGTTATTTCAAATGCAAAAAAGAAATTTACACTAATATTATAAAGAGAAAAGATTGGAAAATATGTTTGAATTGAATAAACTTGGAAACTACCGGACCGATTTGATATTTACCGACCGACACAACAGACACGACAGACACGACAGACACGACAGGTACGACAGACACGACCGACACGACAGACACGACCGACACGACCGACACGACCGACACGACAGACACGACAGGTACGACAGACACGACAGACACGACCGACACGACCGACACGACCGACACGACAGGTACGACAGACACGACAGACACGACCGACACGACAGACACGACAGACACGACAGGTACGACAGACACGACAGACACGACAGACACGACCGACACGACAGACACGACAGACACGACAGACACGACCGACACGACAGACACGACAGACACGACCGAAACGACAGACACGACAGACACGACAGACACGACAGACACGACCGAAACGACAGACTCGACCGACACGACCGATACGACAGACACGACAGACACGACAGACACGACCGACACGACAGACTCGACCGACACGACCGACACGACAGACACGACAGACACGACCGACACGACAGACTCGACCGACACGACCGACACGACAGACACGACAGACACGACCGACACGACAGACTCGACCGACACGACCGATACGACAGACACGACAGACACGACCGACACGACAGACACGACAGACACGACCGACACGACCGACACGACAGACACGACAGACACGACAGACACGACCGACACGACAGACACGACAGACTCGACCGACACGACCGACTGAGGCTCATCTGTACAAAAAAATAAAATTGGAATGTCTGTTTGTAATATTGAAATAACCGCTTTTTGTTACATACGATACATTATACCATGACAACTTTTTTTTTAATTTTGTCTTTGTCTATCTGTCTGTCAGTTTGTATAGGCTAATACTGGTAGGTAGCTAATTTACTAAGGAGTAGCATAGGCTACTATTATTTTGAAAAATAAAAACAAAAAAAGTTATGTCCTAAAATACATATTCTATGTGAACGAAGTCGTGGGCAATTGGTAAGTAGTAATAATATAATTAAGTCTTTTACCTAAAGACACCAAGTTCATAAAATTCACATTGCATGACTATAAATGACTATAAAACCATTCTCACTTGATCGTATAATTTTAATTTCTAATTAACTTTATCAAAGTTTGATCGTAATAGCTACTGATAGTTATCAGTACGCATAAAAGCGTAAAATTCATTTCTACTGTGGTCTGTATCCATCGACTGTGAGGCTATAATTACTTAGTTTTACTGATTTGCACTTGACACATTGTCAATCAAGAAGAAAAAGTAAAAATTTCACACAAAAACATGTATCCGTTCCTACATTGCAACACGTAATAACAGTGTAGATTAACGCCATCTATGGATTAAAAAGCGAACGTAGCCCCAAACTGGGAAAACCGAAGAAAAACTAAAATAGATTTGTTCGTACGATTAAACTGTTATCGTGTTCGAATATATTTAATAGTATTTCTACAAATTTCAAAGGAAAAATGCAGTGAGAGGTATTTTCACGCCAATTGGGGAGATATATACCTAGTTATCACCGAATTTGTGATGGTAATTCGTGATAACGTTAAACGTTGTTGTGTGTTGGAAAAACGGTTATCATGTAACACGCATAGTGGCCATATCAGGCGATTTCACGCTATTGTCTTGCTAGAATTTGTAAAAACTGCGAATTATACAAATAAACTTGTATTGCGGTAGCGCTCGCCGTTATTTATAGATGCAGTGTGTAATGTTGTGGAGTATAGAATTAATTATTTTAATTTTTTAGTTTTATAGAATAGAAAGTTTATTTTAGTTATATGTCGTTTAAGTCGTGGGAAATGAATTTGTTTCAAAAATATTTATATCTATAATTTCGTAATTAAAGGGTTGATGTATAATATTAAGACAATCGACACTATTTAAAGTTTTAGCTCTTAGGTGTACTTATATTTTTATTACATTAACAACTCTTGAGAGTTCATAGTCTCTTCTACAAAAGGTACATAATCTTCGACCTGGACAAGTGGTGCAGATGGCAGCGTAAAAGATCAGGTTTACCAACAAGCTTAATTTTTTTTAGAGAGAGGAAAATCTTCAAGATCTCAGAAAATCAACGAGCTCTGCTGCTTATACTCTGTTAAATATAATTATAGTCCCTTGGTCGTCTCTTACTTGTTGACCTTGCGGGAAGAAGTAGGAGAGTTGACAATTGTATTTTATCCCGTTGTCAGTCTGTACGCTTATTTGAAATAAACTCAATAATTCTATTTTAAGCAAAAATTGAAATATGTTTCATAACTTTCTTAAAAATATTCGATTTGCACCTATTTCTGCAAGCAAGTGCAATCTCAAGCTTGCGCAGTAGAAGGGCGTAAGTACGATATGAGTTCGGTTCGCTGTGCCATATACATGCACGCCAGTGTGTGAGTCAACACAGACGTAGAACATTCGTTTATGGATTTTACTAGATGTGGTAAAATTTGAGATTTTTAGGTCATACTTTTTTTATACCGACCTCAAAAAAAGAGATTCTCATTTTGACATGCATATATGTATGTGTCGGTGTATGAACGATTGTCTGAACCGATTTTGATGGGGTTTCCAAAAAAGTGTTTGTTACACTAAGAAGCAGGTTTTAGTATATTAATTAACCGAATTCAAAAAAGAGGGGTTTGAAGTTGGTTTTTTAAACGTAATTTATATAAAAATTATAAAGTTGTATATTTTTATAAGGACCAACTGCGATACTAAGAGACGTTTAATAAATACTTAAACTATTACTTGGTAACTATTTTGTTTTGAAAACCATTGTAGTACTGGGTTAAGTATAGCCAAGCCATTAAATGACTTTGAGTACGGCGGTAAGTTATACTTATTGCACTACTGTATCATTGATTTCCATGCTTCGGCACGAATGGGCCGGCTCGACCGGAGTGATACTACGGCCTCACAGAAAACCGACGTGAAGCAACGCTTGCGTTTTGTTTCGACGTGTGAGTGAGGTTACCCGAGGCCCAATTACCCCCTCCCTAGTCCCCGTCTCCCGAATCCCCGTATTCTCCACAATCCTCAAATTCCCAATTCCCAAAACGCCGTTAACACACTTGTAACGCCTTGGTGTTTCGATGTCCATTGTCGGCGCTGATTGCTTACCATCAGGTGATCCGTCTACTAGTTTATCGGCTTATGCTATAAAAAAAATTGATATTGTTACTTAGCAAGAGGTTTCGACTACATTTCTACGTCTATAGCAGCCAGGTGCCACATTAGTTGTTTCAGGACACTATATCTGCCTTTTTAACGTCCTTACGTTATTAATGTCGTGGTGACCCGGAGGTTTAAGACGCCTGCTTCTCATGCATGAGAGTACGGGTTCGAAACCAACAACGGCAAGTACCAATGTGACGTTTTCCGAGTTATATGTACTTTCTAAGATTATCTAGACACCACTGACAAACGGTGAAGGAAAACATCGTAAGGAAACCTGGGCTTATAATATCTAATTATAAGTTTGTAAACGTCAACCCGCATTGAGCAAGCGTGGTGATTAATGCTCAAAACTTCTCCATGTGAGAAGAGGCTTTGCTCAGCAGTGGGCATTTATAGGCTGTTGATGATGATGGTGACGTTAGTAATTATAGACCGTCTCTAGTTCAACTATAAATGAAAATTGAACCCACTTGTCATAAGCAAATATGGCAGATAGTGCAGTCAGTCGAACATTAAATTTGTTTACACGAAAAATTCGACTAACTACTCAATAATCAATTAGGTAAACGTAAGTTTCGTGGAAAACGCAACTGTAGACTGTAGGGTGGCCAGTTATTACCAGGTCAGGTTAGGAAATTGTTTAGCATGAATTTGTTGCTTGATTAACTTGCTTTTGATAGATTTATGAGTATAATGTTAATATGACTTTTCATTGACTTTTTATCAATAAAAAACTAAATCAGTTTCAGTGGATTTTGAGAACATATAATAACAGTACTGACTGTATCGTTGGCCGAGTGGTCGCAAGTGTGACTGCCAGGCCAGGTGTTTCGGGTTCGATTCCCGGGTTTGTCTAGATAATGTTAGAAAATACACATAGCTCGGAAAAAGTCACATTGGTACTTGCCGTTGGTAGGTTTCAAACCCCACCCCTACCTATCTTATTCAAAAGAGAAGATTTTAGCCAATCTATCTTCTGGCTTCACTCCCTTCAGGCATCTCAGAAGAAGATAAGTCTGGGCAGGAGTACAAGTATTGTTAGTACTCAAGTCACATCTAGTTTTAGTACTTATTTCTAGTATCAATGTTAGTGCTTTGTACGTAAAGGTGCTTACACACACACATGCAACACATCACCTATTTGGTCTAGGAATAACTACTAGAGAAAGATGTGGAGTAGTGTTCTCAATGGTGCTGTATTTAATTTTTTTACGGATTTATAAGGTGCAGTAGAGTTTTAAACTGCCTCGATGGCCTAGTGGTCGCAAGTGCGACTACCGGGCAAGGGGTCTTGGGTTCGATTCCCGGGTCGGGAAAGTATTAATGGGTTTTTGAAAAAAAATATCTCAATGTGCCCGGTATATGGCAAAAGGCTCACCCCCTATTACATGGGACTCATATTATACTTTCTTAGATTATTTAGACGCAAATGACCAACGGTGAAGGGAAATATCGTGAGCACACCTGGACTTATAATTTCCAATTTAATTATAAGTTTGAAATCTCCAGCACGGGCCTGCGGACGGTGAGCATGGGTAACTCGCAATCCGATTACACCCAGACACGAGAATAAGGCGCGTCGCTTCCCTATTGCGCCTCAAGGAGCTATTAGATCGCCACAGATGGGGCCCAATAGAAATTATGCCGATACGCAGTTGCAGAAGACTTAACGGGTTGCGGGCTCCGGCTCGAAGAGCAGAAGTAGGAACGGGGTGGTTTTTAGTCAGTAAGAGTTTGATACTCTCTTTCGCCTCACTCAAGGCAGGTGAAGTTTGAAATCGCGAACTCACATTGAGCAAGCGTGGTGATTATTGCTCAAAGTTTCTTAGTGTGAGAAGACGCCTATGGTCAGCAGTGATCACTTGATGATGATTTTGACAGTAGGATTTTTACTAGCCAGTTCATTGAACAGCTAATACATTTTAATTTTTGTTTTAATACTTAGCCTCGCTTGAACTGTTTTACTTTCTTTCTGATTTCATTAATACATGATTAGCTTGTACCGTTTCGTTTATATCCGATTATGGTATAAGCTGTAACGGTGGTTATAAAGTGTGACGAGTACGAGGTGTCCGGTACAATTTAAGTGTGGGAGAGCCATGCTTCGGCACGAATGGGCTGGCTCGACCGGAGTGATACCACGGCCTCACAGAAAACAGACATGAAACAACGCTTGCGTTGTGTTTCGTCGTGTCGCCGAATCCTCCACAATCCTCAAACTCCTAATTCCCAAAAGGCTGGTAACGCACTTGTAACGCCTCTGGTGTTCCAGGTGTCCATGGGCGACGTCGATTGCTTACTATCAGGTGATCCGGTTGCCCGTTCACCGGCTTATCTCATAAAACAAAATACTGATTTGAATAAGGGGTTCGATTGTTGGATCCAGTAATGTAATATTGTGATTCTCAAAAAAATGTACTGAAAGCAATGAATTTGGAATTATGCACAGTACATGGCAAGGCAATAGGCTGCCCTTTATTATATAGAACTCAAGACTGATGAAATATAATATTCATACTCCTTGGTTTATTAATACCGCCTATAATAGTTCTTAAAATACACTACAAATAATAAACCATAAGGAAATCCACAAATAAACACAATGGTTTACCATATCTTATTTCAGTAATCCTTCAATTCAAAATCTAAAACCAATAACAATTCAGTCTTGTCAATAAATTATATTCTGATAAACAATAATGATAGACGAGCCATTATCATGATCAAACGTGACAAGAAAAATAATTGACTAATTAAAAAAAAACCGCTAAACACTACGTAGCATAAATCAATGGAGCTAGTTCGTAGCAAAGTGCTACGGCGTAGCAGTGCTACGGCTACACAGATTTGATATTATGAATTACAAACGCGTTTTCATAACATCACGCCTTTTATCCCCGAAGGGGTACGCAGAGGTGCACACAGAAGTAACAGCCACTTTTCACTATTTTTTATGAGTCCCATGTAATAGGGGTGAGCCTATTGTCATATACCGGGCACATTTCCAGACTACGTGCTACTACTGTTATAGTAGACGCGTTTTTACCCGCTGCTATTATTAAGTGTGGGAGAGTCATGCTTCGGACGAATGGGCCGGCTCGACCGGAGTGATACCACGGCCTCACAGAAAACCAACGTGAAGCAACGCTTGCGTTGTGTTTCGTCGTGTGAGTGAGGTTACCGAAGGCCCAATTACCCTTCCCTTCCCCAATCTCCCCAATTCCTGAATCCCCAACGATCCTCAAACTCTTAATTAACCAATTATGCAATTCAATTCAGTAGTTCTAGAGTTCAACCAAACGAACAACTGTTCATTCTATTTTATGTTTGTTCTATTGGTTTTGGGCAACTGGCTTACGTGCAACGTGTCGCGGGTTCGATTCCCGCACGGAACAACTCTTTATGTGATCCACAGATTGTTGTTCCGAGTCCTGATGTCATTGTGTATGTGAACTTGTATGTTTGTAAACGCACCCACGACACAAGAGAAAATCCTAATGTGGAGCAACGTTTTTTTGGATATAGTAGTATACCTAATACTTAGATTATTAGTTATTTATTTATTTGTTTATTTTTTAGTATTTTATTAATATCGTTAAGGTAGGACTTAATCGTTTTGAAGGTTAAACTATGCGTGCGACAGTCAGTTTGTTAATGGACTATTTTTAATTCTTCAGTTTTTTGTTGCCACTATTTTTAGTACCAAGATGTTTTATTTCTAACTTTAGTGATTATTAGATATTTTTCCTGCTCTATAAATCACTTCATTTAAATTAAATAGAAAAAAAAACACAAATAAAATTAGTATCAAAGTCGACTCCATTCCATTCTCTATCCCGAAACACATACACAAAACTACAACACACACACATGCGAACACCACCTGTGTGTACAAGTCTTGAGAATAACATATTTTTGTAGCTTTTATATATTTTTTAGTGGGTGTATTTTATATTTTTCCTATATACCTACCTACCTATAAAGGTACACATAGCTTTAGTACATACGTTTTCCGTTTTTTCGTTTTTAGAAGATCTTGAAGAAGGTTTTGTAGGAAATAGAAATATAAAGGGAAACATCTTGGAAAAACTGTTTGATTATTATAAAAGAGCGACTGCCGAGCTTGAGGTCACAGGTTCAGTTATGTGGTTGGGTCATAACTAGTCATAAGTTTGCTCCCTATTGTTCAGAAACAAAAAAAAATGTAACCTATAAAACTATTACAATTTACTACCTATCTACTTATTGAACTGTAGAGGCGAATGTATTGTAAAATTCTAATATGGTCTATCTATCTGATCCCTGGAATCCAACCTGAAACCTCATTCTTAGCAAAAGTACCATCAAGTATTAGACCAACGAGACTTATTGTACTGTAGTTCTTTACAGAATTAATATTCATACATAGATACATAAGTGAAACAAGTGAATTTATTTCTACAAATAGGCTACAAGGCAGCACTTTTACACGTCAATTTTATCAAGCGAACGATGAGGTCGACATTTCCTAATTGACTACTCTGAGAAGAAATGCCGAAACTAACTCAGAGGTCTGTCTCTTTTAAAGTCCAGACAATATGTATAATAGATTATACACATACATATACATACATACATACACTATAAATACATACAGACCTCATGACCTAGATTCTAGATTTTCCTTTAAATAAACGATTTCAGGTATCTTATAAATAGACGTCAGATATCGAAGGTTCTAGAATCGCTTGATAGCTTGTATAACATGGCGTAATACAAGCATATTACTTTAAATACTTAGCTTCACCGAATAACGCACTATTTAATTTTTTTAAAGTACCTATATCAGTACAAATCAAATCAAATAAGCACCTGTGACTCCTCTGGTCTTGCGATGTCCATGGGTGGCGTTTATCGCTTACCATCAGGTGATCCGTCTGCTCGTTTGCCTTCTATTCCATAAAAAAGCGTTCCATAAAATTTCAAATATCATGCTTTGTCTATTTTCAAATACCATATAGTCTTTGTCTAAAGCATTGAGCAAGGACTTTACAGTATACAAGTGCTTTAAAACTCATAAAACACAATTACACTTCACCCAATCTATGAATGTATCGGATCTTATGTTCGTGGAATGAAATGAAGAATATCAACAGGCAAAGTATGTACAACGAAACTTTTTAAACATCATGACGTCACAATGAAGACAAAGCTCATTTGACAGAATTGCCTTGTAACAATTCCATTTTCCATTTCACGCATGCGTGGAAGAGCCTTCGAAGTTTGTACTCACCTTTTTCGGGTAGATTTTCAGAGCTCCAGTAGCGCAGTTGGCAGCGCGTAAGTCTCATAATCTTAAGGTCGTGAGTTCGATCCTCACCTGGGGCAAATGTTTTGTTGATGGATAGAGAATTTCTTTATCTACAAGTTGGTGTTAATTTCAATTTATTCAGTGAATAATTGACGAAGTTAGGGCTAAAGTTTTAAGATGATAAAATAGACTGATGATGTTTTTATTTTAGTTGTTGAATGCTTTTATAAAAGTAATAATTAAGTCTACATTTAAAGTAAACACATTACGATGCATCATTGTAGTCTTAAACATTTTTAACATTTTTTAATAAATCATTAAACATAAGTTGCTTAAATAAGCAAGGTACTACAAAACTTCAAATATTGGGTCTCCAATAGATTCACGTTTAGATAACTTAACAATAGTTACTAACTATAAATTGTACTGTGAACCGAATTGAAAAAGAGTAATCTATGGAGTTTCTTGCTCGTTCTTCTCCATAGGAATCTACACCTTGGAATGAGCAAAGTGCTTCACTTTAATTTTTTTGTTGACGTTCAAAAGTGCCTTCCTGGTATAATTGAAACAAATAATTTTGACTTGACTTTGACTTGACTCATAACGAAATTCAGTAAATAGTATCAGAACAAAGTCATAGCCAATATATATCGTATATCATATATGTTATAGATAGATAGATAGATATAATGAGTCTAAAGACACAATTACAAAAATAAAAACTATTATATGGGACTCATAACATACATAGTGAAAAATGGATGTTACATTGCACAGTGGCATTAAGTGCTGTAATGTGCACCTCTGCCTACTCATCCGGGGATAAAAAGGCGTAACGTTATGTTATGTTATGTAAAGATACAACTGATGAATACTAGCTGAATTAAATAATACTAAAACTCAGCCACTGACACTTAAATCGAAGCAATTATAATTCCTACAGTTGCTCAGTTGGTCAAAGTATTTGATTATTCAATTAATGTATGAATTTTGACACTAATTAACGCCAGTTGCTGACAATTAAGTAATCGCTTACCGCCAGGCGAGATAGTGGGCAAACGTCGACCCATCAAATATAAAAAGTAGTACTTAATTAGATAATCGATTACATCTACGTTGGTGTTGGAAAGTAGAACTATCATCACGCTTTATATTCATTGATGGTGTAGATAGATTACTTTGGTTTTTTGAGGAGATGATATCATCCAATTAGTTGATTAGAAATCGCGGTCGCGGTGTAGCGCAGCCTACTGTCTGTCTGTCTACTGTATTGCCGGGACCGCGCACGCTGCTCATGAGGAAGAACCCCTCTGTGGTTCGAAACTAGTAGAGCTTTTTCTCAGTATATTCAAGTAACCCGCGATTTTTAGTTAATTTAGTATGTCTCACGATAGTTATTATAAACCCAATGAGTTCTCTCGTCTTGGGTGAGGCTGTCAGACTCTTAATGACTGAAAACCGTCCCGTTACTCAACTCCTGCTTCGAGCAAGGTTTGATAAGCAGAGATCTCTGGTTTGATATTTTCTGTTGCTAATCATGCTTTCATTATCAACAGCCCATGAAAGTCGAATGTTTTTTTATAGCATAAGCCGGTAAACGAGCAGACGGATAATCTGATGGTAAGCAATCGGCGTCGCCCATGGACACCTGGAACACCAAGGCGTTACAAGAGCGTTACCGGCCTTTTGGGAAGTGGAAATTTGAGGATTTTGGAGGATTTAGAGATTCGGGAGACTTGGGAGGGGGGTAATTGGGCCTCCGGTAACCTCACTCACATGCCGAAACATAACGCAAGCGTTGTTTCACGTCGGTTTTCGGTGTGGCCGTGGTATCACTCTGGTCGACCCGGCCCATTCGTGCCGAGGCATGGCTCTCCCACACTTATTGTTATGTTGGACTGTGGGCCTCCTCTACATAAAAGTGTTTGCTGTGTTCTCCTGGTAGGAGATTGGAGAATGTAGTTTAAAATGTTCAGACGCTTATCAGAGATCGCTGCTACATAAGTGAGGAACTGAGAATTTTATTATGATTGGACGTAATATCAAAGTCTAAAGTATGACTGAGGTTTTGAAAATCAAAACTTAATGTGAATACTTGAATGTAATTATGAGTCTGAACGAAAAACTACCAGATATGAACGTAACGCTGAAAACATAAATTTTAAAACAACCAACATGAAACATATCCCGTCTACTCGTCGCTTCAATAAAAAAAAACATTAAAAAATAAAGAAAAACCATAAAAGCAGCCGTCTTGCGATGCGTTATCATTTTTATATGTTCACCCCCTCCCACCTCCCTCAACCCTTTGAACACCCACCCCCTCGATGCAAGCTCACACGTACACACACTCACACATAAAACTTCCTATAAATGGGTTAAAGAAAAATGTGTCTACCTGAAAACGTACGATGCTAGGAGCTTTTTTATTCTTTTTACATTTTCTTTGCTATCCGCGATTCTCATATCGGCGATATAAAACTGAAAAATACATTTCCTATATGCATTTTAAAATCACCCTTAGGTCGAACGAAATAGAGATCAAAATTCCATCAACGTAGCCGAAAAAACAGAGCACCCATACATGAGTAGTTTGCTCGCATACACAAGGAACCACGCCGTTTAGAAAAAAAATAAAATGCACACATATAAATTGCATGCAGCTCGAAAGGGATGCACTCAGAGTCATAAAATACTCGCACAGACGTAGAATCTGTCGCACACAGGCGTAGCGCGCCTCAAGTTGATCACCCACACATGTTTGGACCTGTCTTCACACACTCACACACGTGGGCGACCGAAGAAAACCTTCTATGTGTTGTAAAATGCTTTTCCTTGCAGCAAGCGCACGGGAAGAGTTCCATAGCGAATACCTCGCGGTAAAGACTGCTCGTTCTCTAAAATTTCTAAATTTTAAACTAAAAAAAAATACTAAAACTATGAAAAAATCACAAACAATAACTAAATATTCGGGAGGCATTTTAATTTTAAACTTGAATCGATCGGCCATGCCGGTGGTGCAGTCAAAAGAATTCTTCGCCCGTTTCGCGGCGTAAAAAACGCGTTCGAAATTTGAAAAATGTGACAAAAAGAACGAGTTTGAATTTTAAAAAAATATACCGTTTAATTTAGTTCGCCATAGTTTGCCGTCGGTCTATAATAATAGATTATTTCTTAATTGAAAGTTTGATAGCACTACTTGTTAAGTCGGTTAAACGACACGTGCATTAGTGATGTAAATGTGTTCGTTAATGAGTGTGTGTCTGTGTGCGTTAGGACTGTCTATGTGTAAAGTTTGCGTGTTGAAAAAATTTCGCGGCGTTTTTTTTTTCTTTGTAAAATTTTTGTCTAATGATTAATTATTGTGATGTCTAGTGTTTGTATGGGTTTGATATTTCTTATTCTTTCTAATTATTATTATAATTAACAGTGATTGATTTTATTTTTATATTTATTTCATTTCTGTTTGTTTCAGTTTTGTAATTATAGACTTTAGTGTCATGCTAATTGCGTTCATATTTTATTAGTTCCATGTTAAACGTTTCTAATTTCGCTTTGATTTCTCTAATAAGTTTCACGCATATTTATTTATCTATCTTTTAATTTATATTTCTGAATAATATTTTATATATTCATTTTAAAATAAATAATCAATCGCTTTTAGAATACTGCATCGAGAATATATAAATATTAAACTATACACTTATAATTTATAATCCAATAATAAGTTATAACAATTATTTATTATTATAATTATTTTCTCTTCATACATTTTTATTTTCATTTCTTATTCAAGGACGCTAATTCCATCTTCATTAGCATATCGTCCTATCTGACATACTTTTGCGAGCAATTTCATTTGTTATACAGCTTAAATTAAAGTTCAAATTAGTTTGCACAAAGAAAGCTGAGATGGGTATCTTAGTAACAAAGGAGTTCGTTGTACCTATTTCTTTTAGTTTTTCTAGGCCAAGGTCATTTTTGTAAATTATTATTAAATGTTTTAATCTTATACAACATTGTTGTTTAGAATAAGGGTGTTGTAGAAAAAATGGTGTTGAAATATTGTACTTATAAAATTTCTATTGGTTCATAACGCATACCATCACGCCTTTTATCCCCGAAGGGGTAGGCAGAGGTGGATATTATTCCACAATGAATGTAACACCCACTTTTCATTATTTATGTTATGACTCCCGTGTAATAGGGGGTGAGCCTATAGCCATATACCGGGCACAGTTCACGACTACTGAGAATTAAATCCCAGTAATACTTTGCTCGATCCGGGAATCGAACCCGAGATCCCTTGCGGCAGTCGCACTTGCGACCAATTGGCCAACGAGGCAGTCGTTTCCATTTTCTATTGCTATGATTTTCTTAATCGTTATTTTCTATAAAAGTAATTGTTATGAAACATACATATAGGTAAATATTTTTAATGATAGAGTAGTTAGAGTAAACATGATAGAATGGTACTTTGTATTTTTCTATTATGGCCCAATTGGAATTACCTACATGTTTATATTTTCCACTTCATTGCAAACTTTCTTATGAGAGAACATTTGGTCGATTTTTTTTTTGTTAATGGGTTTGTGAATTGGTAGGATTCTGAAGAGATATTTTCTGTCTTAAGAACCTTCTCTTGATAATACAACAATAAAAGAATTAGTGAAATCAGTCCAGCCATACACGCGTGATGCCGTGACCAAGGGAAAAAGAGTCATTTTTATACAAAAGTGACATATTTCCTACTCTTAGGTACCAATTTTAATAAGCTAGAATGGACTAGACTAGAATTTCTATAGCCTAGACTAAAATAGAATAGACTTTCTATTCAAATAGCTTTATTATTTTTACTATTCCTCTTCTATTCCTAGAGCAATCATGAAAAGTCCTATTACCTTATACATTTTTTCATTCAGTTTTGGAACATCAGGTATATCTATAACACATACTCTTTCAAACTTTTCAGAAAACAAAAGATACTCCCTTATATCTACCACAAAGGCCAGTCTCTTTTCTCTTATTTTTACTATTTAAGTATCCATCAAAAAAGTATTTATGTACGTTTACGTGGGACTTGACGACTTCACAGTCATATTAAAAAATCCTATAAAACTGGTATGCACCTACTTGGCTTCTATCTGAAGTAATAGTAGTCTTCTGTCGCCTATACCACGGGGAGTACTCTGAGGAATTGTTTGATCTGATGCCTGCTGTGCCTTTTCACCATCGAACCTCATAAAAATCAAGAAAAGAGCGTATTCCTTTTTAAAAGGCCGGCAACGCACCTGTGACTCCTCTGGTGTGGCGGGTGTTCATGGTTGGCGCTGATCGCTTACCATCAGGTGATTCCTCTGCCCGTTTGGCCTCCTACTCCATTAAAAAACAGGAGTTTTGTTCATAGTAAACAGTGCTGAGTTTTCCTGTTTTGGTATTTTAAGTAACAGAATTTATCATGGTAAAAAATGTATATGTTTGGGCACATAACTGCCTATTCAATCGTTGAATCACAGTATATTTTTACCTATATTAGTGTTCATAAAATATTTCTTTCCCTCTCTATGTGTCTCTTCTTTTTCTCCATTGGTCTCTTCCCTCTTCCTCGCTTTTATTATTCTTATTATTATGTAAAACTACTGAACAAATTTTCATGTAACTTCCTTCGGTCGTTATTTTTTTATTACGGAGTATTTCTTATTGGAAGTTACTGGAAAAACACGAATTCTAATTAGAAAGATAAATTGGAATATTAAAATGTATTTCTTGATTTAGTCTTGTTAGAAAAGTTCAGCTAGTATAATGACTTAAATGTTTATTCTAAAATGAACATAAATAACAATGAATTTAAGTTCGTTAGTCTTCTTAAAACTCGAGAATGGCTGAACCGATTTGGTTTATTTTGTTTTTATAATAACTATCGTGAGACTTACTAAACTAACTAAAATCGCGGGTTACTCACGTGAATATACTGAGAAAAGCTCTACTAGTTTCGAACCACTGCTCACTGACGCTCGGCACGCCCGACGTCGCCGCGACCGCGCACGCTGCTCATGAGGAAGAACCCCTCTGTGGTTCGAAACTAGTAGAGCTTTTCTCAGTATATTCACGTGAGTAACCCTTAGTACTTACTTTGGCTTATTTTGGTTTAAAAGGTGAGAAAAAAAATATTGTGGTACGAAGTTTGCTGACTCAGCTATCTATGTCTTTAATATAAAATACTGTTTTTAATAGCCATCTTACATATACAATACACCTACCTCTACAATATTTGACTCAGTGTGAAGGTATTAAGGTCCAGAAAAAAATATATCCGCGAAAATGCACTACAACTTTTAGAGCACAAATCTCAACTAGTAAGAAATCTAGGTTTTTAGGTTACATCTACCTGACCTAGGTCTGATTCAGAACAAACTCTCTTGAGGACGTTTTCTTTTAAATAAATATTATATTTCTTATTCAATTTACGACGGGTAACAAAGGTTTTACATACATACATTTACAATTAATATACCGTTTTGTAGCACTATACTTCAATACAATAATTGGGTATGAAAAATAAAAATCTAATTAGTCAACAAACTTAGTACAATACTTGGATAAAACGAATCAAAGTTTAGGAGTGAGTGCTAAAACGTCATTTCTACGTATAAAATGTACATAGAAGTGACGTCACGCGACATTTCAAATCAATATATCGTCGAAAGTATTTGTTTCTGTACGAAAATGAAAAATACGTGTCATGATTTGAAATAATCAACCAGACGGACATTAAAATAAAAATTAGGTATCTACCCTATTGTAGGATTCAAACCAAATCATTTTTTTGCCTGTAATAATATATAGCAGTCATAAAATCCAGAGTAACTTGATATAGCTAATTACACAATTGAGATTTTATGAAAATGTCAACATTTTACATAAGACAAGAATTTAACTTGAGACACAGTTCAACAGTTTCATTTGCAACTCTACACAACGACGTTTTTTTAGATTATTGTATAAATATAACAAAACTGTCAGTTCAATGGGGATGATGACAGGGTATGAAAATTAAAAATATAATTAGTCCGTAAGTTAGGTAATGAAAAAATATTAGACACGTATTTTTTTATTTTGTCGTATACGAATCAAAGTTTAGGAGTCGCGGCTAAAACGTCATTTCTTAGTATAAAATGTACTGAGAAGTGACGTCACGCGACATTTCAAATCAATATATCTTCGAAACTATTCGTTTCTGTGAGAAAAGAAAAAATACGTGTCTAATGTTTTTAAATAATCTACCAGACGGACATTAAAATAAAAATTAGTCGTCTACCCTATTCAATGTTCTTGTCAATCATTTAAAATGTATGAATCGATCACCGTGTCCAGCAACAGCATAAAAAGCTAAAGACCATCATTTAAATATTAAAACCTAATTAAGACCTTATACTCCTCTCTATAGGTAACCCTAATACAGGTAATGTTCTAGACTTAGCCTTCCAAACGTGCTCTTTCAGACCACAACATTATTTTTACTTCAATGACCTGATTCCAAAAATAAAAACGAAACATCGATCGTCCATTTTGTTTCTTTATTTCTGTTGACTTTTGACATTTGTGACGTCATCTGACATTTAGGCGGGGTTCTCTATTTAAAATGTATTTTTTTTATTCTGTTTAAGTTCTGTTTTTGAGTTTGATAATGGTTGTGCGAGGGATGAATGGATTAGATAAAAAATAGCCATTAAAAAATATTTAAAATAAAAAAACTGTTTTTTATGTAAAGATTTCATGCTTAAAATACCTATGTAGATCAGGATTACAGAATATTTAAATCATAAAAACCTACTAAATGGAATAAAAATAAATAAATATAAATTATACAAAAAAATCATAAAATTGCGAGATGGGCGAAGAAAACTAAACCAAAGAAACAAACTAACAAAGTTCAATTTTGATACAGACACCTCCTACCCAACGATAGTTCCTATAATTACCTACATAATTACGAAGATATATTTATTTTTATTTTGAAAAAATATATAATAGACACTAGTGATAAATAGTGATATATTTATAAGTAATATAGTGCCAAGAATGTCAGTGACGATAACAAATTCAAATCTTTTTATGAAGAATCCAATGAATTTGCAAATGAAGAGAGAATTTGAAGATTTTAACACTGACGAAAACAAGATGGACCCTATTGATAGCAATAATTCCAGTGATGGAAATTCAGAAACGAGTGACTTAGAAAACAATGGTCCAAACGAGGATGCTACTGCTGCGTTAGATTACACAGAAAACGCTTTATCCATGCATCCAGTAGCTGATTTTATCAAGAAAGAATTCCTACCAGATTTCGACTTTAGTAACCCGTTTAGAAACCAGAATTTGGGATTTAAGGATGGATTCCAGAATACGCCTTTCTTGCTGCCAACCCAGTTATACAAGAGCTTCTTGGCAAGTCTTGGGAAGAGGAGACGGAATATGGCTGAGTGCTACTCTCTATATCCAAGGAATATGCTGTTCTCTAATGGTTTTGGACTGGAAGCGTCTGATGATGAAACTAATGGGGATCGAGTTACTGATTCGCCGGATGAGGTAATTTTAGGAAGGGATGAAGTGGAACGCTTTGATTTTACTGATTGGTTATTACGTCTCTCAGAGTCTTGGTTGAAAAACTTTGTATAGGAAAATGATCTCTAAATTCTAATAAGACTTTTTTCTAATAAGACGTATTTACTTATTGGATTTGTTTCATGGGTTTTACTCCACATCGTTTCACATACAGATTTCTTCTAATACTTTTGTTGTTTGATGATTAATGATCGGACCATTTTTTGATCTAACCAATCCAGCTAGAACTACTTTTAGAATATGGAGTCTTGAAAGCGTCGTCTGTAGAACACGTATCTAGGATATATAGAATTTGAATAATTCACTATCAGAGCTGATACAAAAAGAGCTGTTACAAAAAGAGTGTAAAACATTTTCAACTTCGCCTGGGGTTAGACCAGGGGTCCCAACCTTTTCCTTGTCAAGGATCACTTTTATTATTATTTTTTAGGTTAGGGGGCTGTACTACTGTACTATTACTTTTTTCATATGGTATTACACTAAGATCACCTTCAATCATAAAAATAGAGACTTGTGAATCATTGAAATAAGTTGCTTTTCTCAATTTAATTTGAGGTTCAACCATGTCATACATTGGACAGAATAGGCTTGTGTTTTTTTTACATTCCCCGGACCAATTTTTGTCTTCTGTCGAGCACTACTGGTCCACAGACCACCAGTTGGGAACCATTGGGTTAGACAGACTGAAACTGCGATCTTTGAGTCAGTTTGCAGTAAGTTTATATGGTGGAAGGACTCAAAAATATTTGCAAGTTACCCCTTTTATGGGAGAAGGGGTTAGGGCCTTAGTCTAGCAGTGAACTATAATGGACCATTGATGATAATAATCTGGATATTTGTCTTTAATTGGGTCATCAACAGGTGACTAAACAGTGTTTGGTATTGTTTCAGAAGGCAGGTGCATCTTCAGCGTTCGTGTGGAGTGGAGGGGGGGTCACTGGTGGTGGAGGGCAGGACCAGGCAGCCGCGCAGCCCGCCGCCGTGCCGACAGGTTCGATTCTTGACTGTTTATTTTTAACATTATTATATTGTTTTTGGGGTACAGGGCAAAGGCTCTTGAACTTCAAAAGACAATAAACACCCAGTCGAACCTATTTTAAGCAGACTTAAAAAAATAGATAGCGCGTAGAGACCCCAACAATCTGGAGAAGCTTGTGGTTGTTGGTCGGGTTAACGGGAAAAGACCTCGTGGTCGCTCACCTACACAGTGGTTGGATGCTGTAAAAAACCTTACCGGCCTGACAGTTCCACAAGCCATAAAGACCGCAGAGGACAGGGGCGTTTGAAGGAGGGTTGTGCATCAAGTGACGCGTGCACCAGACCAGACACGACCTTCAGTAATGAAGAAAACGACTAGGAAGAAGAAAAAAAATAAGTTCTTAAATTTATCTGTAACCTGCATGTATGTATATTTGTTCGCGGTTATCTCCCTACTAGCTCAACCGATTTTGTTGCGGTTTCTCCCTATTGGCTCAACCGATTTTGATGTGGTTTTTAGAACAGTATTCATTCTATATATTCTTATCATACCAGACCAGACTGCCTCGTTGGCCGAGTGGTCGCAATTGCGACTACCGGGTAAGGGGTCTCGGGTTCGATTCCCGGGTCGGGCAAAGTATAACTGGGTTTTTAAAAAATTCTCAGTAGTAGCACGGAGTCTGGAACTGTGCCCGGTATATGGCAATAGGCTCACCCTCTATTACATGGGACTCATAACATAAATAGTGAAAAGTAAGTGTTACATTGTACAGTGGTATAATGTGCACCTCTGCCTACCCCTTCGAGGATAAAAGGCGTGATGTTATGTTATGCATACCAGTTATGGTTTGGTCGTGAACGCGAAGTAGGAGTTATTTTTCCATGGTTTAATGGTAATGGTGTTTCCAGGCACGTCTGGCGGCGGCGGTGCCCAGGGTCTGGTCCACTGGATGTCAGTGATGGCGGAGCACATGGGAGGGGGGCACCATGACCCCTCCCACTACGCACTGCCACCATGGAACAATGGGGGTGTTGATGTAAGTCTTAGATCTTAGTATTTTTATAGTTTTGTTTTAGCTTCTGTGTGCTACTATATTGGAAATCTTGTTACTGATATTTTCAGTAGTCATTGAATGAATTATTGGAATTTTTAGGTGTGATACTATTACATACTAGCTGTTACTAGCGACTTCGTTCACGTGAAATTATTCATATTTCTTGTTAACTTATACTTTTTTGACGCGACAACGTGTTGATTGGCGAGGCGTATTTGAGAGCTACTTAGTATGAAACGGAACGTTTATTGTCTACTCGAGATGGCGACTGCGGTTTATCTGTCAGTGTCATTAAAATTAATTAAAAAACGAAATAATCTCCGTAATCCGAATTTTGCGGATATAAGTTGTCGACTCGAAATCGATATTTTTTATGTTTTGTTATTCAGGTAATGTTTCTATCGCGTCTACCGCAACCCTTGACGAAATTATTAATATATATAGAATAGATGGTTCTGTTAATAAATGTTTAAGTACAACTTAAAATTTAGTAGGTACCCAGCTTTTCAGAATTCGGGTGTTAATCGAACAAAACGTATTTATTATTGCGGCAATCTTAAATACTTCGTATGAAGAGTGAGTCTACTATCTATTGACATAAAAATTGTTTTATTATCACATAGAAAACATAATGTTCACTTATTGACATTAATGACTACAATAACCAATAACTCAATAGTTTTAAAACTAACCACAGAAAACGTTTAAACAATAATTTTATCAATATACCAATCGATATTTGACAGGACATAAATTCGTCTATAATCATAAAGGTATTTGCATGGATGGCTATATATCAAGCTACAAAAACCACTATAAGCTGACCTTGGAATGTTTAGAAAGATATTACAAAGTTAGACCATGATATACTGGTCTTTATAGCTCCGTGCATTAAGCTACGATAAACCACTATACGCTGACCTTCGAATATATAGAAAGATCATACAACGCTAGACCATGATATACTAGTCAGTATACCTCCGTGCATCAAGCTACGATAAACCACTATAAGCTGACCTTCGAATGTTTAGAATGATCTTACAAAGCTAGACCAAGATATACTGGTCTGAATAGTTTGATGTGTAATCATGTGTACTTAAATCATTTGGATATATGCGTGTTTGTATTTATTAAATATTCATTAGTTAAGAACACCTCAGTTCTGCACTATTAAAGATAGCTAATAAGCATAAAAATACACTAAATGCTTAGCTGTGTTTAAAATATTACACTATAAATATCTTTCTTATTAAGTCTAATTAAAGAAACATCGATTAATGAATGTAAAATGGTATTAACTCAGGAAATTGACTTCGGTTTAGTTATAAACCAATATATTTTTAGAGCTAAATGAAATAATTTTGTCATTTACAATAATGAATAATTTAAAATCGTGTGAATGAGGCCCGACTAGCCCCCGCCCATTTCCCAATCTCCCAAAACCCTGAATCCCCAACATTAACAAACACGGTTCTGGAAACCTCATCAAAATCCTCGGGATAATCATGCACATACAGCTCAAACTCAGAAACGTTTTCTTTTTTTGAAGTAGTAGTAGAAAAATAGTCCCACGTAAGTACATCGCCCATGATTCGTGTCGAAGCGTGCTTCTGCTTCTCCTACACTTAATACTGGCGAAGAATAAAGCCATGTGGATAATTGGGTACTTGCCGACTAGTCAAATTCAATACTTTTTTCGAACTGTCTAACGTCCAGTTTCTATAACCTATCTATCTGTAGATTTGCTTACTAGAGATAGAATTTTGACATGAGCTCCATACAAAATGTGTCAAAATTCTATCTCTAGTAAGCAAATCTACAGATAGATAGGTTATAGAAACTGGACGTTAAACGACTGTTTTCTATAAATTTTGTAGGTACGAGATTGTGTATTGTGACGTCACGTTTTTTGAGCGTCAAACAGCATACTTATTTTTTTTAATGCTGGAAAAATACTGAAGTTTGATTATTTTTTAATATTTTCTTGCATTGAACAGTCGAAATAATTTATTTTACCTTGATCAAAAATAAATGTATGTAATGTATGCTATGTAAATTGTTACATAGCAGTATAATAGTATCTCAATAACATTATAACTATCTTCAAGCCAATTCTGCATTTAATGGTCGACAGAACAGTCGCAACTTACATCCGACTTTATGCAAATAGTCGTACGATTGCATTATAATCGCAGCAATTAGTAGCAGTCGCTCTTAATTGTTTTGATGGCTGTTTCTGCAATTGTTAGCTGTATAATTATGATCTAGGAATCTATTTGCATAATATTGTTGTTCTCTGAAAGGGTAGGTAGGGTACGTAATACTTATCTCTGTTAAAACTATCAATGACAGTCAAAAACCCATTTTGAGTTCAATTCCTCACTTATCGATGTATGGAAAAATTCTCAAGTCATTTAAATTACTCCCAATCTCCCCAATCCTCAAATATCCTCAAATTCTAATCCTCAAAACGCTGGTAACCATGCACCAGAGGCGTTATAAGTGTGTAACGCCTCTAGTGTTTCAGGTTTTCATGGGCGGCGCCAATTGCTTACCATCAGGTGATCCGTCTGCAGTTTTACCGGCCTATCTCATAAAAGAATCCCTGAATCCCTCTGGTGTTCCAGGTGTCCATGGGCGACGCCGATTGCTTACCATCAGGTGATCCGTCTGCAATATTACCGGCCTATCCAATAAAAAATATAAGGCCGTATAAGCCACTGTTGCACATCAAACAAAATAAAAAATTAAGTCTTTTCATCAATCCCCTAGTAAATTTATTTGGTCGTGCCAAAGTGTAGATTCCTAAGGATAAGTCAAAGCAAAAAACTCTGGGGTTAGTCAGTAAGAGTCTGACACTCCCTCCCGCCTCACCCAGACGAGAGTAGTCATTCGATGATTTACTCCCTTAAAAAATTAAAAAATTATAACCTAATGAGACTCATCTTATGACGAGTAAAATGTCAGCCTAATGTCTATATCGGTGATTAAAAGATAGTTACGGTGGTATATTATAAAATTAATTACGAATAATTTTTAATGATACAAAAAGTTCACAACCAAAAAATCAAATGTTTCTCATTAAAAAAAAAATGCTACCCACGATTTCTCAAGAGCGTTACTAAGATTTTTTCTCACGAATCTAAAAAATTTGCATAGCAACCCTTAGAAAAAAAAAATAAAACATTTGTTATTAGACAAACTAAAGAAAAGGATTCGCGCATCGTATACTAAATAGACAAAACCTGTTTAACGATTCAGAACGCATCATTAGCAAATATGAAAAACCAACTAAAATCACACACTTAAAAACTACAGTATAACTCTTATTATCATAACATAAGAATCAAATTTGATGTCTTCAACTGCATAACATTTTGTCAACCCTTTCTTAAAAGTAATTTTTTAAGGAATATCGCCTGCGGTGTCGCGTATGCAAATTTTTAGACAGCCCTACTTTTGTTATAGTGTTATCACAAAGCGACAACCCTAGATATTATTTAAATTAGGAATCATTTCTTTGCATTTTATTTTTTGATATTCGATTTTATTACTTCGATTTAAGACTCATAATGGTTTATGTGGAAAATAATTTGCAACTTATGTTATGTTTTGCAATTTTGAATTTTATGCATTAGAATGAAAGTGTAATTTTAAATGTGTGGTGCGAAGTGATTGGTACTCATTATGATAAGTATGACGGATTAGGTAAATATGGCACTTATAGGGATTTAAATAAATGATATTTTTGATTAATTATTTTCTATATATCTTGTGGTTGGGATAGGTTCAGGTATTGTTCTCATAGTTTACATATTTGCATAAATACCCTGAGAATGTTCTTAGAAATTAATTTATTCTTTACGAGAAGTAATAATGTTTCTTCAATTTTTATTTTTTATGATATTAATACTCTTGCTATGTTTTCCTTTTTATTTTCATAATCATAACATCGCGCCTTTTATCCTCGAAGGGGTAGGCAGAGGTACATTATGCCACTGTACTATGTTACCACTTTTTACTATTTATGTTATGAGCCCCATGTAATAGGGGGTGAGCCTATTTCCATATACCGGGCACGATTCCAGACTCCGTAATAATACCTTCTGAGATTTTTTAAAAAACTCAGTAGTATGTTGCCCAACCCGGGAATCGAAGACCCCTTGCCCAGTAGTCGCACTCGCGATTTGTTATTAAATTAAAAATCTAGCCAAACTAGGGCACGATGACAATCGTCGACATGTATTAATAAAAAAAAATAAGACATTAAAATTTTTCATCATTTTAAACTCTGTAGGACTGTTCCATAATTATGTAATTGTAGGTATTATTGAGATTTTTTCAAGAAATACTGCAATGCCAGACGTAAGAATCGAACCACAAACCCCAGTCTTGACAGTTGAGCTCGAATCAATTAACCAATCAAACAAACACTAAACCATTTGTCTAATCATAAAAAAAGTTACGACAACCGACAAATAGTTCGCAAAAAAGCCATCGTTTGTCACACTCTTGCGCATACGTCAATCAAGAGAATATCAGATAATCTTGATACTTTCCGATCAAATATTTTTTTATCATGACTTGGTATCAAAGTATCAAATCACGCAAGCCGTCGCTTGGTTGCGCATGAGCACCTTACGACGCGCGAAAGTATAATAGTTATTACTTGTAGTTAAAATGTTAAACGATTGACGTTGGTCAGTTCAACTGTTTATTTTACACCGTTTTTTGGTTTCATAACATAACATCATGCCTTCTGCCCCCGGAGGGGTAGGCAGAGAAAACAGAAGTAACACCCACTTTTCACTAATTATGTTATGAGTCCCATGTAGCCCTCTACCAACGGCAAGTACTAATGTGACTTTTTCCGAGTTATATGTACTTTCTAAGATTATTTAGACACCACTGACAAACGATGAAGGAAAACATCGTGAGGAAAACTGATGGAAGGGATCGACCCGAGACCCCTTGGGTCTGTTCCCGGCAGTTGCAGTTGCGACCACTCGACCAACAAGACAGACTCTTGAAAACATGGATAAGAAAACTACACTTGTGATCTTTCTGGTGTCACAAGTGTACTAAGGCTACGATGTCTGCTTACCATGAGACATCCCATAAGCAGTCACCCAAATTTAAGTGTGGGAGAGCCATGCTTCGGCAAGAATGGGCCGGCTCGACCGGAGTGATACCACGGCCTCACAGAAAACCGACGTAAAGCAAAGCTTGCATTGTATTCCATCGTATGAGAGACGTTACTGAAGGCCTAATTACTTCTCTCCATAATCTCTCAAATCCCCCAATCCCCAACAATTCTTAAATTCTTAATCCCCAAAAGGCCGGAACCGCAGTTATAACGCCTCTAATGTTTCGTATGTCCATGGGCGACGCCGATTGCTTACCATCAGGTGATCCGTCTGCTCCTTTACCGGGTTATCCCATAAAAACCCAATCGAGATTCTACCTAAACACAAAATCGATTAAAAAAAAATCACTTGTTCGCAACTAACAAAGATATCATAAAGAACAATAATACATTTTAATTGTCATCTCAACAATACCTTACACCATTTCACACCATACAAAAACACACAATAACACATTGATATATCAAAATACAACAATAATAAATGCCCAAAAAAAATTTTTCGCCCTAACCAAAAGTCAGTTTTTGAGTTACGATAAAAAAATTACCGATATATATATATATATGTATTTTTATATTATAAGTCTGTGGGAGAGTGCTAACGATATTTTGATGGCTACCATGAGCTTACAATATAATGAAATATAAAAAAAATATCGGTGTGTTCGAGTTGCATTTGGGGATATGGGATTCCGTAATATTCTGGTTGTTTTTTGTAGAATGTTTTATTTTTGTTAGATAGCTTGTTAGTTTAATTTTCGACTGCCTCATTGGCCGAGTGGTCGCAAGTGCGACTGCCGGGCAAGGGGTCTCGGGTTCGATTCCCGGGTCGTGCAAAGTATTACTGGGTTTTAAAAAAAATCTCAGTAGTAGCACGTAGTCTGGAAAAATGTGCCCGGTATATGGCAATAGGCTCACCCCCTATTACATGGGACTCATAACATAAATAGTTAAAAGTGGGTGTTACATTGTACAGTGGCATTAAGTGCCGAAATGTGCACCTCTGCCTACCCCTTCGGGGATAAAAATGCGTGATGTTATGTTATGTTGTTATGTTTTTAATTTTCGCAACATTAAAATAATAATGTTACATGACGTGGCTATATACATTTTGAAGTGTAGTGTAATCAAAAACATTTAATTTTTACAGTATAAACATGGTACGATAACTAAAACTTAAATATCAAACTAAACATACATAATTTAAAACTATAGACGTACCCAATAATAGGGTAGATTCCTAATTTTTATTTTAATGTCCGTCTGGTAGATTATTTTAAATCATTATACAAGTATTTTTTATTTTCTTACAGAAACGAATACTTTCGACGATATATTGATTTGAAATGCCGCGTGACGTCACTTCTAATGTACATTTTATACGTAGAAATAACGTTTTAGCCCCCACTCCTAAACTTTGATTCGTTTTATCTAAGTATAATTTTATTATACAACAAAAATACGTGTCTAATATTATTTATTACCAAGTTACGGACTAATTAGATTTTTAATTTTCATATCCTGTCATCGCGTCAATTAAATATTATTATGTTACAATACATAAGTAAAACATATACCACACTGAAAACCCCTCAAGACAATAACCAGTACAATTTTTATACTACAAAAATTCTACTTAAAAACAACAGCATGTTTCAAAAACGGTTATTCAAAGAAGAACCCTAAAAAATAAGAAAAGTATACAAGACTACTGTATATGACTGTATTCTCCAAGGCAACAGGCGTTTTGTCTGGACAAAAAATTTTTGCCGACATAATACACAGCGCTAATGTAAGTACAAGAATCGAACCCAGTGTGTGTGATATAACTTTTGATTATTTTTGTGTTATTCATAAAGTTATTATAAACCATCAAATAGATGGTTGGCAGGCCACAACTGTGCGGTTCTCACGTAGCTTCCTGCCTCGCACAGCAAAACTGTGGAATGATCTGTCGTCGGCGGTATTTCCGAACCGATACGACCTTCAAACCTTCAAGAAAAGAGCGTAAAAAAAAAAAACTGTTTCTTTAGTTTCAAAAAGTATTTATTTAAGTTTTTAAACATTACCTACATATTGCTTTGATTCTAGGGTGACATATGGATTTGATATTAGTTATATGAGTATTTGCACTATTTCAGTATCATTGCCAGGCAAAGTCTTCAATTGTAGCAATAGGGTAGATGCCTAATTTTTATTTTAACGTCCGTCTGGTAGATTACTTTAAATCATTAGACACGTATTTTTTATTTTCTTACAGAAACCAATACTTTCGACGATATATTGATTTGAAATGTCGCGTGATGTCACTTCTATGTACGTTTTATACGTAGAAATGACGTTTTAGGCCCCAAACCTAAACTTTGATTCGTTTTATGTAAGTATTGTTTTAATATACGATAAAATAAAAAAAATACGTGTCTAATATTTTTTCATTACCTAACTTACGTACTAAATATATTTTTAATTTTCATACCCCGTCATCATCCCAATTTCATAAGTGGCAGTCTCTCAAATATGACCTTATTTACAATAACAATTTCGGTTTCTTTCAGTTTCTTATATTAGCTAAATGGGGTATATACTTGTAGGACCTATAATGTTAAACATTCCCATATATTCATCACAAAACGAATAAAAGCATAATCCAATCAATTCATCAAATTAATAGACACAATTAAATAAACATTCCTTAATAAACGTAACCAAAAACAACCATAAATCATCGTCAACCAAAATGAATAACCGAATTAAATTAAATAAGATACAAACAATTAAATCTTTCTCACAGGAAGATTTCGAATAAAAACCAGTCATCTGTCTGTAATTAGATTAATATTCGACAAAAAACGTATTTAATCAACCGTCAAATACGATGTCTTAATTATAAAATGTCAAAATCAATTATTCACAAAAATGTATTCAAGTTTGAATAAGATGTATTCGCTAATCGTTTGTCAAAATCGCTTTAGGGTTATTCGGAATGAATGGCTGCCGACAATTGGGCACCCCTTATTGTTTCGTCGGTTAAAACGATTAGTTGAGACTGTGAAAATCGATTTTGGACGTTGATTAAGATGAATTCTGAGTTGGTAATGGATTTTTTTTACTTGTCATAGTTGCAGTATCTTGGTTGTGTAGTTCGATTGCTAGATATAAAGTTTGGGATACGATTTCTATGTTTTGTTTTAGAAATGCAATTTTTAGTCTATATTTTCTTTGTAGAAACAGTTATGAGTTAAAAAGATAAGTTTAAAAAATAATATTATTTATTATTAGACACAAGTATTTACGAGAAGATGAAAGTTGTGAACCTGATTGAAAAAGAGTAACCTATGGAGTTTCTTGCTCGTTCTTCTCCATAGTGTTATTCTACAGCATAGAATGAGCTGCACTTTTAATTTTTTTTGTTGACGTTGAAAAGTGATTTTCTGGTCTAATTGAAATAAATGATTTTGACTTTGAAAGTTTGACCAAAAATCTACTGATAATAATAAAATTGAAATTAAAACAAAATATTGACCTACATTTTCCTTAATTTTACTCGAATTTTCCCACTTAAATAAGATGTCGGATAATATTTGAATCTTCCTTAAGACGAACATAACATCACACCCGATTTTATCCCCGAAGGGGTAGGCAGATTTGCACATGCACACAGAAGTAACATCCACATTTCACTATTTATGTTATGAGTCTCATGTAATAGAGGGTGAGCTTATAAACCAGGCACAATTTCAGACTCCGTGCTACTACTAAAATTAAAAACATGTTTTCTAAGAGACCTATATTAGTGTAAAAAGAATATCGTTCCGTCTACATAATATTATTAATAGCAGTAGTAGGTATTAGATGCTAAAAACTTATTACATAGGTATATAGGTTGTTACTTTATCTAGAAAATACAGAAACACTTTTGTGAGCACGTTGTATATCGTTATATCGTGTGTATTGTTAAGTTTATTTCTATAAGAGCTTTAGAGTAAGCCTTAGACAACACGAGAATCGTATTAAATAGAAAAATCTCTATTATATTACCTTTACTTGTTTTCTTCGTCAAAAAGTTAAGATTGAAATTGTTTGAATGTATGCCCTTGAATCAATGTTTAAATGTATCAAAAAAAAAATCGTATTTAGTGCCGATTTTTCAATCCAAGTCAAAAGTCAAAGTCAAAATAATTTATTTTAATTAGACGAGGAAGGCAATTTTGAACGTCAACCAAAAAGAAATCACTCTTCATAATCATCAGTTAATTCTTAACTGTAGAATAAAATTGACATTTGACAGTTTTTAGTATGGACACTTGTGAAATATTCATAAATGGCAATCTGTTTAACCAAGCCTAAAACTCATATTTAGTTATCACTCGCCAAGAAGACAGCCAATATGATACAAAACTATGTATTTATAGCCATTAAAACACCATAAAAACTACAAAGAAAATACAAGAAAACAATACACATTCATAACTAGCTTTTGCCCGCGATTTCGTCTGCGTAGAATATGAATCCTATTTTATCCCATGTGAGCATTTAACCTGGATAAAAAACATATCAACTAAATCAGCCCATACCCTGCCTGTGTTGCCAAGAACCTAACGGGTTACCGGGGCTCCGGCTCGAAGTGCAGGAGTAGGAACGGGGTGGTTTTTAGTCAGTAAGAGTCTGACACTCCCTCCCGCCTCACCTAGGCGGTAGCAGTCAACGATGATTTCCCCCCTTAAAAAAATACCCTGCCTGTCTGTATACCGAATGTCATCGAATTCCGTTCAGAAGTTTCAGCGTGATTAACGGTTTGTCCGTCCATGCAAACAACAAAACTTACATATTTATAACATTCGTGTGATGATCAATTTCTTATAAAACTACCATACCTAAGATACAGTGTGTTATGAATGTTCATATTTTATACAAAGGGTGTTCCCAAAGAAATTTACGCTTGATTTTTCATGAATCAACCCTTTTGTTAGGAAGATAATCATTATTTAGTTGTCCAGGTGTGCTACCAAGTTATACCATCACGCCTTCCTGCATATAGGACTGCCAGGGGCCATTTGTAATGCACTTAATTGGGTTCGATACCAGAAGTGAATCTAATTGAATTTGTGTGAGAAAGTACCTATATGCAGATTAATTTTTTAAATGCCTTCGTTTATATATCTATATAAAAATGAATCCCTTATTCTCTGGTCACGGTAACACGAGTGAATGGCTGGACCGATTTCACTAATTCTTTTTTTATTGTATTTATTATTATTAATAGAAGGTTCTTAAGACAGAATAAATGCTAAAAATTCTACGGCAAAGGGAGTTAACGGGATTTGCGCGTACGAAGTCACGGGCGGAATTTAGTGGGCAATAGGTATGAATAGAGGTTTTATTATAACTCAAGCGCTTTGGGCAATGTGTATGTGTTTTTGAAAACACCCAGTAATACTTTGCCTGACCCGGGAATCGAACCCGAGACCCCTTGCACGGCAGTCGCACTTGCGACCACTCGGCCAACGAGGCAGTCTTATTATAATATATAGCAAGCAATTTTACAAAATCAAATTAAGTGTGGGAGAGCCAGGCTTCGGTACGATTAGGCCGGCTCAATCAGAGTGATACCACTCACTTCGGCTTCCCAGAAAACCGTCGTAAAACAACGCTTGCGTTGTGTTTCTCACTTGTAACGCCTCCAATGTTCCGGGTGTCCATGGGCAAACTGATTGCTTACCATCAGGTGACCTGTCTGCTCGTATGGCTATAGGGATGGTATGGCTCATCCCATAAATAAATCTTAATCCAATCTCCAAACGGCAATTTCAAAATTCAAAACCTATTCAACCATAGTATAAGCCTTGTGAAGCACAATAAAGTTAATAGCTATGTCACAATCATCACACACACTAGGGTGACCAAAAACAAAGCGACCACATTGAACTAAGTACGGGGAACGGTGGCTACAATTTTGACAGCATGGAGACCGGTCCGAGAAGATTAATGGTGGTTCTACTCATCGCTGTAATGACGCCCCCGCCGCTTCGTCTAATGACATACAGTGTAGGGTAACTGTGCTGTTGATTTTTTGAGGATTTTTCTTTGGTTTTTATTATTTTGTGGTTTGGTCATACTGTAATGAGAACAGATTATCATAGTATCATTGAATAAAATTGGATTTACGATTTGTGTAAATGTACATGTGGGTGTGACATTAAAAATTAGAAAAAATATTTATTACACCTAGTTCCATCTAACCTAGAAAATAATCGATTTTTGATACGTCAAGAGAATAAATAGCAATATGTATTACTTAGTTTACCATCAGCTATACTAAGTAATATTCTTCCAAAAAATACTTAGTTATTATAATCTATCTTTATTGAACTTTCAAAACCTTATTTCTTCACTTCTCCGCATTTCTCATCACAGGACCGCTAAAATCAGACCAGGACAGTCCAACATTGAAAAGAACGTGTGGTCACTACCAAAACATCCTTGGTTAATGTCTCAACCGTAGAAAAAAGCCTGGCATGTTTATCTTGGATGGGACGCAGCGTCGTTGCGAATTGCCCTGTCCCGAAATTCGGTCCCTAATCGATTTTCCTTCGGATGAGACTAATTCGCTGAATTAATCGTGGACACCCTTGTGTATGGCTAATTTCCTTGTTTATTGTTAATGATAATAGTTTTGTATTGTTTATTGTGTTCTTTGTTCTGTGTGTTCATTTTATTTTGTTATTATTTATTTTTTTATTGGGATTACAATCTAATTTTGTTAGCTAATGGTTTTGTATGTTAGATTCGATCAAGTCTTGCAAAATTAGGTTCTAATTTCAACATTCTTGATTCTTGATAATACGTATTATGGATTCTGAGCTTAAAACCAGTAGGTCCTAGAGGCTGCTAAAACCATGGCTTTTACGAATCGGGTGATTTACTTACCATGACTACAATGAGTACCTAGTAGTTCTTCTTAAAAATCTCAATAAAATGTAACTCACCCGGAGGCCCAATTACCCAATTTAATGAAATAATTTTCTCATTAACAACAATGAATAATTTAAAATCGTGCGAATGAGGCCCGATTCGCCCCCGCACATTCCCAAATCTCCCCAATCCCTGAATCTCCAAGAATCCTCAAAGTCCTAATCTTCAAAAGGCCGATAACGCATTTGTAACGCCTCTGGTGTTCCAGGTGTCGATGGGCGACGCCGATTGCTTACCATCAGGTGATCCGTCTGCTCGTTTACCGGCTTTACACATAAAAACACAGCTTTTGGTTCTTCCTAAAATTGGTTTTGAAATACTAATAAAATAATGCTCGTAGGTACTATGCTTTGGGTAACTTAAAAAAAACTATAAAACTTAAAAATACATATAAAACTGAAACTTAGAACTAACTTCAATGGTCTACAACACATAGCAATCCTAACTTGCTAAAAGTATACCAATAAAAAAGTTTGACCGACCATTTATTGCTCGTACGGGCAATATATCGGTTTGTCTGTTCGTCACCAACTTTGCTATACAAGACCCTAGGGTGTTTAGCCATAAAACTCTGTTAACTACGAGTGAACCAGAGGTATTATTAAGTATGTAAACAGTGATATAATTTGCAGATGATAACTGGACAGTGTGATAAGTCTGTAAGGATGTTGGTGGGAATAAAATAAATAAATAAAAAATGGGGTTTAGTTTCTATGAAATATTTATTAATCTTGACCAATTATAAGGTACAGATCCTGATTGGTAAATACAAGGTACACAAAATGTTTTATGAAAGAAGTCGGTTTAGAACATCATTACAAGGATTTTTTTGAAATGGGCCAAGCCCGCCACCACCTCCCAAAACCGCTGCAACTCCTGTAAGCCAGGATCTACAGTAGATACAACCATGAAAACACCGGAACACTGAAGTGCGTCCCAGGGACATGAATAACTGTCTTGGTTCCCGCAACGAAGAGAATCAGAAGATATTATAAGAGGAGAAGAAAAAAAACGATAGTTTCCTCTTCCCTCGGTACAGGACAACTGGGTGAAGCCCAGTTGCCAATCACCACGGAAATTTGACTCAAAATCTAAGTGGGTCCTATGTGTGATACTTGGTTCCAGTAATAGGTATGGCAAGCGCCTAAACGCACGGAAATTTGTATAATAAGCTGCACCTGACGAAACAATGACATTACAAAGATTATTAAAAAAATTAAAGGCCTTATTAATGTAAACTTAGAATTTTATTCAAAGACTTTCGAAACATGGCAAATACCACAATACAACACACGGAACAACACTTTTGGATTACACAAAGATTGCTCCGAGCGAGATTCAAACCTGCGACATGGCGACAACCGGGTGCCTACCCCAGGCGCCAGCAAGAGAAGTCATATTTCATAACAGAGAAGAATAATCACAAACATTATTGATTTTTTAAATACATTTTTTTTCACATAAAAAATTTTACAGCACTTAATTTCTATCACCGCCGGCTCCGTCACATAAATAATTTTGATACTTTAATAAATAATCCGACAATACAATATTATGATGTTATTCACAATAGATGTAGTTTATCGCTATATATTATGGGTACATAAATCCTGAGGTCTGTAGTCTTTGGCGATATTTGTAGAGGGGTGAATGAACTGTCTTATAGATTTTTTAAATATTTTTTTTTAAGTATACCTGGTTGAATGTGATTGGGTAGTATTGATGCTTGAGATGGTAGGGTGATTAAAATGAGAGGGTAAAATCTCGGAAATATTTTTACTTATATTCGTACAAGATTAACTACATCATAATGAACTATAAATCTGTGTATGAGTTTTTAAAAACAAAATATATCAGTGACTGTAATAAAATTGCCAATAAAATATAAATTTTAGGTGTCGCTTTTAACACAAATCTTATTTATAAACCGTGCGAGAATAGGCGTTTAATCATCAATGGCCACTTATAGGCTATCGGTGATGATTATAACTCAAAAATTAGGTTTTTGTGTTACTAAAGATTATCTAGGTATATAAATAAAAATTAATTTCCGTTCGTTAGTCTCGCTAAAACTCGAGAACGGCTGAACCGATTTGGCTAATTTTGTTCTTGAAATGTTTATGGAAGTTTAAGGAAGGTTCAAAAGGTGAAAATTTAGGCTGTATATTATATTAAATTATACCTTCAAGAAAAGAGCGTATTCCTTTTTAAAAGGCCGGCAACGCACCTGCGACTCCTCCGGTGTTGCGGGTGTCCATGGGCGGCGCTGATCGCTTACCATCAGGTTCTCCTATCTCGGTAGGACTCCTATTCCATAAAATAAAGATTATTTTCTATCTAACAATAACTGCACTAACATTCAATTTTATCAGTCAATTCCAAATCAACTACACTTCGCAACGCTACCCCTTCCTCGCAAGTATCAAAACTAAATCTAACTACACAAACCGATAAATTACCTGTCCTGTCATTCGTTTCTCATACGACAACAGTTTTAAACGAAAGGGTGCAACCGCTACATTTTTTCTTTTATTTTTTTTCTTAGCTTTTTTTTTCTTGTTCTAACTGTATTTGTCACCATGCATGCTTTTTTTTTACTAAGTAGTTTCTAAGTCTTTGTCATTTTTTTTGGCTTTAGAAGTATAATTACGGTGCTCGAACAGTCAATGGAGATTAGCAGGATTATGTTTGTTAGCGATTTCATGGAGCTTTGGTACAGAAAAAATCTTGAAGATACTTATTTATTATGATGTGGTTTTATGAGAGAAGACGACTATTTTACTGTTAATGAATATGTCTGTACTTGCATATTGTATACTAAAACTTTGATTTTTTTTCTTGCGGTTTTACGGAACTTCATAAATGTTTTGTAATCAGTATAATAATATTTAACTTTTTATTTCTTATAGAAAAAGATACAAAGATTAAGTTATAGTAGACTAGCTGTGTCTAGACAAAAAATTTAAAAACCATAATTGTGCCTTCGGTATCGATTGTAAATCACGCCTCAAACATTATTTAAAAAAGAATGCAATGTATAGGTTTTAGTTTCCTACTATTTTATTATACGTATGTATATAGATATTTGCCTTTTTGCACTGGTTTATTTTTTATTGTATTACAAAAAAATATTTTTGTTAAGAATTTATTTCTCACTGTCAATTTTTTCGGTACTGAGTTTCCTTATGCTAATGTGACCAGTTTTAGAAAATAGCTAAAAAATATTGACTCAATTTGGTCATTATTATACCTCTGTAAACCTCTTATAAGAATAACAACCAAGAACATATATATTTCTCAATAACAAGTTCGAAGCGTAGGAAAATGTCGCGCCAAAGTGTTCGGTCCATCCATCTTAAGGCGTAGACAGACCGACTAACAACGACTCATCTCGTTAATTTACCTTCAGTGTGCACACGGCCTTAGCTAGAGTTTTCGTTACAGTTTCCTTGTTTCAAAATTAAATGTTTGGTAGGGGATGGGTAGGGGCGCTAGTGGATGTTGATTCTCTTTAACTAAATGCTCTCAGTGTGGGAGAGCCATGCTTCGGCACGAACGGGCCGGCTCGACCGGAGTGATACCACGGCCTCACACCCACTTTTCACTATTTATATTATGAGTCCCAAGTAATAGGGGGTGAGCCTATTGCCATATACCAGGCACAATTCCAGCCTCCGTGCTACTACTGAGAATTTTTTTAAAACCCAGTACCTAATGCTTTGCCCGACCCGGGAATTGAACCCGAGACCCCATGCTCGGCAGTCGCACTTGCGACCACTCGGTCAACAAGGCAGTCTTAATACCTAATTATAAATCAACAAGAAAAATTAACAAACATTATACAAAATTGTGAGTTTGTTAGTGTTAAAAAGCAAAGAAATAACTTTAAAACCACATAAAACTTCCCCAGATATAATAAAAGACATCAATTAGACAAAAATAAAAAAAATATCCGGCCCCTTCGCTCTGGATAATCCGGGTGTGATCCACAAAGGCGGGTAATCTTCACGACGTATCTGTCAACGTCACCGGCAGACATGTGCGATCGTTATCGCGACGTTGATGCGGTGTTAGTGTGAGATTCTGATAGTCTCTGAATCAGATCAATGACTATAACGCTGCGATTTCGCTGAAATAGTGTGAAAAAGCTGAAGTTTTTTGTAACATATTTTTACTAGGTCGATCTATAGTTATAACGAACTATGTGATAAAATGTAGGAATCAGAATGGGGTACTATTCTTAATCAAAAATAAATTATTTCGACTGTTCAATATCATTATTTATTTCATTTTTAGCCATGGTCGTCTCACTGAAGAGCGAGGTCCTCCCTACTCTCCTTAAACTGTCAAACACCGAGAGGACTCCGGTGACCACAACCTATTGTTCTTTAATTGTGTCTATAATGACGGTACTCAACGAGTTAAATACAAAATAAAAAAATAATCACACTTTCATTAATATCATTTGACTTAATTTTACTATATTTCTAGTATTTTTTAAGAAATAAGTATAGTGATTGACGCTAAAAAACCGGTGACATCATAATACACAATCTCATATAAAATTCATAGTTAAACTATATTTTTTGACAGTTCAAAAAAAAGTATTGAACAGTCGAAATAATTTATTGTTGGAAGCTGCCCAATTTGACTTAGTCGAAACGAAATCTTAATAAAACTACTATCAAGTCGCCTAAATTCATAAAATACAAAAATTCCCATAGTCAATATCAAGGGGCGTTACCCTGCTCGTGACGTAGACTGATGGGTAGCGAGTTCACGTCCCGTGCGTGACAATGCTGATGATAGAAAGTTGGGGAACAAAGATCTTTATTTACATAAACTCTGTTCTTGATAGTTGAGTGAAATAATATTATAATTGTAGACCAAAAATAGTAACATAAGAGTAATTATCAAAATATTAAAGTCAAAAGCGGATACTTATTTACAAATAGGTATTACAATATTTACCCAACTATGGCGAAGCCAAAAGAAAGGTTATGATTTTGACCGATATGTATGTATGCAATATTAATGTATGTTCATCATGTCGGATCCTACCTCCTAAGTTACTACTAGAAAACTATTAGAAGCGTCTCATCAGTTCGCTGGCTAAATAATTTTCGAATAAGTTGAATTGGACTTACTCTCTACTGGCAAGGTGGAGATTATGTCGAACCCTTCTTAGGTAGAGAAGGTCTGTAGTTCAGTAATTAATTATCACTATTACACATTCTCTTCAATTCTCTGAGAAAGGAATTATTTCAGATCTATTGACCCTTCATAAACTCTTTTTACTAGTAGTGTAATTTTTCATTTAGCGTACATAAAAGTTTCAATAAATAATATAAACTTCTAGGTTAAAAAAGATACACTTAAAACTATTATTTGTCTTTTTTATCATAACGTCTTTTATCCCCGAATGGGTAGGCAAAGGTGTTCATTAGGGCACTCAATACCACTTACAATGTAACACCAACTCTTCACTATTTATTTTATTAGTCCCGTGTAATAGGGGGTGAGCCTATTGCCATATACCGGACACAAATCCAGACTCCGGGTTACTTACTGAGAAATATTTAAAAATTAATACTTTGCCTGACCTGAGACCCCATGCTCGGCAGACACTAGCGATCAATCGATCAGCGAGGCATACAATTATTATCCTTTATTCAACAACAGATGTATTCACAAAACGTATATCTACTTAGAGAACCTAACGGGTTGCCGGGGCTCCGGCTCGAAGTGCAGGAGAAGGAACGGGGTGGTTTTCAGTCAGTAAGAGACTGACACTCCCTCCCGCCTCACCCAGGCAGAGTGAGCAGTCATTCGATGATTTTCACCCTTAAAAAGAAATACTTAGAGAACCTAACGGGTTACCGGGGCTCCGGCTCGAAGTGCAGGAGAAGGAACGGGGTAGTTTTTAGTCAGTAAGGGTCTGACTCTCGCCTCACCCAGGCGGGTGAAATCATTCCATGATTTTCCCCCTTAAAAAAATACTTACTAAACAAACAACTAAACTACACATCTCTCTAAAACATCTAAAAGGCGACTACTGACTTAGCGAAATCGTAATACCTCATAATCTCGTGAAATCTAGTGGATTGAAGATAAATAGCGAAAGTGGGGTAGGCAGAGCTAACGATGACAGTGTGGCAAGACGATTGGCTATCAATCACACACACCCACTAGTGATTGTACAGACTATGGGACTGTGTATGTGTGTGTTTAATTTTTTTAATGTAGAATTTATTGTTGGTCTGTATTGTTTTTAGTTTTAAATGTGTAAAACGTAGGACATTAGGTTCTGGTGTTGAGTTATGTTTAATTAATTAAACACTGTTTTAGTTTTGTCAATTAAACACTGTTTTGAACTCTTGAGCTTGTAAATAATTTGAAATATATGTCTAATTGTAAGTTAATTCTTCCCTTGGCCATTCTTCGTAGGGAATCAAAATGGGTGTATTTGTACCGGAACTACAACTTCATTTTCGGAAAAGTAGTTCGATTTTTTAGAGGACCCGGTGCCTCCATACAGTTTTTAAGGGTGGCCACCGGGGTGGTTTTAGTGAGGTAAAAATCCCACACTCCCTAGTCTTTTATACCCATAAAGCTAAGCGCCTTTTTAAGGTTTTCTTCCGTCATCAAAAAGAGGTTGCAATAATTAGCAAAAGAAAACTCCATCAAATGCCTAGTTAAAATATAACATAACATCACGCCTTTTATCCCCAAAGGGATAGGCAGCGGTGTACATTACGGCACTTAATGCCACTGTACAATGTAACACCCACTTTTCACTATTTATGTTATATTATGAGTCCCATGTAATAAGGCGTGAGCTTATTGCCATATACCGAGCACAATTCAAGACTCCATGCTACTACTGAGATTTTTTTGAAAAAGCCCAGTAATTCTTTGACCGACCCATCGAACCCGAGACCCCCGGCAGTCGCAATTGCGACCACTCGGCCAACGAGGCAGTTTGGATTCTAATAATCAAAATTTATTATCCGTTACTTTTCCAAGGACAAAACACATAAACTATAATTATTTTAACACAGAACACATTCTCTCAACACATGAAAAATATCGCCGTCTAGACATTGCAGCTGTAACACTCAAACACAAGACATTGAGTTCAATTTCCGGGTCGAGCAAAACAAATACACTTACAATAATAACATTTATTTCTCATTCTTTCTCGTTCTTCTCCATAGGAATCTACACCTTGGAATGAGCAAATAGCTTCACTTTTAATTTTTTTGTTGACGTTCAAAAGTGCCCTCCAGGTCTAATTGAAATAAATGAAAATCATTTTGACTTTAACTTTGACATTTTTCGATATTTAAATTTCTATATCAATATGCATAGAAGTGACGTCACGCCACATTTCAAATCAATATATCGACGAAAGAATTCGTTTCTGTAAGAAAATAAAAATACGTGTCTAATGATTTAAAATAATATACCAGACGGATGCTACAATTAAAGGAGGAGGTAATTGGGCCTCCGATAACCTCAAGCGTTGTTTCACGTCGGTGTTCTATGGGGCCGTGGTATCACTCCATTCGAGCTGACCTATTCGTGCCGAAACCAACCAACCACAGATGGGGCCCAATAGGGTCGATGCCGATTCGGAGTCGCGGAGAACCTAACGGGTAACCGGGGCTCCGGCTCGACGTGCCGGAGAAGGTACGGGGTGGTTTTTATTCAGTAAGAGTCTGACACTCCCTTCCGCCTCACCCAGGCGGGAGAGGACATTCGAAGATTTTACCCCTTAAAAAAAAATAAAAATATTCGTGCCGAAACATGGCTCTCCCACTCTTTCGCTTCCTCAACAGTCATCAGTCATTTCATGCATGCTCGTCGGTTAAGGGTACTTTTAATTTGGCCCTTCTTTAGTATACCCCCAATTTGAACGGAAGAGTAACAAAGAGAGTAGGGATTAGAAGTAATACATGACACTACATCCTTACTATATCCTTACTAATATTATAAATCAGAAAGTGAGTTTGTTTGTTTGTTCCACCTTCACGCCATAACTACTCAATCGATTGCTTTGAATTTTTGCAGACGTAAAGTTAGAAGTCCGGATTAAATAATAGGGTACTTTTTAACCCGGAAAAATTGATATTCCCGAGGAAAAACAAAAGTATTGGTATAGATGGCGCTGTGTGTATTGGTATATGTCACATAGGCTACTTTTTATTCTTTTGTGACGCGAGCGAAGCCGCGGGTAGCTAGAGCTAGTAACTTATATACAAATAATATATTATTATGTAAATAGATATAATGTTACGATGTACAGAAACTATGAAACTATTCCATTTTACTGCAATGCAGAAGAATTTTGTAAACGTAATAAATTGATGTTCTAGATCTAAGCTTTTGCTAGAAGAAATGCCTTGTAAAAATATATATGGGTTGAACTATAATAGTTTGGTCATTCACCAGTTTAAAACATCTTATAAATAATTAATGATTTGCCCTACCCAGGTAATAAAACACAGTACACCACTTTCCTAGAGATTTTTTGTCGCTATTCGATAAGACTGTCAATTAATTAGATTCTTTGCAAATTATTTAGTTTCACGTTAAACACCATTGGGGTCACTGATGACCGAATATCAGGAAAACGGTACGGAGGATTTGTCTTCAATAGTTTTCTATTGAGACGATACGACTTATTAATTGAGTTAATTAACAGCTGTTGAAGGTGTCTTAACTAAATAATGACATGATGTCATTTTAGATTTTTAAAATCACCCTTTTTTGTATCAAAATATCCCCGAAGAGGCCTACCTCTGCCTACAGAGGTGCATATTTCGGCACTTAATGCCGCTGTACAATGTAACACCTACTTTTCACTATTTATGTTATGAGTCCCATGTAATAGGGGTGAGCCTATTGCCATATACCGGGCACATTTCCAGACTCCGTACTACTATTGATAATTTTAAAAACCTAGTAATTCTTTGCCCGACCCGGGAATCGAACCGGACTCGCCCAACGAGGCAGTCATAGTATCAAAATATTTCCAAAAAGTCCCATACTATGTACAAGCATACAGATAATCAGCTACTTCCTGCACGGTGCGCGGTTCCCGAGACGCGCAGTGACAAATGGACGAACACCGCAAATTGAGTTTAGATGCCCGCAGACGTTTTAACGTTTAATCATTCTACAATTCAGGACATTTCCTTTATTTTGTGAAAACGTACGTATTTGTGATTTTTCATAATCTTTTTAGTGACGGCTGATGGATTAGAAAGTAATCTTTCTCTTTTTTCTTTCTTTTATTTTGTTTTTGCTCTCTGCCTCGTTGGCCGAGAGGTCGCAAGTGCGACTGCCGGGCAAGGGGTCTCGGGTTCGATTCCCGGGTCGGGCAAAGTATTACTGGGTTTTAAAAAAAATCTCAGTAGTAGCACGGAGTCTGGAATTGGGTCCGGTATATGGCAATAGGCTCACCCCCTATTACATGGGACTCATAACATAAATAGTGAAAAGTGGGTGTTACATTGTACAGTGGCATTAAGTGCCGTAATGTGCACCTCTGCCTACCCCTTCGAGGATAAAAAGGCGTGATGTTATGTTATGTTATGTTAATACAATTACTTTGCCATTACAGATAACTTAACCTAATTCGACATAATAACTTAAAATATGTTTCCTAAACTATTAACTATGAACTATATTTAACTATAAACTTATTAAAATTTTAACTGCAAACTATATTTCCTTACACACTATAGAATAAGTGGTCCTTGTGAACTCGAAGGAGTCTCTTGTTCAATTCGTGGGTCAAGTAAAGTAACATTAAATTTTTCGGTTTTGCTAGATTTTCTTTATTAGAGTAAGGAGTCTGGAATTGTACTTGAAATGTGACTAGATGGGACTCATATCATTACTGGTGAAAACTTTGTTGTTACATTGTCTAATATGCACCTTTGTCTACCCCTTCAAACATTAAAAAGCGTGACGGTCGAGTATGTTACGATATTTCAGTTCTAACAAGTCTCATTCCTGTAAGACCTGATTATGACATCATATACATAACATAACATAACATCACGCCTTTTTATCCCCGAAGGGGTAAGCAGAGGTGCACATTTCGGCACTTAATGCCACTGTACAATGTAACACCCACTTTTCACTATTTATGTTATGAGTCCCATGTTATAGGGGGTGACCCTATTGCCATATATACCGGGCACATTTTTCCAGACTCCGTGCTACTACTGAGATATATATACTACATCATATACAAGAAGGGTAAATGAAGACAAGTACGTTACTATAGCAGTAAACTGAAAAAACAATTTACAGTTGAGTTCAAGAAACTTTTTTGTTCAGGAAACTGATTTTTTTTTCTCTGCCTACCCTCTTGGAAGATATACATATGTAGGTGTGATCATTCAATCTTTACATTAAGGCTTTGACTGCCAATAAAAAACTGTTGAAGGCAAATCTTCCGCTAACATCGGTCACCGATGACGGTGTCGGGTGGTGACGGGTCACCATGGCATTTAATGTGTTAACTGAATTATAATACATATTAGATTGTCATATTACTAAGTTAAAACTAAGCTATAACCAATTTTTTCTATATCAAATAACAATTTATAGATAGATAGGACAACAAAGAATATTACTTCGTTTAATGTTTTAAATACATACATACATACATAACTTCACGCCTGTCTCTCATGGGGGTAGTCAGACTAGGGAACGCCAATTATTACGATTCCTACATACCTCTTTCGATTCATCAACAGTCATCAATCTTAATTTAAATATAAAATGTAGAGCATTAAACGAAGTAATAAAAATAAATATCCATCTCATATACATAAATAAATCAACAGTATCAAATCCTACTGAAACAAAAAAAAAACAAAAACATTGAATGAAAATGAATTGTACTAGCTAACCTACCCGAAATATCACCTCGCCTTTATCTTAAAAAAATCAAATTCTAGACATTCTCTAAAGTTTCAGGTTGCATAGATAGCCTAGATTTAGTATAACGCCCTGAAATTCAGGACCTAACATAAAATTCTGCTGTTATTGATTATCTATACAATGTTATTCCTACTGACAGCATAATATTTTACTACCCAAGACACCCACACATGAATACGTCGACATACGTACACGTATTTTCACTCACACATGCGAAGTACGTGTGTGTATAGCGTACATGTGTGTGTTAAGAAAAATACTCGTGTCGCGGACTTTTCTCGGGAATATAGGTGGTGTGGAGTGTGTGTTGCATAGTTATTATTTTTGTTTATTATTTTTTTGTAGGTGAAGTATGAAAATTCTATGTTTGATTTTTTAAGGCGTTTTAAAGGGTATCAAATAACATATTTATTTAGACTTAAAATTTTGTTTAACTTAAAAGTTAATGAAATATTAAATGTTAAGATGTTGTCTATAAAGATTTTTGTTTAATAATGGTTTAAAAGAGTTGCTTAATTGTCATTTAGTCAAAAGTGAATAAATTAATTAACCAGAAACTAACAACGAATTTCAACGAACACAAACAAAGAAAATAGTGAAAATTTTACTGTACCATTTTCCCAGAAAATAACAAACAATTAACTAGATAATGAGTTTCCTACCATCAATTGAAATCATAATACCATTATCAATCATCACTTATAATCTAACAATTACTACTGTGAGAAAACACAACAATGTTAAAAAATTCAATAAATCCAATTTTTTTAGTCTTAACATCACAAAGACGACTCCACAGCACTTCCCATTTCACTTCACGTATACATATACGTCTTCTCCGACGTCACACGTGCATCACCTTCTCCCTCACTCCTGCTATGTTAGAAAGGGATGTAAGATGAGTTTAGGACTAACATTTTATATGTTGGCTGGGTCATGGATATAAAAATCGTTTTCTCGACATATACATATATAGTTGGATGTATTTTTGTTCGTAAGTGCGTCTGTGAAGGCTTTAGGTATACCCATGACTGGAATATACGGTCATTGTACTGTTTTTAAAGATTACGTTGTTTTTATTTGCTATGAGGTACATGTCCTACAGTTCCCGCGTGTAGTAAGATCCGACTGAGAGACTATATGACAGAAATTGGGCATCAACGCTCTCTGGTTAATCTGAATCACCCCCTATTACATGGGACTCATAACTTAAATAGTGAAAAGTGGGTGTTACATTATACAGTAGCAATGTGCACCTGCCTACACCTTCGGGGATAAAAGGTGTGATGTTATATATATAACTGTGATTTCTAATCTGTTAGCCAAGTGTGGAGGTTATGGCGAACCCCTATCAAGTGGAGGAGGCCTATAGGATACCTCCTATTTGACTGTCTAACTGTTGATTACCCAGTTAATATGGCATAGAGCGGATAGAAGATCGATTGATTTATCTATTTTAAATCGGTCCCCTGAATTTGTTATTATAATTATGTATTTCATGAGTGACCCATTGAATTCACGAAACTCTGATTTTTATAAAGTCCAGAATACCTATTAAGAGTTCAATGAAAGAATTAAGCAGTGTCCTGGTTTCATATGCGATTTATAATGCTTGGTAGTTACTTTTTTACCTCTTCGTTGTAGAATAAAATACATGAATCGAATAAATGATTAAAAGACATTTTTTCCCAATGCGTCCCAGTCAATTAACCTTGTTTTTATAATAACTATCGTGAGACATACTAAGTTAACTAAAAATCGCAGGTTACTCACGTGAATATACTGAGAAAAGAGGAAGAACCCTCTGTGGTTCGAAACTAGTAGAGCTTTTCTCTCAGTATATTCGCTCAATTTTGAGTTAATTAAGTTGACCTTGGTGTACATTTTGTGCAAGAGCTTAAATAAATAGTTGTAATCAAAAGTGGCTAAAAATAAATCATTATTTTTTCAACAGCACTGCCAACAAAAAGATGGTCTGGAATATGCCGCGTGGTCGCGACCACGGGGTGCCATGACCATCAAACAGGGCTACGAGGTGAGGTGTAGATTAATCGAAAGTGGCAAATAGTGGTAGAATGATTATGCTGTTTAAATTAGTTGCATTTTGATATTATTATTTTTTTAGTATATAGAAGTGTTTCGTTCTAATTTAACTTTATTTAGTTATAAGTCAGTTTCTTTTAAAAAACAGGAGTTCGAAATGAAATATAGATTAATCGAAAGTGGCAAATAGTGGCTGAATGATTATATTGTCTCTAGATCAGTTGTAAGTTTTGTAAATAAATATTTAATAATTAGAAGATTTAAGGATATTCTTATTTGTTTGTTTAGTCTTGAGAAATTAGTCATTTTGTATAAAAACAGGACATTGAAGTGCATTCTAGATTAACCCGAAGTGGCAAGTGGTTGTAGAATGATTATGTCGTCTTAATTTGTTGTATTTTTGCAAAATTTTATTATTTTTATGTGAGTATAATTAGAAGATAAATTAATAGTTACATTTATTTCATTTTATATATAAAGATTTTTATTTCATTAGTGGTCTTTAGAAATCAATTTGATTTTTTAAACATAAAACAAAAGTATAAGGTGAGTTTTAGATTAATCGTAAGTGGCAAATTATTGTAGAATGATTGTGCTACCTAAATAAGTTGCATATATTTTAATCTTATTATTCTTTCTTTACATTCTTTAGAAATTAGCATTCTTTTGTTACCCTGTAATCATTAATGGCATAACCACTTTAGATTAACATTGAAGCTTTTTAAAATGCTTGATGAGTATAACTAGTTGTTTATCCTTTTTATTTGTTTTGATATCATATTCAGATTACGTACTACCTAACGAGCTATAAATAATAAATAATTGATACTTTCTAAACTAAACCACAACTGAACTATTTAACTGTTGGTCCGCGAAAATCCAATGCTTTTTTTATACACCATTTAATAATAAGTAACATGCTTAGAAAACACAAACACAAAATAATTACAATTACTAAAACAACTTTATTACCGTACAAAACCTATAATTGCATAGTATTTGTTAATTCACTGATTGATATAAAACACCTCGGATAATTACAGTGTACAATAATTACTTCAACTTTATGATTCCAGTTTAACTGGGCAAGTTTAAATTATAACACTATTGAACAGCAATTTGTACAATACCGATATTTAGTCGTTTTGTAATTGTATACTTGGAAATGCTATACTTATGTACAAACTCATATACTTGAAGATTTACTGTTAATTACTTAACTACTTCTTTGATTGAGTTATTGGTTATCGTATGGTTAATGACCAAACACACTTGATTAAACCCTGGCAGCACACAAGCAAAATTAAATTAAACATTGGCACTTGTTTTTTTTTATGGCATAAGCCGATAAACGAGCAAACGATCACCTGATGCTAAGCTATCGGCGCCGTTTATGGGAATGACAACTGTAGGAGTGTAAGTGTCGGAGAGCCATGCTTTGGCACGAATGGGCCGGCTCGACCGGAGTGATACCACGGCCTCCCAGAAAACCGACGTGAAGCAAAGCTTGCGTTGTGTTTCGTCATGTGAGTGAGGTTACCGGAGGCCCAAATTTTTTAAAAAACCCAGTAATAGTTTTCCGACCCGAGAATCGAACCCGAGACCCCTTGCCCGGCAGTCACACATGCGACTACTCTGCCAACGAGGCAGTCATAACATTAAAATTACTGACACATACTTTAAATTGTCCCCATAGTCACACTTTTGATAATTTGATCCCTGGCACACTTTGTATATTTACACACACAAACAACCAAAAAAACAGCAATTACTCAATGCCAGCCACCAAAAAACCGCCAAGTGTGGTCAACCCCCTGAACGACGCGACAGATTTGTGAATCAACTTACATATTCCTTAGGGCGCTAACACTCTACTCTGCTATGACAAAAGACACTCATTTGCAACTGTCCTGTGCAGGAACACGCCTACGTTTCTATTTTGATGTTCATTTGTTTGTATGGGAAGATTCATAATTATTACGCTGAATTTTGATTTTGTGTTGTTTTATAGAAGAAATATTTTTTTTGTTTAAACTGTCAAACACCAAGCGGTCACCGGTGACCGCGACCTATTGTTCTTTAATTGTGTCTATAAATACGGTACTCGACGAGTTAAATGATGTAATACGTAATATGTAGTAGAAAATAGCAGAAAATAGTTTTCGCATTATTATCAAATTCGTGTCGAGAGGCCACAATTTTTTTTATTTTATTTAAAAAAAAAACATTGCTCCACACTAGGATTTTCTCCTGTATCGTGTGTACGTTTACAAACATACAAGTTCACATACACATGACACCCAGACTTGGAACAACAATCTGTGGATCACACAAAGATTTGCTCCGTGCGACAATCGAACACGCGACACGTTGCGCGGCAGCCTGTTGTCCAGCCACCGCACCAATCGTGCCGTCAATTGTCTTAAATTCAAACGAATAGTTTATATTATGTAGACTTATATATAAACATGAAATAAGTTTTTTCTATCAGTAGTAGTATTTAACTGCATCTTTGGTCGAATGCTGGTGCAACTGCGATTACTGAGCAATTATACATATCATCATCAACGAGAAGGTTTGAGCATTAATCACCACGCTTACTCAATGCGGGTTTGCAATTACAAACTTATAATTAGAAATTATAAGCCCAGGTTTCCTCACGATGTTTTCCTTCACCGTTTGTCAGTGGTGCCTAAATAATCTTAGAAAGTACATATAACTCTGAAAAAGTCACATTGGTACTTGCCGTTGGTAGTTTTCGATCCCCACCCCTACCTATCTTATTCAAAAGAGAAGATTTTAGCCAATCTGTCTTCTGGCTTCACTCCCTTCATGCATCTCAGAAGAAGATAAGTCTGGGCAGGAGTACAAGTATTGTTAGTACCACCACGACATTCATATTACAATTATACATATAGGTACTAAGAATAGCATTTGAGCAAATTATTTATCGGTTTTTCGTACATTCTTCAGTTTGGAATTGTATCCAGCATATAGCAATATTTGCAATACACACTTTCACATGCGACTCATAAACGTAAGAGACGAAAAGTGACTGTCACAATACAATACATATGTAATACTAACTGCTTCAAAGAATCTTCTTCTAAGTGGTATTACGAAGTTTTCTAATAGAAAATGTCATCTATTTATAAATAGTAAAACGTACTCTGTTGTTAAACCACTTTGAATCAATTATTAGGCAAGCTATCGATCTGTAAGTAATGGGAGCAACGAACTGATTTTTCCTAGTTCCTAGTTCTTAGTTTTCCGAAATAATCTTCTAAGGACTTATTATTAAGTATATCTGCCCTTGTAATCTGAGGGAGGAGACTAAGGTATGGACACCTTTTGGTATAACCTATATATCCACCTATATCCAGACTCCATTCTATTACTGCGGAGGACTTAACGGGTTACCGGGTCTCCGGCTCGGAGTGCAGGTGTAGGAACGAGGTGGTTTTTAGTCAAGAGTCTGACACTCCCTCCTGGCTCACCCAGGCGAGGAGAAAAAAGGCGAGATACTAACATTTTCCACCCTTAAAAAAATAAAAAAGACTCCATTCTATTACCTACTAAAAAAAATTCAAAAATCTATGTAATACTTTATTTAACTCAAAAAAAAAGGTCAGTAGCTATCATAGAATAGTATGATTCTGATTTCAAAATATTGGATTCATGCAAAATCAAATTATTTATGTAACAAAACTAGAAAGAAACAAACAGACACCATTACGAAAAAAAAATAAACAGAAGCACATTAAGTTTCCTCCTTTAACCAGAAACCGGCGAAGTGGGTCGAAAACTACCCGAGTTGTTTGTCACGCGGAGAGTAGTTTACGTCAAAAGTCGCCATTAGCCTTCGATAGATGGCGGTGTACTAAAGAATTTCGTCGAATGATGACTTGAGTGTATTTCACCGGTTTTAGGACGCTAGCATAAAAGTTCTGAAGAATATTGTGTGACCTACATACTTTGTTGGCTTTATGCATCCCTAGATATAGATTAAGTTTTCTATGATGTATAGACTACGAAGAGGTAGAGGAGAAATTTAGTACTTTACAGCCAAAATAATAACATATTTATATTTTGAAGTTCTTTGTTATAGGTACCATGATGTATTATTTTTAGTCTATAACTATATTTGATGGGTGCAATGGCAATACAAGGCTTTGTGTACTAAGACTAGATTTTAGTGTTGCATTGTTCTCGCATAATCCAAACAAAAAAACTGTATAACTAGAGAATTGTACTGTGAACCAGATTGTAAAAGAGTAACCTATGGAGTTTCTTGCTCGTTCTTCTCTATAAGAATCTTCACCTCGCAATGAGCAAATAGCTCCACTTTGTTTGATGTTCAAAAGTGCTCTTTATGGTCTAATTGAAATATGATTTTTGACTTTATCTTTAAGTTTTAACTAACTTTGTTTTAAGTAAGAGGTCACACATACAAATACGCCAATTCCTTTCCTTTACATCTTAAATTTTTTCTCGGTTTTTAGTCTGGCAACTTGCAACCTATTACAAAACCCTAACACATATCAATTTAGTTCTTCTAATCCCTTACTAGAAATTGTAATCAAATGGTCAAAATTTTACACTCACAAAGACAAAGTAATTTATATAATTATAATTTCGAAATCTCCTAATCGAGAACACAACATAAATAAATTATCAACTAACACCAAATGTATATCGGACACAAATATCAATTTTGACCCTCGCATAGTTATAGTTTTGCACCCGCAACTTAACCCTAAACTGCCGGTGTGATTAATACTAAAATTAAATTTCTCTTCTCGCGTCCAGGGGGCGTTTTCTCTACCAAATTAATTCACGACGAATACCTCCTCTGCCTCCGAATAGTTAATGATTTATTAATGTTACTGTTGGTTATAGTTTGGTTCGGTATTATGAACACGTATCACAATGATTATGGTATAAAATTTTGAGATTATTATAGATATGAGATTATTTTGATACGGGTGGCTATGAAGTTGTTAGAACGTTATTTATTTCGTGAGTTTTGATTTGGAAATTAACGTATGTTTATGCTCTGTATAAAAAAATACCATATAACTTCACGCCTTTTATCTCCGAAGAGGTATCAGAGGTTCACATTACGGCACGTAATGCCACTGTACAATGTAACCCCCACTTTTCACTATTTATGTTATGATTCCCATGTAATAGGGAGTGAGCCTATATTGATTTGATATAATTCTGTAATGTTTCTAGACCGATTTGAGACGTAAAACCTATTTTATTGTACGATACTCAAAATTTACAATAAAATGACCCGAGATGTTTTAATAATGAAGAAGCTAAAATCAAAGCAATTTTAGTAACATTTTAAGTATTATAATTATAAGAACAGATCAAGACGACCAAGTACAAAAACTATTTAAGCTGTCAATTACTAAACACAAAGAAAGTGACAACATAAAACAAGGCCCACCTAAGTAAGTGTCACAATTACATTAAACAAACAAACGACACCCCACTCTGGACACAAAGACCGGACGATCTTAACAAATATAAGGTCACACATTAAATCTCAACCCTCAAACGCCGGGGGTGCATTTAAACAAATGACTTCGACTCTCGGTAACACTGTAGCTTCATTAGTGACGCTCGATTTGTCCCATGATCAAGTAAAATTATGACCGGACCTCTTAGTTGGTTAAAATATTAGTTTCTTGTGTGACCGGCGGCGGTGGTAGGGTTAAATTTAGGACCGTTTGTGGGGTTGAATCGATCGTATAGTGTGTGCATTTTTATGATTTTCTTTTTCACATTTTCATTATCTACATGAAATAATTAATATCTAAGAAAACATTTGTTTTTTCCAAAATATACCAAAAAGATGTTTTTGCTAAAACGAATGAGTTAATTAAAATTAACTTTAATTATTTTAACACAATCCCAAAAAGGCGAGCAACGGTTTTCGAATACGAATTTTTTTTTTGTGTTGCCATGGTGTCCATGGGCGGCACCGATTGCTTACCGTCAGTTGCTCCGTCTTTTCCGCCCTAGATCACAAAACATCTAGAACTAAATAACTAAATTAGTATCACGGGCCTGCGGGCGGCGAGCACGGTTGACTCGCCCGACCAGAACCAGACCCGAGCGTACGGTGCGTCGCGTACCGCGCGCGCCTCAAGGAGCCATCAGACCACCACCGATGGGCGGCCCAATAGGGCTGATGCCGATACGGAGCCGCGGAAGACTTTACGGGTTGCCGGAGCTCCGGTTCGAAGTGCAGGAGTAGGAACGGGGTGGTTTTTAGTCAGTAAGAGGCTGACCCTCCCTCTCGCCTCACCCGGGCGGGAGAAGTCATTGGATGATTTTCCCCCTCAAAAAAAAAGGTCTAAATTAGTATACATACCCACACCAACTACCACCAGACTAGTTTTTTGACTACCTTTCAGTTTTCAGGATATTTGAACTGAAAACCAAACATGTCTCCTCGCAAATGATTTATTCAACCACAATTCTGAGTCATGGCGTCTAGGACTGACCATCGTCCCTTGGGACAAACTTATTTATTAAAGTTTGAACTTTAACATGATTTGTTGACGGTTGTAAATCATCTGTTTTACTTATTGCTTTTTAGTTTATTAGATTTTCGAAATGTGTTTTGTGTTTTGTAGTGTATTTGTTGTTGTTATGAATGATGTATGGATCTTTGTTGATTGTGTATTACTAGATTAAATTTTTAAATAATAATAATAACATCGGAGGTTTAATCTGTCAAACACCAAGCGGTCACCGGTGACCGCGACCTATTGTTCTTTAATTGTGTCTATAAAACCGGTACTCGACGAGTTAAGACGCCCACTTCTCATACATGAGGGTGCGAGTTCGAAACCTACCAACGGCAAGTACTAATGTGACTTTTTCCGAGTTATATGTACTTTCTAAGATTATTCAGACACCACTGACAAACGGTAAAGAAAAACATCGTGATGAGCCCAAACCTGGGCTTATAATTTCTAATTATAACTTTGAAATCGCCAACCCGCATTGAGCAAGCTTAGTGATTAATGCTCAAACCTTCTCCGTGTGAGAAGAGGCTTTGTTCAGCAGTGGGCATTTATAGGCTGTTGATGAAATAATAACATCAGGCAGAGGTGCACATTACGGCACTTAATTCCACTGTACAATGTAATACCCACTTTTCACTATTTATGTTGAGTTCCATGTAATAGAGGTACTGCCATATACCGGGCACAATTCCAGATATGTAACAAATCAATAATTCTTTACCCAACTCACCCGCCCAAACTTTCTTGATAACCTCCTTAATTTAATAATGAAATTCTCTCTCCCTTTCCAGGCCAAGATGAGCACAGGAGATGGAACCGTGGGTGGTCATCAGAAGGCCGATGATCGTTTGGGTCATCATCAGTCCATGAGCCAGATGTTGTATGGAGCCGGCCTGGGTCCTGGTCGATCAGGTTGGTATTGTATGTACCTTGTTCTTATGAGTAGATAATGTAGAGTTTTTCATGTATATTATGAATGTTAAAGTTGGGATTGGACATTAATATTGAAACTAAATTAAAATTCAAATAGATTAAAACTCTAATTTTGAGAAATATTTGTAGTTCAAACTTAGTACCATATAAGGGTGCAAATATCTCCCACTTTGGGCTAAAGTCAAAGTCAAAGTCAAAGTCAAAGCATTTATTTCAATTAAACCATAGTTTGGTACTTTTGAAACGTCAACAAATACAAAATAAATAATAGTCTGTCAGTCAGTCCGTCAGTGAAACTAGGTGAAGCTAGGTGCTCATTCCAAAAAGTAGATTCGAATGGAGAAGAACGAGCAAGAAACTCCATTCATTACTCTTTTTAAAGCTAAAGCTGACAAAAAATATTTGGATGCTAAAAATATAATTTTAGTAATAAGTAAACAATCATCTGTTCTTATCGCTGATTGCTTACCATCAGGTGACCAGTCTGCTCGTTTGCCTCGTATTCTATAATTCTATAAAAAAATCAGTCAATGATACCATCCATGAAGTTGGAGGTATTATACAATTCTCAAGCATAACTCAAACAGAATGAAATACTATAGAATCCTTTATTTAGAAATTACTCCCAGTAGCATATAGTTTTATAGAACTTATTATACATTTATTACATCTGCACCTAACTCAACAAGCACGCCATTATATCAAACTATTATTGTTATTTTGTAACACAAACCCTTCCTTCTTCCAGGCTCATCATCATCATCACCAGTGGGTGGTACCAACACTGGCTCTGGTCTCCTGGTAGTCCCACAGCCGCTGGGCAAAGGTCCCACCAAACTCCAGCCCCTGCATGCCCACGCCAGGAAGTACCACTGCAAAATGTGCCCTCAGGTAAGTGACAAAGATATTATTTTAGGGTGATTAAGTGTGCTTAATCCTGTTATTTCTTTTTCACTTTTTAACATATGTGCAAATAAGAACCATCAGGTTATAAATTATCTTTCTGAACTCAAAATCATTAAATTTTATTTCAAGTATCGAATAAATAACATGAAATAATAAGATTTTGAAGATATAGGTAGGTATCAATTCGCATAATCTAACAACAAATTAAAGTTTACGAGAAAACCTCAACAAATCAAGTGAAAATTGAACTATTCTCGTTATATAACAAAACATAAGAAAGCAACTCCTATACCATCTTCAAGTCTTTTAGAAAATTCCACATTTGGTGATACTAAAAGCAACTTTTATGCCTGTCACCTCGGATAGTGTCGGCCACAGATTGCACCGATATGAAACAATCTTCAATTCACATATTGAGTTAAAGCTTCAAACGTGTTCGGCATGTCATTGTGCAAGAAGATCAGAAGTTCATCAGCCTTTAAGTAACCAGTACTGACCAAAGGCATCTTCTCACACGGGAAGGTTTTAGCATTAATCACCACGCTTGCTCATTGCGGGATAGCGATTTCAAACTTATAATTAGAAATTATAAGCCTTTCCTTGCGATGTTTTCCTTCACCATTTGTCAGTGGTGTCTAAATAATTTTAGAAAGTACATATAACTCTGAAAAAGTCGCATTGGTACTTGGTGGCGGGGAGCAGTGGGTGCTCCCCGCCACCAAGTACCAATACTGCTCTGGCGATGCAATACTGCTCAGTGCTAAAAGTATACAGTCCTTTAGTTGACGATGACGCCTGTAGTAGGACCCTATGTCACGAAAAATTAATTATAATTATATGTAATTGGGCCTCCGGTAACTTAACTACACGACGAAACACAACACAAGCGTTATTTCACGTCAGTTTTATGTGTGGCCGTGGTTTCACTCTGGTCGAGCCGGGCCATTCGTGCCGAAGTATAGCTCTCCCACACTTAAAAAGTAGTTGATCATCTCAATAATTGTACAGACTTCTCTTACTGCATTACATGTATCATGCGATGTGTTTGGTACGGCTATGGTGAAATGATAATGAGCTACCGACGCCGGCTGTTACTCATCAAAATTCAATTCGTCAACTGTATGTACAGCTAGCAGATAAAGTCCAATTGGTTTTTATTTTTTATTATGTAGAGAACTTTTTATTATTTTTTATTATACGTAGGTACTTCATAAATATGACAGACCTATACTACCTACGTACTTGTTAATAAGTTACTAAAAAAGGGGGTTCTATTCTTGTATCTACGATATTATTCAAGTTAATATCAAATTCATGGTAATATAGAATTATATTACCGTCTGCTTCTTCAGTAGAATATAGTAAGTATTCAATTCTTGAGCACAGCAAATATTTCTCATAAGCAAAACTACTGAAATTATACATAAGAAATAGAAATAATTGACAACGCTTCTATTGCATGGCATTCAAATCTGTACTGATAACAATGTTATGTTTCTGTCTGCCCCTTCGGAAAATCAAAGTCTTAGTGTTAGTTTTTACCAATGGATCAAACTCCACTTGCAGCAACTACAAGCTCCACTTGATTGTATTGCAGTCATCAAGACTACATTCGATTAAGAGTGTGTACCAAATATCAGATCAATCTATCGTCAATTAGGGGTAGGTACAATTCTATTAACTAAATTTGATCTAAACAAACAAACGGTGCAAGCTAACTAAAACCATGGAATAATAATAAAAATTATATTATTAGACAGTTAGAAAAACAATATTATTTGCTATCGCTACAGTGCTCCTGTATAACTTGCAATTAATTCTCTATTTTAATGTTTTTTGCTCGTCACATCGCATTTAGTGGCTCCATCTTTGATATTTTATACGTAAATGTTGTGGCGACAACAGCCACTAATCGTGATTTAATTAAATTGTGCTATGAGTCAATTTTGATTGAAAATTTCATGTAAATCAACACTTGGATGTGATTAGAATGTGTTGCGTAGAAAGAAATTAGCAAAGACTTCGCCTATGTTATAAAAGAAAAAATACTTTTTGTGAAATTTCATCACAGAGGGTATTATATAAGACAACAACATCACAGAGGGTAAAGGTATAGATATATGGAACAATACTATTACCACATTAATTTGAACTTCAAACCTACAAAACACTAATTCAGCCATAACTTTTTACAATCAAAATATATCAGGCAATCAAAGCAAAAATTAAAAGTCGAAAGCCTATTAGTCCAGTCATCTTGCCGCCATACAAACCATTTTGGAAAGGCAACCGTTTAAGATAAAAACTTCAAAAACCAAAAAAGAAAACCAAAGCTTTCAAACGCATCCATATTCATTTCCCCCCAAAAAATACGCCGAAAAGAAATGCGAGTAAAAATAAAAAAAATATGTGCGAGTTTGATTATCCTCTGAGGGTTCCATATACAGTAAAAAAATATTTTACTTTCACATTTCTTGTCATAGATAAATCGGAAACGAATCACTACAAATGTAATGTTTTTCTTCTGATTTGACCAGCGATTTGAACATAGAAAATAAATAACTACCTAATAATTCTTTGCCATAGTCTGTATTTCCTGAAGGGTATGGGTGTCTTCAAGGCCCGAGTGAATAGGTTGCTTATGGGACGACGTGCTCCATCGTAGACCGCATCATCGTTTACAACCGGGCAAGATAGTGGTCAAATGTCGACTCATTGAATATAAAAAAAAATATACAATTAATAAAATGATTTCTGTGTGTAATTTTTGTATCAAACAATAACAATAGTTCAACAATGAACATGCTCTAAAGCTTTAGCATTCGTAATATTATTATGAATTTTATAAACCTTTATAAAAAATGTAATTGGGTACCTACTTGCCAACTAGTCAAATTCATTACTATTTTTCGAACTGTCAAAAACGATCATTGACGATTGTGTATTCTGATGCCACGTTTTTTTTAGCGCCAAACAGCATACTTATTTCTTAAAAAAATGTTGGAAATATACTAAAATTGAAATTATTTATAAAATCAATTAATGAAAGTGCGATTATTTTTTAATATTTTATTGTATTGAACAGTCGGAATAATTTACTTTTGATTAAAGCAAGTACCAAATTGTACCAACAAAGTCGTTGAGTCAAGTAATGATGATAGTCATACATGCATGCATAGACCTAAGTTTTAGGTTATTAATTTTTAAACTACGGAACCCTAAAAAGAGACGGAAAAGGGGAGAAAGAGACAAAAAACCATCATCGAATAACAGGCCTCTAATCAAAATCGTACCATGGAATGTCATAGTAGGAATACCGATGCTGCCCAGTGTCTGAGACAAAAACCAGAATCACTTGATACACGAGCGGTTTTGTGTAAATTTTCAAATTCCAAAGTCGGCATTTTGACGGTCACTTTGATGGTGAATTTTCGGTTTTTTCGTCCTCTAAGACTGCTACTAGTTGTTTTGTTCGATTTTTCCTTATTAGGTAAGTTTAGTACGGGTTGCTAGGTGCAATTTTCGGTCAAGATTTTACCATGCTTTCAAAATTTTACCCCATTAATTGTCATTGACTTTGATCAAATTGACTGCTTCATTTGCCAAGTGGTCGCAAGTGCGAGTGCTGGACGCTGGGTCTCACGGTATTCCTGGGTCGGGCAAAGTTTATCTGGTTTTTTTTTTAATTTTTTAGTATCTTCGACTAATGTCAAATGCCTTCGCCTAGCCGTAATGCAATAAATAATAATCGTCGTAATAGGTAGTAACAATAATATTATACAGAAATTAAAACTTCTTTACTTCTGTATAATCATTCAAACATTCAACATTCGTTCAAATATTCATTGTTATGGTTAGATTATAACCTCAAAATCTGATAGTTTTTTTGAAATATATCTTTTCTGCAGCTAGTCCGCTATAAAAAACAAGATCTTCTAGGAGTCTAAAAATGATAAGGAATACAATACGGATACTCTTGGCTCCAGGGCCAACAATGTATGGACGCAGAGCAATGTCCTTTCCCAATATGTGACAATTTACTTCCAAAAAAACAAAATATCTTCGACATATGTCTCCTTCATTACATCTTCGCAAATCATTTGCAATATTTTACCGAAAATTGACTTTTTATTGTACCTACTTATGCCCCTTACTTCAATATTCAAGATATATCCATTCAATATTATTAAACAATCATACACGCTATCAGACATGATATTTTTCCTCACCCACTTCTCACACAAATATCAACTTTACGTCCTGAAATAGAAAACTCAATTTCGTTTACCCAAAATTCTCTTCTTACCAATCGAATAGATCTGTCAAATTCATTTTCGATTCTATTCTCTTTATCTTAAGGTATATTTTTCTATAGTAATTGCTAGGTGTTGGTTCTGATAGGCGTCTATTTTTCATATCTCGTCATTTCCGGTTTTCGATTGTTTCAGCGGATATTTGGAAGGTTTTTTTTTATTGGCTGTCATTTGTGGTCAGGAAATGGGTCTGTGGTTTATTTTGGGAGGGTAAGGCAAATGACCATATTAGGGTATAGTTTGGTGATTCCCAAAGTCTTTTTTAGATTTTTTAGATCGATAATATTTGAAAAGGTTTAATTGCTTGCTTAGCTTTTTTTAAATCTAGTTCATAACTAATGTAAATATGACAAAATAATGACAGATATAAAGAAGAGTATCAAGATAAGAAAATCTACAATATACTTATTACACACAAAAAACTACCTCTTTGGCCGAGTGGTCGTAAGTGCGACTGCCGGGCAAGGGGTCTCGGGTTTGATTCCCGGGTCGGGCAAAGTATTACTGGGTTTTTAAATATTTTCAGTAGTAGCACGGAGTCTGGAAATGTGCCCGGTATATGGTAATAGGCTCACCCCCTATTACATGGGACTCATAACATAAATAGTGAAAAATGGGTGTTACATTGTACAGTGGCATAATGTGTGTGCCTACCCTTTCGAGGATAAAAGGCGTGATGTTATGTTATGTTACACAAAAAACTTACACCATTGCAAGTCTAAATTACTTTATTAATTTTTCGGTGTTTCGTTTCATTTTTATATATATACTAGCTTCTGCCCGCGACTTTGTACGCCCAATCCCGTTTTCTCCCGTTTCCATAAGATTTTCAGGATTTTTTTATCTATCATAAGAACCTTCTCCTGACAATAACAAACACAACAAAAAAATCAGCCAAATAGGTCTGGCCGTTCTCAAGCTATGGCGTGACAACGGGAAATGAGTTTCATTTTTATATAGGTTTATACTGCTGACTGCCTCGTTGGCTAAGTGGTCGCAAGGGCGACTGCCGGGCTAGGGGTCTCGGGTTCGATTCCCGGGTTGGGCAAAGTATTATTGGGTTTTTAAAAAATTCTCAGTAATAGCACGGAGTCTGGAATTGTGCCCGGTATATGGCAATAGGCTCACCCCCTATTACATGGGACTCATAGCATAAATAGTGAAATTGGGTGTTACATTGTACAATGGCATAATGTGCACCTCCTTCCCCTTTGGGGATAAAAGGCGTGATATTATGTTACGTTATGTAAACCAATTTCTTTAATGTTTTTTAATGTACTCCTTTGGTTATTCCGCCAATGGCAGTAAACAAACTCATCAAGCCCTTTTACGGCCACAATACATATAAATATAACATACCACAACTAAATATACCTCCTCAGTCCTCCGTACATCCAGAGGTCTTTAGTTTTTGCCACTACTAATGACGTCATTAGAGGGAGACCCTCTGAGGGCACTCTCAAGATGTTGCAGTGAATTGTAATATATTTTTCGGATATGCGAGGTATTTTTTCTTTATTTTTTTTTTGGTGTGGAGACATTTATTTGATTTTTTTTGGTATTAGTTATTAAAATATTCTGTTGTGTGTGTGTGTGTGTGTGTGTGTGAAATAAGTGGGATAGAAGCGAAAAATAACTATTACTAGTACATTATTATATATTTAAAACGTGTGACACCGACTTCCTATAGGTTCTTTAATTACGTTTTTGATATATTTATTTTGACGTAGTACATAAAGTAACATAACATAACAACTTTTATCCCCGAAGGGGTAGGCAGAGGTGTACATTATGTCACTGTACAATGTAACACCCACTTTTCACTATTTATGTCTAAGCATTTATATTTATGTTATGAGTCCCATGTTATAGCGGGTAAGCCTATTGCCATATACCGGGCACAAATCCAGACTCCGTGCTACTACCGAGAATTTTTTAAAACCCAGTAATACTTTGCCCGACCCGGGAATCGAACCCGAGACCCCATGCCCGGCAGTCGCCCTTGCGACCACACGGTCAACGAGGCAGTCTATTTGACGTATGACAATAACTTATAAATAAGCAATGAAGAATAGGCTTTATCGAAATAGCTTTAAAAGTTTTTGAGTAATTTTAAAAGCACACAGCATAAACCTAATAATAATTTTGTCCAAACCAGAAAGCGAATCCTTAGCTTAGCAATTGCTTAACTAATTCTCCAAAGAGGCGTTAAAGCTAGTATCTATGAAGATTCATCAATAAATTGAACGTAGAATATGAAAATAACACCTGAACATTAACTTTACACTTCATTAGCATATAGACAATATTATCATTTTTATTGTTTTACTAATCTAAAACCTATTGGAAGCTATAAGTAAGCCCGGTGTTACTAAATTCATTATAATAAAACGAAGCGTGTTAATAACGAACTGGAATTGTGCAATGGATCCGTGACTTCACAATTAATGGGAAAAATAACGATAACATACACAAGTTGGCTGAGTATTTCTTTATATATAATTATATATATACATAACATCACGCGTTTTATCCTCGAAGGGGTGCACATTATACCACTCTAAGTACAATGTAACACCCACTTTTCACTATTTATGTTATGAGTCCCATGTAATAGGGGGTGAGTCTATTGCCATATACCGGGCACAGTTCCAGACTCCGTGCTACTACTGAGATTTTTTTTAAAAACCCAGTAATACTTTGCCCGACCGCCGGGAATCGAACCCGAGACCCCTTGCCCGGCAGTCGCAATTGCGACCACTCGGCCAACGAGGCAGTCGATTATTTCTTCCAGTATAGTGGGAATTTGCTAATATTCGTGGATTTCTGAGTTGCGAGCGTACCAGGGTGCCGATGACAGATCACCCAAACCCATTGTCATCCATGCTGTTTTAACCAAATCAATTTAGACGACTCAAGAGGGCGGATGTGCTAGATAACTAAGGGGAGTCGGAGTAATGGCTCCTCCTCTCCAAATCCCAGCAACAATAACAACAAACCTGATTATAGTCGTACAGACTGATCGCAGGATAAAAAAAAAACACACACAAGTATTCACGTATCTATTATACTTTACTAGATGTGCCTGCGACTTCGTTCGCGTGGAATAAAAGGTCACAGCTCCTCCGCCGTTGATAACATGATAGTATGTAGCCTATATGTTGTCCCGACTTGTTAATAATATTCATGCAAAATTTATAGTAAATCTAAGCAGTACTTTTCGCGGAGAACCTAACGGGTTACCGGGGCTCCGGTTCGACGTGCAGGAGAAGGTACGGGGTGGATTTAGTCCGTAAGATTCTGACACTCCCTCCCGCCTCACCCAGACGGGAGCAGTCATTCGATGATTTTCCCCCCTTAAAAAAAAAGCAGTACTTTTTAGGTTTAGCCTGGATGTACATACAGACAAACAGACAAAAATTTAAAAAAGCTATATTATTGGATTCGATATCGACTGTCGATCACGCCCAAAGTATTCTTTTAAAAAAATGAAATGTAGTTTTGAGTTTTCTACGATTTGATTATACCTATATGTATCGATAATAGATTTTCATCTGTGTGGTAAAGTTAGGGAGTGTGGAAGAGCCATGCTTCGGCACGAATGCGCCGGCTCGACTGGAGTGATACTACGGCCTCACAGAAAATCGACATGAAACAATGCTTGCGTTGTGTTTCGTTGTGTGATCGGAGGCCTAATTACCTGCACCCACGTGTTCAGCATAAAATCAGCCAATAAATATACAATACTCCAAACGAGATTCAAACCCCACACCTTTACAACATAAATAAATTCACACACATAAAATTCTAAACCACAATAATTCTTAGACACACTAATAACTAATACTTCTAATCGATAGAATGTCAATACCGTAGCATGCGCCGGCGCAGGTGGCACGCATGCGCCGTAATTAAAACTTGTCGCGAGACGGTTAACCGACCATTGCTATACTAGACATGGGATCAATGAACTTTGAACTTCAATTAAATGGCTAGAGTTTATGGGGTGGAAAAATTCTTGTTAGAAAAGTGACCTTTGAGGTCTCATTTATATTATTAGTAATGGGATTCGGTTGGTTGAGTGGTCATCAGTACCTTGAAGCAACGATTATGATATGAATTCACGATGCGAGCGATTAACTAATGAAAGATTCAAAATTAACATCAAAAATAGGGGTTTTTTTTAAGGGGGAAAAATCATCGAATGACTGCACCCGCCTGGGTGAGGCGGAAGGGAGTGTCAGACTCTTACTGACTAAAAACCACCCCGTTCCATCTCCTGCACGTTGAGCCGGAGCCCCGGTAACCCGTTAGGTTCTCCGCGAAAACAACAATAGGGTAGATGACTAATTTTTATTTTAATGTCCGTCTGGTAGATTGTTTAAAAACATTAGACACGTATTTTTATTTTTTTACGGAAACGAATAATTTCGAAGATATATTGATTTGAAATGTCGCGTGACGTCACTTCTATGTACATTTTATACGTAGAAATGACGTTTTAGCCCCCACTCCTAAACTTTGATTCGTTATATCTATGTATCATTTTATTATACAACAAAATAAAAAAAATACGTGTCTAATATTTTTTCATTACCTAACAGACGGACTAATTACATTTTTAATTTTCAAACCCTGTCATTATACCTATTACGAGTTCCTCACATAAATATACTGAGTTAAGCTCTACTAGTTTCGAATCGCAGAGGGACTCTTCCTCATGAGCGATGTCGCGCAGCCTACTACTCTAGAAAAACTTATTATGCCACGTAATAAGGGATGGTGTCTGACTGCCGAAGCGGCCCGGAGGTCTAAAACGACTGCTTCTCATGCACGACAGTGTGGTTTCGAAACCTATCAACGGCAAGTACCAATGTGACTTTTTCCGAGTTAAATGTACTTTCTAAGATTATTTAGACACCACTGACAAACGGTGAAGGAAAACATCGTGAGAAAACCTGGGCTTATAATTTCTAATTATAAGTTTGAAATGGCCAATCCGCATTGAGCGAGCGTGGGGCATGCTCAAACCTTCTCCGTGTGAGAAGAGGCCTTTGGTCAGCAGTGGCCACTTATAGGCTGTTTATGATGATGATATGGAAGCGATGATGCGATCTACGATTAAACATGTCGTCCCATAAGCAGCTTATTCACTCGGGTCTTAAAGACACCCAGGTTATACAGACTCTGGCCAAGAATTCCACTCCTTTGCTTAAGGAAGGTTGATGCGAAACGATTCATGCGTATGGGTGGGTAGATAGATAGATAGGAAGAAGTAGCTCTTCGGAGATCATTGGTATGACATTATGTACCTAAAGAACTAATAAGAATAATACAACTATCAATAAATAACTAAATTTAACTAGTTAACATTATACCTTTTCAAAAACATCGCAAAATAACAACCGAACGAACATACAATTACACATTAACCGATGTCCTCATAAACTTTAGTATAACGACTTTAATCATAGGGGTATAAGCAGTAAATAACATTTGTACACAAACAGCACATCAACATTACCCTACCCTCTGCAATAGACAATAAACTCTATAACAAAGAATTTAAAGCTCTGAATTGTTTGGAGAAAGATAGGAAATTGGGTACTTTGACCTGCATGTCTTTGAAGATATAAATCTAGCAAGCACTTGGCGCATTTTTATACTTGACACGCTCAATTTAATGTATAAGGTTTGCCCGTTTGTTTAACATGGTAATTTAACAGTTTTGCAATAAACTGCGAGAATTTTATTTTTGTTTGACGATTACCTGGTTGCCACTTGTCGATTCATGAGGTTCGAGACAGTTAGGGTTGGTACTACAATTTGAAAAATAGAACAGCGTGCAGCGTAACAGCCGCGCTGTAACCGCGCTGCCGATGCGCAAATGATTTCAAGGCGCCCTTAGAAAATTAAAGTACATATTTTCATCTTTTATTATTATCTAACAGTAAAGTCTAAAATAGATACTTACTTACATTTCTAAGAAATATAAAACAAAATAGAAGTAAAGAATTGATAAATATTCTAATGCCCGAATACTGAAACGCTACTCAATTTTAAGTCGCGCTTAAGTATAGTTCTGTCACCACTAATTCTTTATGAAATGACAGAGATGGCACGATTTTAAGCACCACTTAAAATTGAGTAACGTTTCAGTATTCCGGCATAAGTACGAAAGAAAATCGGCCCTATTATTAACTCAATTAACTGAGCAGTTATAAAATTCATAACAAAATTATGTATTACTAGCTTTTACCCGCAGCTTTGCCCGCGTATTCTTGTTTTATTCCATGAGCACATTTAATCAGGATAAAAAGTACGTACGTCAATCTATACTCTGCCTGTATACCACATTTCATCAAAATCCGTTCACTAGTTTCAGCGTGTTTGACGGACAAACATGCAGACAAAGAAACTTTCACATTTATAATATTAAAGAGATTTTACGAATAGTGCGTCGCAATTAACTTAAATCACGGGCTACTCACGTGAATATACTGAGAAAAGCGTGATTTTAGTTAATTTAGTATGTCTCTATGTCTCACGATAGTTATTATAAAATCAGTGCCTCGCAAGTTGCATTAAAAAACATTTTTCTATTGCCCTTTTAGACTTCTAATATAAAACAATATAAAAATTAATGATAACTTTTTGTACATTTCACAATCTTGCCAACCCTAGCTTAAACACAAGCATTTTTCTGCTCTAAACTTGCGCCTGCGCAGGAAGTTGGCAATTTCACGTCTACTTAATACTTTGACTTCGTTTTAATGGATATTATTTTGAATTATGATATTTTAATAGCTAACAATAATAGTACTTTAGTTTAAACTCATTTAGCCTTTATTTCAGATCTAGATTTTATAGGCTTGGTTACGGTTCGTTTACAATGATTTATTTGAGTTAAGTGGGTTTAAAATATCTTAAAGTACGTAGGTTGGGCTGTTACGAGTAATACTGTTAAGCATAAAATTTTGACAACCTAACAGACTACCGGGGCTCCAGTTCAAAACAGGATTAGGAACAGGGTTTTTTTAGTCAATACGGGTCTGACACTCTTTCTCGCCTCAGTCAAGACGGGAGATGTCATTGAATGATTTTCCCCTCTCACAAACAAGCATAAGGTTCCGTGTAAAATTAAAGTACGTATTAATACTGTTCTTTTTCATTACATTTTTTTTATGGCATAAGCCGGTAAACGAGCAGACGGATCACCTGATGGTAAGCAATCGGCGTCGCCCATGGACACCCGGAACACCAGAGGCGTTACAAGTGCGTTACCGGCCTTTTGGGGATTGGGAGTTTGAGGACCGTTGGGGATTCAGGGATTGGAGAGATTGGGGAAGGGGAGGGTAATTGGGCCTCCGGTATCCTCACTCACACGATGAAACACAACGCAAGCGTTGCTTCACGCCGGTTTTCTATGAGGCCGAGGTATCACCCCGGTCGAGCCGGCCTATTCGTGCCGAAGCATGACTCTCCCACACAAATTGTCAATAATATCATAATATGCCTATATAGTATTATGAACCAAATTTAGTAATTAGTTTACCCTTTAACACGGAGAGGCTTATTCACAACAGGCGTAATATGGACGCAATAAAAAGCAAAATTCTAGTTTATCTCTGTATTATTTTTCAATAAGCTACGTTTTCTGAAATCTTCATCTAAATTGGTTCAACCATACATACACACAGGTCCAGGGAAATAGATGACAATTAACATTGTTGTATTAACATACTATGTCTAAGACAGAAATTAAACTTGAGACATTTTTATATACAGACTAGTTGACCCGGCAAACTTCGTTCCACCTAATTTTTTTTTACCTTTTAAACCTTCCCTAGACTTTCACTAACATTTCAAAACCAAAATTAGCCAAATCGGTTCAGTCGTTCTTGAGTTTTAGCGGGACTAACGAACGGAAATTAATTTTTATTTATATACATATAAAAATAATTATACAGAGTAGACACTGATTTTATTATAATTCATAATACAGTGAGACATTCATAAACTTACCTATTTATATCAAAACCATGAAAGGTTTAAAACATTGTCAAAATTACCTACATATGTGAGGGAACATAATCCCATCTTAGAACGATGTTTAAGGGGGTCGGTTGAAGTCAAAGTAAAGACACCACAAACCGCAACCCGTCGGAACGTCTTTTAAAATAGATATTTTGATGTTATTGTGTGTCGTGCTACCACAAGTGTCTTGGGTTTGTGTCTTGGGTTAGGCATGATTACGATGTCTATTTGATGAAAGTCGTGTTTTCAAAAATAGCAAATCATAACATAACATAACATCACGCTTTTTATCCCCGAAGGGGTAGGCAGAGGTGCACATTATACAGCGGTGCACATTATACCACTGTATAATGTAACACCCACTTTTCACTATTTATGTTATGAGTCCCATGTAATAGGGGGTGAGCCTATTGCCATATACCGGGCACAATTTCAGACTCCGTGCTACTACTGAGAATATTTATAAAAACCCAGTAATACTTTGCCCGACCCGGGAATCGAACCAGAGACCCCTTGCCCGGCAGTCGCACTTGCGACCACTCGGCCAACGAGGCAGTCAATGTTTTCAAAAATAGCAGATCCATTGAAAATATGTAGTATCGGTAGATATGTGGCAAAAGATTTGTTTCTTAGAAGCAAGCACACGTTTATATTAAAACTATTATGAGCCATGCCAAATTAATTATTATGTTTTCGGCTTCCTCACGTAACTATTTGACGAGGAACTCGACTAGTTTCAAGCCACGCTAGAGGCTCATATTCATGAGCAGCATTACTCGATCAATGACGTGGCGACTGTCGTGTTGCACGTGTTGACAATAATTTTCTTAAATTTTATACCTTTTCTTTTTTTAAAAAACGTTGCCCCACATTAGGATTTTCTCCTGTGTCGTGGGTGCGTTTACAAACATACAATGCCACATACACATGAAACCCAGACCCGGAACAACAATCTGTGGATCACACAAAGAATTGTTCCGTGGGGGAATCGAACCCGCGACACGTTGCGCAGCAGCCAGTTGCCCCGCCACCGCGCCAACCGTGCAATCAACTGGACTGGAGAGTGTCAGTTTGAAATCTTATGCATTTCCAGGTCGGTTAAAATGTTATTAAGATTTTATGACACAACATTACGGCTTTACCCTTGAAGAGGAAAGTGCAGTTTTCAATATAACCCTTTTTCACCAGAATCATCCCAATCCCAATTACACAATCCGTGATGTTATTGAGAATTATTGGAAAACTTACTAACGATTTGCACAACTCGAAATCGAATCCATTGTTTGGTAATTCCACTTACAGTAACTAGACTTTTGAGTTTTAAACATAAAAACACTACACACATGTTTCCACCAACCACATATAAACACAGTTCAATATAACTTAAACTATATATAACTACATAAATATTTACAACTTAAAATTAACTACAACTAAACTATTAAAAATAAAACGAAAGTAAAAAAAGAACATTATATTTAATAACTAGCGAGCCGCCCCGGCTTCGCACGGGTGCAATATACATGTATTATACATATAAACCTTCCTCTTGAATCATTCTGCCTATTAAAAAAACCGCATCAAAATCCGTTGCGTAGTTTCAAAGATTTAAGCATATAAAGGGACATAGGAACAGAGAAAGCGACTTTGTTTTATACTATGTAGTGATAGGCACTAATAGCATAATTTCTGCAAATAAACTGTAACAATCCTTACTTTATATTATAAATCGGAAAGTGAGTTTGTTTGGTCGTTTGTTTCCGCTTTCACGCCGTAACTACTAAACCGATTACTTTAAATTTATGCAGACATAAAGTTAGAAGTCTGGATTAAATAATAGAGTACTTTTTATCCCGAAAAAAATTGATATTCTCGAGGGAAAACGAAATTATTGGTATAGATGGCGCTGTGTGTATTGGTATATGTCACATAGGCTACTTTTTATCCTTTTGTGACGCGAGCGAAGCCGCGGGTAAAAGCTAGTGATTATTATAATTTTAATATAGACCTCGATTTCAACTTTAACTTAAAACCTAAAGAAGAAAAGATTTAAACCGTACAGTTTAAGTCAACCACTTATATGTGGTTGCGCAGAAAGTGGTATGTTTGTACTCTCTGGCAACAGGCCTTAGAAACCACGAGATTGTGGTCACAACCTCCTTGGAAGATTACGATCTTGTGTTGATGTTACAATTTAACTGATGCTGGCTTTGGTTTTGATATGGCATTGCTCTTGTAATAGGCTGGTGGATGTTAAGTAGTTTATTTTTAACCGACTTCATAAGAAAGGAGGTTGTTAGTATGACCTGTATGTGTGTGTATGACTGCCTCGTTAGCCGAGGCTTCGTTTTCCGGGTCGGGCAAAGTACATATTACTGAGTTTTTTTTAAATCCTAGTGAGTCTGGAATAAATTCCATGCTGCTACTGGGTTCCTGTCTGATGTGTAACTCCTAGTTACCTTTTACCTATACAGATAAAGAAAATTGAATTGTCTATTTGTAATATTGAAATAACACTTTTTACTACATGCATATGAATGTACATACGATACACATACCAAAATAACACGTTTTTCAATTTTTGTCTGTCTGTCTATCTGTTTGCACTGGCTAATCTCTGGAATGGCTAGACCGATTTTGATGGGACTTTTATTGACAGGTAGCTAATGTCCTAAGGAGTAACATAAGCTAATTTTATTTCGGAAAAACGCAGACTAAGTTGCTGGTTTAGCTGGTCACATATAATGAGTGATAACAAAATATTATCCCTATTCTATTCTGCCATAACACGACTATAACAAAACGAATTTTCGAATCCAAAAAATGGCAGTTTCAATATCACTTCCCGGAAACCAAACTGCAATAAATAAGCCACTAATCTTTTATAAGACTTTAAATTTAATTCTGATCATGTCTTATAATGTAAAAGGGTATTCAGGTAGGTTAAACACAGAATTTAAATGACAATGCGCCTGTGCAGTAATAGGCGTTGCGGTGCGAAACACCTATTGTGCAAGGTCTTTAAGAATGATAATCTTGGATTTAGGGCTGGAAGTGTTCAAAGTAAGGTAGGGTAAAATTTTATCGATAGTTTGGTGCGGATTTGTCGATATTTTGGTGAAGTAATTATTCACAGTTATTGTTTTTTTTTTGTTATAAAGGTAATATTTATGTGTAGGTAGTATAATTATTATACCAGTTTAAAGTTATGGCGGAACATTAGTTTTGTAGTCAGTAAAAGTATTAAGTTCATTACTGTATGCGTATAAAGTATTAAAAATATTATAAAAACCGTTTCAGCCTGTTTGATTGTGAAAAACTACTAAACTATGTGTAATTTTGTTTTCACTCATAAACACAATAATTTATATGGAAGATTCTAGTCTTTAATTTATTGTTTTTTTTTTAGAAATGTTTGAACTAAAATGGTAATCTTCAGTCGTAAAGTTACGTTTATGAATAGCTAATAAAATGTTCATTTAAATAGAGATTTGATTAGGTTATTAAGTCACGTCGTAATTTTTAAAACACGCACGTAATTCACAAAGATAATATTAAGTCGTTTTAATTACAATATTATTGCCGGAGATCGACTGATTAGATATTTACATAATCTTTGATTTTTTATGTTTGTCTTAATTAGTGAATATCGTAATTTAATTTACACCATTTAAATCATTCATATCGCATTTTTACAATACATATAATTGTATTGTAAACATTACATTGATCTTCTAAAACTTAACTTCATCTTCATCATTATCGATATCGATAATTCCCAAACATCGACAACTCCCAACCTTGAGAATAAATCAAACACCAGATTGATGGTATTATGTCAACATGCACCATCATAATACGCAGTACTTTGCATAACAAGCAGAATGCTTGACAATTATTGAATTAAACATCCACTAATAAGGGCAGATGGTTTTGTGCATTTGTATGTGAGAACGTATCTAGGAAACTGGGTAATTTGTCAGTGCCAAATTTGTGGACCAAATTCTATGGGATTTTTGAAGGATTTAAACTTAAGATTATATTAGCATAATACTCTCCTTAAGTTTATGGGAACTGGGAACAATATTAATGATCACGTCATTAAGAGATGATATTCTGGGTTCAATTCTCAGGTCGTGCAAATTGTGTGATTTTGCATAATTGGAATAATGGATCATGATCAAATAGTTAGCATAAAGTCGTTGGTCCTGGTTATATGAATTATTATAAATATTATATCTATAGATATCAGCGACTGTTGTTATGGCAACTTAAAGATAAACCTGACGACGCAGCTCTAGATAATCGTATCAGCATTAGTAGTGGGGAATGTCTTACATAGTTATTTAATTATACTGCCATGTCATAAAATTGACTGTACTGAATTCAATCATAACATAACACAACATCACGCCTTTTATTCCCGAAGGAGTAGGCAGAGGTGCACATTATGCCACTGTTCAATGTAACACCCACTTTTCAGTATTTATGTTATGAGTCCCATGTTATAGGGGTGAGCCTATTGCCATATACTGGGCATAATTCCAGACTAATAACAGATTAATAATTCAACAAAAAACAAAGAGGTAAAAACACAGGAACCACTCAAATTATATCCAATTCATTTTACAATTTCACCATCGAACCAAAATCACCGCAAACTGGTCAAAACATCACTCAGACTACAATACCAACAAAATATCGAACAATCCTTTCTACAACTTCAAAATCGAATCGATACAAAGCAGGGCCAAATCGTTTAACTATACTAAACGATATCAACACATTCACCTAAAGGAAGATAGAAAGGGTTCCATACATCACTACTTAACCGTTCGCGCCCCCAACAATGCATCAATAGTCAATAATCTTATAATAGATAATATTGAAGGGGTTAACCCTTAAGACATAACAATAGATTTTTTAGTCGCAATCCGATTTTGCATGACTGACGAGTTATAAAACAATCGTATTGTGTGCATTGAACTTAATAATTTTTGTTAGGAAGGGTTAAAAATCTGTGTGATAAATATTTTCGATTTGGAGAAATATGTAAGGAATAGTGATAACATATTAGCGATTAGACTTAATTGATTAGTTACTAGCGACCCGCCCCGGCTTCGCGCGGGTGCTATATGCATGTACTTACAGATGAATCTTCCTTAAGAATCACTCTATCTATTAAAAAAAGCCGCATCAAAATCCGTTGTGTAGTTCTAAAAATCTGAGCATACATAGGGAAAGATAGACAGCGGCGACTTCGTATTATACTATGTAGGTAGTGATGAGTGAATCAGTTTTTTAATTCAAACTTGGACAACGCAGTTTGACAACGTTTATTGTAAGTCTGATAAGTAGTAATAAGTTGTCTTGTTACCAGTGCAAAAAGGATGAAGATAATATCCTTTTTACGTACATTTATGCCGTAGACAAAAATGTGACAGATAGACATTTGTAGTCTGTTAAAATTCGATGGATAATCGTACCTAATACTAATACCGTAAAGAACTGAAAAGTATAGCAAATTCAGAAGTAAATTGTAATCACAACCTAAAGCAGATGTAATAGTTACTCATTATAAAGACACAAAAAATAAAATAACTATCGAACACCACGGTTTTGACCAATCAAAACTTCGAAATAATTGACAACCATAACGAACCAACCAATAATGCAACCGAAAATGTACAAAATCATTACAAAATTCCGTCACTGAAGTCTCACAACGCAATCACCACAACAATTTCTAGACAGATCATTTGAAAGAACTGAAAATAACCGTAAAAACTAACAATAAACCATCGTGACTGCGGTCAACGCAAAAAAGCTATCGTATTTCATAGCAAATCATAGATCTATTGATCATTATCGGGCACGCGTTCTAGTCAACTATTGTGATCGATAAAATTGTACCTTATGATTTTTGTATCAACCCTTCTTTCGGTATTGATGAAATATAATATTTTTAAGGGTTAACCTAGTATTGGTTGACAAAGCAATTGTGTTATTGTTATGTCATAATAATCTAGTTTGATAGGCGATATACTGATTGAAAGTAGATGAATAGAATAATTACGTTTATCAAAGGATGTTAAAAAGTATTGACGACATCTTCCTTGGTATCATTTCATTCATCCGCGTCTGTAATTGATACAATAAATTCAAGATGTCGAAGTAGCTGAATAAAATTGGAATTCAATAATATTGAGTCTCGATTCAATAATTTTAGTGGATTGTCACACAATATTTGTAGTACTTTTGTCATTAAAACAGATGCATAAAATAGCTGACTTGACAAAATTCAAAAGAATATTTTTCTTTATTTGTAAAGTGACAATAAACTTACAATACCCAATTAAAATAATTCAAAACCGTTAACCGTTGAATACTGGACTTGAAAAACATTAAAAGCTACATAAAAGAAGACGTCTGTGAACAATATTTATAATTAATTCCGTACTCTGTTCTCACGAGTTTAATTGCAAAAAGCAGATGCTCTAAGGGCAGAAAATTAAACCATACAAAAAATATATTAATAAAAAAACGAAGATGACTCGCACCAAAACCGGAATTCAATTAGACATACAAAAGAAAGCAGGGACACGCTACTTGTTCCTAGCATTAATTATTCACCTTGAACATCTTAACAATAGAATCAAAATTACGAAAAGAAAAAACCTGACCCCCAAAAGAATTGAAATAAAGCTTAAAGTAAATACTCACAGACTTTAATATGCAAAATGTTCGAACTAGATATGCAAATCGTCGTGCGAAGATAAAAACAAATAGAATAAAAAAACCGCTTCTATGGGTGACTGACAAATTTTGCATAAATTTTGGTCGGTCCTATGATAGTCCCTTGGTGAACGCTTTTCTCATACTTCCGTATGCAAATGTATGATGCTCAATCTTTTATTTTAATAGCATCTTATTGTGTTAAATCCATTCAGATTTCGTGGGGTGACTGTTTTGGATAATATTTTGAAGAGAATTATATTAATCACTGTGTATATGCAAATCAAAAGCTTCATTTTAATAATAATAATAATATAATAAAAAGCTGTTTATTTCTCATAAAATACAGTTTTATACAAATCTTAACTTAATCTTAAACTTAAATAGAAAAGATTGTACAGTTAAGGAGTTGCTATTTCATTACAATTCATTAAATGTCGCTTGAATATGTTATAGGTCTGCCTTTTATTTTTGTTTTCCAGTTTACAAATTATGTGTTTTGGCAACTTGTTTAGTATTCGGGCAAGACTGACATTCCATACTCTCTCACCATAATCGTTATGACATTTTGGTATTTCAAAGGTAGGGAGATAGTCTAGTTTACGTAATGTGTTTAATCTTTTTGTTGTATTCAATTTACACATGTCACTACTGTACTGAGTTACAATTGCTAAATCTCTCTTATCAAATATACTCAAAACCTTGCAATAATGAAACAAGTTGTGATAGTTATCTTTGTTCTTGAATTTAACTTTTAGAGGAACAATTGTTTTTAAAATTCTAATTTGCAAATTATATATCATTTAGATATGTTTTATACGTTCTTCCATAGCTAGTTAAGCCATAACTTATGACCGAATCAGCTAAAGACATATACATAAGTCTCAGTGTTCTATATGGCACTTTATGTTTGAGCACACATAGTTTTGACAAAATTGCTCTTAACTTGTTACATATTAGGTTAACATGTGATCTCCAGTTAAACTTATGATCTATTATTAGTCCAAGGTAGGTGTGTTCTTTCACGATTTCAAGCTTCCCACACTTACAAGCATTATTGTTTATATGCATACAACTGTGCTCATGGGCGACGATCATCGGCAATGAAGCTGCTTTTTTGTAAGGCGAGTGTATATATATTAATTTAGTTTTACTATAATTAATTGATAATCCTAGATCATGAGCCCATTTGCACAATGTATCAAAATCGTCCTGCATCATACTTTGCGCCTTGATAATGTCTTTATGAGCAGAGATCAAGCACGTATCATCGGCAAATTGGTACACCGAGACATGCCGGAATACATTACACATATCATTTACGTACAATAGATATTCTGTCGGTCCTAGTACCGATCCTTGGGCCGTGCCATATTGTGTTCGTATTTGGTCGCTCTGCTCCCCGGCTATACTTACAGCATTATATCTATTTGTATGATAATTTTTAAGCAATTCCAACATTGGTCCCTGTATACCATTTTGTTCCATTTTTTGGTACAGTTTTTCAAAATTTAATGTATCAAACGCTTTGCTAAAATCAACCATAACAGCTAAAACATGGTTCCTATTATCTAAGTGCTTATTTATTTCATCTGAAAAAGTTGCCAGTAACTGAGAAGTACTTTTATTTCTTTGAAATCCGTACTGTTTTTCATGCAGAATGTTGTTACTGTTTAAAACTGAGAGTGTGGGAACATTGTCTAGTTTTTCTTTAGTTCCGGGGTGAGAGTCCGTTGGTATGGTTTTTTATTGGATGAAACAAAAAAGATAAAGGAATCCGCATTCGCTTTAACAAGTTTTTTTATATTGTCTGACGTTATAAAGAAATTTATTGTTAGATAATTCTGGAATAACTTAATTTTTGTTAATTTATTTATAAGACCGTTAAGTTTTATATTGAATTACTATCTTTTTTGTTAAGTACATTACAAAATTATGTGAAGAATAATTACTTATTATTGTTGTTTTAGGAAACGCATGTGTTTGTTTTGTTTTGTTTTAGAGTTACAACTAAAACAAAAATCAAGACAAGTAAACAGCTTGTATTGAACAATTAATGTTTGAAAATCTCTGTTTTCCTATAAAATGCCCGTGCCGTCACGCCAACACATACTAGCAATAATAACATTATTATTAATAATACATTGAATAACCCATACAATTGCAAAAATAATACGATTACAATAATAATAAAATAACTAATTCATGTTTACTTTCTTTTTGCAGGTACGTACAATTGATACAATCATCAAAAGTATACCGTAAGTCCTTACTTTTTTATCAACACTAATTACTGTTTTTGTAAAAATACACAACGCAAAATTATCTATTCATTTATGTACCCCTTTTTAAAAAGATCAAGATCGATTCACTACGGTACTGCATCGCCATCTATCGGGCTGGTGGAGAAACTTTACTCCTACTTCCACCGACAGAGACTAGATGGCGACAGCGTAACGTTGTAGGAACTTCATAGATCATTCCGGATTTGAATTTTAGCGGCGGTTTTCTCAACGATAGTTTCCTATTAGGTATTTTATAGGCATCAATAAAGATAAATCGAGCGATTTATCAAATTATCGAATCGTAAAAATGTTTGTGTTAAACTTGTTTTTCTTAAATAATAATTGCGTTTTATTTTGTGTAACCTCGAACCCATGATTGAAGTACTAGTCAATCAAATGTCAATTATAAGATTTCCGGGTAAAATTATTGTAATTATAGAGGTTACGAACATACAATTACATACAAAATGAAGGTTTGTATGGTGTGAACAGGAAGATCCTAAACTTTGTAGGTATTTGTTTAATGGATTGGTACTTACTAATACTTAAAAGACTGGAGAGTTTGTGTGGTAGGTATTGTTAGTATAATAAATTTTAAATTGTTCAACAAATATACGAATCAACTCGAGAAGAGGAAAAATTTAAGTATAGATGTACCTATTTTTACTTCATCCTAGAGAAATCGAAATCATTAGTCTCTACTGGTTTGTTTTTATAATAACTATCCTGAGACATATTGGTTTATTTATACAGTGTGGTATAGGCAATAATAACTAGAAAATAACTTTGACTATTTCCCAACCTTAAATTGCTTGTAATTTTAAAATCACCTTAATCATAATGATTCATAAAAATTTTAGGAAAAAGTACATCCAAAATCATTAATCTTAATCATTATGTTACTATGAATCATATTTTCATCTATTATAAGTCAGGCATTTACCTTCTTAACTTTAAGGAAAACTACGAAAGGTATCAGATGATTATTGTACGGTTTCCAAAAAAGCAACTTAGTTATGAAGGTGATAGATAGACCCTTATTTATTCCCTAGAGTTTTTCTCTAGAACCTAACGGGTAACCGGGGCTCCGGCTCGACGTGCAGGAGAAAGAACGGGGTGGTTTTTAGTCAGTAAGAGTCTGACACTCCCTTCCGCCTCACCCAGGCGGGAGCAGTCATTCGATGATTTTCCCCCGTTAAAAAGAAAAAGAGTTTTTCTCTCTCTTTTTTTCTGTCTAAATAAAACTTTACCCCACACTAGGATTTACTCCTGTGTCGTGGGTACGTTTACAAACATACAAGTTCACATACACATGACACCCAGACCCGGAACAATAATTTGTGGATCACACAAAGAGTTGCTCCATGCGGAAATAGAACCCGCGACATGTTGAGCGGCAGCCGGTTGCCCAACCACTGCACCAACCATGTTTTCATAGTTAAATAGTTAAACACCATTTATTTAAATGAGATCTACTAGATTCATTTTTGTACCATAAATATCATTTAAAGCTAAAAATTAAAGTGACTAATCTGAACTACTACCATCAACAAATTAAATCGTTAATTTTAAATAATGACTCGTCGCCATCTTCTCATTAAAGTTTCAATTGAAATAGGATTAACTACTAGGATTATCTTTTGTATAAGAATTAATAAATAAGTAATATTCTAACAACACAAAGATATATAAAGATCTTCCTTATAAATAATTAGTTATTTTGTTAAATCTAACCACAGCTTCCTAAATACAAAATAATTAGCAAACACTTCAAGGTCATCACTAAAAAACTTCTCAAGGTCAACGAAGTCCTGTAGATTATAAAATTTATTATTTATTAACTTTTTATGTAGATTTGTAGATGTAGTGCTAAAATTGGCGAATTTGTTTATTGCTAAGTATCGTTGAAGATAACTATTATGGAAAGGTGGTTTAGAGTCGTCGCAAGCGCATCTTATTTATTTACTGAAATAGAGTTGTACAGTTCTTGTGTTTGTTTGAACGCGTTAATCTCTGAAATTACTTGTTAGAATTGAATAATATCTTTTGGGTTGCATAGACTATTTATCGAAAAAACCTATAGTCTATAAAACATCATGGTGCGATCAACAGGAGTCGAGCAGCGGGCAAAACCGCGCGCTACTAGCTAGTGCACGGATACAATGATGCGACACGCGATGGATGCACACACACGGATGTAAGCACACACACATGCGTCTGCGCAGACGAAAAATGAGTTGCGAGCCATGTGGTAGTCTGTTGTCGAGTATTTTGACGAATTCCGAATAGACAGTGGTGTGCGTCGTGATGGCGGGAACATGAAAACAAAATTTGATTTTTTTTTAATATTGATATTGTAATATAATGTGCATTAATTACAATTACAATGATATTATAGTAATGATTATTTATAACATACAAAACTATATTTTTAGTTTAGACTAGTTTCAAGAGAAATAAATAAAAATATTAAGAAACCACATTAAGTTAGGTACACGATAGTTATATTTCAAACATTTTTTTTTAAATTACGTTATTTACATAATTATATTATTATCTATTATATTAATACTAGTATACCGGTGATCTTCAAATCTTTTGCATATACAAATATATGCAAATAAGGTCATATACTATTTATTTACAATTTAATTTATAATATGTAGGCATTGTTAGTAGGTAATGACTTCATTCGATAACAATAATAACAAAAATCTTTTTCTTGAATTTTTATCATTAGAAAAATATTTTGATTTTTTGAATATTATATTATTATTTGACAAATCAAAATGATTCATTACGAATACTTTTTTATCAAAACATAACCTACAAATTCATAATCAGCAAACCAACAAACAAACAGCTGTACCCGCCACTCTGACACACTCCGGCGCCTCTATGACGCTGCTCACGCGCATGTGAGGGGGCGGGGTGGTGCGCGGGCGCAGGGAAAAGAACCAAAACCTGATTTTCGGTCTAAACTGACCTTGTACCGACGCGTATTACATCATAATATTTATAATGCCTTATTTTTCTACGCGGATACTGCAATATCAATCTTGATAGATGAATAATAAGGTGGATTTTACTGTGATTTTTTTGGACGGTGTTTAAGACTTTTTGGTAGTATTTTAACGCTCTAACGCATAAGTACTGGCTTGAGATTGCTACCTACACACCAGGTTTTTCCGCATACAGCTTTCCGTGTTACCGTCTTATACATTTGTTATTATTTTTCGTTCATTGTTTATTGATGTAATTATCTATGACTTTTCACATGAAGGTTAGTAGAACATGGATTGTATAACTGACCTGGAGTGGCTAATTTCTGCTGGATATAAAATTTAGGAATAAGATATCCAACTATGCATTCTCAAAAAAGAGAGGTTTTAACTAGTTTTTTAAAACAACTCTGTTTTGACCCTTTTTTTTAAACCCTGTTGCTAAAATAACTATTAAGGTAGTCTAATATTACAATATACGGTTATACGAACAGGAAAGTCGTTCGTATCGGACCTCGTTGAAGTTAGTAAATTCACCTTTTCGGGGAAGTACCTACGGTGCGTCAATTTCTTTATGCCATACCTATTATGTAATTATGTAAGTGTGGGAGAGCCATGCTTCGGCACGAATGGGCCGGCTCGACCGGAGTGATACCACGGCCTCACAGAAAATCGACGTGAAACAACGCTTGCGTTGTGTTTCATTGTGTGAGTGAGGTTACCGGAAGCCCATATACCCTAGTCCCCGTCTCCCGAATCCCCGAATCCTCCACAATCCTCGAATTCCCAATTCTCAAAAGGCCGGTAACGCACTTGTAACGCCTTGGTGTTTCGAGTGTCCATGGGCGACGCCGATTGCTTACCATCAGATGATCCGTGTGCTCGTTTACCGGCTTATGCTATAAAAACAATATTAGAAATCTTGTATAAAGCCGCTGAGTAGTGAAATATTTGACATAGTCTGTTTTTCCCAAAGGTATCTTCAAGTATGGGTGTCTTCAAGGCCCAAATAAATAGGTTGCTCATGGGCAGGTGTGCTCCTTCGTAGGACGCATCATCGCTTACCACGAAGCGAGATAAAATGTTCGCGGGTTAAAATGTACCCCATATATTATTCCAGATTATAATATGGAATGGAATTCTTTGCCAGAGCCTGTATTTCCTGAAGGGTACCTGAGTGTCTTCAAAGCCCGAGTGAATATAGGTTGCTTATAGGATAACGTGCTCCATCGTAGACCGCGTCATTGCTTACCATCAGGCGAGATAAAGTGTTCCCGGTGTGAAGAGAGATAGATTATAATCGGGAGATTATAATCGGGAGATTATAATCTATCTCTGTACTAAATTTCATCCAAATTCGTCCAGGAGATTACGTAAAAGAATTACACACATTCATCCATTCATCCTAACATGATCACGCACTTTTAAACTATATTTATAATATTAGTCCTAACAGGAACTCCATAATACCTTGTCCAATCCAATCCGAGTTAAAAACTCTAGTCTCCAAGTCAGCCGAGTCGTACTTAAAACATCTCAGCCTATGAGATAGTCGGCAGTTGTAAAATATTATAGCTTATAAAAAAAACAGGTTCATTGTACTTTTTGCTACTTAGAATTTTGCGCCTAGTTTTTTGTATGTATTGTTGTTACGTAACTCTGAAACTGCTGAGCAGATTTTAATGAGACCACGATACGTGAGTGTTAGTCATGACTATTAATATTAAGTTAAGTGCAATTAGGTTTATTATGATGTCTAGATATTATTTTAATATTAGTATTACCGGCATTTAATTTTATTTATTTATTTATTCTTCGTGTGAAAATAGGTCTTCGCTCAGTAGTGGGCACTTATGGACTGATGATGATTATTTTATTGATAGCTAAGTTTGTTTTGTCCTGAATTAGAGTGGATTTGATGATTTTTGTTTTCTGTATTTTCTTTTTATTTTACTAAAAGTATAAAATTAATTAACTCTGTCTAACAATCGTAATAATGAACGGCATTAATATTAAACATCTAGATCGATTGTTTTATCGAAGTTATTGGTAAAAAGTCTAAAGAACTATTGCCAAAAATTCATTTTGGTCACAGATTTGTTTCATATAGAAGAAATAACCTTAAGATTCTTTCTTTATCTACCTCTATACATTTAAAAGTCATATGCTATCACATTCCACATTCCGTTTCAAGGGTAAGCACAAGTGTCAACGTTCGACATTTTGCACTAAGGAAGTGTTAAATTCAAATGTATTTTAATATTTTCATTCGATTACATAATTATAGTCTAAACGACTATGTTACAGTACCAGTATATCCTGAGACCGCACTTGGCGCTGCTATCTATGCACGAACTGTCAAAATGTACGAGAAATTTTATTACTATTTTCTACCGCAGTTCTAGTTAAGATGGTTATGCTAAAATGGCTAAAACCTGTCTCAGGGTTATTTCCTAAGTTAATTACGGGTTTTTAATGCAATTATTACTGATATTAAATTTTAAAACTTGATATCGGAAGATTTATATCTTTATTCTTATGAATATTCATTGGGTTAATTTGTTTGGTGAATTTATTGACGTTTATGGTCAGTAGTTTTGTGGTATATTGAATATGAGGGATTTCGACACCTGTCTATCCCATATGCGAATAAACATGATAATATGTGCTTTAGTAACCAAGCACAGAGAGATGGATGGGAGCCTGCAGCTAAACTACTGGGTGGCAAGTCGAGAAAATGTCCCGGACCCTCAGCTGAACTTCTGTTTTATTGGGAACGGTGATAATGATTTTTTTATGGCATAAGCCGGTAAACGAGCTGACGGATCACCTGATGGTAAGCAATCGGCGCCGCCCATGGACACCTGGAACACCAGAGGCGTTACAAGTGCCTTACCGGCTTTTTGGGGATTAGGAGTTTGAGGATCGTTGGGGATTCAGGGATTGGGGAGATTGGGGAAGAGGAGGGTAATTGGGCCTTCGGTAACCTCAATCACACGACGAAACACAACGCAAGCGTTGCTTCACGTCGGTTTTCTGTGAGGCCTTGGTATCACTCCGGTCGAGCCGGCCCATTCGTGCCGAAGCATGGCTCTCCCACACTTAAAATTTGTCACGGGCCTCGAACGGTATAGTTAGGTGTAACTATTGCCACGGAGCCGCGGAAGACTTAACGGGTTGCCAGGTTCCGGCTCGAAGTGCAGGAGTAGGAACGGGGTGGTTTTTATTCAGTAAGAGTCTGACACTCCCTCCCGCCTCGCCCAGGCGGGAAAATTCATTGGATGATTTTCCCTCCTCAAAAGTACAGTACAGTGGCATTGAATGCCGTAATGTGCACCTCTGCCTATTCCTTCGGGGATAAAAAGACGTGATGTTATATTAAGTTATGTTAAGGAATTGATTATTAGATATCGTAAACTGAACAGCCCATGATAGTTTGAAAATGAACTTTAAGTCTCCTTTCTTCATCAATGGGGTTTGTTGATTTATGGTAGATGCGTTTAAAGATCACAATTTAAAAGGTTTTAGTTAATCAGATAGCTTTGCTAACCACATGTAGGTATAGAAAAAGGAATTAATTAAAACACTATTATAACAAAAAAGTACCCTTAACCGACGACCATGCATGAATAGATGACTGTTGATGAATCAAAGTGGTATGTAAGAATTATAGCAATTGGCGTTCTGTAGTCTCTGCCTACACACATACAGGCGTGAGGTTATGTAGGTATGTATGTAACTAATAACTACTAAAAAGGCAGTAGGCAAGTAACAAAATAAAAAAAAAACGATAAAAATGTCAAAAATAACGTCTCTAATATCCGTTCGTAATTTGAAAAAATCACAGATAATTAATTTAAATGGCGAATTAATTTTGTAATTCGCGTTCCGTCCGTTTCTTATTTGTAAAATAGCGTGATATCTTATTATTTATTGCCAAAGTTTGTGTAAATTATATTTGGTTATCATGCGAAATTGGGATGAAAAAAATATATTGAGTAATCTAAAAATTTATTGATTTCCTATATGCATCGATTCATGTTAACTTTTTAAAGTTTTTCCAATACAAATGTCAACTTTTTGTATGATACGCTTTCACGCCGAACCAATGAACCGATTTCGATCAATTTCCTCATAGTTATAGCTGGGGCTGAATTTTTGCTAACTATATTGATAAGTTACTTAACATTTGCATGTTATTTCTAAGAGAGGTAAGCAAAGATGTCATTTTTCAATGTACTCTTTTAATAACTTACTATTTTACTCACGAATACAAGTAACATACAATCATGTCACGAAAAAGACATCAGTACAAACAAAAGTATGTCGTATAAAAAAGACATAAAATATAATGTCAATTAATTAACACAACATATCCATTACCCATTCGATTTCATATTTACGACCTCATTAATACAAAAAAATGGCTTCCACATTACGCGAATCGGAACTTTTTGCCAAAACTTACCACAAAAAAGTTTAACTTTCGTTATCACACACGAGACGAACCATAAAAACTGAATAAAAACTCATTCATTGTTCGTATCCGAACGTCTCGTGCCGCCATATTGTTCTCTATTTGAAAAAAGCCGCGAAAAAACGTTGTTTTATCGCCTTGTTAGATAATGTTTTTTATTATTTTTTTTTAAGTGGAATTTCTGGGTCACTGTTATTCGGATCGTCCTTTGATTTGTATTTTGAATAAATTTATTTTAAATATAAAGCTTGTGACTCATTTAACTGTTAACTGCAATATTTATGGAGTGATAAACAAATAAAAACGTCTAATAAAGCATAGAGTAGATGTATGGTGTGTCTATGACTGTTTATAAAAGGAGTTTTTATTTATTTCGTTGGACTTTGTATTTGGTCATGTAGGTATAAAGTTTTTATTGAAATCGAATTAAAAGAGATTGTGCGCTATCAATGTGAAGTTTATTAATGATATTTTAAAACCGGCTATAATGATTAGCCGTATTTTTTCTAGAATTTTCCCAGGTTTTTGTGTGAGATCCGCTTTGTTTGGGAGTCAGAACTTGTTAACTATTTTGTTCGTTATTCGAATGATTTATTTCTCGGCCTTGGCGTTTGTAGGCCTTAGGTCAAATTACACCGTAATTGTAGTTTAGTAGTTATGTGCCTCACAATTGGGGGACCACATTAATTTCCCATAACCAACAGATGGATGGTTGAGTTAAATTATGTTAACTTGAATACAGGACACCCCATACAGGCCACATTAGGGCTGAGACCTGGTATGGACCCGTGGAAGACTTAACGGGTTACCGACTCGAAGAGCAAGAATAGGAACGAGATGGTTTTTAGTTAGTAAGAGTCTGACACTCTCTCTCGCCTCACGCAAAGCGGGAAAGAGTCAATGCATGATATCCCCCCGTTAAAAGAAAAAGAAATCTGTTCATCGTATATCTGTCTACCCGTTTAGTGAATAAAAGTTAATTTACATATTATTAACTACAAAAACGTGCAGAAACTATTATAATTTTAATATTTAATTCAACCTAACACCTTTGTTTTTGTTGTAAAATATTTGGACACGCCGATCTACGGAGTTACATTAAGTATACAAAGTACCTTATAATTGAGCAGTTTTTTTACTAACATTCATTAGTGTGTGTATTATTTTGTCTTACTAATTACCTTTGATGTGTAGTGGTTATTAAAACGACTGTTGAACGTGAGGATTGGAGAAGAATTAGTTACATTGTTATTATTTTATTTAAGTACCTACAGAATATTAATATCACTTCTTCAACAGTTTTTATTTTATTTCTTATGCCATATTCCCCTTTTCTTTTTAAGACCCGGTTCGAAGGTACAAATAATTATAAAAAAGATGCAGCAGCAACGGTCTCCAATAGACCCGAGAGTACGGCGTGTCACGTTCTGCGCGCACCTCAAAGAGCCATCAGACCACCACTGATGGGGCCCAATAGAGCCGATGCCGATATGGAACCGCGGAGGACTTGACGGGTTGCTGGGGCTCCAGCTCAAAGTGCAGGAGTAGGAACGGGGTGTTTTTTAGTCAGTAAGAGTCTGACACTCCCTCTCGCCTTACCCGGATGAGAGAAGTTATAAGATGATTTTCCCCGCTTACAAGAAAAATGATCTGTTCATGAGAAATTGTGGCAAACTCTCAGTAGAAGTAGAGGCATTGTAGAGGTTCATGATAGTTCAGCTGTTGACCGCCGTGGATTAATGACGGTATGCTTGATGATCATACTGACTACAAAGCGAATTTAATACTTAGTATAATTTTTGTGTCTGAAGATAGTTAGAACTGGAAAATGTTATAAGCTATTTTTCCTTAGACAAAAGCAAAGAAAATTATACGTTGGTACCACTGAAATTAATGCTATACCTCTATTACTTTAAAATCATTTAGAGTATGACTTTGGAAATACATTTATTCATGCATATGACCTATCGAGGGCAAAAAACAGCATACTTTTAAATATCATACCTACACGCATAAATAATTTAGTCGTATCATTATTTATAAATAAAGACACCTAATAATATTTATGTTCATTAAAAAACTTGTTAAGTTCGACTCAGAATTGCGCATAAAGGGTTCCTTATAAAGTTATATACTAGTCAAAACAAAATAAGGGCCACCACGTTTTTATAGTTTCCTCATGAAATCTTGAGGTTTAAGTGTTGATTAATGATTAGATTTGATAAATTAACTGTTTTTTATTATTAACAACACAAAATGATGAAAGACACATTCCAAAAAAAAAAATTACCATTTTTTTCTGAAAAACTAACATTTTTGCAAGCAAAACGTATGAAATCAGAATCAAGTAAAAAAATAAACAAATCAGATATTGGTTGAATTGTAACTCCTCAATATTTAGTATGCCCTCATCGTTTTCTAATGCACTCTTGAAGCCTGGATGGTACACTCTCCACCAAGTGTACCACTGTTTCTTGAGGAATTTGTTCCCAGCTTGATTTTAAAATGTTTATTAGCTGTCTTTCATTGTGCACGGGTTGGTTTGTGCTTCGAACGTTGCGTTTGAGTAAATCCCACATGTGTTCAATGGGATTGAGATCCGGACTGTTTGCAGGCCAGGGCAGCACCTGTATACCAGCCTCCTCTATAGCTTCTCTGGTGGCCCTAGCTGTATGAGCGCGAGCATTATCGTGCATCAGACGGAATCTTGCGCCGATTCTTTGTGCATATGAGACCACATGAGGTCTTATGACCTCCTCGATGTAACATTGAGCTGTAATTGTGCCTTCATTGAGAATTATCAACTCAGTTCTACCTGATGTAGAGATTCCTCCCCACACCATAGCGTTAGGGCCCCCGAATCTGTCCTTTCATGGATACAAGCATCCGAAAATCGCTAACCTTCACGCCTCCAGACCCTAATACGACGGTCATCACGAAAAAATTTTACTTTGCACTCATCCGTAAACAATACTGTGCTCCATTCACTCATATCCGATGCCAGATGCTGCCTTGCGAACGATAATCGGTTTGCACGATGAGCACTTGTCAATGGTATCCGCACTACACGTCTCCTGGAGAACTGCTGGTCCTCGTGTAACCGATTTCTAATGGTTTGATCACTAACACGTGTACCCGTAGCCTGCCGCAAGCGGTTTTGTAAGGAACGGGCTGTGATGCAGCGTTCTCTGCGCGCAGTCAAACGTATGTAGCGGTCTTCCTGTGCGGTAGTTGCTCGATTTCTGCCAGATCCCCGTCTCCTGGTTAGTCTCCCAGTCTCTTGAAATCGATACCAAGCATTCTGAATTGCTCGCCGGGGAAAACCCAGCTGCATCGCAACAGAACGCTGCGAATGGCCTTCTTGAAGTAATGTTACGGCGCTAGTTACGGTTGGTAAGTCTATATGACGTCGGATTCTCGGCATATCTTTGTTAAAGAAATAATTCAGCCAGAAGTAAAACAAAACTAAACTGTTCTTGACAGAATCGTCAGTTTGACTGAGTTAAAATCCATCTTAAAATCGGGTAAAATCAAGTGGGTACAATAAATTATCAAAAACTGCTCACTTCACAGAGTTATGCCTGTAGAACACTTAAATAAATGTTTGTAAACAAATAAGGTAACGCTATAATAACCATTCAGCTACTTGAGTACGCAGAAAAAATAAATTATCGCTACCGCTGTTAAAAATAACAAGTGGCCCTTATTTTGTTTTGACTAGTATATATAAAAAATATGACATTTGTAATTTTGTTTGGAAGTCCCCCTTCTCAGTATATTTTTTTTGGGTATATTTGTTGTTATAGCGACCACAGAAACACATCATCTTCGAAAATTTCATGGCTGCTTTCATGGTTTATGATACAGCCTGGTCATAGACGGACAAACAGACACGTAGATAGTCATTTCATCATTTTCATCAACACCCTATAAATGCCAACTGCTGAGCAAAGCCTCTTCTCACACGGAAAAGGTTTGAGCATTAATCACCACGCTTGCTCAATGCTGGTTGGCGATTACAAACTTATAATTAGAAATTATAAGCCCAGGTTCTTCACGATGTTTTGCTTCACCGTTTGTCAGAGATTTATTTATTTATTTATTATTGTGATGTTAACACGGCTTTACACCAATTACATTAACACACATACAAAGAGAAATCAAAGAGACTCAAACAGAGATAGAAAGTATGTACATATAACTCGGAAAAAGTCACATTGGTAGGTACTTGCCGTTGGTAGGTTTCGAACCCGCACCCTCGAGATGGATAGTAGATGGACCTTAATAATATAGGGTCCCGTTTTCACTCTTTCGGAACGAGACCCTAAAAACAGACGAGTTAATATATTAAAATGATTATATAAAAATTCTGCTACTTAATTAGTTATTTATGATTTATTAACTGAATATAAATAATTCGTTCTGATTCGTCGGTGTGGAATGCGTATGCGCTGTTAAGAAGGCCCTGGGTTTGATTTCCGTGTTGAACTTAATTTTGGGTTTTGCTATTCTGTAAATTTTGAGATTGGGGTCGTAATGTCGGTTGTTACAATTCCAGAAATTAATTTCATATAAATACTATCGTTTGGTCTTTATTAAGAATAACTTTGTTGACTATTAATTCGATCAGTGGTCATAATTGTTCGATTGGTCAAGAAAACAAAATTATTAAAAACTCCAATCCTAAAGTTTTTCAGTCTGGAAACGAATTTCTAGAGCCTGTACCCTGAAGGGTGTCTTCAATTTTCCACACTTAAAAAAAAAGGTGTCTTCAAGGCCCGAGTGAATAAGTTGCTTATGGGACGACGTGCTCCATCGTAGACCGCATCATCGCTTACCATTAGGCGAGATAGTGGTCAAACGTAGACCCATAAAATATAAAAAAAATTGATAAGAAAATGAAAATCATTAGACCCTAATTTAAATTAAAAAAAAACAATTAATAGATCCTACATCCAATTGTATTTGCTTACCCTGTCCATTATCTACAGGCTGATATTATTACAAACGAGTCGGAAAACTCAACACGCTGTATATAAATATGAATCAAATTTTTTTGCCGGTCCAATCAAAGTGATTGACGTGCGGGCATTAGGCGTAATACGTGCTTCTATGTTCGTTTGCGCGTGCGCACCATGATCTTAGAAGTTTGTCGGATAACGTAGGAGACTTACTATTACAGTGCGGGTTCAGAACCTACCAATGTGACTTTTTCGGAGTACATATATACTTTCTAAGATTATCTAGACACCACTGACAAACGGTGAAGGAAAACATCGTGAGGAAGCCTGGGCTTATAATTTCAAATTATAAGTTTGAAATCGCCAACTCGCATTGAGCATGCGTGGTGATAAATGCTCAAACCTTCTCCGTGTATGCTCAGCAGTAGGCATTTATAGGCTGTTGATGATGATGATGATGATTATGCAAGTCATGTCATGAAACTTCCGCGCGATCATAATATTAGAACACAAGTTTAGATAAAAATCTTCAGTCTATCTAGACAGTTTTCCGTGCGAAAAGGGGCCTTTGATCAACAGAGGCATCTTATTGGCTGTTGATGATTGATGATTGATTAGAGGGTAATTGTTTTTTGAGGGAGAAAAGTCATCAGAATGTAACTCCTTCCACCTTTGCTGAAGCGAGAGGGAATGTCACACTCTTACTGACTAAAAACCAGCTCGTTCTTAGAGGAAGTTTTTAGTCACTTCTGCTCCTAGCCGAAACCCTGGTAACATTTAATTGCGAGGTAAATCCCGCTTAAGCTGCACAGCCTGTAAATGTATAGTACCTACGTATGTTTGTTCCTCTTTTGCAAAAAAAGATGTAACAAATCTATTTAAAACTTATTATAGATATATTTCTGTGTTAAGTCTAAAACGTAAGTCTAAATTGTAACGACTTTTGGGAAAAATAAATTAAGTAGCTATAATTAAAAAATAGTAGGGTAACGCAGGCGAAACCGCTGACGAAGCTAGCACAGTCATAAATAACGTTTATCTCATCTTTGCTAATTATATGGTCGCCCTATAAACACGTTTTCGGCTAAGACAGGGTCGAAGTTGACCTCTAGATCCTTGGAAAATAATTCTAAATAATACTCTTGAACATCAAGTATCTGTCATCATCAACCGCGGATTCATTTACACCGGAGTGTAACAACTATAGATACGTTCGGCTTCATCTAGATTGCTTTAATCACTTTTAATAATTGACGTGTAAACGTATTTTGCTATTTATTTTTGTTATTGTTATTGAAGTATTGTATATTATTAAAGTAGCAACTTTATAGCCTAACTATTTGCAAAATAAATACAATAAGAAAATAAATTTAAATGTGGAAAAAAACCAACTAGAGTTTATTTGCAAATAGATCAGACTTAAATCAGAGTTAGTTTAATTATATTGTAAACTGTAACTTGTGTTACAATATTTTTTTAATTTTGTCGGCAGTCTCCCTTCCCTTCAGGCGTTTTGAACAAACAATCAAACTTTCGCAATTATAATATTATCGTTAGGATGAACATCTCTATCTATTACAACGAAAAATATACATAAAAACCATAATGTTTCCGAGAACCTAACGGGTTACCGGGGCTCCGGCTCGATTTGCAGCAGAAGGAATGGGGTAGTTTTTAGTCAGTAAGAGTCTGACACTCCCTCCCGCCTCACCCAGGCGGGAGCAGTCATTCGATGATTTTACCCCTTTAAAAAAACTCTACAACGGAAATTATAAAATAAAATGCAAGAACCAGCTCAATTAATTCAACTTGTTACGTTTCGGTGTAACGGACACTCCACTTTAATAGTATACCTACGAAACATTACCATACGTTTTAAACTCACAGCATTTAAATCATAAGAGTCATAATTCAGGATCCATTTTATGACATCATCGTATAATATATACATTCATTATATAACTACTAACATACTTATGTACTATGTTATGTACCTCTGCTTGGAAATATATAAGTGTAATATGAGTTGGTGCCTTTAGTTTATTCAATATTTTTTGGTCAAGCTCGCCACAGCCTCCCAAAACCGCTGCAACTCCTGTAAGCTAGGATCTACAGTAGATACAACCATGAAAACACTGAAACACTGAAGTCCGACGCGTCTCAGGGACATGAATAACTGTTTTGGTTCACGCAACGAAGTGAATCAGAAGATTATTAACAACTCCTTCTCAGAGCCGGTATCTAAGTATCTATACTTCATCATATGGCCACAATACCACAGCTGAACATAGGCTTCCCCCAATCCTATCTAAACCTAACCATAGGTAACCTAGAATTCGTTTGCACCTTAATTCTATTAAGAGAAGGTATACGCATATATTCGATGTTATAATAGTTTGGTATAATACAGCCTGCCTCGTTGGCCGAGTGGTCGCAAGTGCGACTGCCGGGCAAAATGTCTCGGGTTCGATTTCTGGGTAGGGCAAAAAATTACTGGGTTTTTAATAAAAAAATCTCAGTAGTAGCACGGAGTCTGGAATTGTGTCCGGTATATGGCAATAGGTTCACCCCCTATTACATAGGACTCATAACATAATTCGGGATTTTTCATTCCTTAGCAACTTTTTGGATTTTTATCGAATATTGATACCAACTGACGATGAATATGTTGATGTATTTATTATATTAAGTGTTGATCAAACTCTAAAAATAGTACCACAGTTTTTGCTAAATTTGACCTATGTCTAGGTTCTAAACTTATGGATCTAGGTTTTAATTTCCGTTTCAAAACTGTCTAGATAGACTGAAGATTTTTATCTAGACTTGTGTTTTAATAATATGATCGCGCGGAAGTTTCATGACATGACTTGCATAATCATCATGTTCATCATCAACAGCCTATATAATGCCCACTGCTGAGCAAAGCCTCTTCTCACACGGAGAAGGTTTGAGCATTAATCACCACGCTTGCTCAATGCGGGTTGGTGATTTCAAACTTATAATTAGAAATTATAAGCCTAGATTTTAATGTTGTTTTCCTTCACCGTTTGTCAGTGGTGTCTGAATAATCTTAGAAAGTACATATAACTCGGAAAAAGTCACATTGGTACATGCCGTTGGTAGGTTTCGAACCCGTACCCTCATGCATGAGAAGTCTTAAACCTCGGAGAACCTAACGGGTAACTGGGGCTCCGGCTCGACGTGCAGGAGAAGGAACGGGGTGGTTTTTAGTCAGTAAGAGTCTGACACTCCCTCCCGCCTCACCCAGGCGGGAGCAGTCATTCGATGATTTTCTCCCCTTAAAAAAAAAACCTACGGGCCACCGCGACACCTTGCATAATAGGGACAACTAACTAAAAATCGCGGGTTACTCACGCGGTCGTGGCGATATCGCGCAGCCTACTGACGATGCTGCTTATGAGAAAGAGCCCCTCTGTAGTTCAAAACTAGTAGAGCTTTTCAAAAAAGATACAGTAGCTAATTAGGTACTACTTTTAGTAAATAAAACGCATTGTATTTTTGTTAGCCCTGCCAAAATGACAACAGAATGAAATATTGTGAAATTTAGTTCCATTAGATATTAAGTTCTTTTGAACTTGTATTTTCAATTTCGTTTTTAGTTGTAAATAAATATAAATATAACATCACGCTTTTCATCCCTGAAGGAGTAGACACACATTACCACATTTAATGTCACGGTATTTACAATGTAACACCCACTTATTACACCCATTTATTACATATAATGTGTCCCATGTAATAGGAGGTGAGCCTATTGCCATACTGTAAATAAATGTTTATACTATATAACTGACTACAAGTTATACCTTATTGATACGAATGATTCGCAACCTTGATAGTTTTTTCTATAATATGCCGAGACGCCGAATTATCGCCGACACCTCGGTTCTTTACAACGAAAATTATTATAAATTGATTTCTATCTGACATTGGCGTGTAAAAAACGGACAAATTCGAATATTATTTAAAGGTCCTATCCTATTGCTTGTTTGTTAAGTGGTTGCTAGGAGCACTGTTGGTTATATGGTTTTGGTTTTGGTCCTCGGACTAGGTAAAGTATTTGTAAACATTTTTGATTAATAACATAACATAACATCACGCCTTTTTATCCCCGAAAGGGTAGGCAGAGGTGCACATTACGGCACTTAATGCCACTGTACAATATAACAACCACTTTTTACTATTTATGCTATGAGTCCCATGTAATAGGGGGTGAGCCTATTGCCATATTACGGGCACAATTTCAGACTCCATGCTACTACTGAGATTTTTTTTAAAAAACCCCAGTAATACTTTGCCTAACCCGGGAATCGAACCCAAGACCCCTTGCCCGGCAGTCGCACTTGCGACCACTCGGCCAACGAGGCAGTCATAAAAAATGTAGGTATATGGATAGAAAATGATTTTAAATAATTGCATTTTTGGAGCTTGTAAGTAAATCGTCTTTATCAACCCGTTTACATCCATTTATTTATTTATTTTACATAAAAACAGATACAGACGACAGATTGAAATCGTACACAACAATCTTAATTATAAATACTGAGCGAACTTTAAGTCCAATTACAGCTGTACATAATCCATTTATATCAAATTACATAAACAATTCTCAAATGTTAATCCATTTTTCTGTAATAAACTTTGTTCAATTTTTGAAAACTAAAAATTATTAACAAACTATAAATTGCTAGACATATACCTCTCTACAGTATACCATTCGTCCGTCTTCCTAATTATCTTAAAAATAAGTGTTTATTCAAAACATCTTACCATAATAATTAAAAAATCTTGAAGCTAATTACTTTGTAAGCAGATTGTGGTGATTAACGTTTTTATTTGTTTATTTTCAAATTATGTTTTACTTTTTCCTAAGCCGGCCATATTTGAAAAGTTCAAATAGAATGCGGAGTCGTCAATAGAGTGTGTCGAGTTACAGCTCCCATAAATTAATGACGTTAGGATCATATGGATGTGCCCTTTTATTTTATTAGGTACTAGCAACTTCCACGCGGTTTCACTCGCTCTGCTCGGCGTCTATTAATCGTAGCGTGATATTTTATAGCCTATAGCCTTCCTCGATAAATGAGCTATTTAACACAGAAATAATTTTCAAATCGGACCAGTAGTTTTGGAGATTAGCGCGTTCAAACAAACAAACAAACAAAAAAATAAACTCTTCAGCTTTTTAATATTAGTATAGATTAATACAATTTTAATAAATATAATACGGTAGTAGACAGGTAGTCAAATTCAATACTTTTATTGAAATGTCAAAAACGATAGGTACTTTTCTATGAATTTTGTATTGGATCGCAACTTATGACGTCATCATATTTCTGCGTCAAATACCATACATACTTATTTGCTTAAAATTAGCGAGAATAAATCCAAAAGTAGGTAAATTGACAAATCAATGAATGAATGAGAGTATGATTATTTATTAATTATTTATTGCATTGAAAAGTTGAAACAATTTATTTTAAACCTAGTAAACTAGCCAATTGACAGACAGGCATCAAGTTATGTATGATGTATGACAACTATAATTCTTGATACTTAAACAAAGTATTTTTAAAACTATGAGTGTTTTGTAAAAACCGTTTCTGCCTAGGGTTTAGACTGTCATCATCTTCATCATCAGGCTAAAGAGGCACATTACCGAATAAGGTCCTTGCACAAATTGATAAATAAGTAATAGTAAAAAGTTAAACAGGTCTTGCAACTAGGTACCTTTTTAAAAAAAACATTATTACACACTAGGATTTCCTCCTGTGTCATGAGTTCATTCACATACTCACGACACCCACTTACTTACACATGACACATACTTCATTCATAAATATCATTTACAATTTTAAAATAACTGAACAGTACTTGATCTCATCATCATAACATCAGCAACAAGACGTCTTCTGCTGAACATAGGCCTTCCCAATGACTTCCAGATAGGCAGGTTGGAAGCAACCTGCATGCAGCAGCTTCTTGCAACGTCAATTATTCTCAACTACGGATTAATCCCCAGGTCTTCAGCTCAGCAGTCATACTTACGTCCTCTCAACAAAATGAAACAGTCCACGAAATAGGAAGCAAAAAACATCACCTTGACAAGGCGTTCTAGATAGCAAACACGATGACCCATGACGTGAAGGCCTGTCATCTGAACTAATCACTGGGTTTGCATAACAAATGGCTTAATTTTAATTAAAAAATAGCTCAAATCGTTCGAAGTATTTTATGTGCTATTGCTTTCAGTTCGTGTCCCGAAAATTGTGTCAAATATGTATCTCATATTTGGCTGACTCAATTTTAACCAATCATAGTTAATGGTAAAAGATATCTTTAATTTTATAAGTGGGTACCTATAATATGCACCTCCGCCTCTTCAGGAGTAAAAGTCTTGTATGTCAAGTTTTATATCTTTACTTTTATTAATTTTGTTTAAGATTATTATAAAAATTTATTTATTTATTTATTTATTTATTTATTAAGAGTTACCAACATTTGATTACACAACTACAGTAAGCATAATACAAGCAAGCAAAGAGGAATGAGCCTATGTGTAACAAACAATTACAGGTAACCACAACATTTACTGGTACAAATATGTGTATATAAAAAAAAAAGTTCTTAATTACTATCCTTAAGTCTAGTTCTAACACAAAATACTAAACCATATAGGTACATAATCCACTATCTGTGTAGATTGGATAATATGCATTTATGCACGCTGGAACGGAACCGACCAAGCGAGTCCAAGTGAACATCCGTGGAATCAGAGTATTTATTCAGGGCGCGACTCAGACGTGGTATGGGTGAGTTTGCACCAAGCACTGTTCTACGACGCGGTGGGTATAAAGGGGTTATCTGTTTACGAGGGTAACAAAAAGGAACTCTATAATTTACCTTGCTCAAGAGCTGTGGACAGTCTACACCATTGTTTAAAATCTTATACATAAAGATACAATCGGAGAGTTCTCTGCGATCAGATAAAGAGACCATCCCGAAATGTGACAGTTTGTTCAAGTAAGAAGATTTTTTGTCTATCTTGTTCTCCCTGCGTAACAAATGCCATAAGAACCTCTTCTGAATGCGTTCTAATCGAAGGGAATGTACCGCATAATGTGGTCTCCACACTACACTGCAATAATCTAAGATACTTCGCACAAGACTATTATACAGCATGATTTTCAGCCCAACATCGCGAAAGACTTTACAGTTTCTTATCACGAAACTCAACATTCGGGAAGATCTCCCCACAATGTTTTCCAGGTGAGGGAGGAAAGTCAACCTTTTATCAAAACAAACTCCAAAAAAACAAACTCCAACAAAATTATAGAAACAAATTCTGTTATTTTATAAAGAACTGTTTCATAGCATAGTAAAAAAGGCTCTCTAATTCTTATTATACGTTGTTTCTAACACAGATATTTAAAAACCTACTTACCTACCTACTTTATCCTTACTATTGATTACTATACCTAAGCAATTAAGCAAAAAAATGTGTACAGCAGGTACTTAGAAACAAGATTATTGAAAAATATTTATTGCATGTAAGTACGCGTCATTATTTTTCAAAATATATTTATTGAGATCGAAGATCATAACATGATTAATTTTAGAATTTGACGGATTGCAGACGACTAAAAATATACCGGTTAATTTATCTGACACATTTTTTATCTGACAATATTTAGTTAAACACTAATTACAATCAGAATCAAAATCATTTATTTGTTAAACATAGGTAGTTTAATTTGACAAGTCTTGGACAATTTAGCTCGGCTAACAAAATCTACCCAGTTCTTGATTCTTCAGTATCTTCTAAACGCACCCGACAAACGTATAAAACAATAAGTATATTAATTATTATGTTTTCGGCTGTTTGACGTGGAACTCGACTAGTTTCTAGGCAGGCTCATATCCCCACGCGCCTCAAAGAGCCATCAGACCACCACAGATGGGGCCCAATGGGGCCGATGCCGATTCGGAGTCGCGGAGAACCTAACGGGTAACCGGGGCTCCGGCTCGACGTGCAGGAGAAGGAACGGGGTGGTTTTTAGTCAGTAAGAGTCTGACACTCCCTTCCGCCTCACCCAGGCGGGAGCAGCCATTCGAAGATTTTCCCCCCTCAAAAAAAAAATAAAATAAAAGGCTCATATTCATGAACATCATTACGGGGCGCGCGATGCGGTGACAGTCGCACCGCTAATTATATCTGAAAAATAAACCCGAAAGGCGAAACTATTCGTTTTTTAAATCTTCATTAATTTACATGATTTTTTCTGAAACTACTAGATTTAGAGAAGGCTAAAAACCGCCATACTTTCTGAAATAAGGTCCGTAGTCAATATCTTCCTTCAGGCCGAAGATATGTTCTAAAATTCCTAGGAAAAAATTTAAAATGCATGTCCGGAGTCGATGGTAAAAGCTAGTTTAAGCATGCTTTATTCAACTTAGCACCTAGTTTTTGCTCTGCACTTCATTTGACCTGTATAGAAGACTTTTTGTACCACCACATATGTTCTCATGTAAGCATACTTTTTTAATTTGACCGACTGACTACAAACTTTTAACACGGTTCCATTATAAAACCTAGATTTTGAACATGATAAACTGTACTTTTTAGACAGGGTTTAATATTAATGAATTAACTTTTAATGTGAGTAATTAAAGTAGGTAAACGTCTGCTTATTATCGCTTTTACCAATTTAGGTATCTTATTTATAGAAATCTGTACGTACACCTTTCTTCATCTATCTTTGATAGTGAGCTTGATAGTATCTGACACGATGATCTTTTATTCTCGATCATAACCATAGTCAACTGCAGAACACAGATCTTCCCCTTCCCCATATTTGACAAGCATCCTGTATATTGTAGTATGGTTACTAAATAGGGTAATTAAAACATCAGATGCCTGTCACACACTGGTTGCAGACCAGTTTTTATTAAGGGAGAAAACTAAAAAAAATTTCTTCCGCCTTGGGTGAGGGGAAGGGATTGTCCTCTGACAATCCCTCGAATGGAGGATTAGAGGAGGACAGGATCCGAATGGAGAAGAGCGAGCAAGAAACTCCATAAACATTACTGGTAGTCATTATAAGCACTGAAGAAGCTTACTGACTGACTAAGAACTATCCCGTTTCTACTCCTACTTGAATTCGTAGCCCTGATAACCCGCTAGGTCCTCTGCAGCTCCAGACAAGCAAAGATGACCTTACCTTAAAGTCAAAGTCAAAGTCAAAGCATTTCAATTAAACCATAATTTGGTATATGAAACGTCAACAAATACAACATAAATAATAGTCTGTCAGTCAGAACGTCAGTAAAGCTAGGTGAAGCTAGGTGCTCATTCCAAAATTTAGATTCAAATGGAGAAGAACAAGTAAGAAACTCCATAGAACGAGTAAGAAACTCCATAAACTCCATGAAGCTTACATTCAGCTCTGAACTTCTAGTGGTAGTATTTATACTGAAAATTTTGTGTACTTTTATTTTTTTAAATTAGGGTATACCCACACTAAGCGACAGACATCGATAAATGAATTATAAGTGACACGTTACATCTAGGCAAGTGTTGTGCACATGTTGGCTGGGTCGAGCTAATGTGTTTAATTATTGTATGGTAGAACATCGAGGTAGGGTTGGTATAGCAACCTGTTCTATTGATTTTAGTAGATGTATGTGTTGGTTAATGTCCATTAAAAAAAAATACTATTATAAAAAGGCCAATAGAAGGAATGAGGGAAGGAAAATTATGGATTGCATCACAGAAATATTAAAAAAGAGAATTTCTGTGGATTGCATTGATACTATAATTCATGCCCCGATCGTTCAAGTTCTCAAAACCTAAGCAGCTAAGTATTTAGGCACAAAAGGTGACCAAAGTCTAGACTGGTACCCAGTCCAGACTTCGGTCTACAAAAGTGACTGCCAATCAACGGTCAGCATGACAGTCTCCGCGTCTAGTGTCGCGGATTGCTGCTCATGAATATGAACCTCTAGCGTGGCTTGAAACTAGTTGAGTTCCTCGTCAAATAGTTACGTGAGTATGCCAAAAACATAATAATTAATTTGGCAAAAGATAGTTGTGTTTAAATTTCAAAAAGTAACTTCCATTAAAATCTCAAATATTAGGTATCGTCGAAAGAAGAATTTTACTGACTCCCATTTTAAGACCGAATTCAATAGACCTTCGTTTTTCTTTCTTCGAATTTAAACAATATACTCTTATTCGTTGGTTCATTTAAGCCAGCCAATCAGAGCTTCTTCTTTCTTCTTCATTTTAAAATCATTAAGGGGCACTAGGATTTTATCATGTGTCGTGGTTGCGTTTACAAACATACAAGTTCACATATACATGACACCCAGAACAACAATTTGTAGATTACACAAATACTTGCTCCATGCGAGAATCGAATCCGCGACACGTTGCGTGTCAGCCGGTTGCCCAGCCACCACATCAATCGTGCCGTCAGATCGTCAAAAACGTACTCATTTCGAATACTTTAAACATATACCAAACTCATATTAAGGCCTCAGGCCTTTTGAGTAAGCAAATCCAAACACCTTAACTAGTAACATGATCAATCACGTCTTACCAGCGCACGCGCCGCTAACATGTTCCGGCAACATACTTGTATCTAAAAGGTCGTACATAATAAGTATTGAATACATTTTGTGTATTACATATTAAGTATTGATTAATATTTCTTTAATTATCTAAGCCTTGATTATGCTAGGTGTCCTTTAAAAAGGATGGCGAAGTTTGTGACTTCTGTGCCTTCTGATGCCTGAGTTGGGTAACATATGTATTTAGGTAAATACTTACTTGCAATGGATTTGTTTGCAATTTAATGTTAGGTTTTATATGCTATCCTAATAGGACTAATTATCAAAATTAATATTAACCTTTTTTCCTAACAACTCAAAAATGTACAACTGCCTCATTGGCCGAGTGGGCGCAAGTGCGACTGCTGGTCAAGAGGTTTCGGGTTCGATTCACGGGTCGTGTAACTATTACTGGGTTTTTAAAAAATCTCAGTAGTAGCACGGAGTCTGGAAATATGCCCGGTATATGGCAATAGGCTCACTCTCTATTACATGGGGCTTATAACATAAATAGTGAAAAGTGGGTGTTACATTCTACAGTGGCATTTAGTGCCATAATGTGCACCTCTGCCTACCCCTTCGGGTATAAAATACGTGATGTTATGTGTGTCAAAAATGTCCACCCACCACCTATTTCTAAAACTTTAATATTCTAGCTTTTTTATCCTCAGATATTTTGAAAATGCGATTTAGATTACTGTGCTGCATGACTGTTACAATTTCCGAAAATAAATTACATACTTTTGAACTAAGTAATTATAAAAGTAATCGCCTTTCCATTCTTAGTCTATGTATTACTTTTCCTTTATATCCTTAGACAGTGTCAACTCTATATTAATAAACCTCTATGATTCTGTGGTACAACGAGTGTAGTTTATTTAATCTCAATTCCTTTATTTAATAAAATAAACAAAATAAAATTTATTAAAAACAACATAGAACACATTTAGAATTACAGTTCGTTCAGATTTTATAGTAATAAAAAGTCTTAATAATAACACTCGTAATAGTTTACTTAATCTAGTCTTATACAATATACATGCGAGTAAATAACGTTCTAAGTATATATAGGGATTACCCGAACTAGGTTTATTTAAACCTGTGTTTCAGGCTATCAATGCAAAAAAAAAAAAGATTTGATGGTGGTATGATAATAATAAAGTCATCACATACACACCAAACCAATATGACATCATGCCTTTTAACTATTGAAGGAGCATGCAGAAATTAGACATAGGTATACATGTCACGGAGAACCTGACGGGTTACCGGGGCGCAGCGCAGGAGAAGGAACGGGGTGGTTTTTCGTCAGTAACAGTCTGACACTCCCTCCCGCCTCACCCAGGTGGAAGCAATCATTCGATGATATTCTCCCCTTAAAAAAAACGACATAGGTATACAAACGTTTTCAAAAATGTTATTTGTCATCATTATTGTTCTCAGCTCTCTATATGTACTTGAGCGGAAAATAGAAACTACCCTAGTATGAAGAACCTACCCCATAAATCAAAATATAGATACACCTAATACAGATTATTTATATAAACTTTCTATCAATTTCCATCACCTGTGTATAACTTCCATTATTTCCAAAATCTTGATTGCATTAATAACTAACAAAGAAAAAAATCATTAAAAAAATCTTTCCCACCGGATCTCAAAAGCCGTATCGCCGACTTCTCCCCACGGATTAAAAAAATCGTTTAAAAAATATCCCGCAACACCTGTTGCGCCTACGCATCCGTTGCTAAGCGACAGCACCATATTGGAAACATGGCAGCCTTGCCATCTGTCAAAATTTACATTTAGAATTTAATTAGCGCACGGTAAGGATTCCATTGTGGCTGGATTCATAATATATGCAGATATTTACGGAATATTAATACTAGTTTACTAGGTGTGGTTTTCCTTATAAAAGTTACAAAATAGACATATCTAAATAAATAAATATACAATTTTGTTACACTCTCTAATCGTCGAAGAATTTTAAATATGAAATGTAATTTATATTTTTCCCTAACTATGTATGATACGCCTAACTTCCAGAAAATAACCAAGATCGGGCTCCCAGCTAATATTTATTTATCACAACCCTCGTTGGCCAATTGGTCGCAAGTTCGACTGCCGGACAAGGGGTTTCGGGTTCGATTCCCGGATCGGGAAAAGTATTGCTGAGCTGAAAAAATCTCAGTAGTAACACGGAGTCTGGAACTGTGCTCGGTAAATGGCAAAAGGGTCACCCCCTTTTACATGGGACTCATAACATAAATAGTAAAAAGTGGATGTTACATTGTTCAGCATTAAATGCCGTAATATGCACCTCTGCCTACCTCTTCGGGGATAAAAAGGCGTGATTTTATGTTATATTACAACCGGGAAATCGAACTTCAAACCCCTTATTATGCAATTTTGCATATAAAATGTACAAAACCGATATAAAATAGTCATCAGGAAAAGCTTAAACTTGTCAAAAAACCTATCAAATGAAAATAATATTGTAATTTTGTTTCAATACGCTTATATGCAAACATCTCATGATAAATAAGTATATTGTGTACTTATTTATTATGCTTATGCTATGTACTGCAAAATTTATTCACTTTTATAGTAAGAAATAAATAATAGCTTGATAAGCGATCATGAATTTTAATGTATACTTTTATTTAACTATTTACTAATCTATACGACTTCGTTTGTTTCTTTGATAGCGCTAATCTCCGGTACTACTGTTCTGAATTCAATAATTATTTTGTGTTGAATAGTCCATGTATTAAGAATAGGCTATAAAACATTATATTATGGTCAATAGGAGCCGAGCTGTGTAGTGAAAATGCGAGGGTACGTCCTAGTAAAGTGTATGTGGAAATATATTCAGTTACTGGCTGAGCCCGCGACTTTGTCTGCTTGGAATAGTGATTCACGGCTCCTGCTCCGTAGTTGATAGCATGATAATATGTAGCCTATATGTTGACCAAAGTCAAAATCAAAGTCAAAGTCAAAGCATTTATTTCAATTAAACCACAGTTTGGTACTTTTGAAACGTCAACAAATACAAAATAAATAATAGTCTGTCAGTCAGTCCGTGCAGTGGCGTGCACACCATACATGCAAATAAGCACTGCATACCCTACAAAATCATGGTAAACCTACATAGTCAATTACATAGTGTCACTCATATACACGACATGAATATTTACTGACATCATACAGAGATTTCGTAATTTTATTGATACTTAATTCGGAAAACTTGTAACTAACGCCATCTATTGAAAAAATATTGAAGTACTACAACCACTTTCTACTTTCTTCGATATTGGAGCATTGCGCCAGTGGCGCTGCGACCTCGCTATTGTGAGATGGTGGCGGAAGCATGTACTAATGCTGGCCGGTACAATTTGCTTGTTTTTTCGTGCTGATGTTGGATTTTTTTTTTGTTAGGTTGGTAATTTCTATACAACTGCAAAAGCACTGCTTCTTCGTTATCCGACTAATTTAAGAAGTCAACAAAACGTAGCGTTTGTTGATTGAAAATAGATATATTAATTTTGGTCAACTTATTGTTTACGTTTTTTGGCCATTTTGTTTTCAATTGTTTTGGTTATGTTTTTATGTGCAAGTGAATAAATTGTAATGTAATGAATTATAATTTAAATGAACTGTTAATTTACCGAAAATTATGTAAAATTATAGCTGTGAGCTCTGTGCTGGTGATTTGTGTTGTTCAATAAATTCAATATGAGTGCGTTGTCGTTATTCTCGTTTGAAGAAGAAACGAAAATATTTCCAAAGGCGATTTTGCGTGTGTCGTATGTCCGGCTAGGCGTAACTCAAAAAAGGTAATAATTTCATTATTTCTTTTAATAAACTACGATTTGCGATTATAGGTATAGTTTGTTAGCACTGGTTGTGTACCAATTTAATTATTGTTTTTAAAATCCAGTCTATCTTGATCTCGCTTTGTACGATTTCTCTATGCATTTAACGGTCAGTTATACTGGTGTCGCCGCTCCAAAGTAGGTACCTAGTTAATAGATTTATAAAATAGATACCGATAGATCTATGTTGATCAACTTTATACACGGATAGTTTTAAAATAATTATGTACCTAATTTGTTTATACAAATTAATAAAATACTTACTAAACCTAATTACCTACTCAAAACTATGATGTTTCGGGAGTTTTATTTTCCGAGATCAATGTACCTAGACCAAATTTATTTTTAATCATGTGATACCTTCTGCCTACCCTACTTCAAATCTCTGTGCACGCCCCTGAGTCCGTGAGTGAAATTAGGTGAAGCTAGGTGCCTAACCTGTTAATAATATTCATACAAAATTTGAAGTAAATACATGCAGCACTTTTTGAGTTCGTCCCGGACATACATGCAGACAAACAGAAAAAAATTTCTAAAAACCATATTTTTGGTATCGACTGTAGATCACGCACAAAGCATTCTTAAAAAAAATGTACGGTGTACAATTTTCACTTTCCTACGATTTTATTATATACACAGATATAGATAGATGTGTAATCTTCACATATTCCTTAGTAAAAAAAGATATACTTACCTAACGCCTTGTAATGTACTTTCAATTCTTACTAAAGACACTATAAAATTACACTAACATAACATAACATCACGCCTTTTATCCCCGAAGGGGTAGGCAGAGGTGCACATTACGGCACTTAATGCCACTGTACAATATAACACCCATTTTTCACTATTTATGTTATGAGTCCCATGTAATAGGGGGTGAGCCTATTGCCATATTACGGGCACAATTTCAGACTCCGTGCTACTACTGAGATTTTTTCAAAAAAACCCCAGTAATACTTTGCCTGACCCGGGAATCGAACTCAAGACCCCTTGCCCGGCAGTCGCACTTGCGACCACTCGGCCAACGAGGCAGTCTACATTTAAAATTAGTAAAATTACATTAAAACCCATAAAAACACATAACACAATCACCATACGTTATAATCACAAAAAAACACATTACGTACATAAAAACACATTTTAACATACTAATAACCAACCGATACAATCGTAACGCCGAACGCGACCTAACGCAATGTTATTATAACAAAAAAGGACACAAAAAAAAAGAATTTTTAAATTCATACGCGTGCCAAGAAGTTCGTTCGCGATTTGCAAAAACATTTATTCATTGTGTTTAGGACTTTTTTGCTCCCGTTTCGTATAAAAAAGGATTTTTTGGATCCCGTGGAACCCGTTATGTGTTTTTGCCCACTTCTTGGTCTTTTTATAGGACATTTGCCTTTGATTACGTAACATACGGTCAGTGGTCCTGTTTTTTCATTGGACGTTACTGGGATTGCGTTGTAGTATTGGAGAGGTCGAGGTTGCGGTTAGGGTTGCGATTTTTTAACCAAGTTTTTTAGAGAAGGGAGATTGATGACCGTTTAGACCAGTCGCCCTTAAACTGTCAAACACCAAGCGGTCACCGGTGACCGCGACCTATTGTTCTTTAATTGTGTCTATAAAACCGGTACTCGACGAGTTAAAAGTCACTTAGCGTGACGTAGAACCTAAAGTAACTACTTACTTATACTGTTAGGTGTCACTTAAAGGTTGGTGAAAACAAGAACAAGAGAAAACAGAGAAACAAGAGAAGAAGAGAAGAAGGTATTAGTTTAAGGATTCCTTTAAATTTAGGAGAGAGTCAAAGTCATAGTCAAAGATCTTTGTTGTGAGACAGTGGTTATAAAAATTGTTCTAAAGGTTGTTGTGTTCATGCACTGCTCCACCATGTTAGGCATACAATAGTTTCGCCCGGAGGACACGGTGGAGCATACGGTGGCGGTGTGTCCTGCGTGGACTGAGTACCGCCGTGTCCTCAGGAATGTGATCGGCGACGGCACCTCTCGCGTCTGGCTCTGGTTCAGACCATGGTACGGAGCGAGGGGGACTGGGATGCCATCTCCTCCTTCTGCGAAGCAGTCATGCTAGCTAAGGAGGAGGCGGAGCGCGTGAGGGAACAAACCTCCTCACGCCCCGGACGTCGCGAGAGACACTCCGGGCGTCGGGGATAAGGCCTAACAGGGCTGATGCCGATACGGAGTCGCGGAAGACTTAAAAAAAAGGCATACAATAGTTTGAGTGGTGAAAACAGGCATAGCGATCTTTGTATTTACTTACTTACCTCTTTCATTATATCATCTATGTGTGCATTCATGAATAAGTAAGTACACAAAATCGCAAAACACCACAAAAATACCACGTAACAGCATTATCAATTAAAAAGCCGATTTTCAAAAAATCATTCCGATATAACTAAAAATATTACAAACGTTGAAATTTTGTAAAATATCCCGGATACAGTGAGCAAACACATAACATGTGTTTCAAAAATTTCGCCTCACAGTCGTCGCATTGTGGGTGATAAATCTGTGGTCTCGAACGACCAGAATGTCTTGATCTCTCTACCATGTTTGGTACAGACCTTTAAGCGTCGAAGAATTATCACTAGTGTTATTTTACAGGCTAATTGCTATGTACCTAAGTGCAATAGCGTGATGGTATATTTTTTATAGTATACTTTAAAAACAGGACTATTAAATGTAAAAAGATTTATCGCAATCTGATGTTTAGTTCCTGAGATAAAAACGTATAAACAATTAAACAAGTGTTTGATCTTTACTACAGTATTCCTTTTCTCTGTTTCCAAGCTTATTATATATAAACATGTTTTAGGGACTCAGATAATGTAGTATTTTTATTTAAGTAAATTAATTATTTACAATCATAGTACAACAGAAAAATACTAAAAGATTTTTACATTCGACTGATAAGTACCTACTTGAAGATTTGCACGTGCAAATGGTTAAAATATTTACATGGCAATGATTACTATTTTAATAAAAACCTACCTTTATTTAGCGATTTACCTAGATTCATTAAAAATCCAATCTTGTGTCTCTCTGAGACAGGTGTCAAGTTATACTGGTTGTCTTTTGTAGTGTGCGAGTAATCTGATACTGTAGTGCAAGTGTGTGCGTCGGTCTAATGCGCATACGCAGCGATGTTGCATTGTTGCGTGCTTCTTTCCCACCCCCGCTAGGAGTAGTAGTATAGTTTTGATACTTGTAGAAATTAATTTTTATATAAATTGATATTGATAATAATTGAATATAGATTTTTAAGTAAATTAGTCGTTTATTTTTATTTTATTTTATTTTATTTATCAAGGACAACAAACAGCAGTATATTAAATATAACACGGGTGAGTAAAATAATAGATTTAACAAATACAATCCTCACGACGTTGCCACGGATTACTATAAATCTACTTAGACTACTTATTTTCAGACATTTTGAGTTAAAATCGAGTGTTAATTTCGACCGTAAGCCAGTTAGTTTGTTCCACATATTTATTTAAAATTCTCTAAAAAAATATTTTTAAATACTACTTACATACAAAAGAAAATAATATTTAAAAATATAAACATAGGAGGCGAATAACTCCTGGTACTGAGTAGGAGTTAATTTGTATTTTTTTAATTATTACGTTTATCACGAATACTTAAATAATATATCGTTCAACACAATTTATTTTGACAAAGAGGTTTCTAAAAGAGAATGTAAATTATCAGTGTCCATACAAAATGCAACTGGGGGGAAAATGAAATATAATGAAGAGAATCTAAAAACACGTCAATAAGCATGGTAATGTAAAAATATTATTATAGTAATTTGAGGACAGCAATAGGTAATAATAATATTTTGGTTGATGCTTACTTACCACGTTATTTCAAGTATCAAAGTAGTTGCAGCGCTCTATGGGGTGTGCATCGTGGGCGAATAGCTAAAGAGGGTGGGTCGCATAATACAACCTTTTTTTTCGACAAACTAAAGATTTTTTCTACCTGCGAACCCAAAGATTCTACCTGACGTGCGTCGGCGCAGATTTTGAGTCGTTTTTGAGTTTGGAATGAAAAAATTCGTATTTGGAACTACGAAGGGGGCTTGCTTTTAAATTTTTTACTGAATTTCACTTGCTTGCCTGTAAGGTGAGCGTTTTTGTTAATGTTTATGTTTTTTCCATACATTTTCACAGTTAAAGGTGTAAATTGGTGTGTGCTTGATGTTTTTATTCAGCTTTTTGTCATACGTGTTGGGCAAATCGTGTCAAAATTACTTTTGCACTGAAAAACGTGTGACCCACGTATAAAAACAAGATTTCTTGAATGGTATTAACTTTTTATTCTTGTATTGTAGATATGGTATCATTTAATGCTATGTTTCTAAGTTTCTACCCTCAAATGAAACTTGTCTTGCGACCAAAAAGCGCATACGACACAAAGAAACAAACTAAACAAAGAAAAGTAAGTAAATTTTAGTAGTTAAACTGTCAAACACCAAGCGGTCACCGGTGACCGCGACCTATTGTTCTTTAATTGTGTCTATAAAACCGGTACTCGACGAGTTAATTTGAGTTTCAATATAAATACTTAACATATAACCTTTTATCCCCGAATGGGTAGGCAGATTGGCATTGCACATTACTGCACTTAAGTGCCACTGTACAATGCAACACATACTTTTTCACTATAATAACATACATACTCTTTAAAATGTAACTGTGCTGTCAACTTATCGGAGGTCCCCAACCACCAAACCCTCAACCCCCAAAAACCCGGCAACACACTCTCAACTCCTCTGGTGCTGCAGGTGACCATGGACGGCGCCGATTGCTTACCATCAGGTGATCCGTTAGCTCGTTTGCCGCCATGTCACTAAGTACCAAATATCCAAAACTCGTACTTTAAAGAAGATTTATTTAATTAGTAATTTAGGGGCCTGCTTCAAAGGGTCACGTATGTACCAAATAAAGAATTAAGAACGTAGGTAATAGATAATTTGAACTATCTGTCACATAATTAGTGAAGCTGGCAGGACGCCATTACGTTGTCCAAGGATGTACCAAGGATAACTTCTTGAGGTTTAAGTCGCCGAAATTGCTGAGCATATCCTGTTTTTGCGCACGCATACATGACGCACAATATTAGGGCAATGGGTTACACTTGCATCAAGTACCTATTATGGCTACGTATTGTTTTTATTGTAGTTAAACTTATAAATATATTCCTTTAGCTTATCAGTGTAGCAAAACAATTTTATGAACTATGTTACTAGGAATGAAGTAAGTAGTCCTTAGTAGTAGTAGTTCCTTGTCTATGGTCTACAGATAATAATAGATATTAGGTACCTATTCTATCATTTCAGCAAAAAAACTCTGTCTGTGGACCATGGACAAGACTTCATTTTTTTTCATTTCTCTTTAGAATAGGAACCTTGATAGATTCTTTGAACCTTGGTATTTTTAATTTATATTACTTAGATCTCTAATATTTACCTTGGTTTACCCTTGTTTTATATATTATATATATATTTTTTTTATTATGTTATGTGTGTTCTACGCAAGAATGAATGGTTTTTCTTTCTTTCTTCTTTCTTTCTAACCGCTGGATGCAGGTCGCTCCCAGTCGGCTTAGCTGCGGCCTTAGTACGAGTCTCTTTTACGTTTAAAATAATCGTAACGAGTACGCGTTCGGCGTTGTGATTGGCCGGCTTCAATGAACCAACCAATCAGAGCGCCGAATGCCGTCTCGTTTCAATTACTTTAAACGTAAACTAAACTCGTACTAAGCCATCTGGAAGTCATAAGGGGAGGCCAATGTTCAGCAGTAGACGTCTTTTGGTTGATACGATGAGACGCTGATGATCTGCCACAAAAGTTTATCAGGTACTTTTACAAAGGTGACAAGACAATGTAAAACAAGTGCTAACTTAATTCTCTCTAGTCCTTTCCATCATCGTACCACAAGACAATTGGCGAAGCACCACCGCTTCATCATTCATGGTGGATATCCCACGCATTTCGCTTCGCTTCAAGCTTCCTTGTGTGAACTGCTAAAGAGTGTAATTCTTTGCCCAAGTGAATGGAAACCTGGGTGAATAAGTTGCTTATAGGCAGGCGTGCTCCATCGTAGGTCGCATCATCGCCTACAACTAGGCGAGATAGTGACCAAACGTGGACCATACATATTAGACCTTTCCTTTACACACCTTTTCCTGTCACAGGTGTGCAGCAAGAAATTCCTTAAGGAATATGGACATCATGCTTGTTTTTTTTTATGGCATAAGCCGGTAAACGAGCAGACGGATCACCTGATGGTAAGCAATCGGCGTCACCCGTGGACACCCGTGGACACCTGGAACACCAGAGGCGTTACAAGTGCGTCACCGCCTTTTTGGGGATTAGGAGTTTGAGGATCGTTGGGGATTCAGGGATTGGGGAGGTTGGGGGAGGGGAAGGTAATTGGGCCTCCAGTAACCTCACTCACACGACGAAACACAACGCAAGCGTTGCTTCACGTCGGTTTTCTGTGAGGCCGTGGTATCACTCCGGTCGAGCCGGCCCATTCGTGCCGAAGCATGGCTCTCCCACACTTGCTTGTAATAATATTTTGTCCTTTGTAATATTGTCTGCTGCATGGTGTAACTACATAAAAAGATAAATCTATATGTATAAAAATTGGTAACGTTGTTCCCTTGGTCACGGCATCACGCGTGAATGGCTGGACAGATTTCACTAATTCTTTTTTTATACCTCTAGTATTTGTTATTATTAGGTGTAGGTTCTTAAGACAGAAAAAAACCTGATAATCCTACGGGAGCGGGAGAAAACGGGATTGCGCGTACGAAGTCGCGGGCAGATAAATATAAAAAACCAACACCCACTTTTCGCTTACTACTTATACATACAGCCTACTTGTTATTATTTAACTTGTATAAGAATATATCTTAATTCGTTACATAACTCACTGGCAACACTGTTCATTGTCAAGAACTCTGCCGGTTACAGCGAGTCGTGATGCTGTTGTGCGGTTCACGAATTGTGGAGTTTACATATAATAAATTTGTAGGAGTGTTCAAATAGCTTCACTTTTAATTCTATTATTGACGTTCAAAAGTGCCTTTCTGGTCTAATTGAAATAAATGATTTTGATTTTGACTTTGTTCTTCTAAAATGTTAAAAGAAAATAATTATGTTATCAACACAATATATCGAAAACATTAAATGTCAATTTTTTCCAGTTTTGGTGGACCATGGTAATAGGAGCATGGAACCTATGTCCTTTATTTCTTCTCTTATCCGTTTGCATGCGGATTTGTTTGAGTTTTGAAATGAAATATAATAATCATTTTCATAAAAATGTTGAAACTTACATAGATAGTAAAACAATAACACGTTTCTTAATTAAAAAATCTATTTCAAACAACACCTAACTTCACTTCAAAAACTATTCCACAATTCGTGTGCCGCATAACACCAATCAAGTTACGCACACACATACAAATTATTTGGTAGTTCATATGAAAGTCATGGCCAATGTACATACAAACATACACGTGTGGCTATGTATATATCTATTTATATTTGTACCGACTTATAATTTGTATGTTGGCATTTGTTTTGGGTCTATCCTTTATGGTACTATGTTATTTCGCACCTGATTTTGTGTAGAAGGATATTAAAGGTTACATGTTGACATGGTCAAGCGCATGTGCCATAAATGAAGGTTGAAGATATCTTAGTCAACATTTCGATCAGGTTCTTCTCCCACTACTGGTTAGGTTGTAGGTTTCTGCCATTTTCTACCACATTTCTCAGTTTTGTGCATTCCTTATGCATTCAAATCTGATTGACAATATATTCTTTGATAGACGGTGTCGTCAGTTAACGTTACGTTCATCTTTTCACTTATAAACTGAACATAATACTTCGGAGCACTTAAGGTGTTGCCGGGGTTATTAAGAAGTCCTTAAGAACCCTCTTCTTAACCACCCCATTCATCGTATCACCATCATCATCTGATGTTTAGTATGGTATGGTGTGGTATCCTGACCTGATTCTGGATTTCAGATAGTCCTGAGATGTCTCAACTCACTTAGCTCAATTCTTCCTCCAGCTCGACAATCTTCTCATCGGTCCGCAGTGTGCGGATGTTGTGTGTTTCCAGAGCCAAAATGCGTCGGGGGTGGTAGTGGGTTATCTGCCGGGGATTCTTAGCACCCCCTGCTCCGCCGTTACCCGATCCGCTACCTAGATCAGGAATAGCGGAGCTACCATCATCATCTGATGATGGTTATATGATTATTCATATAAGCCCCAAACCATCTACTACTAAACATATACATCCCCCATTGCCTTCCAGGCCGATTGGAAGCAATCTACCACCAGTGTCTTCCTGAAACCCTTACCAGATTTACCCAACTGCTCGTTTACACTTAATGCATTAAAAAAAGTTTGAATACATCTTATCCCCTATGAAGTAGACAGGTACACATAATGTTCTATAGTTATGAGTTTCATGTAATAGGAGGTGACCCTAAAGCCATGTCCCGGGTTTAATACCAAACTCCATGCTAGTACTGATATATTTTCGAAAAACCAAAATGATTTCTCTACACTAATTTGTTTGTTTGAACGCGCTAATCTCCGAAACTCAGTAACGTCGGGCCAGTGCCCGATATGAAAAATTATTTCTGTGTTGGATAGCCCGTTTATCGAGGAAGGCTATAGGCTATAAAATATCACGCTACGATTAATAGGCGCCAAGCAGAGCGAGTGAAACTGTGTGGAAGTAGCTAGTTAATAATATTTTGCCCGGGTCGAAAATCAAACCCGAGACCTCTTGCATTTGTCCTCTCGCACTTGCAACAATTTAAACTGTCAAACACCAAGCGGTCACCGGTGACCGCGACCCATTATTCTTTAATTGTGTCTATAAAACCGGTACTCGACGAGTTAAGGCAGTTTTCAAAATATGTTTATTTTGAAAGCAAAAATATCTAAATTCATTTGGTACATCGGCCATGACACCTCGGAATGACAACTGACAACTAATTTGTAAGTAAGATACCAAGATAATATTGTCCAACGTTCATCCTTGACTGTTCTGGCACCATGCCAGGGTTTAATGTGGCAACTTGGCAGAGGGTGTCAGCAGAGTTCGTAGTTTATAGTAAATAAGACAAGTTCTAGAAGAATATCAATCGATTAGATGAATTTTTCAATATTAATGATGGATTTTCTTCTCTTCTAAAGGAGAAAAACTAACTAATAAAGATGGCATACTAAATCAACTAAAAATCACGAGTTACTTACGTGAATGTGTTTAGAAAAGCTCTACTAGCTTCAGGCTGCGCGATATAGGTTCTATTGAGCTAAAACCCCATACACCTTAGTCTTGGCCCAAAAAGCAAGGCGTCTTTTCAAGGGTTCCATCCGTCAAAAAAAAACCTCTCTGTTCAGTACGGCAACTTGATCATTTGCTTCGACAGTCGCTCTTGCAAGTACTCAACTAACGAAGCATTCACCATAGTTACCAAATATAGTTTCTAGACTAAAAATCAGTCTGACATTTACTTAATCTCGTACATAGAATTGCGATTCCATGAAAATTAATACCAAAGTCACCTATAATTATTGTCAGTAGGTAAATATAATTAGGAAAACTATTCGTCTCGACAAACACACAATAATAAATCATTAACTTAAGAAAAATAAGAAACAAAATGATTTACCAAATACTTCGTCAGTATCCTTGACTTGCACGACCTGAGAATCGAACTCACGGTCAACGCCAGCGGTCCATTGGACCGACAAGGACTATTGGTTTGTACCCAAATCTTTTTATTTTATTCTACCTTTAAGTTGTACCTAATAATAAATCAACTTTAACGTTATCAAGTTAAATAATCTAAATTAATACGACAACTCATAAGTAATTAAAATTAGACCATAATTATTCACGCATTCAACATTGGAGGTACTTGATGATGAGTACAGTCTCTAATTTCCAAATGTGATAAAAATAATGTCGTCATCATCATCAACAGCCTCTACGGGACTATAGGCTTCCTTTATATAAGAGGGCAAATACTTCTATAACTTCCAGATTTTTATCAGAAAGCAGTGTTGCTGGTCTTTATGGCCAGAATCAGTTACCAATCTTTTTTATGAGATAAGCTGAGAGCCACGAGCATACCGATCACCTGATTGTGGGTTGGGCATTAGGAATTTGAGGATTGTTGGGATTGAAGGTTTAGGAAAGGGTGAGGGTAATTGAGCCTCCGGTAATCTCACTTACACGACTAAACACAACGAAAGTGTTGTTTCACGTCGGTTTTCTATGAGGCCGTGGTATCACTCCGGTCGAACCGACCCATTCGTGCCGAAACATGGCTCTCCCACACTTAAATCTGAATCTAAAATCTCTAGGTATATTGATTGTTATTTTTGAGAAAATCTTTATACTGATGACTGTTAACGAAGCGAAAGAGGTATGTAAGAATCGTAGCAATTGGCGTTTCATAGCCTCTGCCTACCCTCATAGGAGACAGGCGTGAGGCTATGCATGTATGGATGTAAAATCTTCATACAAGTAATGTCAAAAAGTATTCAATAATTATGGATCCTATGAGATCCATGAAAAGACAAATCTGGCTCAAATAAAACAGTTCTAAAACTTTCAGAGTTTGATTATTCATGAGCCCACATTTCTTGGAAATCCCTTAAACAATTTTTGCGTAATTAAGTAACAAACATGGCCACAAATTACATATACTTACTTACAACGTAATGAACACGAAAATAAGTATATAGCTGTGAGTATGAAACAGCAAAAACATTACATCCAATTCAATGATCAGACATTTCAAGGTTAACCAGATTTAACTAAGTAACTTACGTTATGTATAAGTTATAACTTAACTAAATGTTATATTCATATACCTGTTTTGTTCGTCTAAATAAAGTAAGGAGATTTGAAGATTTTCAGCAATACTTTAAAATCTGAAATTCAAACTGCAAAGGGCGCACACGTTTTAAAAACTAACGCACTTGTTACTCTGGTATCCATGGGCAGTGCTAATTGCTTACCATCAGGAGATTTGACTGGTCATTTGAACCTTATTTCCTATTAACCTGGTGCAGGCTGTCAAGCAAAACTTCATTATCAACAGCCTATAAGTGGCTACTGCTGACCAAAGGCCTTTTCTCACACAGAGAAGGTTTGATCATTAATCACCATGGTTGCACAATGCGGGTTGGCGATTTCAAACTTATAATTAGAAATTATAATTAGAAATTATAAGCACAAGTTTCCTCACGATGTTTTCCTTCACCGTTCAGTCTTAGAAAGTACTTACATATAAGTCGGAAAAGTCAGATTGGTACTTAGCCGTTAGTAGGTTTCGAACTTGTACGCTCGTAAGTACTTACATGAGAAGTAATTATTCTTCAACTACGTAGATTTATATTGATTTGAAGCTTATACAGATGACAAATAAAGATTAGTGATTACAAAGACACGTGTAAAAAGCACACAAATCAAAAAACATAATAATTGTGACTACTTTGCAATAATTTATGTTCAAATCCACTCCCTTTATAAAATACCAAAAGATTTTACACAAAAATTTCGTCTATTCATAGCAAAGCACCTGAATTTTGACAAAGAACAGTCCCTTTATTGTCAAAAATGCTTTTTATACGAAAAAAACGGTCTCACGGAGTGCGCATTGCAGTTTTTTTCGTTTGACATGCGTCTACTGCATTTTTTATTGCATTTGATTGAGCATTATTGTCAAAAAAATCCTCGTATGTCACACTTTTTAGTTAGAATTGATATTTTTAGGGATTTTTAGTGTTGGATTTGCTCCATACAAATCACGCCTGTTATTTTCTAAAGCATTAGGTCTATGGGAGATAGGAAACGAACCTGTTGCTTTGAACGAGAATTCTGAACTTCACGTGACTGTCCGTGATTCCTAAAAATCAATAATGCTATTCCTAACTTAAGGATGACAAATTAAAATTGCATGCTTATAACATGAAACATTTTGTTTCTTAATGTTAGAATACCAATTATTATATTCGTGGAAGGCTACAGTTCTGGCAGGTTGATATTTAAACAAAGAAATAGAAACCATTCAACTCTGTCACTGCATCAGATATTTACTGTTATATTAGCACTGAAGATCTTTCTACTAAAAATATTGCAAAAATCTTCTACATAGAAGACAGATTTAGATAAAGCTACTGCGTATTTTAAACTAAACTAATACCGGATGGTGGCACTTAGCAAATCTATGCCCAAAGTAATTTAAACAACCGTGAATATGCATAATCTTTGAGACATCTGCTGTCCAGCCATCCCTTTTGTAAAGTTTTAAAATCTTTAAAACTATGGCAGCGCCGCAGGGCGCAGTAATACTAATAAATTCCGAAATAAGGGAAACCCACGTTTCAAACCCGTAGCAAAATTCCACTGAACTAATGATTCAAATTTTAAAAATTTCACACCAAACACAACCTTAAGTTGGGGCGATAAAAAATAAAATCGCATATCTAATTATCATGCAGTAAGTCATTAAGCTTAGGGGATGCTATTCAAGATGTTGCGGATGCAGTTTCGAAAGAAAAAGACGTTAGTGGAGAATTTGGGGTAGAAAAAGAAGCTGTAGGGTAAGATAATAAAGTTGTAATTGGAATGTAGATGAAGATGGAGATGGGATGCTATTTGCTAATAGGATAGATGCAGGTAAAGAAATTTGAACATTCTGAGGGTTGAAAGAAAAAAATAAGGGTCGTGTCTAAGATACAAAGGATGGTGTCAGCGTCAAGCAGTGCGATGGATGGACTGCGGATGCAGTTTGAGATTTATGCCAAGATTTCAAATATTATTCAGACAGTTAATTGAATATGACCATTTGCTAAGATCTTAGGAAAGATAAAAGTAATAAACAGTTCAGTTTAGAGAATGCGTAGGCCATAACTTTGTTGGAAGATGATTCTAAAATTTGATGATTTTGGACACATTGTAATAAAAACTGAAGTTAATTAGTCTATAAAGAATAGGAAGTAAATTTATAATTAGAGATGTGTAAGTCACACACACAATAGCAAATGAAATGATAATGTTCTTTAAGGATTTTTAAGGTTATTCCTTGATGAATTGTAATAGGTATAACTTATCTTTTGAAAATCACTTATTGGTAGTTACGTGACAAGCACGACGTAATGGGGGCGAGCGTAAGTACTTACATGGTCTATTCAAATATTACACTTTAAAAGGAAAAATCTCTTGTCCTTAGTTTTAACGACATGTGTATTAAACAATCTTGTATTTGAATAAACACTAGAAAAAACGTCTATTGGAACACATTGCCACAATAAAAGCTCGATTTAGAAAAAAAATAGATGATAGAACAATAACTCTTAACACGAAGAAAGAAGGTTGATAATAGGTCGATGATTTTTTTGAAAAAATCTAGCAAAAACCAAGGCGCCCATCTTCCGACAGGAAGAGGAACTTATATGATTATAATAAACATTTGAATTGATATAAAAAATGAAAACCAGGTGCATATTGAAAACTTTGTTTTTTAAAGCACCTTTTGTTTGTTTTATACTATTGGCCGCCACCCACCCTTTCGCTTCGCTTTTTTAAAAAACTTTTTCAGTAGCCGAATCCTTTTTTCGTCGTCAATAAGTATTATTACTAAAAGTGAAAGTTAAACTTTTTTACCTATTTCAAATTGTCCAACGTAATGTTTTTAAAATTAAAAAACCAGCCTTTGCCTGGTTTATGACTTTTTATGGCTTTATTTTGTTACTATTCGGTAGTTTTGATTTTATTGTCTCAAGATTTTTTTTCATCTTTGGCGGTATCTTTGTCTATTTATTTTAAAACAGGTTAGTTTCAAAGTTGATGCTAACCAATTTTGAATTGGCAGGTCTGTTCTTAGGATCTGGCGGATTGTAAAATGTTCAAACTACCCTGGAATGTTGTGTTATCCCAAAGGCGGTGTATTATCAAGTAATGTATCTTTGTCTGAATATTTTCTGCGAATTCACTGCCCAAATCTATTCAAAGAGGATCGTTAAAAGTATTAAAATGCATATCCAAAATGCTGCTTTCTTAATCTCTTAAGTAGCTTACTCATTTTGCTTCAAAGTCACCATCACGTCGACTGCATCATTGGACATACATCTTACAATAATTATTCAAGTGTCTATCAATAAAAATTCAATAGGTATTTTTTATTGGACAACAGCACGCCTAATTACATCCATTTCATTAAAGTTTTCAAACATTTTTATATGTGTATTAATAGTACTGACTTCATTCCTATAGAGTAATGAAGATACATTAAAAAAATTCGATCTTCGTCTCAGAACCCGTCTCACGAATCCGGTTCCAACATTCGCGTGATGAATGACAGGGCACTTGCACGAACGATCCTCCCTACCACATTACTAGCTTTATCTGTCGTATCCTCCACAACTTTGAATTGTACACTATTCGTTGCTGCTTTTGTTTCATCGTCCTTTTCACCTTCACGTTTTTTGCCAGCAATAGTTGCGTTAGTAAAGTTAGTTGTAGTAGTAAAATGAGTAATGTGATCATTATAGTGATGAGCTATAGATTGAGTAGATCAAAATGGCGGTCCCCCAAAAATACAGGTTCCGTGATGGTAGGTACGTGTAAGAAATTAGCTGCATACAAGTTTGTAGCTTGCGTTCAGTCTTTTTTTTTCATAGTTATGTTGGATCACGATTTTATTGATAGGGTGGTTGCATTGACTACGTATTTTAGAAGTCTACAATACTGATAAACTTAGAGTTAAAAGCAACTAAAATTTTTAACTTTATCCTTTCCTGTTCGGCTAACAACTAAACTGTGTTAAAGGATTCTTCTATATACCAGTTATTGTTCTTAACACAGAACAAATAAGGACTACAATAAAACATTTTGCAGTCAAAGTACTGCCTGTCCCGTCCCTTGTACTGAGAAAAGAACGCAGTACATTCTGTTATCTCTATTTATTTGGGTTCGCACTATATTGTTTTGCTGCATACATCCCTTTTGTCCTTTACTATCACAAAACTTTCTGGCCATTCAAAGTAAATACATAGTGACATTTTGTTTAAGAAAGCTTTATCCACGTCATCCATATAATAAATACAAAGGCCTACTAAACAAAGATGAGAAAATCCAAAACAATTCAAAATGTAGAGGTGTAAGTACATAGACATTGACAAAAATGTCCACACTCACTTTACCCAACCCGAGACTCCAATCCATAACTCCATACTTACCTTGTAACCACTCGACTAACAAACCGAACCTAAAAACAATATCAACAAAGATCTTTAAACAAAAAAAAGTTACCCCCGGAAACAAAAACTCCGGAAAAAATACCACACAACCAAAAATAAAAAATCAGACTAAAAAAACAACACTATTCCAATAAATTAACATAACAATTTCAATACAAAATCACTTGTTATACACTCACGATATTTGAATCAAAATAAAAGAAAGATCAAAAGAGAATAGAAAAGATTCGATCGGCTTCCTTCCTGTCACTATAACAGGTGATTTCAAATATAAAATTGTAAAAAAATATCTCTTATTCATTGACCCGGAACACATTGACAGGGGTATAGGGGCGCATATCAATGCAACACCTACTTTGACTAGATCAGGTATTAAAATAAGTAATAAATACTTACAATGTTAATGAGGTCACAGGAGTTCTCCAAGGCACTGCCCCACTAAAGGCTCCAGGCGTTCACGTCTCCAGCTACGATATTATAATATGTTTTTATTTTTTCATACATATATACAAAAAAATGTTCATTAGTGTATCAGATTAGATTAGATGTAGGTATGTCTTGGTGTCAATGGTAAACCGATATTACTGCAATCTACCTGAAACCAGTACGGGTGCTTTAGTTTCTGTTACAAACTGAGGATCATGTGTAACCTCCAGCTGATCGGAGAAGACCATTACAGCTTTTACTGGCCTTTGACAATTTGGTCACAGAACACCCAATCCGCCCATACCACTTCCCATATTCCTAATCTCCAACGCTCTTGTATAACTCTTCTAGTTTTGCAGTCTCCATGGACGGTGTTAATTGCTTACCATCAGGTGATCAGATTGTTTACTGCCCTATTCAATAAAAATATTGAAATCTATTACCATATACTAAAGCAACATACGGTCCGTAATTATGTACTATTCAGTGCCATTGAAAAATTCAAAATCTAAAAACAGGGTCATTCTTTGCACAACCAAAAAAAAGTTAATAATTTTTACCCGATTTTAACACCAAATTCAAGACTTTATTACCCAGCAGTCGACCCTAAAACGAGTCCAACAGCAAGGTAACTAACCCTTTAACGAAAACTATAATAAACTAAAAAAAAGGTACAACAACATAAAAAACCCTGAAAAAAATCAAGGTCACACATAAATAAATTGAATAAAATCAATAAAAAAGAAAAACAGAATGAAAACGAAAACAAAAGTGTAGAGAGACGAACACGTAAAACGGGGGTGAAATTCAAAATCGGATTGCGAAATAAAAATTTTTAGCTTCAATATTTTTTTTCGGGGCATTCCACTTTGCGCACCTAAATGAAGCGCACCCAGACGAAGCGCACCTAAAGTATTCCACTTTGCGCACCTGTAGGTGCGCTTAAAATAAAAATTTTAAATAAATAGTTTTTCTATTCCACGAAGCGCACCTACGAATATCACTCGCATAGTGCGGAGACTAAGAAATAAAAATATCGATATAAGAACATATTTATTATTTAAAAGACTAACTTAAATTTCTAACATCATTCAGTTTCATTATAATAATGTGACACAATATTGATATTTGTCCATGTTTTTATTGTAATTATGAAAAAATCTGTGATTTTTTATGTTAAAGTAGAGTATTTTTATTGTTCACTAAACATGTAGCTATAAGAAAACTTCAACAGATCTTTATGTAAAACCATATTTACAATGTTTTTTCATGTTTGTCCATGTTTTTATTGTAATTATGAAACAATCTGTGATTTTAAATAGTAAGATTACAAAATCAAAATGACAAATATTGTGTCACATTATTATAATGAAACTGACAGATGTTAGGTATTTAAGTTAGTCTTTTAAATAATAAATATGTACTTATATCGATATTTTTATTTCTTAGTCTCCGCACTATGCGAGTGATATTCGTAGGTGCGCTTCGTGGAATAGAAAAACTATTTATTTAAAATTTTTATTTTAAGCGCACCTACAGGTGCGCAAAGTGGAATACTTTAGGTGCGCTTCGTCTGGGTGCGCTTCATTTAGGTGCGCAAAGTGGAATGCCCCTTTTTTTCGTGCGAAAAATATTACTGGATGTGAAATATTGCGTCCCACATCACCTCAATGGTTTTATTGTGGCTCTTGGCTATAGTGACATGTTTGTATTTGAGTTTGTTGTATAGTGACAAAATGGAGAGGAATACATTATTGTTACTACCTACCTAGGCTGTTCCCGCAGATGTCGTAGCCTATCTGTTGGCTATTCTGTAAGAAGTCAATTCGAACTATCGGTGTGAGAGAGAAGCACCACTCTATGCTCTATTATTTTGGCTCCTTTCTACCATCTTCTTTTTTTACGTCTGGATGGATGGAGCACCATCTTCTTCATTTCCTACCAGAAGTTTTCACACCATAGACTTCCTTTATATTATCATTTTTTGTTTGAATACTTATCTAATATGAATATAAAGTAAGTAAGTGCTATATTTTTAACCTTTTTTTTGTTATTTTTAAAAAATAACAAAAATTTTTATAAATAAAAAAATGTTGCCATTCCTTTAAATTTTGAGACTGTCAACGAACCATTTATTTCACAAAGTGACGTCACTGTTTTCAAAATTCTACTTTTAAAAACGAAAGTTTAAAAAAGCGAGGCACAAAGTCAAGTTTTTACGAGTTGCGTAATTAAAAAATTTGGTCATAAAACAATAAAAATGTTTTAACACGTTTTTTGTCGTTCCATTGTCGGTAAGTGACGTAAAAATAAGTTCAGAAATGTGTATTGTTTGTAATTATTTTACGATTTTTATTGTTTCCAGTCATTTGTTTTTTAAATTTTTGAACTGCATTTTAACAATACTTCGGTTGCTTTGAGCTGCTTTAGTAGAGCAAATATTTTTTTTTTGCATAAAATTTATGTAAAAAAAGATGTCTACCGTGGTATTTTTATGTGCTTTAGAATCTAAGGTGTATACGAAATAAGTACGTATCTTCTTACTTTCAAAACTATAATTAAAAAATTCAAAACTTTAATCAAAAATATAATTAGAGTCTTCATTGAAAATGCACTTTTTTGTAATGATTTTGCACAATTATTGATATGTCTAGTATGTAATTAATGTATGTAACTTAAATTTAATAGGTATTATTACTAGTAACATGTAGGTAGGAAGTGGAGTAGGTAACTGAGTAATTCATGTCTTTGACAGCTAAAATTATTTATGATTTTTTTTTGCTTTTATTTTTTATGAATGTTTTTTAGGAAGTCGAAATTTTAAATTAGGAATATGATTACGTTTTTATTTTACGATTTTTTTTTTTTAAATATCAACTATTACATATTTAATGAAAAATGAAGGATTAAGTATTTTGTATGTCGAAAATGAATAAAAACAGTGAATAAATTTACAAAATAATGTTATCAATAAATATCTCATGAACTCACCATAACCTCGCTCCATATTACTATGAGATAAAATAAAGATTAATATTACTTAACTTATTTTTAACATCTTATCTTAACTCCACTATGAGAACATATTAAACTGAAATGCTTAACCATTGATCCATATATAGGGGATTCCGATATACCCATATCTGGATAATTTAGTCTAATAAATAACACACAATTTTATAAATTAAAATAGTTCAATACAATTTTATAAACACTTAGATAATATTCCATTGAATGCTTGTATACGTCCTGTGACCAGCATGTCAAGCTACTGCTTTTTATCAATTTTTTTTTAATAACATTTCAAACTTTATAATTTTGATTTAAAGTCGAAAATACAACGAAATAAATTGACAAGTCTGAGTAGTATGATCTGATGCTCACTGCACTTACATCTGCTCGTACCACTTTGACCATGTTTAATTATTTCATGCATATATTAACATTGCAATGGATGTTATGGACCCACTGCCCCATGGCCAACAAAGACATTGTCCAGATGCAAGGGATTATTTTTTCTATATAATAGGACCCTATTTTTGTATACCCATGCATGATAAGGGTGATTTTATAACAAAAAAAAAAATTTTTAAATCTGTTTTTTTTTCTTAATTTTTTATCTGTTTATTCGAAATATTTTTTTTTTCAAATTGTTTTGCAATATTGTCAAATATATTTTTTTAATAAAATTGTTATAAATTTTAATGTATTTTTTTTAAATCAATTTAATTTTTAATTTAAATTATTTAATTAAATTCTCATTACATCTCGACCACATCCCCTGATTCATTATGGCCGTCGTCGTTAGGCCTTGTGTTTGCACAAACACCGTTTTCAATTTTAAATTCTTTCTTTAAGGCGTTGAGTAATCGATTCCTGCCGGATCCACTGCATACAATTAACCACCCTCATTTACGTCTGGTCAATGACAGCCCTGTTTTAATCAATAACTTCTTTTTCGCGCGCGGCGTCCTTGGTTTTTTTTCCCCGGCGCGACTTTTTCTGCGCGTATTTCGTTTATTATGTGTCAATCGGTCCGCGGTTTTTTCACTATGAACCACGCGTCTAACGCGTCTTACCTCGTTTTCGACGATTCCGCAAAAAGCTCGGCAAAAAAGGCAAAAGCTCATCCAAAAAATCGTCTACCGAACAGTATCTCGTATCGCCGGTCTTGTAGCCATTTTAATTATTATTTAATACCAAGGGACGAGCACGTGGCGACGCGCTCCATCTCGCTCCCGCTACGCAGGCTGTATGACGCCCGCCGCATGTCGTCCCGCTCCCACCGAGCCCACTTACACACATAAAAATCGTGAATAATAAAAAAATGTGTACACATTTTTTTCGCTTAACCACCGCTTCAGTGTGTGCGTTCGGCCTCACGCCGCTAGAGCGAGACAGGGCTATGTGACAAAAGAGTAGCGACTACTCCCCACTCCGATTTTTTAAGCTCCGCTGTCGATGTTGGCGTCCGTGTGATTTTTTTCATTTTTATGTGTTAGTGTACCCCTCGCGCGGTGTAGTTCACTTTTTCTACTATAGATCTGAATTTCAGTCTCGTTTTTGCCGCGTCGGTCTAAAGGCGGACGAACGGGCGTTTTGTATTGCATTTTTGTGATGCGAGTAGCCGGTGGTGGCTCGTAGTACTTCATCTGAGCAACATTGCGTCTGGAGAGGCCGGCTTTTTGTGCGACCACATGTCGTCTTGAGGAGTGTTCATACTCGCTACTGCAGGCCAGTGCACGCGCGAATCGCCTAGTGCGAGAGAGACAGAGCGATCCATCACGTGTGGATTACCCATAACTATAATAACTTATATAGCACACTAAAATATTGAGCACAAAAAATCTGGTAATTTGGATCCTAGTAACGACGGCCGGCATTCATAATTTTACCGCAGGGTCAAGAGCACGGCTCGGCGTTTTTTTTCAATCGCCCGGCATTTTTTAAATGTTTATTTGCAAGGAGCACGTGGATTTTTTGAGTAATTTTGGCGATAAAGCCTTGGACTGTTGCCTTTTGGACGTGTTGTGACATTAGTGTTACCTTTATTATGTGATATATTTTTAGTGACATTAAAGATAGGAACAAACTGTGATTTATTATGGTGATATAAGTTGGTGATTGTGAAGATTTTTGGATAGCGACAGGTAATTTTTTTCTTAATTAATTTGGAAGCTGGATCGCTGTTTCTCCCTTTGTGGGTGGGGGAGTGTTCTCCCTCCGAGGGGAGAGGAATTTTACGTAAGATCCCTCCCGGTTGAGGTGTATGTTGTAATTGTGAGTCGGGCGCTCGCCGTCTGTCAAAGGCGACCTTGAATAATGCCCGGACTATAAATACGGAAATATTTTTGGACAGTGTACCGTGACGATATTTTCAAATTAACTTGATTTGCGATCTGTTGCCTGTCAGTTTTTCTTTGTTTGGAAACATTTAGTTTATCAATAACAGTGAGTTTATTTTATGTTTTCGAAAATAAACAGCATTCTAGGCTTCCAATATTTGTTTTATATTTATTTGTATGAAATTATGAGGTCCACGATGTTGTTGCAATGTAAATTGTTACAGAATAATGAGAAATAAGTAAATATTTTTATAAAATTGTGTACACGTTTCGAATGTTCGTCTGTATACAAATATTATTTTCATTAAATAAGTAAATATTTTTATTAATTTTCAAACAAATGCTAGCAGACTTTCTTTAATTTCATGATTTTTTTTAAAAATAACTTAATAATCTGTCAAAATAAATAAATAAAACTTTGCAGGAAGTTGGCTAATGAAAATGCTTTCTAATTTAATTGTATTCTAATTAATAAAAATTACAGATAACAGTTTTTTTAATAACTAACAGAAAAAAAATTATAATTCAAAATTTTATTAAAATACGCGTAAAATAAAAATTATTTCGTAATTACCGAACCCGTAATTGTTAACATAAAAAATCTGTCACCCGAATTTACGCAATTGAATAAATGGCTTCACAATATTTTTTACACAACATTTATTAGAAACGGTTTTATCCACGATAAGTATTTCTTGTCAAACAGCCTTGTATCTTACGCTTCACTAAGTACGAAATCACCAATAGCTGCCCAGTGCCCAGTAAACGCATAGATATTAAAAACTAAGTGACAGAAAAAAAACACTTTGACAAGTCGTTTTATGGCAAAAAATGTACTTGATGTTGGCCAAAAAAAGTTCTAAATCTTGAACTTAATAGGGCTGTGCGACAATGTTATGGCGCGATCATAAATAAATGTCCACGTGAATTTTAAATGAATCTATTCAAATTTTTACGAAATGTATGTTTATTTCGTTATTCAATTTGCTGAATTAAAATAATTGTTTATTCAAAAGTTTAAAATGTTACATTGAAAAGGAAATAGAATTTATTTAAAAATTTAAAGTAAACTATTTTTATGTTTGAAGAACACATAACATTATATAATACATATAAAATAATAACAATGTAAAGAGATGTTAACAAAAACGTAATTACCGTCTTGAAACCACTTCCCTGGACCAAACTAGTAGGTAATACAAATCTGTTGCTCGATCAACCATGATGCTGTACACATCATCATGCTATCCCAAAACAACTAAAACCACCTCTATTACATTCTCCCAAGAACCATAATCAAACAGCAGGTGCTGATCTAAACCGCAAATCGTTTTTGTTTTATTTTCTATGCCCGCAATTATGGCTTTGACAGCCGTATGTTGATCCGAGTCGCTGAGAGTACAGACAGAGACGTATAAAAATAGTAAAAATACTAAATCATTTTTGTACGTATAAAAAGTAAAGGATAATAAAATACACTTGAAGCAATGATCGGTGCAATAATTATCTTAAATGCAATAGTTTGTTTAAGACAAAGTTTCTGAGTTAAACATCTTAAAACAGCTTCAACGTCAAACAAACAGAAATTACTCGTCAGAGATAAAAATCATCATTAAGCGAACGCACATGTTGTAGGCACGTCTGTACAATGTGATTATCGAAGCCTTATTCGAACCGGCATGTGGGCTAGGGGCTAGATCATTGACACAACCTACGCGCCAACTCGTCACCTGCTAGCAAAAAAAACCTGCCATCTTTTTTACGCGTCAAATCTATAATAAACAGACAAACAACTGTGTTACAGATACATTTTTTTTATTGCAACAACATTGTGGACTATACAAACGCAAGTGAAAATAACTAATGATGAATATATCTTTGCAGCCCAATGAAAACGAAAGATCTCGAAACAATTCCATGACATAAATATCAAAGGAAACATAAGAGACGTATTTTTATAAGTGCCAAAAGCGAGACGGATTTTACAAATTAGATAGATAAAAATTATAGTAGCAAAGATGATGGAAGGAAGGACAATTGATTACAGGCCGGATGGGGGTGGTCTAGACTATCACAATTCGCCATTGATGGCTGAAATACCAGTAGACAATTATTCCCATATACATAGAAGTATAGAACACTTAAGGTCCATAGGAGTACCTCCGCCTTTAGACCACCATAGGCATTTAGCAACTAATCTAGCGGATTTGAGAAGATATGAGCATCCGGATGAGATGCCGGAAATCAAACCGTCCGTGCTTAGACTTTCTGAGTTTAAAAGTGGTTTACAAGAACTGAGGGCGCAGCATGATCAGGAGAATGAAGCCCAAAGACAGATGACGCCGCATGACGATGGACCCAAAGGATACAGTGCTCCATCAACACCGCTGTCAGAAAACGGAGGCCAGTCAATACAGGAGGAAAAGGTTAGAAATGTTTTTTGTCTTATAAGTTCAATTAAAAGGAACTTAAACATTCCTATACTTTAATTTCCAGCTAGAATTAAGATTCTAATAAGAAAACATATATAAGTGATTGCTTAATAGAATTTTTGCGTGAACCTTGACAGATCACAATTTGGCTAATATTAACTTAGGTTAAGTCTAACCGCAACGAGACGCTAGTTAGCTTCAAGCACCTTGAATATTTCGGAAGTCTTCAACTAACTTGACGTCAGGCGATCTGACGAACAATGCCTGTTCATTACACCATCACGATGCATCAATTCCGCATAGGTACAAAACCATTAACATCACGACCATACGCCTAATACATCTTTTGTTAATTTATTAACACTATTAACTACACAAACACGTGTATTCAAAGACTATTAAATAATAAAATAGAGAGATTATTAATTAAAAAACCAGAAAATATCAGTTCAAAGTTTTCTTATTAGATGAATTTTAAAAGCATGAATTGATGTAAAAATCCGACACGGCATTTATTATTTTAGTCAAATGAATTTTTGTTTTTGTTATTCATGAATAATTTAGATATTAATTACTAGTTTCATGCAGGTTTATTCATGAATACACCTACTTGAATTGGGGCCCTTTTTAACGTCCCGGTAACAAACTGATTAGAAATTCAAGTGTCCAAATGTGTACATAGTATAACCGATGCGAAATTGAAGTACTCTTCAACTGATGGCCATGTACCGTAGCCATTAAGTACTCTTATATAAAAATAATGTTTATTTTGTACTTCTTATCATTTCCTTATTTCATCAGTATACAATAATTATCTAACCTTTGACTGTAGATCGTGATAATCAAACATTATTTTTGAGTAAAAATTTTATATCAAAAATTCTACACGTGGCGTTTGTAATCTGCATTTGTTATCTATGTAAATATAACATTTTTATTATTAGTAATGTACAAATATGTGGGTCTTTTGAGACTAGTATTTTTCCCGGGTTTGCATCTTCCGTCAACAATCTTTATTTTTTTTTACTGCAAAATTATACTTTGTATATATTTAAATAGGCGATTGTTTATTTTACTTAACTTAAAGTATAATTTTCGAATCATAAATAAATTAATGTTTCGTTAATTTTCGTTATATTAAACTATATTTTAGTTTATATGTATATTGAAACGTAAATTCGGCGAAACATTCTCACGGAGAACCTGTATACGTTTAGTTTATGTTAATATTCTAAAACAATAGCATTTGCATAACCGTATAGACAGACACCTAAATAATAATGACACAGTCATAAATATTAACATTTTTTTTTATTTATTTTCTTTTCAAATAAAATTTAATTGAAAATGTTAATGGATTTTTTATAAATGTTGGCATACATTTCATGCATTGTATAATAATTAAATACTTACATATATATAATTATATTTATTCGTTGAATGAAAGTCGATTCTCTTAGAAGATAGATGAGTACGGATGAGCCTTGAAACTAGTCAAGGTCGAATCAGTCGGCAGTGGCATAAAACTCATTGATGGTTGTTTTTTTAATGCAATTACATAGATAACGAGCCGTGTGGTGTGGTTTAATGAATTTGGTATTTATTATTACGTTTTCCGGGATGATATTATCTAAATCTTTGGTTTAGATTTTAACGAAATATATATCTACAAGTATTGCTTCTTGCTTTGCTTTGCTAGTGATGTCTGTTGACAACAGAATATTATAGTATTGTAGTTTTTTTTTCTACAATATAAATTTTGTTGCTCAATGCTCAAGTTAAATCATTTATCAATACTTTTTCAGACGTTTCAAAAATCAGATTCTTTGATGATTTAATTCAAAATCTGACCTACACTGTCAGTAGGTACCTACTGTTTTTTAAACATGCAAAAAGCATTGCCCTTTTTCTTATGTTAATCAAAGAAGGACGATATTGAATGTGTTACCACGTGATTTTTTTTAGACTTTAATTCCGAACTTGACCGATATTTTTTTTCGAAAATTTTTTTTTTACTCATATCTGCTTCGTTTTTTTTTCAATACATATACATTATTTTTGAATCAGAAGTATTTTACGCCTTCACATACCACTTTAAAGCTATTGTACCCATTTTTTTAAGATGACACAAAAATATAGTTCCGTAAATATTATAAATAATTGTAAATACTAACAGAAGTGCCGTCATATTTCCTGAAACATTCAATTAAGTAATTCCTTATAAGCTTTGGCCTAAGTAACGATAACTTGTGACCCGGTAGCCTCCCGAACGGTTACAAGGACGGTGATAAGCAACCCTCGGATACTATTATGTAAGTTCACTTACTCGTGTACCTTATTTATGTTGCTATCCGGGTTTGTTTAGGTTTTTGAAAAAAATTTTTTCTTATATTAAATTTTAGTTTCCTTATTTTTACGTTTTGTAAAATTAATGATTCTGTAATTTCATTAATCTGTTAATTATTGTTTATAAAATATCGAAATAACAGTGTAAATAAATTTACGAAATGTTTCTAACATTTCTAATTAGAATTTTTGTTAGAAAATTACAGTAAATTTTCATCAATCTTATTAGATTTGTTTTCCCAATAAGATATGAATTAATAAATAAGAATTGGTAAAATTATGGCAGTATACAGTATTGGAAAATTTTAATAAACTCAATATCTACAATATAAGATAAAAATGTCGCCATCAATATTCGATTGAATAAACCCACGTTATCTTGTAGACAGGATTACCAGGAATCGAATTATTTTCAAGGCTACGCTTCCATTTGCATCAGCATAGCTTAAAGACATTTAAACATTTTTTCACCACAATATAATATATAACATAACATATAGAAGTGTTTATTTATAAACAGCTAGGATAAGTATTAGTATGTGTTAACCTTCTCCGTGTGAGAAGAGGCTTTGCTCAGCAGTGGGCATTTATAGGCTGTTGATGATGATGATGATGATGATGTGTTAATAGTTATAAGGAACAATGGGTTTGATATGTTAGTTTTAAACCAAAACCCTAAATAAAACTAAATTAAAAAAAGATAACAAATACAACACAAAAAAGCAAATACAGGTATTTTGCAATTGTTCCTTATATTAAGTCATTACCAAACTTCATTTAAAATGTTAAAAATAACACATTTTGTAATCTATACAACTTCAAATTACAATAGATAAAAACCTATTAATAAATACCTGTGCGAATTAATTTGAAACAATGACTATAAATAGAATTGTAATTTTATCATATAGAATTAATGTAGATCGGTAAATACTTGTAACGCCAATTCAGAACTTTAACGTTTTACAAAGAATAAGGCCGTCGGTAGAGGGCGCCCTAGACGGACATATATTGACCAGATTGACAATATATTAAAGAAAGGCCAAATTAAAAGTACCCTTAACCGACGAGCATGCATGAAAAGATTGATGACTGTTGATGAAGCGAAAGTGGTATGTAGGAATAGTAGTAATTGGTGTTCCATAGCCTAACCCCATGGGAGACAATCGTGAAATTATGTATGTATGTATTTTATAGATACAAATATTATTAATTCAATCAAATATTCACTTAGTTACTGACTATACTGACTGTCTGACTGAAATCAAATTGTTACAGACATCGTCGAAATTTATTTTTGCAAATTTATATTCAATGTCGTGAAAACATTATGTAGAATATTATTTATGTATTCTTTCAGGTTTACACTGTTTACGTTTTCAATGTCTGACCCCGAAATCATTATTTTTTTAGAGAAAAATTTGACTCTCAATTTTGTTTTTAACCTTGGGACGCTCCTTATCACATATATTAATTCATCTGTTTAAAGAAAACTATGAAAATTGTGTCGTTTCTTGCTTGAATTACAAATAGTGTCACAGTATTTAGGTATTTATGAAATCGGTAATGTTTTTTAAATAAATTAATCTCATATACCTATATAAAAAATTGAGTAAAATATACAATTGAAAAAAAATTTTTTTTTCGTAATGTTTATTTGTATTGCAAAATATAATACTCTAAACAACTATACGACTTACAATACAGACAGTACCTATCAATTAAAAAAATCTAAATTTCAAAATTTTGCTTCACACTATTAACAAGTAATTGAACTCCTCAAAATAGGTGATATTTTGACCGTGACATTAGTGTCAATTAAAAACAGAATACGACTAGTTACATATTTAATTTAATCTAATTATTTAAAATATTCCCGATTTATATTAAAATTAAAATATTCCCGATTTATATTAAAATTAAAAAATTCCCGATTTATTATAAATTAAATGAAAATCAAATGCCTAGACCGAAGTTAATTTAAGATATCTTTTCTAGAAATAATAATATATAGTTTCCCTTAACGCTTGGTAGATTCAAGTGAATATATTTTGCACGTCAAATCGAATAATCTATTCCACACGTCTAATATCGATTATAAAAAACCCGATCTCGTTTCCCGCGCCCGTCCGAGCGCCGAATTTGCTCCAAGGCCGCATACCAAGTCCAAACCGTCCATTGTCAATGTCGCGAGCAAGCGCGAATGACGGATGTGTGTGTACAATGAATGGCGGGAATTAATCGCCATTTTTTTACGTTCCACATTTAAATTTAATGTAATTTTTTAACAGCGATTTTTATTTTCGTTTAATTTTTAGTCTTATGTTTATTTTTAATTTCATTTCAAATGCAATCGATATATATTATAATTATAACTTATTACGAACTTGAATTTTAATAATTTTAATTTATGACACTTTTAGATGTTAAAATTAGAATTTGAAATATCAAATCGTTCTATTTTTAGAATTCAGGGTTATTTAAAACTTGTTCGGTGTATATTTTTAATCATAAATACATTATTTAATTTATAACAAAAATACCTAAAACAATCACATATATACGACTTACATATAACTTATAGGTATCTTTAATTAGTTTTTATTGAATAATAAACAACTAATATTGTGTTTATGACATATTTAAGAGTAATATACATACATAAATAATTGTACAAGCAACTTTTTATGAGTGGTCACTGACCCACGGTCAAAATACGTACAGAAACACGTAACATTATCTGATCATAAGTATGTAGATGCTTAATTGTTTAAATATTTTATAATATATCATATGGGAGTAGCTCTTTGTGTATGGTAATAGGACTCTGCCTAATTCTTTACGAAGAATAATATACAGGATTGGTTCTTATAATTTATAGTTAAACAATATACATAACATATTACCTTACTTAATATATAGAAATTAATTTACCAAAATGAAAATATAAAGCACGTTTAAGAAACACGTGTGGTCTATTAACATTTATAAAATAATGATAACTTAATCTTAGTTTAGGAATGTTTTAATAATTATACTAATCCGGAGAATAAAATTCATAATTTTATATTTACATAAAATAATTACGGGCATCATTTAAGTATAAGTAAAATAATTATAGTAATGCCTACTTATAAGTGTTTGAATTCGAATCATTCATTTCGCGCCATAATTTATAACACATGATTAATCTACTTCAATTTATCTATTTAAATTAATATGTATTTTTTTTGAGAAGAACACAATTTATTATTAAAATTTGTATAATTATTATTTATAAATAATTTTTTGTATTTATTTTAAAAATTTTAAACTTGGAATAGATTAACAGTATCTATGTTCTTAAAATATTTTTAAATTGTCGAACTATAGTTTAACCAAGTCTTGATCCAAGCCAATTCTCAGAACGTATTACCAAAATCATTTTCCTAAATGACGTCGACACAGAATCCTTGAACCTCAACTTCAAGGGCATACAGTCGACATTGGCATAGCAATTATTTTAGTGAGCGCATAAATAACTTTGTTGGTTTATAATTTTGATTGACACTAGCCATTACGGCTGAGTAGGTATTGCGTCATACATAACGACGCATGAGATAAAACCCAATTACTTCATACAACTTTGTATCTTACTATCCTCAGTTTAGAGCCTTCATTCCATCGGACGTCTTGAATAAATTATTTTGAAGAAACTATTATTTACAAAGGAATTTGAACATTATGTTTTAATGGAAAAGTTTCAGTTTTGAAAATTAACGCGCGATCGTTAATAGGTCGGAAACGTCCTGACGTCCTCTAGAATTCTTTTAAAGTAGTGTCTAATAATTGCCCTTTGTGTGAGAACGTAAATGTTTTATTCTTATACAATACATATTAATTAATTAACTAAAAATGTATACCACCCTGTAAAATAAAGCATATAATACAATGAAAAATAGACCAAAACCACTCGTGAAAAGGAATGTTTTGCCAAAAAAATTAATAAAATTATATCGTTGGTATCTTTATTGCAAGAATTTGCATGTAAAATACCTGTTACACATCCGATTTATGTAATAGCTAGCTTTACCGATGCGTCATTGTTTTTTTTTTATCCGTAAGCATACCTAATTGTTAATTACTACACCTAAATGTTAAAGTTTAAATTTTCTTCGCCTTACGTATTGTTGCGTATTTTGTTAATAACGATACTCGAAAACATATTTAATATCTAGGTACATAATTAAAATTATCAACTGAAAATGTATTTTCATTTAAACGTCTTGAGTTGACAATATTATTGTTAATACAACTAAATCTATACAACAACAATTAAATGAAACAGCAATTAATTTTTATTTAACAAAATAAAATTGCAATTAAATTAATAATTAATCATTATTGTACAGAAAATTCGAATAGAGTTCAGTGTTGTGCAACATCAGCACATTATCGATAACGATACTTCATCCAAGTTTCGTGGATGACGTACAAATGTGAGTTGGTACATTGGTACCGAAATTACACTAATCGTAGTGCCGTCACGCGATTCCTCTATCTTTATCTCGCTTTATAATTTGGCCCGGAGGCTACACCCAGCATTCTTTGTTTGCTTTGTGTTTATATTTTACTTAGGTTTTTCAGGACATGAATATTTTTTAATATGTACCTAACAAAAATAAGATTTTTAAGTCTAACTAAAATAAGGCTTTGTAAAAAGACGACGATTTTAAAATGAAAAGATGAAGAAGATGTGAAAATATTTACGACAAAAATAAGTACAATACAATGTAATAAACTAATAATATAATATAAAACTTACTTCAAAATGCACGCGGTAGCATTTAAGAAACGAAATAAAAACACCGGTTGCCACATTTTTTACATGAGATTCTGACTTGATTAGATTGTTATCAACAAATTAAATAATTTCCATACCGATCACATTTATACGTTGATCGATCTGAATGATTCACTTGAAACGATAGATGTGAAGATAATATCAAAGACTAGCTTATTCCCGCTCGGTTTCACCCACTGCTCTTCGTCTATTGATCGTACCGTGAACCCGAGACCCCTTACTGGCAGTCGCAATTGCGACCACTCGGCCAACGAGGCAGTCTACCATATACTAATCTTTATATATATAATTGTTCTGTGAGTGTGTATGTCACTGAAGTTCTCTCAAACGACTGGACCGATTTTGATGAAATTTTTTGTGTGTGTTCAAGGGGATCTGGGAATGGTTTAGATTCACAAATCAGCCCGTCAGATGGCGCTGCAGTTATGTTTAGGTTATTTATCCTAAATAGCTAAACTAATTTGAATGAATTTTTGTTTATACATTCAAGTGGATATGCAGGACAACGTCTGTCGGGTCCGCTAGTATTATATTTCTTAATATAATATTAGTAGAAGTTTATTGTCACCTACATATTTCTATATTAACCTTCTTAATATCATATTTAACTTGTATCGTCTTAACTTAATCCTTTAGTTTAACTTATTCATGGTGAACCTACGCCGCGATCTTGAGGTTCACTTGTTAAGTTACATATAATAAGCACGTGCCTAATAACATTACTTCCTTCTAACCACTAATCGCAATAATGACTTTAATTGCATAGCAATAGAATTTATTTTCGTTTGTCTTACAACAGACAAACTTCGACATTAGAAGGTTTCGTACTTAAAGAGGTATTTATGCTCATTTGACATTGATGCCTTTACTAATATATTTGTATTTTTTTTAATACAATAAGAAATAATTTATCATCATCATCAACAGCCTATAAGTGCCCACTGCTGAGCAATGCCTCTTCTCACACGGAAAAGGTTTGAGTATTAATCTCATTGCGGATTGGCGATTTCAAACTTTATTAAAAATTATAAGCCCAGGATTCCTCACGATGTATTCCTTCACCGTTTGTCAGTGACGTCTCAATAATATTAGAAAGTACATATAACTCGGAAAAGTCAGAATTGGTACTTGCCGTTGGAAGGTTTCGAGCCCGCACCCTCATGCATGAGAAGCGGTCGTCTTAAACCTCCGGGCCACCATGACATCATCAGTATTATTAAACAATAATAATGTTTAATTTTTACTGGGAATTTTAAACGCGGTTTAAAAGAATAGTTAATAGTTTGTGGGTAAAGAACGTTGTTTGTCATTTCTCTAAAGAAAGGCTTTCCGCTTATTATAGTGTTATTAAAAACTGTTCTGTTTAGGTAATATTGATATATATCAACATATATATCAACAACTAACTTCTATAAAGGATCTCTTTGATCAAGTGTTTGCCACCGAGACTTCCAAACACAATGCCTTAGGTTCGATTCCTGGCTGTACTTTCAGTAATGTTGCCAGATTTTATAAGACAGGTGACAGCATGTCTTAGACTAAAGAACAAATGAGGGATTAGGCAAGGTGCACATTCACGCTAAGTAGCTCTGTATTAGGGGTTCAAGGGTTGTTGGTTAAAACGGCCAATAAATTTTAACCAATATAATTATAAATGGCGGGTAACTGACGTGAAAATACTGAGTAAAGCTCTACTAGTTTCGAGCCATAGAGGGGGCTCTTCCTCTTTACCAGTATGGGCCGCGATGTCAGGCAGCCTACTGATTTAGTTAATTTAGTATAATGTCTCACGATAGTTACAATAAAAACCATTTGTCAACCATCTAAAATATTAAGTTTTATTATAATTGCCTTCATCTTGAATATAGCTACTATTTTATTAAGAACAAGTTCGAACAAGATATTAATCATTGGGGCGGATACTTGTTCAAAATGTCATATCTTGTATCATGTTCCATGTGGTTTTGGACCTCACAGTGGTCGTGTGATAGACCTTATAACAATGTTGTTATAGAAACTATATAATTATGACATGACATTTTATCATATTAATTTTATTATACTTACTGAATTTATAAAATTACATGTAATTTTTACATATACCTACATTATTTGTCTGTCATAATATTCATGTCATTGTATCAAGGGGGATGTTTGTTGAGCGTCAAGCGTAATTCCAATCTCTGAGCTGTTAGAGTGAATTTTGAAATCAGTATTTTACTTCAAATACTTAAGTTTTAAGCGATTGAATTAACACACCGAAAAGTTCATGCAATCAGTTAAACAACAGAACAAAAACTGTCTATCAATACCGTCTGTTCTTTCAATAATTAAAAGAAAATACTAGTATAATTATACTTAAATTCAATAGTAATTTTATTAACATTAACATGTCTATTAAAGAACATCTATTCAACAACTAAAATAAACTATACAAAATTAATTAAATAGTCTTCGAATAGTTAGTGGCTCGCAAAAAATTCAAAGTCAAAATATATAAAAATACAAATAGGAATTCGCGAGAAATAATCTATCTTCATCCGTCCTGTCAATCAGAAAAAGATTTTAATATTAATCAAATTTACTAAAATAATTTTAACGTCAAGATTTTTAGATAAATAACTGTATAATTAGGATGGAAACATATGGACATGGTTGTTGCGCGCGCAAGTTTGTTTTTTTTTGTACAAATTTTTCAATTAAGTTACTCTGGAATGTACAGTTTTTGTTGAAGGTCTGACATCTGGTATTTGCGGCCTAGTCATTCTTATCTTTGTTTTTTTGAAAATCCTTAATATTATGTGTGGCTTTGATTATAGTTTTCCAACAAAAATAAATCCAAAAAATTATCCATCAATTTAAAAATTAATTATAACTTTTTAAAATACATGAGTGTGGATCCTAAAATAATTTATGCTAGAGATACATAAAGTTAAGTAGCAGTCTATTACCATAATTATATTATTATTTAATCGTTTTATTGCAGTCAAACTATTTAGCGAATACCCACACGTGTTGTATCGAGGATCGAGCGAACTTGACCTTAAACTTTATGTATTGGCCTATACAAGATTTAGACAATAGTATTAAAAAAATAAGACTTTGTTAAGCGGTTAGATAATTTTGAACTTTGTATTATGTATCTGCGTTAGTTGTAAATGACATAATCTTCAATATTTAAAGGGTTTTTTTTAAGTCTTCTGAGGTTTATGAAAAGATTTTTCTCGGTTTTATTATGATAAATGTTATATTACTTACACTGTTCTTCATCATTTTCATGATACAATATTATAGGTATTTTAATAATTTTCTCAGCACCTACAATAGTTTATAAAGGTAGTACATTAAAAATGAGCTCGTAAAAATATCGTAGCAAATACATTCAATTTAAAAATCAACACTTCATGCATAATACATTCGCAGTTATACAATAAAAAACCACCTCTATCACTCACGAAATAGAGTCTACTAATAACAAACTTCAACGCTCCAGCCGTTCTTCCTTATATTTTCATCGACACTCTAAAGACTAATTGACGGTACTTGTGCTCAGCAATTTTTTCACAAACATGCTTCAAAACTTGAGGATTATTGTACATAACAACTTAAATCCGGTTTCTTTGAATATGAATACATAAATGATATTTTAAACCTGGTTTTGCACCAACATAAATATAAATACGAACATGACATGATGTTAATTTCTCTATGTATAAGAATTCCCACGTTACATACTTTGAAAAAGTTCCAAACATTTGACAAAATTTGAGACTTAGCTACACCCGGAAATTCAATACAAAACCTACAGTACCTACCTACAAACTCTACAATTCTAAAACATCCATCTAAATCTGGTACCGATCAAATGAAAAAACTTTAAAAAATCCACAACCATTCAAAAACCACCAATTTCCAAACCTAACCACATGACAAATATCGTAAAAAATCACGTCCATTGCAACTGCGAATCACCAAAATCCTCCAATAATACAACCATACGTTCAAGCACAAAAATACCTATTCAAAAATCTACATACAACTGAGCATGTATCTAGTTACCAGTCTTCGTGAAACACGGATATGCGACTAGTGAATATGACAAGTCACAACCGAAAGCGTACAGAATGACGTCATCTGGCTGCGTGACCTTGGCGTCGCTCAATGCCAGCAGAATTTAGGCGCGAGCGCAGGTGGCGCATCCATGCTATTCTTATGTGTTACCATGTTGATTTTTTTTATGTTTAAGTTTTATTTATTGGCTTTTAGTTTAGTTTACATAACATAGTCTAGTAGTAGGGTTTTTTGACAGCATAATCATATTTTGTCTATTTTTTTAAACTGCTAATTACTACATAGTTATTTGTTGGAGATGAAGTGAACCTTAAATTACCTAGTTAGCAATATAATTGCATAATTCACAAAAATAATGACAATATTAAAACTTCAACATTAAGTAAAGTTCACACCATATGCGCCTAATCGTAAAATCTATACATAATAATTATTCAAATTATTATCATAACTCTATAGTTAGTTTGAGTGCCAACAAATTAATAGTGGCTTAATTATTTTTAATATTTTAATTTGCGGCAATTAACATTTTTATAACTTTACCAATAAAGTTATTATTATTATTAACAAAAATGTTCTTATTAATCATTATTGCAGTTAATTAATAAATAACACATACATTACATATTAATTAACAAAATTTTATTTAAAAGCCATTAACAAATAATTACAGAATTTTCCAAATTACATACGCTACGAATTTTCCATCACTTTCCCACAACAATTGAAGTGTGCAATAATAAATCAAAATAGTTTCACTTTACCCCGAAAATGATTAATTTGGGATCCTTTAAAATAGCAACTGCAGACGAAATTAGGTGAGGTCTTTAAATCGCCAGTCATCATTCAAGGGTCGAAATTTGCGAAGGGGCCTTTATAAGTTACCACTAATTAGTTATTTTAACCAAGTACGGAGTTATAATTTATTTTATATATAAGTTTTTAATTGATATTATTTTTAACTTTCTTGGTGTTGTTAGCTTTGTATTTTAACCTGGTGGTCTGGAGAACTTGATTATATTTAATTATTATTTTGCGCCATATATTATTATTAATTTGACATATTTTCCAACAATTAAATTAACATTAACTGCGTCGTTGGCCGAGTGGTCGCAAGAGCGACTGCGGGGCAAGGGGTCTCGAGTTCGATTCCCGGGTCGGGCAAAGTATTAGTGGGTTTTTTTAATTGCCAGTAGTGGCACGATTTCTTGCAAAATGTCACCCCCTATTATACATGAGACTCATAACATAAATAGTGAAAAGTGGGTGTTGCATTGTACAGTGGCAAAAAGTGCCATACTGACTTTTTATCATGAGGTTAAAAAGCGTGATGTTATATAAATTGACATTGGAGTTCGTGAATAATGTCTATTCTGACTTTTCAGAAAACATTTTAAAAAAGATGATCTAACTCATAGATATACCTACACATTAGAGGTATTTTTAAACCGTTTTTGGACAACTTAATAACCACTTTATGCACTTATAGATACATTTTAAACCATATATGGACACCGTAATATGCACCAAAATCTAACTATAACGACTGAAACCAACAAATGTAATAGTTACAATAAATCTGTGACATCTAGGAGATAAGCAGACACTGTTTTAATCTAGGGGTCCGTTCGTATCTATGCTAATTACAGTAAGGGTCTATAATTTATCCGTTTTGTCTGACCTCCGATAGTATGGGGTCTGATTTATGTAAGCCAATGGCTCCTCTTAACCTGTACCTTAAAGACGATGTAGATCTTTATTTCGAAGTGTGGGGTGAGTAGACCTCTAAGTATTTAATTTTAAGTCAAATAGACTTTAATATTTTATGATGTTGCGAGTTCGATCCCTATGTTAAGTAGATAATGTTTAACATTTTTAACTGAATTCAAATCAAAGGAGGGTTCATAGTTTGAACTCTATGTATATATATATGTTTGGGTATGATTATCTCGCAATTGGCTGAATCGATTTTGATGCAGTTTTCAGAAAAGTGTTTGTTACTTTAGAGAAGGTTTTGGTTGGATTATTAATCAACCGACTTCTAAAAAAGAGGTTGAAGTCGGTTTTTTATACATAACATAACATTACATCACGCCTTTTATCCCCGAAGGGTTACGCAGAAGTGCACATTATGCCACTGTACAATGTAACACCCACTTTTCACAATTTATGTTATGAGTCCCATGTTATAGGGGGTGAGCCTATTGCCATATACCGGGCACAATTCCAGACTCCGTGCTACTACTGAGTATTTTTTTAAAAACCCATTAATACTTTACCCGACCCGGGAATCGAACCCGAGACTCCTTGCCCGGCAGTCGCACTTGCGACCACACGGCCAACGAGGCAGCTATAGTATAAAAAAAATGTTGTCATACCATATTGAGGTGGACATATTGAACATATTGCAAGTTGTTATCAAGTAACTAAGCAGATATTGTTCACTCTCCCATGTAATTGCTTAACTTCACATCTCCTGTGATGATGGGTGGTCTAAATGACCACCTGACCCGCTTTTGTTACTTTTTTGCAAACACCTGTTTGAAGCCTTATCGGGTACAATATGGGGTTTTGGTAGAAAAAAATTGTTGACACAGCTTTTTTGTGGTTGTGCTTGCGTTGGTCTAGATTTTGGCAAGTATTTGGAGACTATTTAGGTACCTACATTTCTACTGTAATCGTCTTCAAGACTTTTTCATGTTATTTGAAGCAAACTTATGGATTTTCTCTATTTATGTATATTTTTTATTATTATGTTTTTGTAATAACTATCGTGAGACATACTAAATTAACTAAAAATCGCGGGGTACTCAGTAGGCTGCGCGACATCGCCGCGACCTCACGCTGCTCATGAGGAAGACCCCCTCTGTGGTTTGAAACTAGTAGAGCTTTTCTCAATATATTCACGTGAGTAACCCGCGATTTTTAGTTAATTTTCCATTATCTCCAGGCTTGACAAGAGACCTGGAGATCGCAGTTCATCAAATGACTAGCTACATCCACGCAGTTTTACCCGCTCTGCTCGGCGCCTATTAATCATAGCGTGATGTTTTATAGCCTATAGCCTTCCTCGATAAATGCACTATCCAACACAAAAAGAATTATTCTAATCAGACCAGTAGTTCCAGAGATTAGTACGTTTAAACAGACAGACACCAGATGAAACCTCGCGAAAGTAGCTATATCGAATATACTACGAATGACATGTCAATAACTAATATGTCTGTCATTATGTGGAACATTGATTACTTGATAATGACGTCAGCAAGTGTAGTCGCGTCACGCCATTATATATAAGTATATTATACTAGCGACCTGCTCCGTCTTCGCACGGATGCAATATGTATATATTATACTTACATATAAACCTTAAATTCCTTAAGAATCACTCTATCTATTAAAAAAAGCGCATCAAAATCCATTGCGTAGTTTTAAAGTTCTAAGCATACATAGGATAGGAACATACAGACGGCGGATAGCGATTTATGTAGTGATGATTATTTATTATTCATACTTATACCTATATTTCTAGACAGAGGTATATGGTATATTGATATGCATTACAATTCAAGTCTTATTGTTAGAGAGTCATGGTGCATTTTTGTTCAAAATATACTTACTTTATAAAAATGATTTATAATTGATTATATTACATTCAATGATTTATATAAAAATAATTAATTTAACAAAAATGTGTGAATTAAATTATTCAATTAATCGCACTAATATTAAAAATTTGAAAGTTTCTTTGTTTGTATGTTTGTCCGTCAATCACGCTGAAACTACTGAATGGATTTTGATGAAAGGTGTACAGGCAGGGTACCTATGGGCTGACTTAGGTGATAGGATATTTTTATCCCGATTAAATGCTTCCATGGGATAAAACAGGAATCACAATCTACACGGACGACGTCACAGGCAACAGCTAGTTCTTTACAATATTAACACTCCGTAACAATAACAAATTTGGTCTATATTATTTTATTTTTTAAAAAATCTGCACACTATCAAACTATCGTATAAAAGGTACCTATTGTTTTATGTTAGCCACATTTCCTTAATGTATCGTTCTAACTCACACTTAACAGTCAACTTTAACCTTATGCAAATAAGGCATAATTTTGTTTACATTTGAGAGCCCACATGTTAGACACAAACGATGTTTTTGTTTATAGTTTTGAGGACATGATTACAACAGGATTTTGCAAGGTTTTCTGTGTTACATAAGGTTCATTTTTGCGTGATATTTGTATAACTCGACCAATTTTGTCTTACCTTATAACGTGAAAATGAATTATACATTAATTTATTTCGCGAAAATACAAACGGGTCACATATTAATTCAACATTTTAAATTACAATATAATTAAGTTTAAATTTTATTTCTACTGCATTCCAAAATAGGTAATTATTATTTATATAAAATAAAAACATTCAAATTAGTTGCATTCTAAAAATAAATTTACGAATAAATAAAACACAAAAATCAGCAGCTAAACTAAAAATAACAATCGAAATTAGAATTCTATTTAAATTTGGAACGTCTAAAAATACTGGCCGCCAATAAATCGTGTCACCTTGGTACTCCCACATGTAAAAAGACTGGTAAAATATTTTTCCTGTGTAAACGTAACGATAGAATTTAATTTATATGTTTGCATTTTTCTCATACTTAAACCAATTTAAATTATAAACACAATTAAAATTAAAAGCAATTTTCTTTAACGTATTTTTCGAGTTTGTGTGAAAGTGATTTATTGAATACATTATTGGAACATTTGACCTAATTTATTGTAATTTTTTGAATAACTTTTAATAAGTCTTGAGACAAATAACTGGGATTACATTTTGTGAATACATTTTTAAAAGCTTTTAGTTAATAATATAATAATAATAATAATAATAATCTTTATTTCAGACGTAAGTCCATACACTTTTAGAAAAATTAAAGAAAAACTTGTAAAATAAGTAAATTGAGTTTGTTAGTATGGTTGTTAGTACTTCACACAATAATACAAAACATAAAGTGTTAGTAATTTGTTAGTAAACAAACTAAAAAGAAGTTAAAAAAAAAATAAACAAAAACAGTAAATTAATAGTTCGGAACAGGAGTCTATTTCTTATTTCTAAGCAAGTGTACACTGGCCCAGTACACAATAAACGGACTGTCTATTTTGTAAGCCAACGTTCTGAGGACAGCATTGGCGCTTGAACGTACCCTGCTCATCATTGATGCAGTTCTTTTTCGAATGATGCAGAAGAAATCATCGATGGAAGCATCCGCAAACATTGCGGAAGCACTGCAGCACCTGGGTTTCCTCAACACTGCCCTCAGTGCATCATTGTACTGCACACGCAGGGCATTATAAGCCCGCCTCGTAAATCTGATCCACAGACTGCACGTGTAAAATGACTGACAGAAGGCTCTGAAGAGTAATAGTTTTACATCTGTGGTACACCGTGCGAATCTGCGGGCCAACATATTGCAGCGGACTGCCAACGCCCTCCTTTCTCTCTCTAAGTCCTCATCATCCAGTAGCGTCTCCGTCAGCATGTGACCCAAATATTTCACCTTGGACACCCTCTCTAGTGCCGACCCTGCGATTTTAATTGGCGGCACATTCGAAGGCGCCTTGTTCCCTGCTTTAAATACCATGAGAACACTTTTGCTGGCATTATATTTGAGTCCATGCGACTGGGCGTATGATTCACATATGTAGAGAAGTTTCCTGAGCGCATTGACTGATGGGGACAGCAGGACCATGTCGTCCGCATAACTGATATTATTTATCATTGTGCCATCGACTGAACACCCGACCTTGGTTCCGCTCAGCCCGCCAATAAGCTGGTTCATAAAAACGTTAAACAAAGTCGGTGAGCTTAACCCCCCTTGCCTCACCCCGCATTTCAGTTTATAGTCCCGACTAAATGCGTCAACCCATCTGACAGCATTCTTCTGATTGCTATACCAATACCTGAGGAGCGATACTACCTCCCTCGGCACAGCAGTCTCCTCCAGTAGTTTATGCCAAAGAATATCGTAAGACACCAGGTCAAATGCCCTCGAGAGATCAAGAAAACACGCATATACTGGTGTTTTTCTGTCGGTATAATACCTTACCGTTTGTTTGAGACACATAACTGCCATGTCCGTTGACAAGTTGGGTCTGAAGCCAAACTGCAAGTCATGTATCTGAACGTGTTCGTTCAGCTGCGCGTTCACGAGACTGTCAAGGACCTTCGCCATGGTTGTGGCCAGTGATATTGGGCGGTAGTTTCGCTTGTCAGATGGATCCCCGGTCTTGTTCTTTATTATCGGAACTACCACTGTTCTCATCATATCATCCGGGATATAAGAATGGCCTATACAAAAATTAAACAACAGACTTAGGACTCTGGGCAAATGTACACCTGCATAACGCAAATGCTCTATACTAATACCATCATGACCTGGGGATTTTCCACTCTTCATATTTTTTATTACATTTCTCACGTCTACTGGTCTAAATCGACGGTACTTCTCACCAGGTCTGACGTCAGGCTTACTTACTCTACTAAACTCACAGGGCATTGGTTCCAACTCAAACAGATCTTTAAAACTATCTGCAATATTCCGATTCCCTACGACATTGTCGACGCTCACAGGCAAGCTCGGCTTAGAATTCATGTGCCCTGTATTTTTCCAAAAACTGCTAAAGTCTTTAGCTTTATGTTTTGCTGCCAGTATGTCCATTTTTATTTGCTCAGAATTATCCTGACACCATTTCAATTTTTTTTTAAACTGTCTTCGCGTTTCACACATATTTAAATAGTGTGGCCCGTCGCGCGGCTTCCCCTGCAGAACCCAGTTACAGAAACCAAGCCGAGCCCTCCTATGAGATTCACCGACATGCTTGTTCCACCCTACAATACACATCTTCTTTTTTCTCTTACTGTCCGTTCTAGTCCTTTCCGAGGCATCACTCAAGATAGACTTAATACTATCATACATTACATTGATTATGTGTCTATGTTCTACTTTGTCACATATATGATCACAGCAATCCCGTAATTCCACTGGAAAGTCTATATTTCGCAATGCCCCGTTACATAATTCCCTATATTTACAGATTTGTTCATCGTTCCGTAACCCCCATAGTATTTTATTATCTACCCCTCTATTTACAGTACTTTTTCTTGGTAAACTGTTAAAATTACATGTAATTTCAATTGGAAAATGGTCCGACCATGACACCTCATACAATACCTTAATGCTATCAATTGTTTGAAATGCCATTGCTGTAACCAGTATGTGATCCAACCATCTTACAGTTCCGTGAGCCTCACTTAAGTATGTATAGGTATTCTGACAACCTGGTAACAAATCTACATCAGCGCATGTCCAACTTTGTTCCTCACAGAAATTTAACATTTCATTAAAAAACAATTCCCCTGGATGTGCGTTGAAGTCCCCCATAATAATTAATGTTAATGTAATAGAAATAGAAAATGCTTTAAATAGGAACGAGAGATTGTACAAAAGTGCGTTATGTAAGCACTTCTGCTTATCCTGTCAAAATCCGATACAGGATGTGCAATTCGGTGCCATAAGAGGGATGTTCACGACCTGTCCCACGATCCGGCAGGTGATGGTATTCCACCCCCATGCTCAAGCAAAAATCACCTTTAACCTTATCAACCGAAAATCCGAAATCCAAACACCACCAAATCTTTACCACCATAAAAGCATACGATAGAATTTCAACTTTAATTTATGGGTGATAAGGCAGATTTTGGCTTGTTGTGGTGCTTTCTTTTAAGATCCCATGGGAACGAAATTTTACGCATCTGAGGGAATTTTTGTATGGGATTTTTTTTTTTTGGATAATGTGTTTCCGTCAAAGCTCTTACGCAACTGTGCAATATGTGATGCATTAGATATTCTTCAGTTTATTCTATGAATGCATTAATTTATTGTCCTTTGAATTGAAATAGTGTGGGAATATGCCTCTATGCAAACATTTTTGGTTTTATGGGTTTTCAAGGGATGAATAGTTATTGGTGATCTGTGAATGATTGAATACGAAATTTTGATTAACAAGTACAATACTTGTAAAACAACTTCTTGATTAAATTTCTTTATAAAATGAAGTTCTTCAGTAGTATGTGTTAATTATAATTAATATTTCATAAATTTCCTATTCAAATGAGTTTCTTTAATATTTCAATTGAACAGTATAAACTTTAAACAGTTATCAAAACTGCATTCTAAATTAGAAAAAAAAAACACTAAAGTAAGAAGTACCTACTTACATTAAAAAATTACGTTAATACAATCATTCAAGAATTCATTAGAACCTCTCTGTCTTACCAAATTTTGCCCTTATTAGCAAAAATTTTGCCAGACACATTATTTCTGTATGGTGTAAACGCCATGAATTCTCAACGGTCATCTCAGTAGGGACAATGACCGCGTCCCCTATTTTATGGTAACCATGGGGTGTGTATCAGAGATTTGGAAATCAATGGGATCCAATGACACAGTAACCCAGTTCTATAGTCTGACATGCCAGACAGTATTGTTGTTAAAGATTCGCAGACTTATAAAAATAAATAATTTAAAAGTTTATATTTTTACTGCCTCATTGGCTGAGTGGTCGCAAGTGCGACTGCCGGGCAAGGGGTCTCGGGTTCGATTCCCGGGTCGGGCAAACTATTACTGGGTTTTTAAAAAAAATCACAGTAGTAGCACGGAGTCTGGAATTGTGCCCGGTATGTGGCAATAGACTCACCCCCTATTATATGGGACTCATAACATAAATAGTGAAAAGCGGGTGTTACATTGTACAGTGGCATAATGTACACCTCTGCCTACCCCTTCGGGGATAATTAATATCCAAAAAGATAATTAATATCCAAAAAGATATTAATTATGTATTTTTTTTTAAATCCAGTAGCTACCAAATCAAAATGAGTCTGAACTTTGAATACATAAATTAAAAAAGCACTCTTTTACTAACGAAATAACATTGCTTTTTGAATTAAAGCAATAGTATTTTAGCCTAGAAAAAGTTTTATTTTTAAATTAAGTATCTAATAATAACAATGAAATTCATACCATAACTGGCAATAAATAGCGTACATTTATTTACTTTATCCCTTTGAGTAATAAGAGTCGCAATATTCCGTCATTAAAATACATTTTTAAATAATAATTTTGCCAATATTTAGAACAGGTTATTGTTATGGATATTGGCACTATTATTTTAATTTCTGTTGTTAATTTTGTAATGACGGGAGTTGCTATGGCTGTAATTATGCTAATATGTAAATACGTAATGTCGGCCACAAAACTGTTTTTATTTTTAGTAAATGTAACATATTAGTAGCAAGATGTAGGAACCGATCACTTTTGTAGTTATCTTATAAATTGTATGTAATAGTAAATAATTATACGATATATATATATTATTTACTAAAATTTAATAGCTATTTCGTTTCTTTTAGCTTGTCATTTCGTAATATCACTTAAGTATGATTTAATATTTATCCTAACGGTGAAGGAAAACATCGTGAAGAAACCTAGGCTTATAATTTCTTATTACAAGTTTGAAATTGCCAACCCGCGTTGAGAAAGCAACCTTCAAACCTTCCCCGTGTGAGAATAGGCCTTTGGTCAGCAGTGGCCACTTATAGGCTGTATACTGAATACATATCTTGCATTTTAGATGAAACTTATATTATTATTCAAGCGATTAAAATAAGTATTGATTGCAATACTTAAATACATTTTTATTGTCAACATTATTTTCTGTGCTATAAAAAAATATGGCTGCCATCTTGCCAAGTACAGTCCGCAACAATAATAAGAGAACGCGATGGAACAGCTGACATTATTTTAAAACCTATATTACACACAAGGACATGTAATTATTTACGGTAATTAACGACTATGAACAAAAATTTATCACCGTACATTGTATAAATTAAAAAACATCACTCAATAAAGTAATTCTTACATATTATACGTTGATTAAACGTTTTCATTGACTGTACCAACTTATGATTGGCATTTGTCGATTTAGTATCTTATTTTTTAGTAAATAAAGTTGATATTACAATGGCGCTTGTCACTCACCTGTCATTTTTAAATATCAGGTGATGGAATTTGTGTCTTTTACGTTTGTGTTAAGAATGGTTTTTGTATGTATTTGTGTTTGGGGAGAAATTTTCTCCACCTGTTGTTTTACATCATGTTTTACGCCATTCATATTTGGGTGTAGTTTTGGGATAGATTTAGACTTGCCAAGCACTTATTTGTTTTATAACATATAAAAATATCATACAGCTATATCGCTTTTAATCCACGAAGGGCTAAGGAAAAGTGCACCTAAAATGGTTTATACTTACTTTCGAAAGTATAAGATAGTACTTAATATAATTGGTGGAAACACGAATTATTACATTCTTATGTAATAGGAGATGGCCCGATTGCCACATTATATCGACCACCATTCCAAACTCTTCGCTATTACTAAGAATTTTCCGGAAAATAAATACATTTCCTAATAAGAATTAACAAACAAGTACATGTTTACACTTAGGAAATTATCTAATATAAATAAAGTATTATTTATTTAAATCCACAAACATTCATAAATTAATTTTTACGAAATCTACAATTTTAAGTTACCGAAAGTATCAATTTCAAACAACAAAATAAAAAAAAATCCTTCTACAATTTACTCACTCTATGGCCACCATGCAAACTTTACCCGCCAAAACTGGTATTACGAGGGAAAGAGATAACAATAGTATTCCTATACAGAATAAAAGAGACAGAAACTTCCTGCGCAGGACTTGAGTAGTAGTTTTTGTTTATTGCAATTCTATGTATTTGAAAGTTATAGCAATATTAATTAATTAGTCTTTTCGAATAATGCACATAATTATGCTGTTTCGTTGACCGAGTGGTCGCAAGTGCGACTGCCGGGCATGGCCTCTCGGGTTTGATTCCCGGGTTGGGCAAAGTATTACTGGGGTTTTTAAAAAAATCTCAATAGTAGCACGGAGTCTGGAATTGTGTCCGGTATATGGCAATAGGCTCACCCCCTATTTCATGGGATTACATGGGACTCATAACATAAAAAGTGAAAAATGAGAACAAACAGAGGCATAAGTGCCGTAATGTGCATCTCTGCCTACCACATTGGGGACAAAAAACGTGATGTTATCTTACATATCTTTCTGATTCGACGATTCGACTTTCTGTCCGCGGTATTTCCGAACCGATACGCCCTTGAAACCTTCAAGAAAAGAGCGTATTCATTTTTAAAACACCGGCAACGCACCTGTGACTCCTCTGGTGTTGCGGGTGTAAATGAGGGGCACTGGTCGCTTACCATCAAAGATCCAGCTGCTTATTAAAAAAAAATCATCCCTTCATCCCTCCAAGCATATCAAAAAACATTCATAGCAACCATAAAAAACCAATATTGCTCCAAATTTCTACAACTTTTGAGCTTGACTGTACATTATCCTATAGAAAACTTATTATAGATTGTCCGGATAACCGTGTATAGTGGTAAATCAATACCATTATCTTAAAACCACTATAAAAATGACTGATACATAACAACCAAAGCATTTCTCAGAACAAAGCAGTAGAACGAACGAAAATTAACTCTAAACTTTCAGTTATAAGGACAAAACTCCCTTGTACTAAAAGTAATTTCTTCACAATATGCAATTTGCTGTTCCTACCAAAGCAATATCGATCTTATTGCTATTAGACGTAGCTTAAACAAAAATTAGAAATAGTAAAATTGTATTAAAGACGTTATTAGAAATGAATTTTTGTTAATTGATTAGTAAAGTTCAGAATTGGTTGGCTTTGATACGTATCAGTAGTGACGTTTTAAAATTGAGAGAATAAGATGCTCCCGCGCATCTCATGGCGGGCGGAAATCTTAATGGGTCTTGGAACGAACTAACGATGGGACCCTATCGATCTCAGGTTTGTAGTCCTTGAACATTTTAGACATGGCGCAATGTACCAATATATTGTCTAAGTACACCAGTTTGAGGTCTCGAGTTCGATTCCTGAGTTGTGCATAGTATTTACACTCTTAGGGTATTTGAGATTTTTGAAAATACTCATATGGTACTATGAGTGTTTCCAGAATTAGAAGATGAGATCTGTCACACAGGGAATCATAGTATAGACTTCAGTTTCTCAAAAAGGAGTATAATTTTTGCATCTGATTGATATATCTTATTTTTGTGGAATGATCTTTTGTGTAGAGAGAAAATAAATAAATTTATTATCATTATATTACATTTTGGAATATGAACATTCACTATGTATTAACTGTACCTTTAAACAAAAAAAAAATATTTGGAATTCTGTGATTAAAAGTATGCACATAAGTGGTGAAAAGTGGGTGGTTTACTTTTTATAATCTACGCCATTTCCGACCTCTATGGTGATAAAAAACTGAATGATATGTGTTAGTAGGTAAACATAAATATTTCTATACATAAAACTGAGTCTTCAATGTCAATCAAATTCGAATATTTTCTCAATCAAAATTAACCAGTCAATCGATCCGTCTGCTCGTTTGCCTCCTATTCCATATAAAAACCAGTTATAGGGCCAAATAATTAATTTGACACTTCTTTCAACACATTAAATAAAAAACGCTATAAAACTGTCCCATAATACAAATTCTTTTACATAATTTCTGCCATAAAACAAAAACGAAATGAGTCATCGAATAAAAAAACACACAATCAAGTGCGAGGTCAAAAAAATTGTCCTCAAATTGAAATTCTCAGTTCATAATAAAAAAAACTAATTAAATACATAATATATTGTATAATTTACATAATTTTATGGTCCTTTTTTGTATAATATGTATACTTATATGTTGTACACTTTTTTGGTGGGTCGTATTATGTTTTGTAGTAAACATTGTAGTCGATTAAATTTATATTGTTGAACTTTTTTCTGTACAATTAAATGTTTGGGAAAAAAATGTAAACAAACTTTTTTTGGGTTTTTTTTCGTGTCTGTCTGTCTGGGGAAGTCGTATGTTATATTTAAGTAAATTATAATGCGATGTTTGTTAAAAACTTAACTTGTTAATTGGTTAATTGAAAAATGTACTATTTAATTTTGATATCCAAGTAATTACGTAACAAAATCTTTTCCATATACCTAAGTATATGTTCAATAAAAAAACATTATATATATTTCGTTGACGATGTGTGACTACCAAACAAACTAAAGCAAAGTTTGAATAATTATTTATTTTTATTTATTTATTTAGAGTCAGCCAACGACTGTTGGCACATCATATTACAACAAATCGGTTTACAATATGCATTTGCTAGTATAACAATCAAAATAAAGGCTAACACATTATGCAGAAAATAGTTATTAGCCCAAATTTAAATTACAAAATTGTGTATCTAATCTTTAACAATAAGACTGCTAACATAACCTTATTTTTAATAATTAATAACAATATCAAATATATTATTACAAGAATGATCTTTTGCAACATCTAAACCTTCCGAGTCCTATACATCATTACGCGTCCATATTTGCTTAGTATGCGCCTGCACAGGCGTCGAAAAGGCAACATTATCAACTGGCGACACGCCTCATACCGCATTCGATCAGGATCTGGAACTAATTCTGATACCCCTGTTTATATTAAGATACTTGATGATATTGTGATTGACAATAATAAATTGTATTCTGAGTATGAATGAGATGTGATCAATTTTCGTAATGATATAAAAACTATACCTACTAGTAATCTACATCTTTGAATGTTTGTCGAAGAAGTTATAAATACTCAATTTTATAAATGTTCTCTTAAGCCACAGATAAGCCTAGTTTAAGGCATTCTACATAATGTATTGCGCTACTAAGTACTGCTAGTGCTAATTTTAAAATTGACCACTTTCAGAAATCAAACTTAAAATCTCATACTTGGAGATAATTTCATAACATTAGTCAATGTTTTGTTGCAATATACTAAAACAGACAACTAACAAATCATAAGACAAGTAAATATAGTGATAAAAGAAAGATATAATCAAGGAATAGACTCAAATAAAGGTATAGATCCAATTGTAAAGACTTCCTATGACAAAGATACTAAAGAAATAATTATATCAGAAGAATGAACAGCAGCCAACCATGTCGGTAGACATCGCGGCTTGTGTCACGGTAACGCTAATTAGGGGAAGCGACATTGAATAGAACCAGATCATTGTTCAAGTTTAACAGGTATATAGATGTGATGATGAATAAATTACAAAATCAGATGAAAATATTGATAAGTTAGTAAAAATACATACATTAGGATTCTTGTTGTTTATAGACAGAGGTGTCATCATGGAAGAATCTGATCATGATGAAGAAATTTGGAACTTGAAACACTAATATTGTGTTCATAAAAAGCTTACAAGTGGAGCAACAAAACAAACATTTAGAAACGAAATATATTCTAATCCTATACAACAAAAAAGTGTCAAACACAGTATCGACTCGACAAAAACTGTTATTCAAAAATTTCATCATGTTTGTGATTGTTTTTTTGAACAATGAATGAGAGTGCACCGTCGCAATGGTTTTATTAATCGTTCGTAGCGGAAGGTGAGGGGAAAATATCAATTTCTTGCATTTCATCAACACAATGCTTCGGAACGTGACATTTATTTTAGTTAGCGGATCACGGACCACTGTCCACGGACACGAGACCAAATTATACGTTTTAAAACCAAATTTCTACGCTCAAATCTGCAGACCGTTCAATGCCAATATTAAACGGATTTTTTTTCTCATTCACGATTTCAAACTTTTTCATTCGCTTGGGTGACAAAAGACGGTAAAAAAAGGAACCATGAAAAATGTGTTCTGCGTTTAGATTACTCTTTATTTCTTAGATATAAAGATCATTTTGGTTTGGTTCCTTGGTTGGTGGTTAGGGCCTTATCTGGGTCTTGGCCACCAGCTTCTTTAGGAGATCGGGAAAACGGTTTTTTGAATTAGTTCAAAGTTTTTCTTGAAGCACGCGCCCGCCACCCGTTGTGATCGGATTTGAATATTTGTTTCGCACTGCGCTTTATAAATCGTGCTCTGCAATTGTCATTCGACATGTTACATTGCAATGCTTATCTACTTTATTTTCGTTGAATACAATAACTTTTAATAATGCTTTGGGATGTAATCTTGGAAATTTAATGCTTGTATTTTATGCTATACCATCTCAATTATTAGGTTTTACATGGTCTTAGTCGCAAATCTGATTGACAAAAGCTACAATGCCTAAAGCCGATGCTAATCCGTCAAACTACCACACTACTTCTAATAACCAAATGGAATTTACGACCCTTCCAAGTCATTAAAATTACACAAGCGTGTTACCTCAACATAATTCATTAAAACTAAATCTTCAATCTACTCAGTATAGAATTTAATCAGAGATTCAACACACATACGTTTTACTACATTTGAATGGTAGAAAATGTGATTTGAATTGTTTTTAATAGTTTTATTAGCTAACAGAATTTGTTACTGTCTGTATGGTCGTTCATGTGTGCCTCGTTTTCCACTCTTTAATAAGCCAAATTTAGTAACGTATCTGTCAGTCTGTTGGTAGTGTTTTAGGTAATTGCATCATACAAGTAAATGAATTTAAAGATTAAGTTGGTCCACTTGTGACGTAAGATGAAAACATTGTATAGTCGTAGAAATCGACTAAAGGTAACAATTTACTAAAGGTAGTACTTAAATTATTACCTTTAGTTTACTATTTGACATAAATTGTGACGGCAGCGCTTTCTGATAAACATGAATCTTCTAAACAGCGACATACAAATATAGACTCTTATATAGGGAAGTTCTATAGTAAAACAGTCATCATCATCATCAACAGTCTATAATTGCCCCCTGCTGATCAAAGCCGCTTCTCACACGGTGAAGGTTTGAGCATTATGACACCACGCTTGCTAAATGCGGGTTGGCGATTTCAAACTAATAATTAGAAATTATAAGTCCAGGTTTCCTCACGATGTTTTCCTTCACCGTTTGTCAGTGGTGTCTAAGTAATCTTAGAGAATACATATGACTTGGAAACAGTCTCATTGGTACTAGCCGTTGATAGGTTTCGAATTTGCACCCTCATGCATGTGATGCGGGCGTCTTCAATCTCCTAGCCACTGCGACATAAAGCTATTTCAGAAGTTATTTCAGAAACTGTTGACATATTATTAGTGATTATTGTCGCATTATCCCTTAGTACATACATAAATTTTTCTATCGTTCTGAATCTGCGAGTAAAATACCAAGCAATTACTACCTAAAAGACTAAAAATCATTCTTAACAATACTTGACAACATATTCAAATGTGATACAATCAAATACGTTAGAGTCTACATGTTTTAACTTAACATTTGGTAAGCATTTGATCTGATAACGTGGGACATCTATAGAATATCGTCGTTTGTATCAAGACCTTGAGACTTACATTAGCTGTAAATAAATATTTTATAAGGTCTTTGAAGCGGTTTTAGCAAATAATGTAGATTATTTCGTTGCTATTCGTAGATTTTTAACCGATTAAACTTTCTTTATTGAGTGAAGAAGGTGTAGAAAGTTTTTTCATGTGATAGTATGAAGTTATTGTTATTCTGCATCTATGGGAAATTATCATAACTGTTTAAAATGTCACCATGGAACAAGTTTCTATATTTAAATTTATGTCACTATTACGCAATAAGTGCGTAAATTCCAATTACAACGTTTCGAATTGTATTTTTTTGAAATTTCACTGATCCCAGACTACTGAGGATTTTAGAATTATTTTGTGAATTTAAAATGAAATTATGTGTGTTGTTTGTGAATAAGATGGTTTCGTATTTATTTGTCATCATTATTATTTTAAAGTAAAACAAAATGTCATCATGAGCCAAGTTTCTATATTTAAATTTACGTCACTATTACGCAATAAGTGCGTAAATGCCAATTGCAATGTTTCGAATTATATTTTTTTTTGTATATTTTTACTTGAGATAGCTACGAATGCGAAACTTTACAATATCAATCTACTTATCGCCTCAAGTTGTCGTGTTTAGTAATACTGCCACTTGATTTCTCGCTATTTACCTAGATTACTTGGTTTTTTTCAACGGTTGCGCTAATATTTAACGCATGACTGATAGTGACATTGGTTTAAAATCGACTTTTTGCCGCCAAAATCACGATCGTCAGGGCCGTTGGAGAAAAACGACATTTTTTCCACTACACTACCTAATATAATTTTTCATGACATAACAACAGAAAAAAATGGAATATACGAACAGTTATACTTCTGAGTCTATTCACGATTCTGATTGAATTTTTATTACATTTCAAATAAGTGTTGTAAAAAATATTAAGTCGTCGCACGATTATCCCCAAGAGATTAGAGAACCGTTTCGTGCTTCAAATAAGTAAAAGAAGATTTGATAGAAAGGTCTAGAATCATGGATTAATAAGGAAACATATAACAGACAACATATCTACTTTCATAAGTATAAAACCAAGTTAAAAACAATCAATCAATAACAACGATGCCACCATCAAAACCACCGTAACGAAAATCACAATTACACATTAATAAACAAATCATTAACCATTTAATGTAATTGTAAAATTTTAATCTGTAATTTGAATAATTTAATTGGATTTATTTAATGGATAAGTAAGGAATTAATTCCGTTACATTATCTTTATCATTGAAACGTAATCAATTCGGAAGCCGGCAATTGAATTTTTGTGAATCTTTTCCTTATTTTTAATTCGTTTTATTACTTCCTAGATGCTTAGTTCTTTTAGTCTTTTGTTCGGAACTTAATTTATTTCAGTTTTGTGTTCAAAAAGTATTGTGACACTTGGAGTAAAAAATCTAGATTAGATAGAAAAATCTGTGTGAATTAGTTGTTTTAAATGAAAACGTATCATATAACTATGTTTCCAAACTTTAAAGTAATGCTAATAATATAAAATAATAATTTAAATATCTTGAGATAAAAATGACCTACAATGAAGTTTTTCTCGACAATAAAAACAATAAACTTTTACTTTTATTCACCAAATGACAATATAAATTCATAAATTCACTATTAAAATTTTATCGCTACTAATTTACATAAACAAATTCGAAAACCTGTTTTGTGTTTAGGAAAAGATTTAATTTGTGTAAATCAAGATTTGAGCGCTATTTAATCTACGGTGTGTTCGGTATTTAAGGAATTAATCTGTGCTGTGTCACTCATATGTCATTTTGTTGACATGGATTTTGCAGATACGATCCTATTTCATAGAAGATACACTGCTTATAGTAGTTTACTAAATAGATTGTATTTTCATTAAAATATTATTCATTTTAGTGGTAATTAAAATAGTAAATGTTGCTTATTTTGACGAGATAGAAGTCTACAATATCTTTGACATGAAATAATATTATCACACATTAATCATATTCATAAAACTGAACCCGAAAAAAGGAAAAAATAACAACTAACATAAACAACGGCGCGCCACAAATCTTCTAGACAATTTTTCAACTAAAAAAATGTCAAAACTGGCAGCCATTTTGAAACCCTAAGCTTTCGCGAAAATTAATCTGCGGGGCAAAAACTATGCCTTATTAAGGGGCAAGTCGGCCCCTAGCTGGGGTCTAATGTCCACAGATAAACAGACAGAATGTATGCTTACAATTAATAATAATTTTGGGGCGGCAAAAAGTCTTGTCCCGCTTTGCCCTTTTTGCGAACCCACAGTTTTTGCGCGAAAACTCGAGGGTTTTAAGAAAATTAGTTTTCATTTTTTACATGTTTTTCAGCTGTTGTTTCTATGCTAAAATATCGCTCAATATTATTTAACACTTGAACATATCTCAATTATTTTGATTTTTATACGTAATTCAAGTAATGTTATGCATTTTTTGTTATTCGAATTATGATTTGAACGGAGAAAACCATTATAAAATATTCAATATTTAAAACTCTGTGCTGCCAGTAAGATTCCAATAAAAACACATTTAGAAAGAGGTTGCATTTCAATGAAAAACTTTTCCTTATTTGCTCCATTTCTGTGTTTATAAATATTCAACTGATGACGTCGCGTAAGTCATTTTAATATTATGAAATAATAAATATCACGTAATGATAGCCTGATAACATGAAATTGCTTATTCTAATATAAACTGTGAACTCATCAGACCTGCTCTAAGATTATGCTAGATAGACATTTTAAATGATATTTATTTAATTCTTAAAATGCCTGTAGTTATTCAAGAGGCCTTTTGTGACCGTATGAATTATACATAGCTAGTCGTTTAAATGTACATTCTGGTTTAAAAATGGCATATTTTACGGTGGTTAAGTTAAACATTTATTTTATGCATTTAGATATTTTTTAATATGACAACTGTAAAATAACAACAAAAAACTCAAAACAAATTAAAAAATACAAAGAAAAAAAAATACATAAAAAAAATCATGAATGTATATTCTACCGCGAATTTTCGTCGTCACGAAAAATTATGCCGTTCTTGTCCCATCCCCTACACATTTTTCTTCAGAGGGACAGAGGTAACGGATGACCAGTGTTTAATAACCCTTAACCCTAAAACCTTCAACCCTTACGTCAAACCATCCCTTACATAATCTTGTCTTGATTTTAATAGGGTTATTATGACAGCTGTCAAGGTTTATCTGTCAGTTTAAAATTGTGACAGATTATTTTCTTTCGGACCCATATTATTATCTAGGATCAGTAATAAATCCATCATTTTTAATGTCATTGTAATTTTTATCTCAGTATTTAGGTATGATTTTTATAAACATGCAAGTTATGTAAAAACAAAAAAAATGTCGCTTTAAATTTTGATCAAATCAACTTGCATTGACTACTGTTTCATTTTAATTTTATCCTATTTAATTTTTTCTATATATATTGTTTTATTTATTTTGTTGTTTCGCACTGGTAAGCACTCCTGTTACACCTCTGACTGCCTCTTTAAGGCATACTAGGTGTGAATATTATGAGTTATATCAATGTGAATCATCAGAATTATTCTAATAGGTTTCCTTATTTCGGTTTAGAGGTTCATCCTAACATTTAATTCATCCATCTTCACGCTTCGCTGTACTTCATATTTCCTACTAACAGCCAGTAGTTACTCATGTTCAGTAATTAATGGTTATAGAATAACAACTATTATTATTACAAAATAAGCATGTGGATCTTTTTAATACAGTTTATACATAAAATAAATATTTCGTAAGAAAATTTAATTATTCTGTAATGAACTATACAAAAATTTACAAAATAATTAAACTTTCATTTATAATAAATTACATTAAAATTAATAAAATAAAAGTGTTGGAATAGAAAACGAAGCCACATAGTAAAGAATAAAATAGTCTTGAAAAAATATTGCATACAGTAACATATTATCTTGTAGAACCAGTGGTCAAGGTCAATAGTAATGATACAGGTTTATTTTTAACGAAACCACTTTGGAAGCCAAATTTTCTAGGTAATAAAGCATCGTTTGTTGAATCTTGATGGCTTATAGTTAATAATATAATAAACACGATATTCGAAGACAATTTCCTTAAAGACGACTGTGGTATTTCTGTTCTTACTGAAGAGTCTAAAATTACTGGTTATATGGTACTGAATATCTGAATATAATTCTGTTTTGTTATAGATTTCCAATGCGAAGAAATTGTAAGTCGATTCCGTAGTTTTGAATGTAGTTTTCTGTGCGTAGTAATAATTGTACAAAATTTCGAATTTGATCTTAAGAACTGGTGTAGTTTCATCAGCATCCTTAAACTGTATCAACCGATTTACCAAACCGACATTCCAAGTTCCACCAATTTAACACAGATTCCTCATCAGGCGATCCTTCACGAAGACCTATTAAAAGTCATCCACCACCTCGAATCTACTGCTTCACAACATTAAGTAGTGCCCCAAACTTTAATTATGTTCCATCTGTGACCAATTGCGTTCGTGTCTCGCACTTCTCGCTTGTCATGCAACGTGCTACCGAACGAATCCGGTCGGTAGAATCAAAAACCACAGCTCCATCCTCAAAAGGAACTCTATACAAATCACATTTAAATTCAAAATCGTCTGCTTCATCTATTTTATCAAATACATTCCCTAACGTTCATTGTTAGACACTACAACCGTCAGCATCGACTGGTGATGTTACAGTTTGAGCTTTATTTGCTTTAGGCTTGAGATCATTATCATTTGATTGCGGATCGACAGCGCCCGAAGGAACGTGGCTAGCAGCCTCATTGTTAGATGAAAACGATTCTAAGAGATGACGTGTCAGTTTTAAGTTAGAAACTAATTTGGGATATCACAAAGAGTATCAATGGTGTACCGAAACACTTTAGTGCGCGAACAGAGCCGCCGCAAGTACCGGCTTTTGTTGGCACGTGTATACAAATACTTATTTAAAATTCAGTCTTCGATAACTTCGATTCGGTATTGAATTTGCAATTCATCTATTATTGTCTATATTTATTGTATAACGTTCTATATTATCGAATACATCAAAGATATTATTTACGTTATTTATGTATGTGAAATAACTTTACTTTATAATCATGGATGCTACTGCTATACATAGTAGTCCCAGAGGTTGAGTCAAAGGTTCTGATTACCCAGACGTACATAAGGAAGTCAAAGCGATTACTGCGCGTGGAAAACGCCGTGAAGCCAACATCCTACCTTTATTAAGAGTTGGGCAAATAAAAAAAGAACTAAGAATCATTTGTTCCGGCTGCCCGCGGATGTCGTTCAAGGGCGAAATTCACTTTTTGATGATTTCAATGATGTTTACAGTGATGATGAAAATTATTTGTAACATTAAGATTGGTCGGTTTCTTCGTAGCGTTAAGTTGTTGGTTGAACTTGTTTTAGTCTCGTGTTGTGTTTTTAATCGTTCAACATTTCTTATGTTTCAATTAATATTTTTATCTCATGTTCCTATCTGCAATGACTGTATAATTTTGCGTTGTTTATGCCCTACATTATACAGCGATGTAAATTAAGTTATCGATAATATTAACAGTTTCTTCTCTGTTCATTTCAGGTTTTCGGCTCGAAAGCGGACCTCCAGCTGCACACTCAAATCCACCTGCGCGAGGCGAAGCCCTACCGCTGCACGCAGTGTCCGAAAGCCTTCGCCAACTCCTCGTACCTGGCGCAACACTCTCGCATTCACTTAGGCATCAAGCCCTACCGCTGCGAGATCTGCCAGAGGAAGTTCACTCAGCTGTCGCACCTCCAACAGCATATTCGAACACACACCGGAGACAAACCCTATCGCTGCACCCAAATCGGTTGTACCAAAGCCTTCTCTCAACTTTCCAACCTCCAAAGCCATAGCCGGTGCCACCAGACCGACAAACCCTTCAAATGCAACTCCTGTTATAAATGTTTCACCCACGAAAAAGACCTCCTCGAACACATCCCTAAGCATAAAGAATCGAAGCATTTGAAGACTCATATATGCCAGTATTGTGGCAAGAGTTACACGCAAGAGACGTACTTAAGTAAACACATGAATAAACATGCGGAGAGAGCCGATAAGCGGCCACCGATATCCGCTTTAGGATTGAGTGGATTGAACAGATCCCTGGGAGCTGCTGCTCCC